>CM065480.1:29460336-30085909 GCA_032873175.1 Leptopilina drosophilae
TTTACCAACTTTTCGCAGAACGCACCTAGAAAGTTAAAAAATTTTTTAAACAATAGTTAAATTTCTATTCATTATCAATATATATATATAAGATTTAGTTAATTGCAAAATTATGAAAAAACTGCAACTTTCTAGATGCATTCTGGAAAAAGTTGGTAAATAACAACAATAATTTGTTTAAAAATTCTTTAATTGTTTATAGTTAAATTTTTATTCAACTTTTATTATTTATCTGTAATCATAAAAGATTTATTAAATTGCAAAAATTAGGAAAAAACTGCAATTTTTTTAGGTGTATTCTGGAAAAAGTTGGTAAATAATAACAATAATTTGTTTAAAAATTGTTTAATTGTTTATAGTTAAATTTTTATTCTTTAACAGTAATTATATAAGATTTATTTAATTGCAAAATTAGGGAAAAACTGCAACTTTGTAGGTGCATTCTGGAAAAAGTTCATAAATAATAATAATAATAATTTGTTTAAATAATTTTTTAATAATGAAACATAAATGTCATAAAACATTCTTAAGATACAGTATTTGTATTACCACATAATTCTATTCAAAACGTTTGATGAATTTTAATCGTTTTGGAAACATAATAGTAAAAAAGCGTTTCAACACCCTGGGTGGCCGTCCGAAAGTCCGCGTATACAAAAATTATTGGAAGCGCGAAGGTTAAGATGCGGGACCCCGATAAATTTGATTTGAAAAAAATCTTTGGACTTCTAGAAAGTAATAAAAAAAATTGAGAGAAAAAAAAACGATGGAGTTTTTGAAAAAATTTGGTTTTAATTTTTTTCGAAAAATAGCCGTCATTTTGTTAAATTTAAAAATTTTTTAATCACACTTGTGGGACTTCAAAGAACATTTAATCCGGAATGAGGCGCAAAAAAACATAGACAGTTAAAGACAGTTACAAGAGAGATACATCAATTTAAATATTTTTACCGCCATTTTCTTGAAATCAGACTTCGCAGTTTTAAAAATTCAAATGCGCCAGACTTCGTTAAATAATTTTTTTTGGTCAAACGGCAAAACACGTGTCGTCTAAAATTGTGTGAAAATAATATATTTCCATAGAAAACTATTATTTTGACTTACATATTTTAGCCTGTCTGAATTGAAATGGAATCAACCAGAATATAACTGAATATTTATTAACACACGGAGATAATTTAATTTGTAAGGATTACAAAACGGTTACGGTACTGCTCGGACGAAAAGCCACGTACTGAAGAAATTAAATAAAATTGGGTATCCTTACTCGTTACAAATCAGTCTGTAAAATAAGGGAACGCTGACGTCTGCGCGGAGAGAGTCCCATTCCAAAACAGTTTTGTAATCAGAACGGATCACAACTGTATTTCGTTATGGAAAAAAAATTCTCTCTCGAATTTACTCACATACAAACCAGCCTTTAAATTCCACTGCGTTCCACAGTTGCTTGTCCGTAAATCTCACTTTACACACACACATTTAAGTTCACTCGCTTATATGTAGTCCTAACCTTACCTTAACCTAAACTAACGCAATATAAACACGCACGCATTATACTAATACAATCGCTATATTCAATGTATTTCGAACTGTTCTTATATACTAAATACAAACTTTTTTTACTGCATGAGAACAACTTTATTAGGAATTAGAACTTGATTAATTTGGTAATTTTTAAACTTTCAAAAATAAATTAATCTTTTAGCTAATCAAGGTCAACTTTCTAAATAACAATAAGGTATTAATTTACTATAATAATCTTAAAATAAGTTAATTCATTCTATAATTACAAATTTTAATTAAAATCAATTTTTTTTTGTCGTTTATACTCCTGCCCTATTGGCCTTACGCTCTCGACAAGAGTCCCTGCTGATACTTTTTGTGGATTAAGCATAACCATTCTACCAAATATTAGCAAATTTATCTAACCTAATGCGCCTACAGTGCGACTTTCGAAGATAGGAGTACTCGCATTTGCCTGGACCACCCGTAATTGGGTTTTCTCGCCAGAGAAGAGGGAAACTGTAGAAAAACCTCTTCTGAGTACAACCGGTTTATCGACAGTCTAGTTTCAGCGGTAGGCATCGGACAATAATCGACAATGCATACCGTCGCACCTAGACGTCAAACCTCCCGCTCGAAATATCTCACCTGTCGGAAAAATCCCCGGCTGACGGGGGGCGCGAACGTCGCCCGCACCACCCGCAAAGCCGGAGCTCCGACCAACTGAGCTATTCCGTCGGTATTAAAATCAATTTTTATATAACTATATTTTCTATTAACGGTTTGTAAAATTATTATGAATACTAAAAAAAAAATTTCTTTTTATTTGTATTTATCAAAATTATACGATTTTATTATTTTCACATTTTTTCAACATCTGAATATATATCCCTATAATTAATGGTTTATACGTTTATCTATGCATTAACATTTTTTTAGAATATTGGAGATATTAATAAATATATTAAAATATTTATTATTTATATAGTGCTTTAAAAGTATATGAAATAAATATATAAATTAATTTAGGGTATTGAAATTAATAAAAAATTTTGAAAAATAATTTATAAAATTAAAATTTTTTTAAATTATACAATAAAATTTGTTAATCAATTAAATTAATTATAAATTTAAATTATTTAATACGGTTGGAGGACAAAAGTTCCAATCCAAAAGTTCCAATGAAAAAAAGTTCCAAAAGTTCTTTTTTCCAAAGTCCAAAAGTTCCAAAAGTTCTTTTTTCCAATGTCCAAAAGTTCTTTTTTCCAAAGTCCAAAAGTTCCAAAAGTTCTTTTTTCCAAAGTCCAAAAGTTCCAAAAGTTCTTTTTTCCAAAGTCCAATAGTTGAAAAATTCATTTTTCATTCTGATGCTACGTTTACAGTGGTTTGATATTTTGTTTGCACGTTGCTAGGTATAAACATCTAGTCTAAACAGTTTTCATTCATTTGTTGTTTTATGTTATTATGACGTTTTAACCTTTTTTAGTTTAATTTATTCATTGTTTTTATCAAGTTATACAAATTATGGGAGAAGTTTTTATATCCGGTAGGACCAGATATTTAAATATTAATGGATTTTTATACGTGCGACATTCTCCGGGTAATGGTGTTGTGTACTATCGGTGTAAAAGAAAAAACGAATGTGATGCGAGGGCTATAATTTTAGGCAATTATGATATCACAGGCAATGTTGTGGTTCGAAAAGGTCCGGATAAGTCAGAACATAGTCATGCTCCTGATAGAGAAGAAGTAGTTGCTTTAAAACTTGTTGGCGGGTTAAAGCGGCAAGCTGAGGAACATCCTGAAATTGCGCCAATTCAAATTGTGCGGACGATTCAAAATGTCCCCGAAGGTGTTCTCGCTCGATTGCCTGATAGAGACAATGTAAGAAAAGCTATTCAACGTGAACGTATGAAAGATTTACCTGCCAATCCTCGAAGTATTAAAGAATTGCAAAAAATTCCGGAAAAATACCGCTTTACCACGGCAACAGCGCGACAGTCTTTTCTGCTGTATGATTCTTTCGAAGATGCGGATTATAATGACACTAGCGGAAGAGTTATTATATTTTCAACTCAAGAAAATCTACGACTAATAATGGCTTCAAGAATGTGGTTTGTTGATGGTACCTTTAAGACTTCTCGGGAAATATTTACTCAGGTATATTACAACTCGTAAAAAGAAAAACTTTTAATCTTTATAAACAATAAATTACATTAAATTTATACTTTTCCAGGTTTTTGTTATTTTAGGCTCAATTTCACAATTTGTCAATGATAAGGAACAAGAATTTGGCTTGCCGTTCGTTTATGCTCTTCTAGAAAAGAAAGATCAGGACAGTTATTCTAAAGTCTTTGAAGTCGTAATACGTGAAGCATCAAATTTTGGAATCGCCGTGGATTTGAGTCAAATTACAGTTATGACCGACTTCGAATTAGCAATAATTAACGCAATAAAATTATATGTTGGTGAAGATAGAGTCAAGTGTTGCTTCTTCCATCTACGGCAAAGTATTTTTCGGCGTATTCAATCTGAGGGATTGCAAGAAGAATACAATAACGAGGATGATAGAAGCATACGAAATTTGTGCCACATGATGTGTGCTTTAGCATTTGTACCTGAAGAAAATGTGTTAGATGACTTTGAAATATTCTTGGAGAACGTATCTGACACTTTTATGCCAATAGCTACATATTTTGAGCAAACGTACGTTAAGGGTATACTAGCCAGAGGACGACGACGAGCTATTCAGCCCAGATATATGCCTCGACTTTAGAATCACTACGAGTCCGTTCTTCAAAAGCGTCATCGAACCAACAGTTTATCTGAAGGTAAAGAATCCGATTACATTTTCACAAAAATCTTCTGTAAAACATAATTTTTTTCAGGGTGGCACAACCGCTTTCAAATTGTCGTTGGCCGGAACCATCCAAGTTTATATAATTTCCTATTGGAAGTACAAAAAGAACAAGGCGAGACTGAGGTTATGCTTAACCAATTAAATCTTGGTCAAAAAATTAAAAAAGTTCGTCCGTGTAGTCGACAGATCGTAGAAGATAGGATTTACAACGTTCTACAGAAATACCAAGAATTTTCCGATAACGACGATATTTTAACATATTTAAAAAACATTGGTCATAATATTATCTTTTAACTTTTGAAGCTATAATGTTTTTTTAAATTTTTATACTTATTATACATATTATTATTGGATCTTTTGTATTTTGGCACTTTTTTTATTTGGAACTTCTGTCTTTTGGTACTTTTTTATTTCGGAACTTTTTTATTTTGGAACTTACCGATTGGAACTTTTGGATTGGAACTTCTGGTTTGGAACTTTTGTCCTACAATCTGTGTATTAAATGCTGCATTAGCTGCAGCAGTAAACAAATGTTTACTGTGAAATCTCAGAAAGTTAGTTACCACAGCAAACAATTTGCAGTGGCGAACTTTTTCGCTGTCCCTATTTCAACGAACAAGTTTGTTGTGGCAGGAAACTACTCGCTGCCACAGCAAACCCTTTCTATGCGTGCAACATATCATTTTATTACAACGTTAAAATCAAAACTAACTCTAGCTCTCTAACTTCAACTCTATTATGAAAATTAATATTATTTCTTAATCTTTATAATTATAGAGGTTAAAAAATTTATTTAATGATATGAAAATTTATTCAAAAGATAACATCCGAAATGTCATTTTGCCGAACTGCACTTTTGCGAAAAGCCATTTTTGCAAAAAGTTATTATTGAGAATTGTCATTTTTGCGAAAAGACATTATTGCGAATTGTCACATTTGCGAATTGTCATTTTTAAGAATTGTTATTTTTGCGAACCGCCATTTTTACGAATTGTCACATTTGCAAAAAGGCATTTTTGCGAATTGTCATTTTTGCGAATTGTTACATTTGCGAAAAATCATTTTTACGAATTGTAATTTTTGCGAAAATTGGTATGGTGAATCTCTACATACATACAAGTTTACTATAGTAATTGTCACAAAAATGACAATTCGCAAAAATGAGTTTTCGCAAATGTAACAATTCGTAAAATGGTGATTCGCAAAAGTGACAATTCGCAAAAACAACATTTATCAAAAAAATTTGCAAAAATGACAATTCGCAAAAATAGCTTATCGCAAATACGACAATTTGCAAAAACGACCATTCGTAAAAATGACTTTTCGGAAAAATTGCTAATTGCAAAATTGGCTTTTCGATAAAATGGCTTTTTTGCAAAAATGGCTTTTGGCAAAAGTGCAGTTCGGTAAAATGACATTTCGAAAAAATGACATTTGGAGAATAATCATGCGTCCCTAATATTACAGTGACATTGCAGGAACATTACTGTAACATTACATGGTAATGTTACTGCAACGTTACCTATAGTACCACCTTAGGGCTGACATTTTAATGTTACTGCAATGTTACTGCAATGTTTCCAACATTACATTTAACATTACTGCAACATTCCAGTAATGTTACGTGCTAGTTGAGTTGTGAAGTCACAACAAGCTTTAAAATAACCTTTATGTTTTATTTATTATAAAATATTAATTTTTAACAAAGCAATTTGGATTTTCTTAAAAAGTGTTGTATTTTTAATAGCTAGTTTGACTCTCGAGCTAATACAAGGGTAGTTTTATTAAAAAATAAAATAGAGATAATTCGCTGATTTATCAAGTTGTTAAGTGTTAACATTTATTTTTAAGTGTGGAATCGTTTTAGTTTGAAGAAATTACGGGTTTTCGTTAAATAATTATATGCATATTTTTTATGTGATTATTTATTAACAATGATTAGTTTAAACACTAGCTGTCTACGCGCGCCTTGGCGCGCGTGAAATTTCTTTACATTTGGACAAGTAAAAATCTCTTGCTTCTAAATCCAGTAAGAAATGAAAGATCTATTAGGCGTCTCGAAACACAGATCTAGAATAGAGATTTTTGTTGTTGCATAAAAACAGTTACAACTAATTATTACTTTACCAAACCACATAAAATTATTTAAAGAATTATTAAATAAATATAAATTTACTTTTCGCATAAAATATTATTTATATTGATAACAAAATGTGCTTTATAATAATTGTTAAAATAAGATTGTGTATTATTTATTGGTACAAATTTTCAAGACCTATATTCTTTTCTTGTTATAGAATAATTATAAAACGTGTTCATTGGGCTTTTTCTTTAAAAATAGGGGAGACCGGGGCTAAACCGGACGGATTTGTTCTTTGGCCAAAAAACTCATACAAAAAAATTTTTTTGCTAAAGAGTAATATACCGTTTTGAAGCTTGTACCTTCACCTACAAATCGCACTTGTTCGATTTTAAAAAACAACAGTAGCTTTGGAGATATGTTGCTTCGAAGATGACTACGTCAAAAACAAAAATCCGAAAATTGGTAGGGCTAAACCGGACACCCCATGGGGATAAATCAGACACGGCTAATTAATTAAAGAATAAGACACAAATTTTCGTTTTTTTTGTAGAAAAGTCAAATCAATTCTTCTCTTATTTAAATGTAGGTAGTTCTATACAAAGAATATAATATAAAAAGTAAAATCGGTAATTAATATAATATAAAATGAATTAGTTTTCAGACTTGTCTATTTGCAGCAACTCGCTTGCAAATTCGAGTTTTAAAATAAATTCTTTATTTATTTAGTTTTAAAGTGGTTCTATGCAAAGAATATAATATAAAATAGTTAATTAATATAAAATAAATTAAAGTATTCAAAGATTTGGTTGTTTTTTATCACGATGTCCGATTCAGCCCCACACCGTCATCTAATAATTAAACTGCAATATATTTTTTCTTCTTAACGTTTTTCATTAAACTCTTTTTCTACTAAACTCAGTACACCATGAGCTAAAAGAAAAATTGCTGTGTGATATTTGGACTTTAATTTTAACGATAAAAGCCCTAAAAAATGAGAAAAAATTTTTTACTTTTACCTCAAAAAATGACATTTTCACATATTAACGGCAACTATTATTACAAGAAAAATGACACGTCCCTAAAACCTCATGCAGCATTTGCATCACGAAATTGTGCGTAGAGTAGAGTGGGGCGAAACCACCAATTTTTCACTTTAAGGACTATAACTTGAAAACTAAAGCCAATAAGGAGCCAAATCAAAAAGAGTTTGAAAGATTGATTTCTTGGCTAGATTTAACTCCATATACTCAACTCTTTATCTCTTTTAGTTTTCGAGACACGGCCGTTTTACGCGACCTCTGCAATTGGTGGTTTCGCCCCACCTGGTGGGGCGAAACCACCAACTGCAATTTTTTTAATGAAAAACGTAAAAATTAATTAATAACAATCGAAAAACAACAAAAAACTAATAAATAAATACAAATAAATAAATTTTTTGCAAAATTAAATTTATTTTAATTAGATTTTTAGAAAATGTGGAATATACCGTAGTCAGTTGTTCTTATAAGACGGTAATAAAATAATTTTTTTTATTTTTTATTTTCACCGACTTAATCTTTAATAAAATAGAAAGTTTTTTGTTTTTTAATTTTCACTGAATTAATGTTTAATAAAAAATAGAAATTTTTTTATTTTTTTAATTTTGCCCCATTTAGAAGCCATTGTTGGTGGTTTCGCCCCACCACCACTTTTTTCGAAAAAATTTAATAACTTCCAAAACACTTAAACAAATTTAAAAAAAACTACACAAATGCGTTCAGAACACTCAAATGAATAAAGAAATTCTATTCGTCTATTAGTTTTTACATTATATTAACAATAATTCAATAATCAGGTAAAAATTTTTTTTTTGAAAATTGTTAACATTTTACATATGTCACTGTCATTCGGCAGATATTTTGGTAAACGGCTTGAAACTTCAGACACCAGCGGAGAATATCAGAACTGTTATTCACATCGAACGATAAGTTGATAACACGTAAAACACGAAAATAAAAGCGAATTGGTGGTTTCGCCCCACTCTACTCTACATAGGTTATTTACACAGTTTGAAATTCTTTACGGTTTCGGAAATATTTGACTTGTCCGGTTTATCCCCGGTCTCCCCTACAATAATACGTAATCGGACTAAATTTGGTTCCGACTGTCTGTTTGATTTCTCCTTAACCACTTCACTGGCAAGGCGTTCCAAATGGCGTTCCACCCACCGAGGCCCAGACTGGCAAAAACACATACGTATAATATTACCATTCATAATAATCAATAATAGTTATATATATATAATCAATAGTTGTATTATTATATTATAATATTGTATGTAAATATCTTTTTTTAATAAAAATACATGTTTTATTGTGTAAAAATTGAAAGAAAGTGGAACGCCATTTGTCGAAAAATATTAAAAATAGCCGATTTTAACGTTCGGAAAAACGTTGAAAATAACAAAAACTTAAATTTTTATTGTGATAATTTTGTTCGCTGATGTCTAAACTATAGAAATATTCCTTTACAAAAGTTGAATGTGGTGTACACTCTTTAAAAACAGAGTTTTTTTAGGAACGCCATTTCGGTGTTTTTGCCAGTCTGGGCCTCGGAGGGTGGAACGCCATTTAGAACGCCCTGCCAGTGAAGTGGTTAAGAAAAGTTCTAATAATTTTGGATAAAACATATACTTAACACGGTCAGAAGTGAGAAACTATCCATTTTTTGGTGAATGGAAAACAAAAAAAAATTAATAAAAACTGAATTTTTTTATTTAATTATTATAAAATTGTGAAAAGAATAAGTTCTTATAGAAGTGATTTGGCTAACATTTTATTCAGATATTTTGATAGAAACCTCATTTCTAACGTTTAACAAAAATTTGAATAAATTATTAACCCTCACGGGCTCGAGTTCGTTTTTCCGCCTGCGCGCACAAGCCGGGCCCGAGGGACCCGGTATTTAAAATCAATAGAAATAAAAAATTTGACAGCAAAATTGTTAATATTTTTTATCTAACATATAATTGTATCATTTTAGAGAAATTATTTTAAAAAATAGTTTTAAGAAAAACATTATTTATAATAAAAAAATTAAATAAAAAATATAAAGAACAAAAAAATATTTTCAGACAAATCACCGTATAATGTATATATATATATATATATATATATATATATATATATATATATATATATATATATATATGTATATATATATATATATATATATATATATATATAATATATATATATATATATATATATATATATATATATATATATATATATATATATATATATATATATATATATATATATATATATATATATATATATATATATATATATATATATATATATATATATATATATAATAGTTTAAAAAATAGTAATATAAAATAATGGTAGAAATATAAAACATCTGAAAAAAATCTTTAGCTAAATTACGTAATAATAATTATCTTTATTTAGACGTAAAACCAAAAAAAAAAATTTTAACGACCGCCATATTGAATTTTTTAATTCTGACATCAAATTTGTAATCAGCGACCCTAAAAACCCCCGAGTACCGATTTTAAAGAAAATCTGATCGATTTTCTGTTCTTTAACTTTTAGGAATTGAATTTTCCAAAAAACGTAGAACACGCACTATATTTTTCGCACCACGTCACTTCCGGAATTATTTGGGATATGTTTACACTTATTAAAGTAGGTGATGTTGAAACATTGCAAAATAATGCAATATTGCATAAAAATTACTAACTTTTTATACGCAATTATAACCCGTGTCCCTCGGACCCGGCTTGAGTCTTTACGTAAGTTCGACTTAAAAGGGAATTTTCCAGAGTATTTTATGAATTAAAAATTCTTTACAAAAGTGAAAAATGTGTTTTTACGCCCTTAAGTCTTATGTGAAGTTGATTTTCTAATAATATTTTCTTAACCGGTAGTAGAAAAAAAACTTTCCTCCGGGTCCGAGGGACCCGGCTCGAGCCCGTGAGGGTTAACAAATAAACGCTTTCTAATGGTCCTAAGCTTATTTAAAAATATTTATACTTTGTATATACTTATCGATTCGTCTTGACATAAAAATTTCAATTTTATTATATATAAATTTAGATTTTGCTAAAAAATTTTTTTTTACTTGAACAAGTTTTTGAAAAAAAAAACTGTAAAATTTTTGGTGTGGGATATATTCTATATTCCTTTTGTCCATTTTGAAAGATTAATGTGATAAATAAGCCCTCAAAATGTCATCCAAATTCAAGAAAATCTATGAAAGGTATCATGTTCACACGAAAGCAAGATCTATAAACAGATACACAAATTGTTTAATACATTTTAGAAAATTTTATTATTGAAAGGGCTACATAGCTTTTTCACGAGAAATAAAAACCAATTATAAGTAAATAAGCATGAAAATATAATAATATTGTTTATTGTTTTAAGACCTAAAAATCTATACGGGTAATTTTCACGTAACTGTAATACTTGGCGGCGTCACAGAAAATACATTCAAAGTAAAAAATTTTTGCTTGGGTATGGATACATTTTACAGGTATATATAAAACCTATTCGCAACCACAAATATGTGCAAATAGATATTATATTTTTTGATAAATTGCAGAATTCCCTCCAAAATTTCAGCTCCGTGGCGTGTCCGTTTTTTAAAACTTAAAGTTAAAATTCAGAAATTTTATTGAAAACGCTGAAACTGAAAACGAGAATTTTTGTAATATGAATTATGTATATAGGTGAACAATTTCTACATATAATGCATCTTCTAATACTTCTTATAAAATGTAAAATAGTTTTGTCCACAAATTTTTTCAATTTTGTATTAAGATATTTTTCCCTATAATTTAACTTTTTATGGTACATTTTAATGTTAACTAAGAATTAAAATCTACAATAAGATCCATTAGCAACAAATATCAGTAAAAAAAAGGTTTAAAATTTTCAAGTTCTACACTTAAAAACAATTTTTTTTTGTAAAAACGTGAAGTTCACAAAAAAAGTGGTCAGTGTTACGTATGACTTCGTAACTATTTTTAATTTTTTCATTAATTAAAAATTTGTTATATTGTATAATTTCATTAAAAATTTGGGACTTTTGTAAATAGAATTAAGTACTCAATAGACATATTATCAGGACATAACAGGATTTTTACATAATTAACTCATCAATTGTCTTAAAACTATTTTTTCATAATTAAGTTATATCCAAACTAAAAAATAACGATAATCATTCTTCAATTGTTTTCATTCCCAATAATATTCAATATTATTTTTAAAATTATAATTCTAAAATTGATTAAAAGAATATAGATATCACTCTTATTTCAAAAGGAATTTGTCTACTTTGCTATAAGTTACTTTCCACAGAAAAGTCTCTTAATTGTATTGGTAAAATACCAAGAAAAAGTATACACTTAAACATTGACAATAGAGGATACAGAGCATCGAACTATATCACGCCATTTTGAGGAATTTGCAAGCTTGCAAAAAGCTTGCCTGGCAACAACGAAGTTTGGCGAGCCGTGTGCACAGGCATCCCCACTCTATCGTTTTATATTAATTTCAAGGTGTGATCCATACTTTCGATCGTTTTAACTAATGAGTCCGATTTTGTTCCTCCCGCAGTAAAGCTGCGTAAAATTAAGTGTTCCTCCCGAAAATCGGTAGAGAGTTTTAATAATTTGTTTTTCCCGCAAAGCGGTTGATTATATATAGTTGTGAATTTATTTCCCGCAAAAGGCGGAGGTGTTATTTTTGTCCCCAGAAATAAGGGTTGATTTTGAATTTTTATTTCATTAATTGATTAAAGTGAATTGATATTTTTACGCGAATTGAAAATAAATAATTAAAAAAGGATAAAAAAGTGAATATTAAGTGAATAATTTGAAGTATTATATCGATTATAATAATAAAGAAAATAGCAAAAGAAGCAATTGAAGAACAAATTAAAGGAAATACTAAAAAAAGAAGAAATAATTCGTATAAGAGATTCTGTCACAGGTGTGAATCTGAGTAATTCACCTGAGAAAAGTAACAGGATACTTTTCCGTTCTTGATAAAAATAATAAATTGTAAGTTGGTGAGTTGATTATTAATTATTCCATTTTACACATTTTATACACACACATAATACAAATTTACATAAAACATAATTATTGTTTAAATAAAAATTGTTTGTTGATTTATCGATATTATATTGTTATATGAATATTGAGAATCTTATATTAATTATATTCTATTAAAAGGATATTTTTTATAATAATATTTACTACGATTTATACAAGTAAATAATTTAAAGATAGTTTATATTCTTGTATTGTACGATTTTTCTATCAATTTTCAAGTTTTATGAATTAAATAAAATTTATATTTGTACTACTCATATAACTGAAGTGTCTCATTACTGTCTACAACTATATACAACCTTTTTCCTTTTTATATATTTTCAATTAAAATACCGTCTAATCGGAGGTACTGAATTAATAGTACACTTAAAAGGGGGATCCTCTACTTTTTCAAAAAATATTAATTATTTTATGAAGAGTTAAACGTTTATCTTGGGGTGAATAAATATTAAGTCTTTTAGTTTAACTTATCGAAAATTACTTTCGATACAGTTAAGCCTTAATTCGCTTAATATATAGATTTTCTTTAATAATATTAATTAAAATAATCGAATTCACACTTAACAAACTGGTGGCAGCGGTGGGATTTCTTTTTTATATTTTATTGAAAGAATAAAAATTTATAAAGGTTGGAAATAGTTATTTTTAGAAGAAAATATTTTTTTTTGACACCTCTAAAATTACACGAAACACAAATACATATTGAATTGAATTTTGTGCTTATGCACCATATATTATGCGAATGATTTTATTGTTAATTAATTTATTCTTTTCAGAAATAATAAACTTTTTGAATAGTGCGGGTTTTAGATTCTTTTATACTCGCTAAAGTCGAGTTTCTGAGAACGGTAACTACCCCTTGCAATCGGCAAGCTCTGGTTCCCTCAATAAAAAGGTCTTTTTCCTCGAATAAAAAACAACCTTGTCGAAAGTGCGTAGGACACTTGGACAAGTGAGAGGATTAAAAAAATTTTTTAACCAAAAAGTGATTACGATTAATTAGGATGATGACTCAAAGTAAAAAAAAAATAATAAAAAAATGTGATTATAAACCTATACATAAAGGATTAGGGTTTTAAGAATTTTGAATAAGAATATTTTTGTAGAAATGTTTAATTTAAACTATTAAGATATTTAAATGAAAAATAAATAATTGTAAAATTATAATTCTAAATAAATTTTACTCCATATTAATTTTAACGAATAATAGATTTAAGTCAAATAAAATAAAAACAGAATAAGACCACGTAAGCATGCTATAGAAGACATTTGACACTTTACTGAAACAATTTTATTTTACAAATTAACTTTATGATAATCTCTTTATTTTTTTTTAAATGATAATTAATTAAAATAAAAAAATTTACTTGGTTTATAAACATTAATATAAAGATTGATTAAAAAAAAGATTGTTAAAAATGGGAATTTTTTTTAATAATAAATATTTAAGTTTTTAAAAAAAAACTTTCAATTAATTACTTTTATTTGATAAAAAAAATTCAATTTAAAAAATATTGATAAATAATTATTATTTACCAGAAATTGAGATATGTGCATCTTCAACTAACAAGCGGCAGCTATTTAAATAATATATAAAACATTTCGAAGATTGAGGAAGAGTGCTGACGATTCAAAATGGGTAGAATTGCAAAGTCAAGGCCGGTCACAACTAGCAAAGAATTAAAGAGGACAATATATATATAAATTTATTTCAAACAAATCTGTTGTCATTTTTTTATTGTAAGATAATTAAAATAATAATTGAAATTTAAATTTACATTTTAAAATAATAAATTATAATAATTAAATAAAGTTAAAAATATTGTTTTTTGAATAAAATAATTTATTTAAAAATAAATCAACAAATCAGTGTTAAAATTCAAAAAATAATTGATCAATTAATACAGTAAAAAAAACTGCAAAAAATTTTTTTCACGTAATTATGTCGGTCAAGCAATTCTATTAATTATCGAAAACGAGCAAATGGTATAAACTTAAAAAGGCAGTAGAATTTTGTAACATGAGCGGAAATAAGAAAATAGTCTTACCGCACTACGTTTCTAAAAAATTGTTATCGATATTTTGAATTGAAAATCAGTTCCAACTAAAGAGAAGTTAAACGAATCACTTATTTTTCATTGTTTATGTTTGAATTGTATTAAATAAAAATGAAATCAGTATATGAAGTACTATTACAAGAAGGCCACATACTAAGATGGAAATCGGAGGGATATAATTGTGAAATAAGGGATCAAGAAAATATTTCTAGACATCAATGGCACAGAAACCTATACCAAGATAATTATAACATTATACAAGATGGGCATAGGATAGAAGAAAGTGATTTTGTCGGAGGTTTTAATTATTTTGATGATGAAATAGATGATTTTCATGAGAATTGGTACAACCATAAAAATGCGAAAAGCCAAGGTAACATGCATGAACTAGATGATTCGAAAAAATACGAACAACCATGTAACCGACAGCGGAAAAGAAGAAACCAACGACAAAGGCAACGAGTTCGTAAAAGGGTCCAAGGCCATAATGAATTTAATAACCAAAATGGGAACACGAATTTTGAAGAACATTGTCAAAATATGGACATGACATCGGAAGGTTATAAAAGAGAAAATTTTTACAACAGGGATCAGAATTTGCAAGAATATAACGTTGAATCCAGAAAATTACAGCACAGATTTATCGACGAAGAAGAAAGTATTTATCTCAGAGACGAATATGGAAGAAACAACATACAGGATGATTACGGAAGAGAGGAACATAGAGGTTATGGATGCTTTAACTATGATGACTCGTATATAAATTATGAGAAGCCATATTTTGTAAATGACAATTTCGAAACAAATGCTTTTATAGAAACCAGGCCTAAAAATAGAAAAATATATGATCATGATTTCACAATACCACCAATTATTTTTAAAGATTCACCCAGAAACCAATGCTCTTTAAAGGATAAAAAACAATTGGATCATAATGTATTACTCTCCATAAAAGAACCACATCTACAAACAGAAAACGATGAATCAAATGACATGAAAGTAATTCATAATCCAGAGGAATCTTCAAAAAATGAACAAACGGCGTTGTATGTAAGTCCCAATACAGATACTACAGAAGAAAATATCAGTATCAATGAAAAACTTCCAGATAATACAATAGTAGATTCCGACAGTCCTATTATCGAACTAAGAAAAGGAAAACCCCTGGGTAAAATCAAATCATTAGGTGAAGAACAATTTGATGTGAAAAGTTCAGAAAGAAGAAAAGAAGAAGAATTTAGTGGTCAAAAGGTAAATGAAGACGTCATCATTTTAACAGATACTATAAACATGGAGAAGAAAAAGAAGACAATGACACTAAACACTCTTATTCAGCAAAATTTTCGCACAACAAGACTATTGCCATTCACACAGAAGAACATTTTGGTGAACCTGAATTCAAAAATAGATGACAGAAAAAGAAAATGGATTATTTTGGTGAAAGCAATTATTAAGGAAAAAGAAATCTATCTGGTCCAATACAAAGGAATGAATCTTAGTAGAAATTTAAAGCACAACTTAAATGTGCATTATTTTCAAGAAAATAAAATATTACGAAGCAAAACACTAAAAATACTAGAAACAAAACTTAGCTTCAACAGGTTGGGTATAGGTTAAGCATAAGAAAGCTTCTTTTTTTTGGCTTGAAATATCATAAACAAACTATATAATAATCGTTCAATTTAAAATAAAGGGTTCATATAAAAACATAATAGAAAACCATAGAACAAAAAGTATATCATAGCTTATTATACTTATTACTTGATTAAATGGGGTATAGAACTTAAATAAATTTTTATTAATACTATAAGGGATACATACATCTAGAGTTATTAAATTTTAAGAAAAATATATAGTTAAGCAAATAAATACTTATAAATACAAAATATGCATGTTTTATAAATGTGGGTAAATAATTTTATTGAATATCGTTTGTTAGGAAGTAATTACCGCATCAAAATATAACAATAAAAATAGAAATGCTGTAAATATTTTGCTTGTTTCTTTAAATAGATATGAACTGAACTTCATCAAAACAATAATATTAAAAAAAAAGGATAACGCATGTTGTTTTATCTTCATATAAAAATATCAAGTACTATGATCTTATTGAATAACAATCTAACTTATAAGCTGAATTACTAATAAAACAAATGACATTTAAGCTCTAATCAAATTATGCTTTTGACTAACTTGTAAGGTTTAAATATTTGCCAATAATACTTTAAGAGAATTCTTTAATACAAAAAAACACTAAAGAAAATAAACCTTAAAGTTTTATGAAAAACAGTAAACAAATGTCACTAAGATTAATGAATAGCTAACATTAAACTACTAATATTAAAAAAAATTTTCTAATGACTTTATCACAGAAAGAGAAATATACTCAATTATTGTTAGATATTTAAAAAAAAATTAAACAAAGACTCAACTGATACAAAAAATAATTTTCGAAAGGTTAGCTCATAATCATTTGTCATATAAAAAAAATAAACTTTAGATTTTCAAAGATTTCAATGTTTTTGAGTTTCATGCTATAATGTTTTTATTGTTCAATATTATTCACAATTAAAACTAACATTAATTTCTGGATCAATTTTTTTAAGGTCCTACCACAGTATAATTTTTAAGTATAAAAATTACTGATTGAAATAAAATATAAACAACATGTATAAAATTAAACAGGTGTACGAGCTTGGATACGCGACACTGTGTAAGGTTACATCTCAGGTGACTAGGTCAGTAGGAAGTATACATTGAAAGAAATACTTACATAGACAATTAAATTCTCATTCACTGTTACGTAATTTAAATGAAATATACATTTCTTATTATTCTTGTTCTCAAAAATTATAGGCGATAAATTAAAAAAGTGTATTTTAATGAAATTAATATCCAAAAAATACACAGTGTCTAAAAAGCAAAGTTATAACGCATGGAACAATAAAGTCTATCTCAGCATTTTAATAACCTTCGAAATTAGGATACCTAATTTTTCTTTAAACATTAATTTAAGGCAAATAAATATTTTCAAATTAGCACAAAAAAATTGAATCAGAATTTCAAAAATCAAAAATTCTATTTAAAATTTTACAATTAAAAAAAAGAGGTCTAAATATTATAACATTATTGAATACATAAATTTATAAGAAAACAATTTCTCATAAAATTTTTTAAACAAAATATATAGAAATTAAACCACTTAACTAGCTTTAAAAATGGTTGAGTCTTAATACAGGAGACATAAACAAAACACCTTCACTGAAAATCGGTATTAAAATAAAATTTTTAATTAAAACAAAACTTGCATGGTTAAAATACTTATTCAAAGTTATGTAAGAAATAAGAGAAGAAAAGAAAGCCCTACCATTATTTCAAACAACAACTGTATACATAATCTTTATTAATACTAAAAAATTAACCAAATTTATGTTCGAATTGAAGTTCAAAATATCAGTAATATGTCTTCATAATGAATAATTATAATATTCATTAAAATATTCAATATTACGTTTTATGGGTGTTCTAATTAAAATATGCTAAATTGTAAATTAAAATATGCTTAAAATACTTCTAGAAAATGCAACTAATTTTCTTATAACACTTTAAAAACTATAAAACAGTAACATCAAAGAAAGAACACATTACATTTCGAGCATAAATGAAACTGTTTTAACATCAATAACAAATTATATAAATTATCAAGTTTAAAAAAATAATAAATTGAAACTTTTAATATTAAAAAAAATTTTTTTTGGAAAAGATAAAAGCAGAAATAAAAATATTTTTTTTAGAAAGCTAAAAAAAATAAATCAATCGAAATATGATGCAAAAGCAAATTCTTAAAAACATTTTACACAGTGCTTTCGCATTAAGAAAACAATTTAATTCTTGCTCTTTTTATTAAAAAAAGGGAAGAATATTAAATTATTATAAATATTAAATTTCTTATTGAAAAACATTTAAAAAGTAGCACAAAGTTCACTTTTTTTTAATAAATCTTAGTACATGTCATAAACCAAATCAAGATAAACTATGGCTAAATATACACATTTTTTTTAAAGTCCTAATTAAACCAAATTTTTCTCGCTACGATGTTTTGTAATAATTCAATAAGTATCAAATTTGAGGACTATTTTGAATACGTTTCCTTGTCAGAAGTATTACAAAATTTAAAAGAAAATAGTACGTAATTTACAAACTATGTGTGAAAACAAAAATGGTCATTATAAAAAAGTCCACTTTGATTAAATTTTGACCGAGTTATAAGCATTTAAAATATTTTTACGTAAAAAACGTCATTACTCAAAGAACTGTATTTTCTTGAACTACTTTATAAAAATTTTTTTTAAAAAACATGAAAAATATCAAGAGTATCCAAAATTAATTTGATTCTGAAAATACAACAAATATATATATATATATATATATATATATATATATATATATATCAATGTTGTATAATAAAAATATTTTTTACAAACAATTTTATACAACCATTACAAGTTATACTTTTACTGAAAAACGAATAATTCTTTTGATTTAGAAAACAAAAATTGTATACAAAGTATTTTTAAGTTGAAGACAACTCATATTAAAATAAAATTTAAATATTGCGAAGTTACGTTATTAAGTTTGTTAAAAGAACAATCTTTCACATGTATTCTTCGTCTAAATTTAATAGAAAATGTGTACTTACACTGCTAATTATAAAATAATGTGTACGTTTATCAAATTACAATAGAGATGAAATTAAAGGTAACTAAAATTATCCGAATCATAAACAGTGTCAATCAAATAAACCAGGTTATTTATCCAAAAAAAAATATCTAGTTTGGTAAAATACAATAAATTCATGTAAAATTAAATTTAAATAAAACATGTCTTTACCACGCTAGATCTTTAAATTTAAATCTGAATTTTAAGTGTTACATTAAATAAAAACAAAGAATGTATTAATCAACGCCATTACTATATGCCATTGTAAACCAAATGAAATAAAAGCAAGCATTTCTGTAAAAATGTTCCTAAAACAAAAAAAAGGAAACGAATCATTAAAAAAATTTTGACTTTAATTAAAGAATTATTTCAAATGTTAACAGAAAACAACAAAATTACTTTAATTGTAAAAAGGGCTGTCAAGGGACGACAGCGCATAAAAAGGGGGGTATGAGGCAGAAAATCAGAAATTTTCAATTTTTCTTTTATATAAATTTGTTTGGTTAATTTTTTTTCTCTCTCTAACAACATTTCTTTTAATGATTTTGTGCAAAATCTATATTAAAGAAACAATGTCAGCCAACAAACAAAATCACAATTAACATTATTTCTTTAAAATTCTTTACATTTATATCTTTTATAACTTGAGTTTGTTTAAAATTTCATAAATATAACTTTCTAACAAATTGTTACAATAAATTCAACTTTAGACACTATGAGATCATTCTATTGAGAAGAGATTTATGTCATGTATTCTACGTTTCAAATCCACAGAAATTGTAATGTTAATACTAACGAGCTTTTTTTAATATTTACACGTCACGCATTTAAAAAAAATTTATTTAAATTATTTTAAAAAAACTTTATTAATATTATTTTCAAAGTAAACATTGTCAATTAAATCGGTAACAGAAAAATGTTTAATAAAAGACTACTACGTACTGAAATAAGGCAAATAATATCAAGCCTGGTAAAAATGCAATAATATATAAATAATCAAAACTTTATGCTTTCAATAGTTTAATTAAACAACAGATTTTTCAATTATAAATGCAATTTTCTTACCACGCTCGATCTTAAAAATTTGTAATGCAAAAATTTTTTTTACTATACTATAAATTTACCTTTGCTACTACAAAAATTATAGGTATATATTAGAATAAATGTCCAGTTTGGTGAAGTGGAATATATATTGAGAATAAATTAAAATTTTCGTAAGTTTTCGGCAAAATAGTTAAAGAAAAATTTAAAAAAAAAATTTTTTTTGTTCATTTTACCAAGCTTGACCTAAAGCTTAAAGACATCGTTTTAAATTCAAATAACCAATGTTTTTATTGTCGACAAAAATTCCGAGATTTGTGATTTTAATTTAAACAAAAGCAAGCTTTACTAAGTTAAAAAAATCTTCCTAAAATAAAAAAAGAGAGGAAACGAATTCTTTAAAACAAAAATTCAACCAAAAGCTTGCCTCTGTTTAAACAACCATTTATTTCCAGCAATATCAGCATCTCGAATCTTACAAAATAACTAAAGGAAGGACTTATATGTAAAACTTTACAAAACCATATGTTTAACATAAGGCTGCCAAGGGACGTCAGCCGTAAAAAGGGGGGTATTTGTTACGTATGACTTCGTAACTATTTTTAATTTTTTCATTAATTAAAAATTTGTTATATTGTATAATTTCATTAAAAATTTGGGACTTTTGTAAATAGAATTAAGTACTCAATAGACATATTATCAGGACATAACAGGATTTTTACATAATTAACTCATCAATTGTCTTAAAACTATTTTTTCATAATTAAGTTATATCCAAACTAAAAAATAACGATAATCATTCTTCAATTGTTTTCATTCCCAATAATATTCAATATTATTTTTAAAATTATAATTCTAAAATTGATTAAAAGAATATAGATATCACTCTTATTTCAAAAGGAATTTGTCTACTTTGCTATAAGTTACTTTCCACAGAAAAGTCTCTTAATTGTATTGGTAAAATACCAAGAAAAAGTATACACTTAAACATTGACAATAGAGGATACAGAGCATCGAACTATATCACGCCATTTTGAGGAATTTGCAAGCTTGCAAAAAGCTTGCCTGGCAACAACGAAGTTTGGCGAGCCGTGTGCACAGGCATCCCCACTCTATCGTTTTATATTAATTTCAAGGTGTGATCCATACTTTCGATCGTTTTAACTAATGAGTCCGATTTTGTTCCTCCCGCAGTAAAGCTGCGTAAAATTAAGTGTTCCTCCCGAAAATCGGTAGAGAGTTTTAATAATTTGTTTTTCCCGCAAAGCGGTTGATTATATATATAGTTGTGAATTTATTTCCCGCAAAAGGCGGAGGTGTTATTTTTGTCCCCAGAAATAAGGGTTGATTTTGAATTTTTATTTCATTAATTGATTAAAGTGAATTGATATTTTTACGCGAATTGAAAATAAATAATTAAAAAAGGATAAAAAAGTGAATATTAAGTGAATAATTTGAAGTATTATATCGATTATAATAATAAAGAAAATAGCAAAAGAAGCAATTGAAGAACAAATTAAAGGAAATACTAAAAAAAGAAGAAATAATTCGTATAAGAGATTCTGTCACAGGTGTGAATCTGAGTAATTCACCTGAGAAAAGTAACAGGATACTTTTCCGTTCTTGATAAAAATAATAAATTGTAAGTTGGTGAGTTGATTATTAATTATTCCATTTTACACATTTTATACACACACATAATACAAATTTACATAAAACATAATTATTGTTTAAATAAAAATTGTTTGTTGATTTATCGATATTATATTGTTATATGAATATTGAGAATCTTATATTAATTATATTCTATTAAAAGGATATTTTTTATAATAATATTTACTACGATTTATACAAGTAAATAATTTAAAGATAGTTTATATTCTTGTATTGTACGATTTTTCTATCAATTTTCAAGTTTTATGAATTAAATAAAATTTATATTTGTACTACTCATATAACTGAAGTGTCTCATTACTGTCTACAACTATATACAACCTTTTTCCTTTTTATATATTTTCAATTAAAATACCGTCTAATCGGAGGTACTGAATTAATAGTACACTTAAAAGGGGGATCCTCTACTTTTTCAAAAAATATTAATTATTTTATGAAGAGTTAAACGTTTATCTTGGGGTGAATAAATATTAAGTCTTTTAGTTTAACTTATCGAAAATTACTTTCGATACAGTTAAGCCTTAATTCGCTTAATATATAGATTTTCTTTATTAATATTAATTAAAATAATCGAATTCACACTTAACAGTCAGTACCGTGGTATTACTATTCTTTTAATGTAAACACTCTCTATGGTAATTATTACGATTTTTTTAAGATTATATTAGAAACAAATTATCTGCCAAAAGAAAAGATTTATTTTGCAAAATTGTGGGAATTAGGTTAGTTTAAATGTCAAATGTCAGCTCCGTGGTGTCACATAAAATGTCAGTTCCGTGGCGCCTGTGGCGTACAGTGTAAAGGTGCAAATTCATGGATCAACAGTTGCTACAACAACACATATTACAGAAGAGGACAGACATAGTTGTGTTCTTTTATATTTCAGTGCTTTGGCAACCGTTGACTTATTAAAAAACACCTTAATATTCGAAAAAACACGCCTTTATAATAACCAAGCAGAAGCACAGTTTAATTACTGTTGATTGTAACGCTCTTATTTGTGAATACTTTTCTACAATTAGTTTTATGCGCTAATTTCATAATGTTATGTCAAGCTGATAGTATATATTTTTGCTGGGGCTATTTTGTGCATTAAAATGCATTTTTTAACTGAGTGATTTGTTTAAATTCAGAATTAAAAGAAAATCAACTTTTGCATATATATGTTATACTTCCTTCTGAAGGTTTCCTATGAGTTAGTCAATGAAATAAATTTTTTTGTCGGAGTTGTAGTTATTAAAAGTTGTTCCAAAAATAGACCCCGGGATGCAGCTACTTTGTGTATTGAAATTTGTGTTTTTAAAATGTTACATAAACATTTTTTTGATACTTTCTTATTCATTAAATCTTTTGTGTAGATATTTCAGAGTAAATTAAAAAAAATTAGATAATAAACAAAAAATTTTGTAAATATTATACAACAAAATGTAAAATAAAATACTAAGATTTTGCTAAAATCATGATTTATTAAAAATTAACAACCTTTCTTCAAATCTTATATTACTCTGAAAAAAAATAATACTTTTTCTTTTTAAATATACATTTTACAATAATACATTATGATAATTATTAAACTATCATTCAAACACATGTAAATAACTTTAAATCATCATTTTAATAGAAGCTTTTTTAAACGTTTTGAATATGATATTTTTTAAAAACTTGAAATTAATATTTTAAAGTTAAATGAATAACAATTTAATATCTAATACACTTTTTCAGTTATTTTAAGAGGAACGAGAGAAATAGTTTTAAGACTAATTTGAAAAACTTATAAATATTAAAGTTAATTTTTTGTCGTTATGTTGCTTACCGGTTGAAGTTTTAATCGTTTTAAGGATTTTAATTAACTTATTTTTGGTTTTTTGACAAAGAAGTTCTTTTTAATAATTTTATTTATTAAATACCTGGCGTACATAAAGTAGCCCCAGTTGACGGCAGTATTATTCAATGCATAGGGTGGTCATCTCTGTGGCAGCCAATTTTCGAAAATTTGTTATAATTTTTTTATAATTATAGCTGTAGTAAAACCATTAAAATGACAACTATATTATGCCCTAATGATGAGGAAAAGTGATATTTAACATTAAAAAAACAAAAATTTTCTTCTTTTAAAAATGATCTTGAAATTGCACAGTTACGTGAAAATCACCCATACACAATGAAGTTACATGGAATCAATTTATGTTCAAGTTTAAAATGTAATTTCAAAATATAGTAATTTTAAAAAATAAATAAAAAATATTGTAAATTATATATTTTTTAATTTGGAAATGAAACTCAAAAATGCACTTTTTTGGGAATAAAATGTGAATTATTTATCAAAAATAAGGTAAGAAAAAGGAAAAAAATGTATAAATTAGAGTTTTGCAGATACTTCAATTTTGCGTAAACTCGAAATTGGAATCAAATTATTCCTTCATATTAATTCTTATTGAAAGGATAGAGTATTCGAAATTTGCACACATATTTTTACATTTAAAAAAACTTGTTTAAAATTGTAATCAAGAAATATATAATTTACTATTTTTGCAGTTATTATCAAATTATATTCCTTTAAAAATATGATTATGAAATAAAAAAAATTTATAATGATGTTGAATTTATCACTTGGTTAAAATTGTTTAATTGAGAGATGAAATATTATCAATCTTGTCTTTGTCCAGCAATGTACAACCATTTGATTGAACAAATTTTGTAACATTTTTTTCGTTTCTGAAGAGGACGACTGTGTCGTTGAAACGTAAACAGATTGTTTCTTATTCGAACCTGACTTGGATAGATTGATAATATTTCATCTCTCAATTAAAAAAATTTATATTGAATTCATTTCATTTATTTATTCTAATATCTGACACTGAGAATACAGAAAACCATGATGCTCAAACCAAAAAAAGTAGGCGTTACTTTCTTAACTGTTCGTCTCTCTCTCGCTTCTACTCTAAACTGAAAGAAAAGACGATACTTCCCACTCCTTCTCTGTATCATGATTTCTCTCTTATATACTCTAACAAACTTCTCTCTCCAACTCTTCTCTGTCATCAAAAGCACAGCAGGAGGGCGGACGGAATTCTTGCGGACAGAATGAATGAAAGAATACGGAGATTAATATATATAGGGTGTCCCAGTCGAGGGTGTACATATTAAAGGGGCATAATCTACTGAAAAAACTGAGACGAAAAGTCCTTTGCACTTTTTAAAAATTTTCAGTAGTTTTTCCGTAAATCTTAATTAAAAAATCGAAAACTACGCTTTGCTATTGGACGCAAATGCTCAGTGAGACGGTAGGCGGGGCGTACTATTGCAGCGTTTGCTTGCCTGGGCGTGTACCAGCAGCGCGCGTAGTGTGTCAATTTAATACTTATTATTATTGGGTGTTTAATTAACACCAGGTTTGTGTTAAAATAACACTGTTTAAAACTAGAAACCAGAAATTATTGTCAAAAATTTATTCTACGCGAGCTGATGGTACACGCCCAGGCAAGCAAACGCTGCAATAGTACGCCCCGCCTACCGTCTTACTGAGCTTTCACGTCCAATAGCAAAGCGTAGTTTTTGGTTTTTTAATTGCGATTAACGGAAAAACTACTGAAAATTTTTAAAAAGTACAAAGGACTTTTCGTCTCAGTTTTTTCAGTAGATTATGCCCCTTTAATATGTACACCCTCGACTGGGACTGTATAATAATTTACAGTTACTTACAATTTTGAAGTTTGATGTCGCACTGTGGTCGGAGGTATACTATTTTATGCGAAAAATGGTAATTTTTTAATTGCGTTAAATTAAATTAGATAAAGCGATTCTTACTCATAAGTGTCCCTAGATTTCAAAACTGATTGGTATTTACAATAGAATTGATTGGGAAAGGCGATATATATGTTTAAAATGCGAATTTTATAAGTGACATTTTTTACCCTTTATAATATGAGTTCTCTTAACAAGTTTTTGTACTCCAGGAGTCAATATTAAAAATGTTTAACGATTTTATGTCATTTCTCACGCTTAAAAAAAGATGTTTTCTTGAATAATTATAAGTAAAAAAAATTTGTTAATAAAATATCAATTGCTTTATAATATATCTTTTTATTTAAATAATTTTTTTTAAAATGGTATACAAAAAAAGTACGACCGAGTACGATCCTAATTCCTTTTTAGTAGAGTAGTCCAAAGTATCCTTTAATGACCTACGGAAAAAACAGCTGCGCAAACTTGCGCCAAAAAATTTTTTTGATATTTTTGTTTCATGAGTCCGATTACAACAGTAGTTCCAAATGACAAAAAGTGGATTATAACATTAAATATTCAATTAATTCATGGTAGGTATTTTTTACAAGTGATTTTTATTGTGTGTCTTGATAAATGTGAAATCTATTTTCAAAATTTCAAAATGGCGGTTCCAATATGGCGTCAAATATTTTTAAAAATTGTTCAGTTTCTACAAAATTTGGTATTCATAGGTTTTTCATATATCTGTTGATGAATCTAAAAGATGGAAAGTAATATGAAAATAATTTCTTACATTTTAGTCCTGAAAAATATTTGTTTATTTCTTAAAGTGAGTTTAGTAGCTTCTATTTATATTAAATTATTTTTCTTTCATATTTTAACCAATAAAGTTGATAAAGAATTATCACGAATTGTCAATATTATTATTATAGTTATTTCAATTATTTTGATGATTCAAAAATAATGTACTTAACGTTTTGTTATTTTTTGTATCTCAGTCACTATAAAAATATGTTATTATTAAATTACTTTCTTCCATTTTAATTGTTAATTTATCTTAAAAAAGAAATTCTCTTCAAGTAAATTAAATAATTAATTTTAATAAATAAAGATATTTTTATATTATGACATATGCAGTGATAGAAGGTAACTGTCAAAGTTTAAGTTCAATATCAATATTGTGACTACTCAGTCTGCAAATGTAATAGTTATATTTATAAACAGCTGTCAACTGTCAAATTATAAATTTTACGCGAAATTCGAGATCAGTGAGCCTAAAAATCTTATAGGTAAAATTTTTATATAGATTTATTCATTTTTTAAAAAATTGACAGTCACTTTGACAGCTGTCAACTATCAAATTGAAAATTTGACATAGAATTTGGATTCAGAAGGTCTCAAAACCTGATAGAAGTTATTTTTGTGCAGATTTACTCATTTTTGATAAAATTGATAGTTACTTTGACAGCTGTCAACTGTCAAATTTTAAATTTTATGATATGGGTGATTTTCAAATAACTGTGATTTTTTTTAATAAGACATTTTTCTGCTAAAATAGTGAATCAAATTTGATTTTCATTACATATTCCAGTACATTTTTGTTATTAAAGTATATGTTCAAATGGAAACTACATGATTTTGAATATTTCCAAAGTTACGATGGAAAACGGAAAGAAAATGCAAAAGTTACATGCCACGGACCTGACATTTTTCCACGGTCCTGACATGTGTGTCACAGTTAAAACACGTAAAAAAATAAAAAAATGAATAAATGTTTTCTTTTCAATGTTTGCACTTCAAAATAATGCCAGTAGAAGTCAATTAAAAATAAAATTGAGTAATAAAATCACGATGACGTTACCATGTGTCGGTAGAAAGTAATTAACAATTTGAAACATGAAAAAAGTGCTCGTGTACGTGAAATATCATTATAATAAAAATATTTTTATATGTAAAACATCTGGTTAGATTTGGCCTACAAAGTACTTAAAAGATAGTTTCAATATTTGCTCACGTGAAAATTTCAGAACAAAATTTAAAAAAAACGTATGCCACGGACCTGACAATTTAACCCTATTTTCTTAATTTTAACTATGATAATGTTAATGTTAACAAACTGAATATTAAGTATCTTTAAGAAGAGACTTCTATTAAGTGATTTATGAAGTGAGTGGCAAAAAATAATAATTTTATTAGTCATTTGTCTATGAGGACATGCAAATATGACAGTTATTTGAAAATCACCCATATATTCTTATTTAGTATGACGAAATTAAGAATATCCTAAAGTTTCGTTGCAATCGGTGCAGTCTTTATAATTTTTCGCATAAAATAGGATCTCTCCGACCACTATGTGTCGTATGAAATTACAGAATGAAACGGCAACCAGCCTTACGTTGTCGCGATACAGGTTGCACAGTTATATGACCTTTTCAGTTCGTTTTTAGTCACTTTTAATACTATTAACAACTATTTTAATTAGTTAATTAACAACTGTCTTTTTTAATACAATCATATTTATTTAAACTGATTTCCATAACATCAAATTTTATTTTATCAATATTCTTTTATGCTAAAATTTTTAATTAATAAATCAGTCATTTATACAAAATTTTTAATAGAATAGAAAAATATTAATTATAATAATTATTTAATTATATATTATATAAATAATTAATTATATATAATTAATTATATAAAATTAATTATATATTATATAAATTATATAATTAATTACATTAATATAATATTAATATGAAATAAAAAAAATCATTCGAAAAATAAATAAATGATTAAGAAAGAATCACAGTTACCAATTTACAAAAGTAGTTATTTTAATATTAGAAAATAACTTATTCCAAAATTTCACGAAGTACATAATTTTTTATGTTTTTATAACTTCTTTGATTTCCCAAGTATACTTTTAATGATGGAAAAGAAAGTACTCTAGAAAGTGATACATATAATTGACCGTGATTAAAACATCCTTTCTTAAATCTAAATCAATTTTTTGAAAAGTTTGTCCTTGAGATTTATTTATGGTCATTGCAAATGCATTTAATAGGAAATTGCCTTCTTTTAAATGTAAATAGATAAACATTATCACAATATAATGTAACACGATGTAAAAAAACAATATTGCCAGCTTTATCACCTCTTAATATTTGACATTTAATAACATTATTTAATAAATCTAAAACTAACAATCTCGTACCATTACACAAACCTTCATTAATACTCATATTTCTAATAAGCATTACAACGGAATATATTCGCAAATGTAATTCATGTGGTGGTAAGCCAGAGGGTAAAAGTGTATTCAAATATTCTGGTAATATAACTTCACTAAAATTTCCATTATCACAGTTTTCATGATTAATTACAGATTCGCTATTATTATTAATTATAAGAATCAAAGCAGCATCATGGCCTTTATAAATATATTTGTATAAGTATTTTACAGACTTTATACTGGAAACAACTTCCACATTAATGTGACAATTAAATAATTTAGAAAGACTTGGACTGTATGGAACAAGATGACGATAATCAACAATACATTCATTTAGTCTTTCGTAAGTTTTTCGAGTTAATCTTCTACGATATTTCACATAACAATCATCTTCAAATATAGTTTCTTCTTGAAAAGACTTAGGAAAGTTTTTAGAACATTTACCATCAACTAAACACCAGTCACCACAAGGACCGTGAGTATTATGTTGCATTATAATTTTGTGCAACTGATTATCAACATTTTCATCTGGAATCTCAGCTGAAATATAATATAATATAATATAATATAATATAATATAATATAATATAATATAATATAATATAATATAATATAATATAATATAATATAATATAATATAATATAATATAATATAATATAATATAATATAATATAATATAATATAATATAATATAATATAATATAATATAATATAATATATAATATAATATAATATAATATAATATAATATAATTTTTTGTTAAATCCGGTTCCTTAATTATTCAAAAATTTCACTATAAACATAATTTTTTATATACATATTACTTCTATTATCTCCTAAATATATTTTTACAGATTCAAATGAACGTACCCTCGATAATGCAACATACATCTGACCGTGATTAAATACATCTCTTCTTAAATCTATATATATTCTGTTAAATGTTTGTCCTTGAGACTTGTTAATAGTCATTGCAAAAGCTAATTTTATAGGAAATTGTCTTCTTTTAAAAGTAAACGGATATAAATTTTCACAATATAAAGTTACTTTATGTAAAAAGACAATATTTCCACTCTTATCTCCCGTTAATATTTGACATTTAATAACATTATGTGATAAATCTAAAACAATTAACCTTGTTCCGTTACATAATCCTTCATTAATACTAAAATTTCTAATAAGCATTACAACGGAATTAATTCTTAAATGTAATTCATGTGGTGGTAAAGAAGGTGGAGAGAGAGTATTCAAATATTCTGGTAATAAAGTTTCAGAAAATTTTCCATTATCACAATTTTCAGTAGAATGAATACTTTTATATATTTTTTCACCTTTACTATCTAAGAGATTTACCACCCTCTTATTAATATCATCAACATTTCTTGGTGCTAAAATTGCACACATTGACAAATCCTTAATTTTTTTCTGTTGTATCAAATGACCATACATTTCTTCAGCAATATCTATATTTCCTTGTTGAATAATATGTTCTGGTAATTCGACGTTATCATCTATATCATTTAATTCGCCATTGCCAACTTTAAGTAGAAAATCTACAAATTCTGTTTCCTCTGGTAAAGCTCTCATATTTTCTGTTAATGTGTACTTTTTAAAATGTTTCCATAAGTAACTATTTTTTATTGATAAATTTATTATTTCTGATCTAGTACCTCTTTCTTTTATCGGTAAAATTTGTCGAAAATCTCCTCCTAAGATTACAATTTTTCCACCAAAAACTTCATTTGATTTCATTATATCTCTTAATAACTTATCCATAACTTCTAAGGCATATTTTGGAGTCATTGGTGCTTCATCCCAATTAAAAATATCAATATTTTTTAAAAAGAGTGCTTCTTTTGACTGAACTTTAATATTTGAAGATGAATCACTGTACAGTGGAACAGGTAAACCTAAGACTTTTTGTACAGTTTTCCCGTTAGGAAGCAGTGTGGCAGCTATGCCTGTAAATGCCATATTGCAAACATTTATTCCTGTACTTTTTAATAAATGCCATAATGTAATATATAAAAAAGTTTTTCCAGATCCTCCACAACCATTAATATATAAGCATTTAGAACTATTAAAAGAAGACTCTGTTGTGCCTTCAAGTATATAATCAACTATATTTCTTTGTTCAACATTTAATTTAGTATAATTCTGCTCTTCTCTCTTGATATGTTCAAAAATACCTATTTCATCAACCTGCTCAGAGAAATTTTCATCTGTATCTAATAATCCCTGAAAATCAGTTAAACAATATCCTGCATTTAATAACATTGATTTTATATTTCTATAAGCTGTTTTTTTCGGCTTCAATATTGCCAATTCTTGAATAGTCTTCTGACATTTGCCCCTTAAATTGTTCCCAAAGTTTTTCCGTATGTACAGGATGACAATGAATTAGAATTCTTACAAATAATTGTCGAAGTGAACGAGGCATCATCAATAAAGTAGCTTCTTCCATTGTCCTAATCCACTCACTATCATCTTCTATAAGTCCTAATGCCAAACAGGCAGATGTAAAAGATTCATGAATAACTCCGTTAACTGTTCTTAAACTTTAGTAAGAAGTAACTCCTTTTACTGTAAGCAACAATAATCTACGGTGAAATAATTCCAATTGACGTGGATTAACTGAATACATTCTTCCCAATACTTTTTCTTGACGAATTCTTTTTCTCCATTCAAGAGATTTCGTTATCCACGTATAATGTTCTGGTATTTCTGTATAATAATACTGCCGAGCAGTACTATCACGCTCATTAAGTTTAAAAAATCAAGCAATTTTGTATTTTTTTGTAAATCAAAAGAAACATTGTTATTATCTTTCTCTTCGCGAATAATAACATTCTGTTCATTTGGTAAATGTATGGGTAAACGATTAATACTATGGCTTTTTTTCCCTAAAGGTTTACTTAAAATTCTCCAAACAGCCTCAACTGGTCCTACATATCTATTTTCTTCATAATGATTAATTTCATTGTGATTAACAGTTACCTCACCATTCGCATTTGTAATAAGAATGGATGTAGCATCATGACCCTTAAAAATACATTTATATAAATATTAAACAGATTTGATACTTGAAACTATTTCTACATTTATATGACAATTAAATATTTCTGAAAGTATAGGACAATACGGAACCACATTAGAATTGTCAACAACAAATACATTTGGTCGCTAATACGTTTTATTATTATTTTGTTGACGACAACTAACATAAAAATTGTCTTCAATTGTAGTTTCTTCTTGGTAACTCTTTGGAAAATTTTTTGAACATTTACCATCAATTAAACACCAATCTCTACAAGGGCCCTGAATATTATTTTGCAATATTATGTTATGTAAAATAGGATTGATATTTTCATCGGGAATCTCTGCAGAAATATAACGATCAACACTTTCAACTGTTAATATTTTAGAATTTTCTTTCAATATAACTAACAAATGAATATGTGGCAATCCTCGCTTTTGAAATTCAATAACATAAACATAAGACTTAACTTCCCCAAATAACTTTTTGTCAACAATAACATTTAAAAGATGTTTCACCTTCAATGCAAATACTCTAGTTACTATATCAGGTCTGTCAGCAGCAGTTTGATGAGATAATAAATTTTCTTGTATCTCTTTCCAATTTGGATTACATGTCATTGTAATAAATAAATCTTGTCTTCCATGACGACCAACAATAGCCATGGCATCCTGATATTGTTGCATCATATTACGAGGTGATCCTATAAAAGTGGAAGGCAATATAAGCATTTTTCCAACATGTACATCACTTTCTAACTCATGATTTTGTAAATAATCGATTAATCCTTGATATGTTTCACTTCTCAATTGACCTTGATTGTTTGCACAAAACCGCAATCTATCTTTCTCTATTTTGCTTCCTCGTGAGGAAGCTTTGTAGTCGTTTAATTTACAAAATTTTTAAAAATCCTTTTGATAAATTTTCTTCTATATGGGACTATGTTATATAAGACCCTGAACAATTGTCCGGATGTATGTATGTGTGTGTGTGTGTGGATCCCGATTTTTGTGAACACGATAACTCGAAGAGGTTTTAACGAATTTGGCTAAAATTTACCAGGTATATTTATCATAAAAATATCTCAAACTGGATTGATAGACTTTAAAAAATTCTCAGAAAAATTTTTTTTTAAATTGGTTATTGAAGTTAATATATAATAAAATCTTATTCTTTACATCAAGACGAATCGTTTGGTATATAAAAAGAATAAATTGTATGAGAATTTATAGAGTTAATCACAATTAAAGCTGAAAAACTCGCATTTTTCTCAAAAAAATGAGTTCTTTCCGCAAAATTATGTTGCTGTATAAGAAAATCTTACTCACTTATTTCTAAAATTTTATTCTTTGCATCAAGACGGATCGATTGGTATATATAAAGTATATATTGTATTTAAATTTATAAAATTAAAACCAATTACAGACACAAAGTTTGCATTTTTAATAAAAATTCATTTTTTTTTAAGAATCATGTTGCTGTACAATAAAATGTTATTATTTATTGAAAAATAAATCTAAAATCTTATTCCTTGCATCAAGACGAATCGAATCAAAATAATTATAATAAATATAACAAATTTTTAAAATTAATTTTTAATTAGATTTGAAGACAACAACATGGAAAATATGTCAATACGTGACAATAAGTTAGTGCTTCCTCCACGAGGAAGCAAAGTTTTTTGCTGATCGTATAGAGGAAGCAAAATGTTTGTGTAATGAACATCTGGATTTACAACTTGTTTACATAATTGTCAACTACCCATTGTTGAAACAATCTTCCTCCATATAAAAATTGATTGAATTCCTTATCTCTTATAGAAATTTTGTATTTACAATAGGCAGACCTAGAAATAGTATGGTTTCTACTTCTAAAATCACTACCACTACGAATCATATTAATATTATAACCTTTATTTCCAAGTGGATAAAATATGGGATAGATCCATGGTTCAACATTCGGATCTAAATTACTAACTAATTTCAATTCTTTTGTAGACTTATTGTAAACCGTTACATAAGATTCTGGTATTTCTCCTTCTGAGTTTGTATTGAAAATAGCAGCAACTTCATTGTAACTTTGAAAATTAAATCTTTTTTTATCAAAACCTTTTTTCAACGTAAACAATAGTTGCAACTCTGGAATATCTTCATTATTTTGTCTTGCTAATTCTGTTTCTACTTTAATTACTTCTGACATCATCATAAAAGATTTTGTGTATGTATTTGAAGTTCTCAAAATATTTTCTATAGTTAGTAAAATTTCTTCGTCCAAATTTTCGTTACTTTTTAATCTATAACGAATTGCTTCTTCAGGATCGTAAATAAATAATTGACCAAAACACGGGTCTTCACCTTTATCAGGATATAAAGCACTATTAATTTGATAATAAATTTGACCTTGAATTTTGTAACAAAATGGTCCTCTTCTTCTGTTATTAAAATTAATTACGTTAGCATTTAAAGATGCAAAAGAAAACGAATTATTGTACAGTATTATATTCTTTTTAACCCATTAAGGACGGGAAGTACAAAATTTTTATACAAAGTTTAAGGCCAGATTTCAACATTTAAACGATACTGAAAAAAATTGACAAGAAACATTTCTTTTGTCTCAAGAATCGCTCTTTCGAATGGTGTAGCCCAAAAAATTGTAAATTTTTAAATAAACAAATTACACGACATTTGTTTAAAAAAACACGATTTTTTCAGATTTTTTTATCAGTTTAAAAAATTTTTTTATAGTTAATCGCATGAGAATACCTTTAAATGTTATAAATATCGTGTCAAAAATGTTTGGACTACAAGATACGACTATCGAGAAATTTAATTTTTAAAATGGCTACCAAAAAATAGCAACTAAACTTATTTTTTTTTAACAATATAATAACAAAGTGTACGAAATTTTCAAAAGTCATTGAAATCGCCTGCAAAAAAAAAGATTCTCTAACAAATGTTTACCTCCCCGCGGTGAGAATCGGGCAACATTACAAATATTAGGGGAGAGTCTCCAGTTGTGAGACGGGTTTTATTTTTGACCCGTAAATTGTAAACGGGTAAACGAAATTGTAAATAAAATACACCGTTTGAAAGGTAACAGAAATACGCAACTTTTATTAAAAGAAAGTGTAGTGTTTCGATAAACTCAAAAAATTTTACGATACGTTTTCCGAGCACATCGCTTTTTTCAAAAAAAAAAAAAATGTCACAAAATATAAGGAAAACACTAAAAGAAAATGCATTACATTTACCTTTTCCAATTAATTAACTTGGAAAAAATGTACTTTGCATTTATTGAAAAAACGCTTTTTAGTCGATTATCACACACAGTGTTGGTATTTAACAAAAACAGTTTATATATCCGCTTCGGCGTACACGAAAAAGTTGGCTCATATAAAAAGAAATGTTTTTATATAAACCAATCGGCTTTTTAATATTACATGTTAAAAAAAATTGACTGTCTCACAACTGGAGATGTCTTACAACTGGAGACTCTCCCCTATATTTTATTTAAAAAATTTTAAATATATCTGACATCATATTCGTATTCAGAGACCCTAAAAACCCCCGAGTAATAAATTTCAAGCAAATCCGACGAATTTTTAATGTTTTCATCCGCCATTTTGGATCCGCCATTTTGAATTTTGGAAATCTGACATTGGATTCGTAATCAGCGACCCCAATAACCTCCGAGTAACAATTTGCAGGCGATTTCAATGACTTTTGAAAATTTCGTACACTTTGTTATTATATTGTTTAAAAAAAATAACTTTAGTTGCTATTTTTTGGTGGCCATTTTGAAAATTAAATTTCTCGATAGTCCTATCATGTAGTCCAAACATTTTTGACAGGATATTTATAACATTTAAGGTATTCTTATGCGATTAACTATAAAAAATTTTTAAAACTGATAAAAAAATCTGAAAAATCGTGTTTTTTAGGGTTTCGTGGCCAAGGGCCAAAACCCTTTTAGCGAGACTTCGGTGTCCGTCCGTAGTTTTTACGTCTTAAGTCTTAAGTATTCAGTCTTAAGTATTCAGTCTTAAGTCTTAAGTTTTAAGTCTTCTACCGAGACTTCGGTATAAGAAGTTCTTATGTCCTAAGACTTAAGACTTAACTTTGGTATAAGAAGGTCTTAAGTTCTAAGTCTTACGTCTTAACAACCGTTGCCATGGCAACTTCGGTATAAGAAGGTCTTAAGTCCTAAGTCTTACGTCTTAACAATCGTTGCCATGGCAACCGTTGCTATGTTAATGTTTGACATAACAACCGTTGCTATGGTAATGGTTGTCATAACAGCCGTTGCCATGTCAACCGTTACTATGGTAATGGTTGTCATAACAACTGTTGTTAGGGTAATGGTAATGGGAAATTTACATAATTCTACAATTTTTTAATATTGCTAAAAATAAATTATTAAATTCTTAATTTGTTAAAGTTATACTTTTTGATAATATATTTATTTAACAAAAAATAATAATAATTAAATTAAATTACATTATTAAAAAAACATAAAACTAATAATTATAAAAACAGTTTTTTACCGAAAAATAAAATAAAATTTGAAAAACGTTCCAAAAGAACGTCTTTTTTCGTGGCGATTACAATTGGACACTGGCGAATAAAATGTATATAATTTTCGAAATATATCTAACTGACGTGAGGTGAATAATAACTCTCTGATAAGCAATTCCACTCAAAAAGAAAATTGTCAAAGAAATTTTATTAAATAACAATTATCCATTAGAATTCATAAATAAGCACATAATGAAACGTATTTCTGTAATTGAATCTAAATCTCATCTTCCTATTGACAAAAATGTAATACTTTACACAAGGTCACCAAAAATATTATTGTCTTATGTTCCAAACCTTTTTGAAAAAACTTCCTCAATTTTAAATAATTACTCCATTCTATCCATTCCTTACAAAAATAATAACATGAATCATAATTTTGTCAAAAAAGGCAAGGACAAAAATATAAAATCTGAAAATATCAATACTGTTTATAAAATTAATTGAGAGAATTGCTCTGCATGTTATGTGGGACAATCAAAAAGAATGGTGGGTGTTCGTATTAAAGAACATAAAAATTCTATTTCTAATGTAATCGCTACCCATAATGACTTTTTTAGACACACATTTGATTGGGAAAACTTTATCATACTAGATACAGAAACATACTACAAAAAACGTTTAATATCAGAAATGATCCATATTAATTTACAAAAAAATCCGGTTAATAAAAAGGAAGATGTACAAAGTCTCAATAATTGCTATAATCACTTTATAAACGAAATGAAATATTCTTAATCTATTTTGATTTACCCTGACATTTCCTGAATTTTGTTTACTGTCACGGTTGTAATGATATCGCATTATTTTTGACGTGAGAGTTTTAAAGTTTCTGAAAGAGTAAATTCATTCATTTTTGTACGCGTAGTATATCTATATATATATATATATTACTGAGCTCACTGCTCGGCGGACAGGTAGAGTACCGATGGCGCACCCATTGCCGCGCATCACGTGGGTTTCTCTCACCTCACGCTACACCTTCTGTGGGCCCAGCGAACTATAATACTTGGTTGCTCGTACAATTTCCTCAGTTCGCCGTCGAACGGACTCGAGGCTTGCTTCGAGGACGAGCGAAAGCAGCTCAGCTCTCTTTCCTTTTCGTTCTTTTCTCTATGCTTTTTCTCAATGCCTTTTCTCAATGCTTTTTCTCATGCAGGCAGGCGGTATCTCAGGTGCAACTGGGGCCGCTGGCTAGCATTCTTCTCGCAGAAGGAGTTGTACTCGAGACTCAGGTGCAACTGAGCAGTAGTAACACCCTTCGTCTTCTTTCGTTTCTTTCTTTTCTTTGGTACACAGGGACAGACCAGGGGTGCATCCGTGGATGACCTAGTGTACAGTTTCTATTCTTTACTTTGTGTGAACCAACTCCGTGGAGAAGAGGTGCATCTCAACCTCCCCGAAGTTGATGCACGAGGTAGATTCTTCGACTCAAGGTACAGCTTGGGGAAAGATGAAGCTTGTATTTCTACCCTTATCTCTCTTTTTTACGCAACTATTTATCGTGTCGGGCATGAATACCGTGAGAATTGCGGTATCTAGTCTTTTCGATTTTGCTAAATCGACCCAGCGTGCACGACCCCTAGTTATCGTCCGTACCGTTATTTAGGGGTAGTTCCTAGAGCCTACCCTTGCGTAAAATGAGCGTCGGTCGCGGTAGGGAATTTCTCATTTTGGGAAATAAACTTATTTTCTTTCTACTCTATTTTAGTTAGATTAGTTTTTATTGCAATGTTACTAGTTAGTTAGAGATTCGATTGATTTCGGTTAGATAATTTTTGCATTATATTGAGTCATTTATTTTCTTATTAATTGTTATATTTCTTTTGGTTAATTTTAAATTCATCTTCCTACACAATTATTTTTGTTATTTCTCTAATTATTTTTGAATATATTTTCTTACGAAGGTTTAAAACTCTGCGTTGTTACTGACTTCACCCTTCCTATCGATATCACTAAATTGACTAACTAGCTTGTTTAAATTTTGTAATGACGCTACGCCATTTTATTAATAACATTTGATAAAAGATAATTTATATTTTAATCCGGACTCCATCCGGCGAGCAAATCCTTTGGCAATAAAAATTAAGATCATTACACGGTCATTCACCTCACGTCAGTTAGATATATTTCGAAAATTATATACATTTTATTCGCCAGTGTCCAATTGTAATCGCCACGACAAAGACGTTCCTTTGGAACGTTTTTCAAATTTTATTTTATTTTTCGGTAAAAAACTGTTTTTGTAATTATTAGTTTTATGTTTTTTAATAATGTAATTTAATTTAATTATTATTATTTTTTGTTAAATAAATTATAGTTTCTGAAGAGGGCAGCCGCGCTGTCGAAACGTTAAACAACATTTGTTGTTTCTTTTTAAACACCTGACTCGGAATGATCGTTAAATTCAGTGTTTAGTAACTATTTAAAACAACCGAGTGATAATATCATATAATAATTTTCATTAGAATTTGATTCATGAATAATCTTGTCTTTTGATATACTTGGCAGAGTAACAATTGATTTTTGTGTATTAAGTTTCAATTTTTGTCTTTCTCGATAGTTTTTCTGAATTTTATTTCTACTTTTTCGAGTTTTTTGAATTAAAGAGTTTTTTTCCTTTTCACTATTTTGTAATTGTGAATTTGTTATTACTGGAACAGGAGAAATTGCATTTATTAAATCACATTCATTAGAATTTACATTATTTAAATCATAAGAACAGTTTATTTCATTTTCTTTTTTTTAATATAATTTTTTCTCTATATGTTTTTTGATATTCTGACCGACTCTTTTTTCTTTTCATAGACAAGTGATCTACTTTATCTGAAAGATTTATATTTTCAATATTTCTTTGTAATTTTTGTCTAGCACGATAATTTCTTTGATTTTCCGCTACACTTTTTCAAACAGGTTTGCATAACGAATTTGTTTTCTCCACACTATCATATATATTCTTTATTGTGCGAATTAAAACAACGATATTTTCTAAATTAACAGATTCATTTATGTTATCGTCATTTGAATCATTAACTTGACTCAACAAATTTTTATGCTTAAGCAATCCTTCTTCATAATCTTTTTGATATTGCATGTTGCTCTTCTTATGCGAGGAGTCTATTTCATTATTGATAGCTTCAGACTTTCTTTTATTCGGATGTTGTCGATCGAATTCTAACTTACTTGTTAGAATTTTTTTAGAGCAAGCGTCTATTTTATCTGAATGAAATATATTTTCAATTTTACTTTTGGATTTAAGTATGGCACTATATTGTTGCATTTTTAAAGGATTATTTATTTCCTTTGTATTATTTAAAATTCTCCCACAAGGAATTTTTCTATTAATAATTTGATTATTGTTTATTGTTTTACATAAGGGTTCTTCAAATGAATTACTTGATAGACTCTTCTAATCATACTTAACAATTAAACGTGGGTTAATAGAACTTTTTTCAGTCGGAAAACGACTCAAACGATTGTTTGTAAAAATTAACTTCAAATGGTTTCTCATATGATAATAATCATAATAAAGAGTGTTTGGCATTTCATTAAAAAATAAAGATGTCGCAAATGCTATAGCAAATACTCCACAATCAACACTGCCTAAAGGTTGTTGATGAACTTTTGAAAATACCACTTGTGGTTTAAATGGATATAATCTAGTTAAGTAGTTCAATTGATCCTCATTTAAAAAGCCACTGTTAAGACTGACAAAAATGTAAAGCCTTGTCCCATTTCATTTCTATTATTAATTATATCATAATTTTCATCACTTAAACTAACTAATTCTTTTTTATTAGCCATTGTTGTATTTAATTTAATAAAATTGTGTCTCTATTTCTTTCTCTATATATGTATCTCTATATCTATTAATCTCTTTATATATATATATATATATATATATATATATATATATATATATATATATATATAATGTATTTATTTCTTAATCTTTTAATCTAATAATCTTTTTATCTATTTATTTATTTTTATTTATTTATTTATTTATTGGTTTATACACCTGTCTTCAGCCTTACATACTTGGCTATACAAGTGTTTCTTACAATTTCTTGCTTTACAAATTTTCCTTACATACAATTTTTAATACTAGGTTTGCGCCTACAGAACGTCTTTCGAAATTTAGGAGTACTCGCATTAGCCTGGACTACCCGTCTAATGGGTTTTCTCGCCAGAGGAGAGGGAAACTGTAGAAAACCTTCTCCTGAGTACAACCGGTTTATCGACAGTCGAGTTCTAATGGTGTGTACCGGACAATAATCGACAGTGCACATCATTATACCTCGACGTCAAACCTCCCGCTCAGATTATCTCACATGCCGGAAAAATCCAAGCCAAATGGGCGCGAACCAAGAACCCTTGGTCCTAGAACGTCCGCCAAGCGAGGCATCTTATCCGACCGAGCTAATCTGTCGGTCTTTTTATCTATTTATTTCTTTATCTGTTTTATCTATTTATCTCTTTTATACATTATAATCTCTTAGGCTCTTAAACTGTTTATCTCTTTATCTCTTTTTCTCTTAATCTTTTAATCTATTTATCTTTTACACGTTTGATCACTTTTTATCAACATAAATAATTTATGATGATTCACATTAAATTTCAGCCAAATTTATTTTATACTTTTAATCACTTTCGTAACCTTAAACAATTTATTGACCCAACTTTTACATAATTTAAGAATTTTAACACTTTCTATAACTAAGAACTACTTTATATTTACTTTAAATTATTAATTTTTATACTTTTAATTATCACTTTTATAGTAACTTTAAACACTTTATTGACCAAATTTTTACATAATGTAAGAATTTTAACACTTTTAATAACTATTATGTAACTAATAAACGACTTTATTTACTAATTTTTATTTACCTGTCTTTGTTTTCAATTTCTTTAGTTTTCACTTTTATATTTTAATCACTTTTTTATTTCACTTCTTAAAAGGAAAATAAAAGGGCGATGTCGAATTTAGTTTCGAGTAAGTGTGCCGAATGGGGGGAAGGCTACTTCCCCTCATGGGGCTATCTTGGACACTGCCCTAAAGTAGAGTCTACAGTGAGAGATGGTGCGCATCGACGTCCACAGCTATAGATATACCACAGCATACTTTAGTGTACCTATAGCTATGGAAGTCGATGCGCATCTTCTCTCATTGTAGACTCTACTTAAAAGGGCAACCCTCACAGCAGGGTTGCTCGGGACTCAGTTTCGAGTAAGTGTGCCGAATGGGGGGAAGGCTACTTCCCCTCATGGGGTTATCTTGGACACTGCCCTAAAGTAGAGTCTACAGTGAGAGATGGTGCGCATCGACGTCCACAGCTATAGATATACCACAGCATACTTTAGTGTACCTATAGCTATGGAAGTCGATGCGCATCTTCTCTTATTGTAGACTCTACTTAAAAGGGCAACCCTCACAGCAGGGTTGCTCGGGACTCAGTTTCGAGTAAGTGTGCCGAATGGGGGAAAGGCTACTTCCCCTCACGGGACTATCTTGGATTGCCCAATGAAAAGGCAAATATACCACTTAGTGAAAAATTTTTCTGTCTCCCTCTTTCTAGATAAATAACATAAATCGGTCTCTGTTTATAACGCAGAAAAGTTAACGCATACCCATCTCTCTTTAATTCCATAAACATAGTATAAAACTATCTCTCTTCGGGTAACGCTATTGCTTTTTTCCTCTTTCGAAGATAAATACCATTCGAATGTCTCTCTTTACCTAATTTGCATATCTACTCGTTTCATAAAAGGATTGTGATCGCTGTACTGATGTCGAAAGCAGAAAAATTACCTGAATTGGAAGCTCATGTAAAGGAAACACAGAAGAAGTTTGAGGCTAAGAACCATGAATTAGAAAAGAAAAGTCATAACTTAGCTCAATTGCAAAAAGAGTTGCAAGTGGATAGAGAATCGTTGAAAGTCAGCGTGTAAACGAAGTAAAGGCTCAAATCGCTCAAATTAAGGCGATTAAATTAATTAATTAATTAATTAATTATTAATTTGAATTTCATTATGAATTATTATTATGAAGGTGATCGTTTAAACAAAATGGCGACTGTGGTGGGGTCTATAAACGAATATTTACGCAAGGAAAATTGATCTTTGTGGTTCGAGAGATTGGAACAATTCTTTTTGGCGAACAGTGTTCAAGAGGCAAAAAAAGCATCACTTTTCCTGACACTTTTGGGAGGAGAAGGATATGCAATTTTGAGGAACCTGTGTGCGCTGAAATTACCATCTTCGAAGACTTTTGTCAAATTGTCGACCGTTATGAAAGATCATAAGGAGCCCGCACCAAACTTAATTTTGGAACGCTACAAGTTTCGTCAGTGTCGTCTGCGTGAAGAAGAAGGTGTCAAATTTTTTATCGAGGAGTTAAAAAGGACTTCAACTTATTGTAACTTTGGAGGTAATCTTCAGGAGTCCATGAGAGATCAGTTCGTGTGGGGCTTGAAATCAGAGGATCTACAAAAACGTCTGTTAAGGGAAAATGATCTTACATTCATCAAGGCCGTGGAAATAGCATCGGCATTCGAATTGGCATCCAAGGGGGCTGCTGGTATTAATGAATCGTCAAAAAGGATGGAAGTTGCTGTTACTTTGATCAAGAATAAAGGCAACTATGACTCATCGAGGAAGCGTTCTAACACAACAATGAACGGGAGCTGTTTTCGATGTGGTAAAAGCAATCATTTACAAGTAAACTGTAAGTACAAAAAGTATAAATGTAATCAATGCGGTAAGATTGGTCATTTGGCTATTGTTTGTAAATCGAAAAGTATTAAGTCGAATTCGGAAAAAGTTAATAATAATTTTAAATCAACGAGACAAGGTTTTAATAAACAAAATTTTATTGAAGATTGTGAAAATTTAGTTGATGATTTTGAAAATTTATTTAAATTGGAAGAAAAAATTGTTAACAGAGTAAATTGCATTAAACCGTATGAATTGGACTTATGTATTAATGATAAAAATTGCAAGTTTGAAATCGATACTGGTTCTCCAATTTCGGCTATATCGGAGAATTATTTTATGAATTCAAGTATGAAAGAATTGTCGTTAAAAGTGACTAATAGAAAATTTCAGAGTTATTTAGGTGACAAAATAATACCTCGCGGAACATTGAAGGTCAAGGTTGACTTTAATAATAAACACTTTGATTTAGAGTTGTTTGTTTTGCCTGGTAAAAGTTTTCCGATATTAGGTCTGGATTGGATTTCCAAATTAAAATTAGATGGTAATTTTAAAAATTGTTTTACAAAGGTTAAAAAATTAGATTTCGTCGAAACCGATTCTATTGAGATAATTCTTGAAGAATTTAGTGAAGTTTTTTCTGGAGAATCAGGACATTATAATGTAGCTAAATTGAAATTGCATTTAAAAGAAGATACGAAATCTGCTTTTTGTAAACCTCGACCAGTACCGTATATGTTACGCGAAAAGATTGAAAAAGAATTAGTAAGACTCGAGAAATTGGAAGTTTTAAAGCCCGTCGAACATGCAGATTGGGGAACACCGATTGTTCCAATTTTAAAAAGTAATGGTGAAGTTAGAATCTGCGGAGATTATAAAATTACGGTTAATCCTTGTTTAAAAATTGATAAATATCCGATTCCGCGTACGCAAGATTTGCTTGTAATGAGTCATCGCGATCTCTCACAACTATTTCGACTCATAAGGGTTTATTCGAATACAATAGATTAAATTTTGGAATAGCTTCGGCCCCTGGACTTTTTCAACGCGAAATGGAAAAACTCTTATCAAATATTGAAGGAGTTATCGGATTCTTTGATGATTTCATTATTATGGGTAAAACTCGTGAAGAACACGATAATCGACTAAGGGAAGTTTTGAAACTTTTAAAGGCTTTGGGACTAAAATTAAGGAAAGATAAATGTAGTTTTGCTAAAGAAAATGTTACATTTTTGGGTTACGAAATTGGAAGGAGTGGAATAAGCGTTTCTAAGGACAAGGTCAATGCTATTTTGAAGATTAAAGATCCAATCAATGTTAAGGAATTACAATCTTTCATTGGTATGATGAATTATTATTGTAAATTCATTAAAAATTTTGCAAGTTTAATGTATCCACTGTACCAATTATTAAAAAAGGATAAAAAATGGAATTGGTCCCCGGATTATAGTAAAGCTTTTCAAGCTGCAAAAAAGATTCTAGTTTCTAGCGAAGTTTTGATTCCATATGATACGAGATTACCGGTCAAGATATCCACTGATGCGACTCCTTTTGGTATTGGGGCAGTATTGGTCCATATTTTGGAAGGAAATATTGAAAAACCTATTTCTTTCTCATCGAGAACATTGACAAAAGCCGAGTCTGGATATTCCCAATTGGATAAAGAAGCACTAGGTTTAATTGAGGGTGTTAAGGCTTTTCACCAATATGTCTACGGAAGACATTTTGTCTTTGAAACCGACCATAAACCGTTGACATACATTTTTAATGAGAAAAAAGGGTTACCGCAAATGGCGGCAAGTAGAGTTCAACGTTGGGGCGTTTTCCTATCGGGATATGATTACGAAATTAAATTCGTTAAAAAAAACGTGGCTAATTTAATTAGTAAAGAAACGGATCGTGAAAGTGAGAGTAAAAAGTAAGAATTTTTGAGTGAAAGTGAGAATTTTTTGAGGGAAAGTGAGTATGAAAGTGAGAGTTACATGAACGCACCCCAGTAATTGTATTACCATTTAAAGTTTTAAACGAAAAAACTACAAAATTTGTATTTACTGATAAATAAGAGTAACAGTTTCTGGATAATTAATAATAATTTTTGAATATTTGAAATTATATTCATTACATGTTGGACTGATTTCGTATTGGGCTGAAAAAATTTTATCTTTTGTTCTAAAAGTTTTGAAAATAAATTTAAATGATAAAATTTTTTTAAGATCTCAGTCAAACAATTTTTAAGATCACGCAAACTTTAATAAAATTTTTTAAATTTAAAAGATTTAAATTATAATTTTTAAAAATATATTAATGTTTCTTCTCATGTGGTTAATGATAATCATTCGTATTGCGCAGTCTGAAGCAGAAGCGCACGTCTGGCAGGCCGGTGCTGGGGCACGGGGTATAAAAATGTTCCTCTGGTAGTTCTAAGTTAAGGGGAAGTAGCAGCCTTTCGAAGATGCAAAACATAGTTTAACACGGAAATAATAAAAAATTCAACAAAATTTCATACCGATTAAAATCATCAATCAAAAGTTTACACCTAAACAAGCGTCAAAATGTACACCAGGAAGTCATAGCGCCTTGTAGCCCCTCTAAAATGCTGTCTCGCAAAGACAATTAACATAAGAGAATAAGGTAGTTACTTAGTAATATTTATAAAAATTAGATTTGTGAATTTAAATAATTATTTTCTAATGTCCTTTTTTTAATACTATTTTAATTCTGCGTATGTACAAGATTTTAAAAATTTTTAGTTAAAAATATTAGAATTAAAATAGTATTAAACAAAAATGAACTTTCTGGAATAATTACTGTAAATTCACAAAAATTCAATAAAAAATTTCAAATATTGTTTTTCTCAACCTTTCAATTTTTTTTTTTAGTTTTCTCTTTGTTGTGCAAAGAGTATTTGTGTTTTTTAAAGTTTAAAATTTTGTTTTGCGATTTTAGTTTAATAGACTGCACAGCGCAAAAGCTAAAAGTTCAACTTCAAATGCTTATTATGCCGCCATTTTGCAGTACTTTTTATTTTAAAAATAATTTAAAAAACAATAAAAATTTTAAGATGCGCTTTACTTAAATTTGAAAAACATTACCATTTTTGGGCAAAAAATTTTTGAAATCAAATGATGTTAAATTTTAAGGGGATTTTTTTTGTCTTTTTTAAAAAATGCAAATGAGAAAACATTTAAATCATTCAAATGCTTATCTGCATTTTTTTACATTTTAAACTGGAATGACCCCTTCAAGATTTTTTCCATGTTGAAAGACTACGAGACATACTTTGCTCCAAGCTAGAACTGCCAGACGAACATTTTATAATTATTTAGATGTAAACTTTTGATTTATGAAGTTTTTAATCGGTATGAAATGATATTTAATGTAATGATTTTTTACAGGTTTAAGCTTTTACCAGACATACATTTTTACCGTTGTTTAAATGTAAACTTTCAATTTCTAAAGGTTTTAATCTGTATGAAATGAGACAGAGTTACCAGGAAGTTTCCATGGGAAGCTACCAACCGCGAACATTATTATATTACCTGGAAGTTACGACGGGAAACTTCCTGGAAGTTTCCTGGATTTTTTTGTGCTATGTGGGTATCTTTGGGTAATGGTTTATACAGTTCTAACTTTAAGTAACATTTTATACTGTACTGCCTCAAAAATTTTATTTTTTTAAGTTTTTGACACACAGGTGCAGCAATAATTGCAATATTTCGAAAAAATAATTAAAAATAATTATACATTTTATATTAAGAGTAAAAACGTTCTATCTGATAAAACTTATTAAACATAATGAGGTTTTTGTAAACTTTAGCGATCGTTCTACAAAAAAGTAAAAAAATTTAGAAACAATTTTATGAGTTTAACAGGTACACAGGAGGGTTAACATTAACCCCAAATTTCTAGTTTATTGGGGTAAATAGAAACAGTCTCCTATTTTTAATTGAATTTGCAAAATTAAAAAACAAAATTTGATTGTTGTTTTACTATTAATAAGAGATAACTATAAATTTTAGTATGATTTTTTACTTTAGTTTTTTCCAAATGCGATTCATTAAAGTGAAAGGGTTTTTTTTATAAATTATTTATGCAATAGAGAATATTTCTGAATATTGTTACGTCAAAACAAGAAACCTTTTTAAATATATCTAAAGTTCCTTGTTTAAAATTAGTTTCAGAAATTGATTTTAATTTGAGATGAGGATAAGTCAATGAGCCTACTAAATGTTGTGAGAGAATATTTTATTTAAAAACCAACCAAGAAAAAAAATAATTGACAATAATACAAAATTCAATGAGTATAGTAAAAAATGAAAAATCTTACTTTAGGAATAACGATTATTATAGGTGTTGAAGCTGGTCATTGTAATCTTGATTTCCGACCTGAAAAGTAGACACAAAGGAGCCTGTGGTTGGTGTCCTTAATGGTTGTATATTTGCCTTATGTTTACACTAATAAGATTTAGTGTATTGTACTCTTATGGATTTTACTTTTCTACTTGGGGATGTAGTTTAGTTAACTTCTAAACTGTAAACTGCGATTTCACTTCGAATCGCTATCGATGTTTACTTGTTTTTTCAAAAAATACTCTCTTTTTCGATGATGATATAATGATGGCTTTCAAATAGATACTCTCTGATCTAACGAAGATGCTTCCCCTTTTTATATCGAAATCTTCCAATGGAACATCATGCACGAAAACTACACGTGCTGAAACTCGTCTAGTGCAGGTAGATGCAGCGTGACGTCACCGGGCCACCTTCAACGGGACTCGATAAGACATGTAGCACAGGGGTCTGGTATAGAAATTTCTTTCTAGTTTTTAAGGGATTGGATAAGACTCAGGACCTGGGTTGGTATGCATTTCTCTCTCTCCTTGCTGATGTGTGGTCTAGTAAAGGTTTGTCAGATTGATGCGTAATCGTTATTTCTTTTACATAACTTTAAAACATAAACTTTTCTTTCTTGGATTTGATATAACTTATCATGTTGTTTCAAATACATAGAAAATATAAAATAAAAAATACCATAATAATAGAAAATGTACTGGATATAATGCAATAATATATGACATACAAATAAATCACACATACACATGCAAGTAAATATAAAAATTGTATAGTTAATTTAAAAATATTAATAAGAATTACACATGTAATTTAGGTATACTAATAACAAAATACATAGTAAAATCAAGAATATCTGAAAGAAAATATTTAAGTATTTAATGAATATTAATAAGAAGTTACGGACGTAACACCTCCCCCCTTAGATTGAGCATGGGAGAGAAACGATTCCTTTTTTAGTTATATCATTCTTTCCAATTTCTTTGATTCTCAAGTTACATTTTTACATGAATCTATTGAAGTAATTTTACAATTATACAATTTAGTCAATAATAAAGTACAATTTGTAAGTTGTCATGTATGTTATTTAAATTTTTAAATAATGCCATTTTAAAGTCTTCTTGAATGAAATAATATTGAATAAATTATAGGATTTATTTTAATGGGTAAACAAATTAGGCTTAAATTCTTTAAGTTCTAATCAAATATTTAGAATACTGTTCAAAATTTAAGATAAAATCATTACAAAATTTACATTCCATTGAAATATATTCATTGAAAACCATTCCTTTTTTCTATGGAAGTCCCTTTCTGAAACATACTATGTGTATTATTTAAAGTATTCTATTATTCTTGTTTAATTCGCGATAGTTTTAATCTGTTTGTATGTACTATTTTTTGTTTATTTTTAACTTGTATTTTAACGTTTTCTCTGTTCAAAATTTCTAATATTTTATGAGGACCTGTATATTGATTAGCAAATTTATGAACCTTTCCTCCATGTAGTAGAAATACCTCATCACCAAGTTTAAGATTTTGTGGAATACAATTTCTGTCGTAATAGACTTTTGACTTTTGTTTTGTTAAAATTAAATTTTCTCGAGCAATGTTTCTCATTTCATGAAGTCTCGTTATTAAATCTGTTAAATATTGGTCGTAAGTTTCCAATTTTTCATGTTCCAGTGGTGGATCGTTTGATGATAATCGTGCTAATTTTCCAAAAATTAACTCGTATGGTGTGCACTTGGTGGCTTTATAAATACTTGTATTATATGAGAACATAGCTAATTTTAACGAATCGTCCTATTCATTTGTATTTATAAATTGTTTTAAATATTCTCCTAAAACGTCATGAGATCTTTTAATTGAACCATTAGACTGAGGGTGAAAAGCAGTTGTTTTAAATTGTCGAATTCTAAATCTTTTTGCTAAACTTCTCATTAAATTACTTAAAAAGTCTGTTCCTTGATCTGTTAATACTTCTTTAGCTGAACCAAAAATGCAAATAAATTTTTTAATAAAAGCATCAGCTAATGTACTTGCTTGATGATTGGGAAGTGCAATTGCTAATGAATATTTAGTTAAATTATCTTGTATTGTCAATATATATTCACTTCCGTTTTTTGTTTTCGGTAATGGTCCAACGATGTCCATTGCTATTTTTTCAAATGCTGTTCCTTGTGTATCAGTTATTATTATTGGTTCTTTTGTTTTTACTCTAACTAATTTTTTTAATTGACATTGGAGGCAATTTTGAATATATATTTGAATATTATTTTTTATATTTTCACAATAATAATTTTGACGTATTCTTCCATGTTTTTGTTACACCTTTATGCCCTCTAACTGAGCTTAAATGAGCTTCCTCGATTAATTGCATATATTATTCTTTAGTAGAATATTTTATATATCCATTACACACAACAGTTTTTGCAAATTCACATAAATTTTTCATTGAAATAATTGTAGATTTAATCCTTTTTATTATGTCAGCTAAATGTTCTTTTATTTCATTTTCTATAGGCAGATATATATGGTAATATATACCTCTTTTTATTTTTTCTGCTATGCCTAATTAAAGTTTACCAAAATTTGGTAATTTTTCGCGTTTCGATAGTGATCTTGAGCCATTATCTCTAGGATCTCCAGTGACTGAAAGAAAATAGGTTAGATTGTCTCTGCGCATTGGTAATTGATCTCTACAGAAAATAATATATTTTTCTTGTTTTATATTTAAATCGTCACAATTTTCATTTCCATTAAGTTATCTTCTTCATCAGATGATTCTTAAGAGTTTGAATTTTCGTAGCCTTGATAATTTTTTCATTTCCCTTTAATTTTGTCGTTTGTTTAATGTACTCAGGATCTGATTTGATTTCGTTAGGAATAATTTCATTATAAATTTTTTCTTTTCTTTGATTATTTGTATTATTTACCTTTTTCGGTCTTCCCCTTCTCTTCTTTGATAAGGAGGTATTCAAACGTGTGCTTTGTTTCTTCGGTCTTCCTCTATTTTTTGTTTTATGTAGTTTTATTTCTTCATTTTCATGTATTTCTTCATTTTTCATTTCTTGATTAACATTTCCTTGCATTTTCCTTTCATTTCTGGTAATAACGTTACAAGTTTCATTACTTGTACAATAATTTTTCTTAATATTTTTGAGAATACTTATTATCTTCAAACTCATGTAGGATTCATTGTCCTTAAATATTTTTTCAATAAATGGGAGACTTTTCCTTATGGTCCATTCATAAATTACGTAACAGCTTATAGGGGCGAGGGGTTTCGAATGTATATTACGCTTTGTTACATGGGGGAGGAGGTGGTGCTTTGTGGTTGTACGTACTTTTTAAAATTTTTAAAACGATACACAAAATACCAGTCATTAATACTGATATAAGTTTTTGAAATTAAATACCAAGTATATTTTTAGCGCTTTTCGAAAGCTGCTTATTGAAAGAAATATTAAATATTATAATAAATATTTATGTTTAAAATGTAAAAATTATTTATTACGTACAATGACAGAGGGGAAAGGTTTCGATGATGTGTTACGCTTTGTTACATAGGGGGGAGGGTAAATGTTCTTTAATTTTTTCTTGCACACATTTCATTATAATTGAGGGGCCGGATGTATCAACTGCCGCTACGCGCCACCGTAAAGGACTATACCAGTCAGTGAGCAGTGAGCGCCTCTGGGCCTCTCACTACTCACTGACTGGTAAAGTCCTTTACGATGAACTTGAACTTTTTCTTCCACGATGTCTTCAACTGGATTTCTGGACAAGGCATCTGCATTAACATTTGTTTCTCCTGCTTTGTAGACTACATTAAAATCATATTCGGCTAATTTCAATTTCCATCTTGTTACTCTTGACCATGAATCTTTAGAATTTAAAAACCAAACAAGTGGTTTGTGATCCGTAACTAAAGTGAATTTTCTTCCATAAAGATAAGGTCGAAAATGTTGCACGAAAATGTATAATTGCCAAGGCTTCTTTTTTATTAGTATTATATTTTCTTTTACATTCATTTAAGTTTTGTGACGTATAAGCGACTGGTTGATTTTTACCAATCACTCCTTGTGATAAAATTCCTCCAATTGCAAATGTAAAGCGTCCGTTATTAATATAAATGGTTGAGAAAAGTCTGGTCTCTTTAAAAGTGGTTCCTCACAAAGTTTATCTTTTAATATATTAAAAACAGCTTGCTGTTTATCAGTCCACAGAAAAGGTATATCATTTTTTAAAAGTTGATTTAAAGGATTTGCGATTTTAGAAAATCCGTCTATAAATTTGCGATAATAACCTGCTAGTCCTAAGAATTGTTTTATGTTTTTAACATTTTTTGGAATTAAGAATTTCTTTACAGCTTCTACCTTTTTCGGGTTGGGTCGTACACCATTTTTATCGATTATGTGTCCTAAATATCCTACGTCTAACCTCAAAAATACAAAATTGTACGGTAGGTCAGAATGTTTAATAATTTTTTGTTCTAACAATTCGTTTACTTGACGTGTCATTTCTTCTTTATGAACAGGGAGGAATCTTTACTGTTTAGTAATAATCGGTGTAACATCTGTAGTTATTATCCTATGTTTTATAAAATCTGTTCCTTTTAAATATTCTCCAGGTATATAAAACCTATCGGAATAATTGTTAATAAATTCATGATGTGTTCTAATTCTTTTTTATTTAATTGTTCTAGAGGAAGTAATTTTTTAATTTCTTCAACTCTATCGTTGCCTGTAATATTGAAAACATTTTATTATTAAAATTTTTTGAAAATGCATGAATTTCTTGCTTTATTTCATCAAAATCTCCTAAATTTACTTCAAAAATTGGAATGTCAATTGATTCGTTTAGTATGTTTATAGCCTTTAAATAAGCTAATCCTTCTAAGTTTGAAACTACTGCATCACCTAAGTAAACACCTTCTTTCACTTTTAATCTTGGAATGTAACCTACTTTTTTATTTGTATTTAAAATTTTTACATGAATATTGTAAATTGATCTTGCTGGTATTGTAAAATAATTTTCCGAATAAAAATTACATTTTTGTTAATTGATTTCTAGATGTCTTTCTTCGTAATTAATTTTCACTTTATTTTTTATGAAAAATTATGTTCCTAATATTCCATCATGTTCAATTGGAACATCATTTGATAAAAGATTAAAAGTTGTTAGAATTCCAAAAATAATAATCTCAACTTGAGCTAAAGTATAAACAGCGTGTTTGTTTATTCCTGTTAATTTAAGACATTTATTATTATCAATTTTTATGTCAGGCTTCAATGCACGAATTTTTAATAAATTTGGACCTGCTCCTGTGTCAATCATCATTGTTATTGGCACTTTTAATTCTTCAGTATCAATTCGAATGTACGGGATGGTATTAGTTTTTGGTAAATTAATGTTTCTGGATGCATAGTCATTTTTTCTTAATTTTTCCCCAAAGCATCCTACTAAAGAGGAATTTTGGAGTTTTCCTGATTTTGTGTTTGTGAATTTGTTTGTTGCTTATTGTTATCATCCCACATCTTTTTCCTATAATTAGTGATAATGTTTCCTTATTTTTTTACAATAATTACACGTTATACTATGATTTTTGTTTAAGTTTTGTTTTTGAAATTTATTAAACATTGGATTTTGATTATTAAATTTATTTTGATTTGAAAAATTTTGTCGTGGTCCTGAATAAAAGGAGTTTCCTCGTCTTGGTCCTATCAATTTAATAAGTTGAAAACAGTTTACTGTCAAACGAGTTTTTTAAAATCTACTCGAATTCACTAAAGACCTGTCACTCGGAGATTTTTGGGTCCCTGATCACGAATCTAAAGTTAGAATTGCAAAATTCAATATGGAGAATTCCAATATGGCAAACGGGTTTTTTAAAAACTACTCGAATTCACTAAAGACCTGTCACTCGGGGGCTTTTTGGGTCCCTGATCACGAATCTAAAGTTAGAATTGCAAAATTCAATATGGAGGATCTAATATGGAGGACAGGTTTTTTAAAAACTACTCGAATTCACTAAAGACCTGTCACTCAGGGTTTTTTTGGGTTTCTGATTATGATCCTATCTTATCACATCATTTTTTAGTTAAAGCATAAAATGAAATAACTAATGTACATCAACATTAAATGTTAGTTAGGAAAAGATGTTGGATATTTTTATCTTCTTGAAATCTATGTAGAACGGTGTGTAATGTTGGTGGAATACTGTACTATCGTATGGAAAGACTTCTAACATTAACAGTAGAATTAACTGTTGGTAAGTATAAATAGTGCTGTAATCCTAACTAAAGAGAACATTATCACACTTTTAGCTTCTGAATTGTTGATTTGAATAAAAATAGAAAAGAATTTTTGACGTACTATGTGTAAGTGAACTTTTTGTAACTTTTTAATTTTAAAAAATGAATAAAAAGAATCGAGAATGTACTTGACATGTATATAAAAATAAAGAAAATAAGAAAAAAAATTATCATTTGCCATTTTGAGACTTCCGATTTTATCTAGTTATAAACTATATTTTAAGGTATTCGTGAATTAATTTTTTTAATTCCTTCTTCTTCTTCGACATTTGGTCCTCTGTTTGCAGTATCTAATATGTGATTTAAGAGAGATGTGTCTGGATATCTGACATTTGGTTGGTGTCTTGCAAATCCAAGGAACCAAATAATACTTGCTACGTGATCGCATGAGCCAAGTGTTCTTGCCCCTGTCTGACATGTGCAAGAGTAACCATCTATTTGGTCGTGGATATTGTTTGGCATTAAATCTGCATCAAGTATTCTGTAGGAAATAAATGTCTGATGTCTTACTGCGTTTCTAAATCTGGAATATGTTCTTATTCTTATGAACCCTGGTTCGTTCACATGTTCGTCTATCTGAAACTCATCGTCATTTTCTCTCACTATTTTGTCTTGAACGTACGAAGGTGCTAGACTAACCTGATACACCCCTACCATTAATTCCTGAATGTGCTCTAAAGCTAAAATGGGAAATTCTGGGACATAATTTCTATTTAGACGTCTCCATTGTCCATTTCGCCTCCGGAGGTTTTCCTGTTCCACTCTTGCTTGAACAACGTTTGGCTCTAGGGATTGTTGCAACTTTCGTCTGGCAACTTCATCGGTTGCACCTTCCATGAAAATCCGTGGGCGAAAAAGATGGCTCCAGCAATGCAATAAAAACTGTTCAGATTCTTTGCATGACTCATATTAATAGTACCAGCGAAAAACTTAAAGAGTAATCTAAAGTGTCCATTAATAGCTTCAACAATCCATCGAGTTTTCGTGAGCAAGCGTGATTGGTTAGCATTTTCGGTAGTCAGTTGCTTTTCACCTCGATTCAGTACAGCTGGTATTTTAACATTTATTCCTAAACGTTCTAATAGTGGTATCACATCACGATATCCTCTATCAAGCAGTATTATATCGCCCTTTTGACACCAGTCCCTCAAAGAATCTGAATTGTTTTCAAATTCCTGTCGCAAGATTTCAGCATCATTATTTCTCGAATCTGAGAAGTGTGGACCAAAAATTGCCAAAATATATCCATTTGGAGCTACCATAATTGTAGGTTTCAAAAAATGTTGTCCTTTGTGAACAGAATATGACTGCCGTAGGACACGGAAATTGGAGCTTTTCTAAATGTAGGCGTATGTGCTATCAATTATAATAATAGTCATTGGCTCTTCCGGCTCAGTGTTATACAAAATATTAGAAAAAGATGTTACATGGCGATCTATATAATTCTGGCGTGTTATTGGTGTTATTCCAATATTTTCGGGAACAAATTGTTCCATTAAAGACTTTCTTACATTACTTATAATTAAACTCACGCACTGCCTGCTCGGGTAATCAAAAATAAGTTTTAAGAAATCGTCGGTCAGGCCTTGTCTCAACTTACATAGAAATGTCAATAAATGTTTTTTACTTACATACCTCTGGTTTCCATTCTTCCTAATTGTATCACAATATCCATACAATTGTTGAAACTGAGCTTTTGTAACAGGAGAAATACATGCAAATTCTTTTTCACTCAAATTATTTGCATTTGAAAATCTATCTTTTTGATTACATGCATTCCTCAGACCTTGAAAAAATAATTGTATTTGACGTCCTGTAATAATGTAAGGTCTATTAATAGAACGAAAATGTGGCATTAACTCTTACATTTTCGGGCATGTGAATATCTCTCAATATAAAAACTTTAAATCTACAATTTTCGGACAATCTAAGAAGGTTATTTTGAGCGTTGCAAACAACGCAAGAGCTACTGGATGTTTGCGTTAAGACATTCAAACGCATGCAATTTTGATCTGCATTCTGCAAAGCTATTTCATTCGAAATTGATAAAAAGCAATTGAAACACAGTCGAGAATTTTCGTCTAACGGAAGTGGAGGATGTTCAAGCTGATCCCTTCGAGATATAGCAATCTGACGTCTTATAATATTTTCATTGCCATTCATTAATGGCATTTGTCGCCCACCATATTGTGCGTTGCAAGTATAACAAAAGAAGCGTATTCTAAATGCCATTATTCTAAGTTTAACTGATATTTGGTTTAATAGAATAATTTTATTTGTAAAAATAAACAAAAACGTTTAACTGAAAGAAGTAAAGAAAAATAAAATATACTAATAATAATAATAATAATAATAATAATAATAATAATAATATAATAATAAAAATATAATATAATAATAAATTAAAAATATAACTAGAAAAATCCAAAGAAAAAGTTAACTATATTAATAAACGAAATAAAGATATTTACATTTCATAAAGAAGGAATTTCTTCTATTAAAAAAAACAAAAAATAAAGAGCATTAAAATATGTTTTTTTTAATAACAAACCAATTAAAAAAAATCAGTAAATAAGTATACAAGCGTCGTTAATAACCAATCTTTCTTTAAAAACCCGTATAAAATCAAAAATAATCTTGTATGGAGATTCGCTTAAAAGTCAGACTTCTCTCTTTATTATTGTAAACGACCTACAAATGTTCAAGAGCGCACAGATAATGGTCGCAAAATACCTATTACATACGGTCTCTACTCTTTTTGCCCCTCTGTGTTCAAACAGAGCTGTCCCTCTCAATGTTTACTGCTACAGTGGTAGTCATTGCCTGGTAAGGATTCTAACTTTAGATTCGTGATCAGAGACCCAAAAAGCCCCCGAGTGACAGGTCTTTAGTGAATTCGAGTAGTTTTTAAAAAACCCGTCAGCCATATTGGATCCTCTATATTGAATTTTGCAATTCTAACTTTAGATTCGTTATCAGAGACCCACAAAACCCCCGAGTGACAGGTCTTTAGTGAATTCGAGTAGTTTTTAAAAAACCTGTCCGCCATATTGGATCCTCCATATTGAATTTTGTAATTCTAACATTAGATTCATGATCAGAGACCCAAAAAAATCCCGAGTGACAGTTGTTGAGCAATTTTGATTGATTTTTATGTACAGAGCATTCACAAAATAGTGTCAGTATTTTTCAACTTTGAGCTACTGTAGCTCAAAAATTGTTCATTATTTTTAATTTTGGCTTTAAAATTTTGTTGTTCAGAAGACCCTTAACTACAAAACTGTGAAGTTTCAGAAAATTTGACAGAAAGCCATTTCCTGTACAAAAAGTGCGGGGTTCTTTGTTTTAAATGCTTCATCTACTGTATTTTCATTACTAAGCCTATGCGTGTCTAATATTCTTTCTGCTGCTTCTGCGATTCTTGAACAGCAAGAAATAATATTTTCGTGTTCCCACATATATATTGCTCCTTGTTCTCCTTGTAATTAATATACAGATTTTGCTGGCGCGTAAATTTGTTTTAATCTTTCTGTTAACTGTTCTATTGTATTAAAATTATTTCCCATAATAATTCTTCTTGCTTCACCCGAAATTCGACATTTATTAATTTAACTAAATTTGTTTGAACTTGTGCATTATCAGGAAGCATAGATTTTGCTTCTAAACAAATTTCAATATATATTGATAATGGGATATTTTTTCCGTCAAACATTGGTATTGTTTCTAAAGCATCGCGTAAAGACACTTGCTGTTTATTAGGAAGAGCCATGTTTTCTTCAAAATTGACATTATCTCTAAAGTTATCAAAATAATTGTTTTCAGAATAATCGTTTGTTTCACTTTTGTCAGTTAAGGATGTATGTAAGCTTAAATTTAAATTTTGTTTAAGTAAGGTTTTTTCTGAAATGGTATTTTCACTATTGCTATTTTCACTATCGAATGAATTATCGTCACTGTCAAAAAGTTGACCACTAACAATACCTTAGTCAAATTCTTTTTGTGTTTCTTTGGGATTAGGGTTCTGTTTCGAATATCTAGGTGTACTTGTAAATGGTTTTGTTTTATAATTAGGAATTCCTGAATTCAATAACAATTCTGGATTATATTTAACTTGAGAGCGAGTTAGATGTGAGGAATCGGTAGTATAATTATTCGAAGAAGACATTAAAAAATAGCATAAAATCAAAATTTATAACATGCGTAATAGTTGTAAAATTGCCAATCTTGTCTCTTGAATATATAATACACTTTTTTATTTAAAAAAAATTTTATCTTGCTTCAGTTTCAAAATGTATTTAAACATATAATAATAATAATAACAAATTTCAATTAAAAGAACAAAAAATTTTGTAAAGCACAAATTAAATTTTAAAAATGATTCATATACAAGACAAAAATTTCCATAAGTCTAGAGGACTCGAACCTCTATTCATTATTATAATACGGTATTTAATTTGATGAATGCATCATGCAACTTTAAAATTTCTACCTTAAGAGTGCACCATACAAATAAAAAAAAATTTAATATGTTAAGAGAACTTGAATCTCTATTCATCATTACCAATTTATGATTGCGCCTTAAATCTTGTATAATATTATTATTTATCATAAAATGTACTATATGTAGTAAAAATATTTTTTATTTATTAAATATCACTGATTATTTATTTTTTATTATAATATGTTGATAATATTTGTTATTATTATTTATCACATTAAAAAAAATTTTCCCTCTTTTTAACAATTGATATACTCATTGATTTATTTATTTTTATTTAATTAATTCATTAATATAGAATTTACATTCATTAAAATTTTCGAATTTTATTAAAAAATTTTGATAAAATAATGGCTGATCGACATTATAATTTTCCCGGGACGATGCACCAAATTTTAAAAGGGCTTCTGTTGCATCAAAACAAGAAACCTTTTTAAATATACCTAACGTTTCTCGTTTTAAATTAGTTTCAGAAATTGATTTTAATTTGAGATGAGGATAAGTCAATGAGCCTACTAAATATTGTGAGAGAATACTTTATTTAAAAACCAACCAAGAAAGAAAAGAATTGACAATAATACAAAATACAATGAGTATATTAAAAAATGAAAAATCTTACTTTAGAAATAACGATTATTATAGATGTTGAAGCTGGTGATTGTAATCTTGATTTCCGATCTGAAGAGTAGACATAAAGGAGCCTGTCGTTGGTGTCCTTAATGGTTGTATATTTGCCTTATGTTTAGACTAATGTGATTTAGTGTATTGTACTCTTAGGGACTTTACTTTTCTTCCAGACTGACGCCTCCAAAACAAATTTCCATGCTTCGAAATTTGATAAATTGTTTCAATATTGGACTTATTTCTAAATTTTCTCTTCTTAAATTATAAGAATATACACTTGATAATATAGTGTATTTATAAATTGTTGCAAAAATATACTTGGGGATGTAGTTTAGTTAACTTCTAAACTGTAAACTGCGATTGCACTTCGAATCGCTATCGATGTTTACTTGTTTTTTCAAAAAATATTCTCTTTTTAGATGATGTTATAATGTTGGCTTTCAAATAGATACTCTCTGATCAAACGAAGATGCTTCCCTTTTTTATATCGAAATCTTCTAATGGAACATCATGCACGAAAACTACACGTGCTTAAACTCGTCTAGTGCAGGTAGATGCAGGGTGACGTCACCGGGCCACCTTTGACGGGACTCGATAAGACATGTAGCACAGGGGTCTGGTATAGATATTTATTTCTAGTTTCTATGGGATTTGATAAGACTCTTAGGACCTGGGTTAGTATTAGTTAGTTAGTATTATTACTCGATATAATGCAATAATATACACTCCCGCTCAATAACTTTTGCCCACTCTACAGCGATTGAAGGCTTTACAAAAAGTTTTGTATTTTGTTAACTATTAAAGTTACAAAGTTGAAAAAAATATCATTAGAAAACTCATTTCTTGACCTTTAACACTATATAAAATTAAAATTAAAAAAAAATTTTTAATGAGTAAATAATGTTATTGCAAAACAAAATTTTTCGTTTTTTTTGTCTTTTTCAAAGTGATACAGTTTCATTGGAAATCATCGCATTTTAATGACAAAAATATCATTGGAAAGGTAGTTTTATCATCTTTAAAACACATTTTTTTAAATTTTTTACGATAATTTTTAAGAAAAATATGATCTTTTGTTTAAAAAATTAGCCATTTTTTTCAATTGTTGATAACTCAAAAACGGTTACTTCAGGAAAAAATTTTTGACAACATGAATTGTTCCTTTTTGTGTATAGAATAGAAAAAAAATTATTAAAATTTTTTTTTTGAAAATTTTTTTTAACATTCTTTTAAAAAAAATTTCTTTTAAAAATTTTAAAAAAAAAATTTTTTTTAAAATTTTTTTAAACATTTTTTGGAAAAAAAAATTTTTAATTATTTTTATTTTATAGTTGTTATTGTTTAATCCGTTTACAAACAATGAAATTCATAAATAGTTTATCAAAACTTATTTGAATGATTGCTGATTTAAAATTATAGAAAAAATTGAATAAATAAGAAGAAATATGTTTGCTTATGATAAAAAGTGTAAAAAACGAGTTTCTACAATAACAACTGTAAAATAAAAATAATTAAAATTTTTTTTAAAAAAATGTTTTAAAAAATTAAAAAAAATTTTTTTTTTTTAAATGTTAAAAAAAATTTAAAAAAAAATTTTAATAATTTTTTTTTCAATTCTATACACAAAAAGGAACAATTCATGTTCTTAAAAATTTTTTTCTAAAGTAACCGTTTTTGAGTTATCGACAATTGAAAAAAATGGCTAATTTTTTTAACAAAAGATCATATTTTTCTTAAAAATTATCGTAAAAAAATTTTAAAAAGTGGGTTTTAAAGGTGATAAAACTACCTTTCGAATGATATATTTGTCATTAAAATGCGATGATTTCCAATAAACATGTATGTTTTGATTTCAATTTTATATTTATTTATTTATTTCATATAAACGGGCACTGTTAGATGCCCAATCGTACAAAGTACTAATAAAACTTTTTATTATAATTAGTTAATCAGTTTAGTTAACTGCATTATTATTATTATTATTAACATCAAATATTTGATTCCGCAAGTTTGTTATAAATTCATTAATTGACACACCATAAAAATCAACATTATTGTGAAATTGGTTTGCCTCACGACTTAGTCTAACAAGAAGAGAATTTTCCATATAATTAGTTCTAGCAAACGGTACTTTAAGTAATTTACGTTTTCTAAGGGATCTATGTGGTACAGAGAAATTAAACAAAGATAATAAGCTAGGACAATTAATTAAGCTGTTAATAATTTTAAATAAAAAAAGAAGATCACCAAATAAAAATCTCTGACACAAAGGAGGAATATTAAACAATATTCTTAAATTAGTGTAATCATGATCAAAATAATCATGAGGTACACCTGTCTGTTTGGCTAAAAAACGCAGAAATCTATTCTGGATTCTTTCAATGTCAGTTATAATGTATTCCTGATAAGGCCACCATAAAACAGATGCAAATTCAATCTTTGGTCTCACCAGAGTGAAAAGAAGCATTTTCATTGCCAATATGTTGGTGAAATTTGAGGCACATCTCATGACAAAGCCAAGAACTTTGGTGGCTTTATTAATAGTATAGTTTATGTGATCAGTATAATCAAAAGAACAATTCAGTAATACCCCAAGGTCTCGAATAACAAGTTCTTTAGAAATTATAGTGTTACCCATCTTATAAACGCAATCAGATCCACTATTGCATCTACAAAATGACATAACCTTACATTTACTGGTGTTAAATAATAAATTGTTATCCAATGACCAAGTGTAAAGTCGATCAAGGTCAGTCTGCATATCCAAGCGATCCTGAGTGCAAGTAATTAATTTATAAATTTTTAAATCGTCAGCAAATAAGAGAAAAAAAGAATTAATGAAAACATCTTTAATATTATTTATGAAAAGTATAAAAAACAATGGACCTAGATGAGAACCTTGGGGTACGCCAGAGGTAGCTATAAAAATATCTGAAAAGTCATGGTTAATCCGCACTGATAACGTACGATCACAGAGGTAACTTTTAATCCAAATCAGTAAATTTTCAGAGAAACCCATAGTTCTGAGCCTCATCAAGAGAACGCCGTGGTCAACCTTGTCGAATGCTTTAGCAAAGTCAGTATAAATAGTGTCCACAATGGCTCCAGACTCAATATTATTTAGAACAAAATTTGAAAAAAGACTGAGATTAGTTAAAATTGATCTGCCCCTCATAAAGCCGTGCTGCTCGTCAATAATTATGTGCTCAATTTGATCAAACAGAATATCATGTACTATACTCTCAAAAATTTTTGAGATACTACTCAATATAACTATTGGACGATAATTAGTGACGTCATTCTTGTTACCGTCCTTATGCACAGGAACCACGATACCTTTTTTCCATACGAAAGGAAACACACCACACGAAAGTGACAAGTTAAATAATATGTATAAAGGTTCAACGAACGAGGAGCAGCAAGACTTCAGAAGAGAAGGAGGAATTCCATCAGGTCCAGCTCCCTTTCTGACGTCTAAAGATTTTAATTTCAACAAAATTTTATCTCTCGGTACGTTAATAATATTAATAAATTCGTTATTACAAGAATCTGAAGTTACGGCAGAAACGACAGAAGGAGATCCGGTATAAACTGAATGAAAATAGTCTTTGAAACAATTAGCAGAGTCAGTACATGTTGAAGCCGTATGAGCACCATAAAATACTTCATTTGGAATTTTAGGACTTGCACGCAAGTCATTAAAAAATTTCCAGAAGTATTTAGGATTTGAAATAACTGAATTTTCAACACCTGCAATGTAGCTTTTGTAGCATGCTTTCGATTTTGCTTTGCATTCAGCTCTTAATTGAGAAAAGATTGAATAATCTGTTGGAAGTTTAGAATGTTTATAGGTAACATGAGCAGTCTTTTTCAGGGAAACTAAATGCTTAAGTTCATTATCAAACCATGAGGGGTAGCAAGCAGCTTTAAACGATTTTACAGGAACAAATAAATTTAAAGCATAATATATTACATCGTAAAAAACAGCAATCGCATCCTCAATCTGTAAATTGCCCAAAAACATATCCCAGTTTGTGTTTAAGAGATATTTATTTAGTTAAAAAAAATTTGCATTTTTTAATCATATTTACAATAGAACTGTTTAAAATCATCAATATTTACTGTAGAAATGTTTCTATTATTAATAAGGAAAAGGAGAGGTGGGTGGTAATTATCAATAGGAAGAACGTTTTCAGTAGCTAAACTTAAATTTAAGTTTGGGAAATTTGTAAAAACTAAATCAAGAATATTGCCAGACGAATTCGCAAACATATTCAATTGTTTTAAACCCGAAAAATTCAATGTTTCTGTTAATCTGTTAGCAATTTGATTATAAAGTCGAGAAGTACGCAATAAAGAATAGCACAATGGGCCAATGGCAGACGGTTGTCGCCATGCAATTGAAGGTAAATTAAAATCTCCAGAGATAATAAATTTTGCGGTAGGATGCTCTGTAAATATTGTGTCAATAATATCACAAACTGATTGATAAGTACTTAAATTAGAATTAGGTGGAATATAAAAAGTACCAATTATATATAAAGTTGAATTCCAAATTAGCTTAACAAAAACATGTTCGATAGAAAGTACATGAGTCTCTAAAACCATGCTTATACTGAGTCAATTAAAATCGATTACAGTCCTAACACTCTAGCGCTCTAACTCAGTGAATTGATAACATGGCTTCATTGACATTGTTTTTCTTAATACCAAAAGCACAATAAAATTGCAATCTTTGTATTATAAGGACACAATGATACCAGTCAAATTAACGTTAACTTTTCAAAAAATTAATGTTGTTCCTTTTGTGAAATTGCAAAGAGTTGTTTTCGTGTAAAATGTTTATATTAGGTTTACAAAATCTCATGTTGTGTGTGAATTTAGTTTTTGAGTATTATAAATAATTATTTATAATATAAAAGTTACGGAGTTCGGCAGTAACAAATGCCCCTCTTTTATTAGGCTGACGTCCCTTGTCAGCTGATATGAACGCGTGTTGTGTTGTATCCTTGGAGTATGCAGGTGTTGAATAACTCTTTTGAGTTTTATAAAATTTTTGTGTCCCCTTTTTTTACATAAATAGTTTTCTGTAAGGTAAGTTTCGTTAAGGAGTAAGACATGAAAAATAGAAAAAATATTAAAGCCCCTTATTGGAGAAAATAAATAGTAATAAAAAAATTAATTGAATTAAAAAAAGAGAGCTCTTCGTTTATTTATGACTGTAGCTGAGTTGACAATCTTTGTTTTCTGTGTTAGTGTGACAACTAGGTAACAATATAAATTGAAAGACAATCAGATATTTCACATATTTGATTAATATGAGAGAAAGGAAAAAAAATTTAATTAAATTGTTTCATCGCGATTAGCTCTTACGTATTTAACAAAAAAAATTACAAAAAATATTTTTTAGAAATGTGACAACAAAATTGTTGTTGATGCTCGCCTTTTACATGAACTATCATCTCATGGCAGTTTATAGATCTTTTATTATGACAAGGTGCATGTAATGAATGTTATTAAGGAAAAAATTTATTAAGTTTATTATGCAAAATTTATTATATATATATATATATATATATATATATATATATATATATATATATATATATATATATATATATATATATATATATATATATATATATATATATATATATATATATATATATATATAGGGTGTCCCAGTCGAGGGTGTACATATTAAAGGGACATAATCTACTGAAAAAACTGAGACGAAAAGTCCTTTGCACTTTTTTAAAAATTTTCAGTAGTTTTTCCATAAATCACAATTAAAAAATCAAAAACTACGCTTTGCCATTGGACGTAAAAACTCAGTGAGACGGTAGGCGGGGCGTACTATTGCAGCGTTTGCTTGCCTGGGCGTGTACCAGCAGCGCGCGTAGTGTGTCGATTTAATACTTATTATTATTGGGTGTTTAATTAACACCAGGTTTGTTTTAAAATAACACTGTTTAAGACTAGAAACAAGAAATTATCGTCAAAAATTTATTCTACGCGCGCTGATGGTACACGCCCAGGCAAGCAAACGCTGCAATAGTACGCCCCGCCTACTGTCTCACTGAGCTTTCACGTCCAATAGCAAAGCGTAGTTTTTGATTTTTTAATTGCGATTTATGGAAAAACTACAGAAAATTTTTAAAAAAGTGCAAAGGACTTTTCGTCTCAGTTTTTTCAGTAGATTATGCCCCTTTAATATGTACACCCTCGACTGGGACACCCTATATATATATATATATATATATATATATATATATATATATATATATATATATATATATATATATATATATATATATATATATATATATGAGGCATTTTACGTGTAATGTCCTAAGAAATATCAACTTCTTGAAAAAAATTGAAACTTGGAGAATTTGTTGTTCTATCAAATAGAAATGTGCCCCAAAAAATATTTTTGACTTTTTCGAAAATTTGAAGGGGGTAGAGGGGGGCCAATTTAACCAATTTTGCTAACACCGGCTACTTTGTGAATTTTTTCTGAACGTACTTTTAATGGAAAAAATTTTTCAGAATATGTTTCGGAAAGGTTTTTTCGTCCTCTTTTCAATGGTGAGTTTTATTTTTTAATATTTTAAAAATTTATCCCAATTTTTGATAATTAATATTAAAATTTTAATTTCCAAAAAAAGGGTCCGTTTTATTTAAAAATAAATTATTGCAAACGAAAGCTGAGGTTTTTTCCTATGCGCATGTAAATTTTCAGAATGCCCTTTTTTTTGTTTTTGAGTTATTAAATTTCAAAGAATAAATTGCTGCGCGCAGCGTTGCGGTGGCACTGAGCCGCGTGGTACCCAGCGTGATGCGAGGTGCCACTGCGATCACCTCTTTTAGGATCTCGCTCGGTATTCCATCATTGCCTGACGCTTTGCCGTTCTTCAACGTCCTTGCCGCCTTTATTATTTCTTCCTGCTTGAAGAGCTCCTCTATCTATACTACGCAAGTATAGTCCTCCTTGGGGCTCGGTTCCATTTGGGGAAATAGCGCTTTTATGATCTTCTGGACCTATATCGGATTGCCTAGACCGGGGGTTTGTTGCCTTGAAACTAATTTCTTAGTAAACCCCATGGATCGGTCTCGGTCGTTCCGATTAGGTCCTTCCAGCACTTACGTTGGCTACTCGTTATAGCCCGCTTGAATATGCGTCTGGCTTTATGCCAATCTTCTTGCAGCGCGAGGTCTTCCTTAGAATGGGCTTAGTTAAGCGGGCTAGTTCCTCGTTCCACCAGTACAGAGCACCTCTCCTTGCTTTTGTTTGATGCCGGCGAGGCATGGAGTGGTTGCAAGTATCCACTATAATTTGCCTCGCCTCACGCACTATGCCCTTTAAAGAAGTTGGCTCCTTCTGCCAGTTGATTCTTTTAATAAGGCGAGCCTCAACCAGAGATTTTGCCAACTTCTCCCTGTTCAGTCTCCTAAGGTTCCAGGAGGTTTTATTCTTACCCTTTTGTGGGCGAATGTGCCCTCCCGCCTTTTCCTCGGAGACTGAAAACTCAGTGTACTGGTGGTCGCTCATGGTCACCTGGTCCAGCACCTTTCAGTTTCTTACTCTGCGGGCCAGGCGGGGAGATGCTAATGTCAGGTCAATAATTGATCCTGACGCTCCCCGCCTAAAAGTGAACTCTTTCCCCCGGTTCATCACTACCAGGTCATTTGTCGAGACCATGACCGTGACCAAGACCCCCCTCTTGTCCTGACGGGACATCCCCATTCCGGCGACTTACTATTGAAGTCTCCCGCAATGAGGACATCTCCGTCAAAAGCATTTATGCTTTCTTCAAGAGAGCTGATCTCGGCATCAAACTTCTTAAGGGGATCATTTGGGGAGAAGTAGCTGTATAAACGAATACCCGCCACCTCTACCCAAACAAAGCCCTTGTCGGTCTCCAAGAAATCACTGAAAGCGATGTCCGGGTTGAGCACTTGTATCCCGGACCTTCCTGATGAGTCCTGAAACCAGACAGAGAAATCTGGCTTTCCACACTGCTCACTGATGATCAGTATATCAGCCTTTCTCTGTCTTGCAGTCTGCATCAGGAGGTCCAGCGCGACTCTTCCTCTTCCGAGGTTAACCTGGAGAACCCCGTTCAATATATAACTTTGTTGTGTGGTGTCAGCATATTATTGCGAGGTGTTAATTGCTTTCCCTTTTTTCATTATTTGTACTTGTACATCTTTTCAGCTTCCCCCTTTCGTCTTATATGGAATAGGTATGTCAGTCAGTGTCTTGTTACAAAATTTTAAATTCATAATTTTAAATATTACTTTTTAATTTGTAGGACTTTATATTAATTTTAAATAATTGTTTTTAGTTAAAAAATTTATCTACTTCTATTTTTTTATGTAATATTTAATTTTTCGTTTTATTACTTTTCGTGTTTACACATTCGGATTTTCTTAGCCTTTTTTAATAATAATATATAGAAGCTTTAAAGAATTTTGTAATCCTTTGTTTGTAAAAATTTATTATTTTTATTTATCAAAAAAAATTTTTCAAATATATTAGTAAACTTTATTAAAAAAAATATTTTATTAAATTTTATTTAAATTAATTGACAAGAAAATATTTTTGTATTTATATATTATAAATTATTAAAAGTAATAAATTTATTAAAAACTTTTTGTTAAAAATGCTTTAAACAAAACTTTTAGAGTAGTCGAAATAGAGGATAAATGCTGCTTATTCCTTTACACACGAGGCTCTAGGCCAGTATATTTATATATAGCTATATGGATATACTAGATGCATGGCTCTCCTTGGTATTTCTCCGCTTTCACACATTCGTAGACGCTCCGCGACTATCACGAAGCCATGCGTTGCGCAATACGTTTATTCCTTGCCTCTTTGCTTTTATTAGCTCCCCGGCGTTTCACCACTGCTCGGAGTGCCTACAAACTTATTTCCCATGCATGATCATATGTTACTAAGCGGTGACGTTAGAAAGCAAAGTCACAGCAATTTATTTGCAATTACAAGTTCTTTAAATTTGTAACAATAGTTTTACTAGCTTATAAATTTGCATTGTATGGTTAGAAATGTTTAATTATTTTGTATTTGAAGTGTTTAATTTGATTTATAAATAAAATGAATTTTTTAAAGAATATTCTTAATAATTTTTTTTAAATTAACATTAGTATTAATTTAATTAAATTCTATTTGATTTTAAATTTAATTAAACTTTTATTTAAAGAAAACAAATTCAATTTTAAAATACACATAAAATATTCTACTTTTAATGATATATTTAAGAATATAGTCCTATAATGTAGAAATTTGAATTTGTTTCTAATTTATTATATTATTTTATCTTTTTAATGCTTTAATCATTTTAAAATTGTATCATAAAAAAATAATTATAAGAATGGAATATTTTTTTGTTCCTTATATTCATCCTATTATAATTTATTTAGAACATTTTTACGTAATTTCTTGTACTGATTTTATTTGTTCTTTAAGACTTCTTTACAATTTCATTTCATAAATATTTTGTTTAGAAGAAAAAAATGTAAAGCATGTAATTTCGTTTTAGATTTTCTTTTACAAAAAATAGAAATAAACTGCACTTTTAACAAAAAATGGTTATTTAAAATAGTTTTAAGAATTTGCCTTTCAATATTTATGTTTCCTTTTTTTAAATATTTTTTGAAAGGAAAAAAGAAAAAGTAACTTCACATTTTCTAAGATAAATTTTTCTTTTTAATTTTTTTAAAATTAAATTTATATTCATATTCAAAATTTAATGGTGTTAACTTTTTGATTTATGTTAGTATTATTTGTGTTACAATACTTTCATTAATACTGGAACTTAAAAGCATTCCCTTTAATATTATGTAATATATTGTGTCTTTTTAAGGTGTTATAAGAAAAATATTCGCAGATTCTAGAAGCATTTAAAGCTTATTTTAATCTGAAATTTAATTTAATTTGACAAGAGCATCAATTAAACGTGATTTTTAAGTATTTCACCGAAAAATATTTTTTATTTTAAATCATTGTAGGGTAAGTGAGAGTAAGTTCGGTCACCCCCCAGTGGTCGGACACTTTCTCTTATTTTCCGTGAAATTAAAAGAAATCACTGATGTCTAAAGGTGAATAAAAAATTTTAATTTTCCTGATAACCTAGAGTTCCGCGATAAACAAAAATATTTCATAGTAATAACTTTTAAGTGTTTTAAAATAATTCAAGAAAAGAAAATTTCACTTTATGGTACATTTGACAGGTGCTTATTAAGCGACAAGACTTAGTGTATACAACTGACATAGCCTATAATGCGTGAATTTAAACACGTAATAATAAAAGAATACAATAATGTTTCTTTGAAAATAATATTTATTTTTAACAAAAAGACTCTAGATTTCAAGTTCTAATATCAAATTAAGTAAAAAACTTCGTAGATTAGCTAATATTTATTAATATTTATGGTGGCCGACTACTGTATCTGTTGTGTCCGACTACTGTATCTGTTGTGTCCGACTATTGTATCAATGGCCGGCTATAGATGTTTTCCACTTTTTGTAAAATTATTGTTATATTTCGTTGCATAATGACCATTCGCTAAAGAAAATTAGCAAATTTTTATCGCAAAAGTGTCACGAACTGATAACAAATATTTAAAAAATCGAAAAGTTGATCATTTTTTGGAAAAAAAATAAAATGTTTCGGCCTGTCCTTAAGTGGCCAAAGACTGTATCATTTACCCTAGTACTTTTATTTTTTTAAATACTATTTGTTTATAGGTGTAGATAATTTAATTAATGTTAATGAATTAACGCCCAGACGGACGAAAAATTAAAATGGAATTTGAGGACCTGGTTTATTACAACATTGGATACAAAAAAATTGACACATAATATTTTTAACGTAAAATTTACTCCTCTATCAGATTCTGATGTTAAAATTTGTTTACAACAAATTGTTAAAAAGTTATAAACAATTTTTTCTAAAAAAACACGATTTTTCGAGAAAAAAATTTATTTTTATCCGTATTTTCACCAGAAAAATGCAAATGGATACCCTCAAAACATCAGAATATCGCGTCCATGGACCCTCAGCTACAAAACCTTGAAGAGCCCAATTTTTTTCAAAATTTCGGACGACAATATGGCGGCAAAAACTAAAAAAATGGCTCACATATGAAACATAGTGCTCCAACTTTTTTGGGTCACCAAAATCGACTAAAACTCGTTACTCGAGGGTTATTGGGGTCGCTGATTACGAATATAATGTCAATTTTCCAAAATTCAAAATGACGGATCCAATATGGCGACAAAATTTTTAAAAATGACTATATTGCTTGAAATTTGTTACTCGGGGGTTTTTGGGTCACTGATTACGAATATGATGATTTTTTTCCAAAATTCAAAATGGCGGATCCAATATGGCGGACAAATTTTTTTTAAAAATGATTCTATTTTGCTTGAAATTTGTTACTCGGGGTTTTTTGGGGTCACTGATTAGGGTAGTCCTATGCCTAAAAAATCAAAGTTGTACACTAGTTCTTCGAATTTGTTGAAACTTTGAAATTTTGAAGTGGAATACATGCCAGTAAAGAGCCTCATTTCGATTTTGAAAAATTTTGGATTTACGAGGTTTTTAACATTTTTTTAGAAATTTTAAAAATGGTATATCTATAAGAAAAATGAATGAAATTTAATGAAATTTTCAGGGAATGCTTATTGTTTACAGACAATTTAAAAAAATATTTAAAAAAAAAAGAAAATTTTAAACAAATTATTTAAAAAATAATGTTTAAATAAACAATTTTTTGAAAAGTACCATTTTTAATTTTTTTTTAAACAATAATGATTCGATTCCAACTTATTTCACGAGAATTTACCAAAAAAAATTGATGGAGGGTCTGAAACTTTAGGAGATATTGCATTTTTTGTCCTTGCGCGCAACCGTAAAAAGCGCATTTTCCGGCTATACTCTACATACAAACTAACGTTCACAATTCACCTCTAAGTCGTAAATTTTAATCGAATTCGATTTTGGTTTTTGGAGAATGTCAGGATATAAATACGTAAGAATACTATGCGATTTTAAAAATTATATTTCTTTAAACAAACAATTTCTTTCTTTATTATTATTGTTAATTATTAACTTTTTACATATTGTACACAGAGAGGTGTATTTTTTTCTAATTTTGCAATTTACTGGACCTAACATAAATACCAATGCAAATTTAAAACATAATTATTATTGTTTTAGCAAGATTTAAACAAATTATTATTGTTAATTACTAACTAGTTACAGAATAGTATTCTTAAAAGTTTCAGTTTTTTCTAAACATGCAAATTTATCAAACTTTTTTGATATTCAGATTTACATTAAAAATAAAATAAAATTTTAAACAAAAATAAGAATAATAATTTATTTAAAAATTAATTAACTTTTAATTGTTCCTTTAATTTTAATCTGGGTAGCTCCATGTCAAAAATTTAAAGTTGTTTCCTAGTTCTTCGATTGAGAAATTGTCACAGAACACATGCAAATGAAAATTGTGAAAACGACTTTATAATTATTTGTTTATCATGGTTATAAATATTAAATAAAAAACAAATTACCTATATTGAAAGCTCTTAAAATTAAAATATTTTTGAGACATTAAAAACAAGAACACTTTATTGAGTTCACAAAATTAAGTGAAATAAACTTTTACAAAGAAAAGCAACACAATTAATATTAAATACAATTGTTGTTAACAATTACTTAAACAATTTTTTAGCTTTGTTTTTTTTAATTTTTTTAGTAATTACAAAAATTTAATTTTTTTGAAAGAAAAATAATATAATTAGGGAAAACATTACTAACTCTAATTAAAAGTTAATTAATTTTTAAATTTAAATAAATTTTTTATTTTTGTTTAAAATATAATTTTATTTTTAATGTAAATCTGCATATCAAAAAAGTTTGATAAATTTGCATGTTTAGAAAAAACTGAAACTTTTAAGTATACTATTCTGTAAATAGTTAGTAATTAACAATAATAATTTGTTTAAATCTTGCTAAAACAATAATAATTATGTTTTAAATTTGCATTGGTATTTATGTTAGGTCCAGTAAATTTCAAAATTAGAAAAAAATACACCTCACATGATGAACATCTAGATGTGCTCATGCTACCAAACTCGAATAATTCTAGCAAATCTGATTGTGAATCTAATTCAGATGATAATACTATAAATGAAGAGGTAGAAAATGTGCTTAGAAATGAGTGTGATGATTTACCGCAAAATTCATACCAGACAATACAAAAAAATTATACTTCAAATCAATCGAAGTTGGAACCGGATCATATTTTTGAATGGATTGACGGTGAAAAGAAGTATGATCCTCAAAATAAAACTGAAACTTTCATATCTGACAGCGTTGCAAAAAAAATTCAGTCATCCTCGTCAACGGAACTGTTCGAATTTTTCTATTCCATGGAGCTAAAAGAATTTATACTAGAAGCAACATGTAAGAATGATTGTCAAATTTCGATGAATGAATTAGACAAATTTCTTGGAATAACTATCTTGTCTATTTTTAACAAAAAGAAATCTCAAAGAGATTATTGGTCTCAAAATCATCTTCTGGCTTGTGATGCTGTAGCTAGAGCTATGAGTCGCAACAAGTTTGAAGATATCAAGTCTAAGCTGAAGCTATCTAAGCCTGAAGATGAAAATTCTGCTGATAGAGCTTGGAGAGTAAGAGGTCCTTTGGAGATTTTCAAGAAAAATGTGAAGCATTTTGGTTATTTTTCATCTGCTTTATCAGTTGACGAAATGAAGGTAAAGTTTCGGGGTAGAACTATCTTAAAGCAGTTTATACGAAACAAGCCTGTCCGTTTCGGCATCAAAATGTGAGCTCTTTGCAGTTCCGAAGGGTTCTTATTCGATTGTGACATTTATTGTGGCAAGAATTCAAAATGTTTTTTCTTCGGTAACGAAGAAAAACTGAATAAATGTCCCTTAGGTAGCTGCGTTGTCGTTGGTCTTCTCCAAAACCTTCTTTCTTCAGTTGCACCCAGAAATGTAGTGAAATATCACGTGTATTTTGACAACTTTTTTACAAGTCCCGACTTACTAGTTCATCTGAAAAAAGTTGGTTTGCGGGCAACAGGAACAGTCAGAGCTAATCGAATTCAAGTAAAAAATCCGATTAGTGAAAAAGATCCAAGAGGCACATTTATTGCCAACCATGACAAATGCAGTGATATGAACTATGTCACTGTAAGAGATTCGAAAGTAGTCTCTGTACTGTCAACACTGGCAGGTGTTACACCCATGAGTTCAGTCAAGAGATATTCTTCGGAGGCAAAAAGCAAAGTGGATATAGCATTTCTTAATGCTTTTAAAACTTACAGCAAGTTTATGGGCGGATTAGACCTGCACGACGCACATTGCAGCAATTTAATGCCATGCATAAGGTCGAAGAAATGGACTTGGGTTGTACTCATGAGACTCGTTCAAGCATCAATCACGAATGCAACAGTACTGAGAAATTTAGTTGTTTTAGAAAAAAATTGGTACTAAGGACATGGCTATGCAGATTGCAGAGTCACACCTAAAAAAATGCGACTCTTTAAAAAACCACAAAGTTTGAAGACTTGAACAAAAAAACTGCTCTAATTTCTCCCAGTGCAGTTCTAGAACGCAACGAAAATGTGTTGAGTGCGATGCATATTTATGCGTTTCCTGCTTCCAGGATTCTCACATTTAAAAAAAATTAACAAAAAAAATATATAAAAAAATATGAAAAACAAAAAAGTATAAAAAAGAAAAGACTCTTTTATGTCCACCTCCACGCGGTAAGAGTCGGGCAACGGCGAATTATTCGACGGCAAACGGACCATTACATTTTTAACAATGTGGAGTCATTTTTAAAAATGTTGTCCGCCATATTGGATCCGCCATTTTGAATTTTGGAAAAAAATCATCATATTCGTAATCAGTGACCCCAAAAACCCCCGAGTAACAAATTTCAAGCAATATAGAGTCATTTTTAAAAATTTTGTTCGCCATTTTGAATTTTGGAAAATTGACATTATATTCATAATCAGCGACCCCAATAACCCCTGAGTAACGAGTTTCAGTCGATTTCGGTGACTCAAAAAAGTTGGAGCACTATGTTTCATATGTGAGCCATTTTTTTAGTTTTTGCCGCCATATTGTCGTCCGCCATTTTGAAAAAAATTGGGCTCTTCAGGGTTTTGTAGCTGAGGGTCCATGGACGCGATATTTTGATGTTTTGAGGGTATCCATTTGCATTTTTCTGGTGAAAATACGGATGAAAATAAATTTTTTTTTCGAAAAATCGTGTTTTTTTGGAAAAAATTGTTTATAACTTTTGAACAATTTGTTGTAAACAAATTTTAACATCAGAATCTGAAAGAGGAGTAAATTTTACGTTAAAAATATTATGTCTCAATTTATTTGTATCCATTGTTGTAATAAACCAGGTCCTCAAAGTCCATTGAAATTTTTCGTCCGTCTGGGCGTTAATGGGTTAATTGTTGTGTTCAAGACCCGTAAGCTAATAGGTTAATTTTTATTTTTGTGATTTAAACAAACATTTTTTAACATTAATCCTCTCACTTGCTGAAGTGCCTACCCACTTCCGGCAAGGTTAAGTCAACGAATCGGGCACGTTTATTAAAGAAACTAGAGCTTGCCGTGGCAAGAGTAGTTACTTTTCCTTTTGTTCGACGTTCTAGAACAAAAAAATCTCTTTAACAGCACTTTAAACTTCGAATGTTTTTCTACTTCTTTGAAGAAACAGATAGACAGTTTTAAACATAAAATTAATGCATATAAAATAAATCAAATATACATAAAAAACCCTGTACGTGTAAAAAATTTATTATTAAAATTTTTTTTTAAATATTAAAAAAATATATATTTTTTTCCCACTACTGCCACCAGTTTGTTAAAGTAGAAATTTAGAAATTAAATAATTTAATTTTGGAAGGTTAATTTTAAAAACTTTAACTAATGTGTCCTTTGGACAAAAGAAATTGTTAAAAGAAATCCCATCTCTACTTAACTATTATTCAGTTAATAGGTTGAGATTCTTACTCTTGTAAAAAAATAAGAAAATTAAATGTTTATTTAAAATAAAACACAAAATTCAGATAATAACAATAAAGTATATATTCTGTCCCAAAACCTCTATTACAGATAAATCTAATTTTTTGTGTACAAGGAAATAAAATGATGGTGTATGTGTAAAAAAGGTGCTTATATGTATGAATGAAAAGTATAATATGTGTGAATGTACATAACACAATATTTCGCAATGCGAAGTTCGAGGGTTTGCATTGCAATCTCCCTGCGAACTTCAGGCGAAAACTTAATGTCCGCCCTTTTGCGAGTTCGCAGAACCAAGTCGCTGAAAAGTTGAAACGTTAATTTGCAACAAATTATCTGGTAGGTATCCGTGACAAGTTCGGAAATTGACACTAATAATTTTAAATCGGTTATAGATGTAAATTTGCTCAAAAAAATAAGACAAATATTTGTTAAATAATAAAAATAATTTTATAATAAAAGAAAAAAATTTATTTTGCTTATTTTATTATTTCATTATTACTCTAATTCATTTTGGAATGTACACGTTCCTGCAAGAAAAGTTATGTTATTTGGAAGAGCAAGAGGAGGGATTTTAATTTTATGCAATGATAAATATTATACAATTAATGCCATTTAAAAATCTGACGGTTTTATTTTATTTAATATTAGTACGATTAATAATTATTTTATTTTGTGAGTTGTTTACTGCCCGCAAACAGTAAAATACAAATTGTTTTGGATGAATTATCCTTTTCATTGGAAAAATTATTTTATTCATTCCCGGGCTTAGATATTATATTAGGTGGAGACTTTAACTGTCGCGTTGCGCAACTGAATAAAAAATAACCGATAATGTTATTGGAAATAATTTTAATTTTACGTCATCCAGATTTTCTTGTGATATAGTTAAAAAATAAAAATAATGGTAACAAATTAACAAAGGTATTGAAATCGTACGGTTTCTTGCTACTTAACAGAAGAACTAAGAATGATTCTAAGGGAAATTTCACTTATGTGAGTTCTATCGGTAGTAGTGTAATCGACTTGGTATTGGTACCGTTGACTAGTGTACAATTGATCGACGATTTAAAAGTATCTCCAATACTAACAAATTCTGATCATTTTCCTGTAATAATTTCATTTAATTTTTATTTATTAAACAATCAAAATAAGAATAAAAATAATAAAAATATTAAAGATTATAATTTAATATTTGATAATAATTATCAAGGGCAAATAATCCGGTTGATGTTTGGAAAATAACAAATCAAGCAAGAGTAAAAAATGTTGTTTTTAATGATTTGGTTTTGGACATTTGGAATCAATACTTGCGGGAATCCTTCCCCCGGGACTTATATGAATTTAACTTAATTTATCAATGTGATCCTTATTTAGATGCTCAAATAACAATTAGTGAAATAATTCAAAGTTTGTTGAAGTGCAGAAGTAATAAGACGCCTGGTATGGACAAGGTGATAGGAATTTTTTATAAGAATTTACCACCATCCTGGATCGCCTTTTTATGTAAACATTTTAATAAAATCTTAGAGGGGGAGGGGGTCCCACAAAATTAGGGTCAGCTTCAAATGATTATGCCTTTTAAAAAAGAAGATTTATCAGATTCAGTAAACTGTAGACCTTTAACATTAGTTAATGTAATAACACAAATTTTTACTTAAATCCTGGCAGATAGAATAACTCAATGGATTTCGAACAGAGGTTTGTTAGCGGAATTTCAATCGGGTTTTAGAAAAGGAAGAGGCTGCATCGACAATCTATTTACCTTTATATATTTGGTTCAAATTCACGAATATAATAGAAACAAGGATATAAGGAAACTCTATGCAATATTTGTAGATTTTAAAAATGCGTTTCCGTCAGTTCCCCATATTACATTATGGAAGAAATTGCACGCCTTAGGTATAAGCTCGAAAATTATTAATATATTAATAGATTTTTATAAATAAGCGAATATATGTATACATATATAAGACGTTTCGCGCCAACCGGGCCACCCTTCTCTCCAAAATTGAGAGCTTTCAAAATTATTGCCCACACCCAAAAATTATTTGTATATACAAGTACTTTTTAAAAATGAGTGGCCTTTTGAAAAATCCAATATGGCGGCTGAAATTTAACCTATAAAAGCATAAAAAACAGTAAAAATGGTTACAAACATATAAATAAAAGCGAATATAATAAAGAAAACAGCTGTACATTAACATAAAATTCATCACTAATGAATAGACTTTGTATACCATAAGTGAAAATAATAAATTTCAAAAATTCAAAATGGCGGAAACAATATGGCGGACAAAAATTCTCAATTTTCATTGAATTTGCATGCAAATTTTTTCTTAGAGGTTTTTGGGGACGCTGATAACAAATACCTTATATTTTTTCAAAAATTCAAAATGGCGGATCCAATATGGCGGACCAAAATTTTTAAAACTAATCGGAATCACTTGAGACTTGACACTAAGGGGTTTTTGGGGTCGCTGGTAACGAATCCGGCGTTATTTCTTTGATTTTTAAAATGGCAGATGCAATATGTCGTACGAAAAAGTTTCAAAATCCTGCTAAGCAGACTTATTATTTATACAAAGTCAGATTTTTTGTTTTTTTTGTTACAGATATTATATGCATTTGCATTATTTTATTTAATATCAATAATATATAGTATTTATGGTGGTTTTAGCACCAGAATATCGCAACACATGTAATTGTTTTCCCGAAAAGACTTTGAAAGCATGGTCACTCTGAATTTTGGTAACTTGTGGAGCTTTTGAAAATCGTTTAGCAAGATGTCTTTGAGTTTTTTGATGTTTCTTTTTATCATAATAAAAGAATGTAATTTCTTTAAATTTTTCTTTTGCCCAGTTAAAAAGGTCTACTGAATTAAGAATGGCTTCAGTCGATTTTGCCTGAAGACTTGCTCGAGTAGCTTCTCTTTTTAGAATAGCACCCAAGCCATCACAAGCTCCTTTGCCGTGAGCTGTCGCATGAAAGTACCATTCTGCTTTAATTCCAAAATCTTGCTTATGATGTACAAGATTACTCATTTGAAACTTATTTTTATAGTGCTGTTTAGCCCCATCAGTGAAATAAATAATTTTCTTAACATTCGGAACGACTTTTCTTATTTCGGGTATGAGTAATTCTTGCATCATGTATACAGCAGCAGTATCATGAGTTGTACTATCAGACAGCAAGATTGAACTCTTGTGCAAAATTTCCTTTCCATTATTATAATAGAAGACTACAGTGTGAACAGAACATTGGTCATTATTATAATGGAAAGCTTGCGCAGCGTCTTGTGCAACGTACGCATAGTTCTCTGCGAAATCACATTGAACTATTACTTCGTCTGGCTGCAAGTTATTTTTTAAATCAAAGAGAAATTTCGACTGGTTTTTTGCAATAAAATCATGAGGCAGTAATATTTCCAATCGATTGGACATCTCCAGAACAAAATCTGACACAGAGAGGCACTGTTTTTTTAATGTGCACCTATCGGTAGCCTCCCACGTGGAATAAATGATTTCCGAAATACCTCTTTGTTCGAATAATTCCATTAAATAATTAGAGAATGATTCAGAGTTTGGACAAAGATTGCACTCTCTTAAGAAGCATTCAGCTTTTGGGCTTTTGCATATCATTAATTGAAAGCAATCTTTGTAACATTTCAATGATATGTCCAGATCATTCGTATATTTTGCAATATTTGCTGCTTCGAACATCATCTTAAAATTTTGATGTATAGTACAGACACAAACACTGTGTGTACCATTTGCACCTGCACGTATACAGTTTTTTGGTCGAAGTTCAGCAAATTTTGTAAAACCAATTGGATGTTCTGGATTCTGTTCTTTGAACTGTTTATGCAGATATGTTATGTCACAAAGTAACAATCGTTTCTGCACCTTCTCTTTTCGCCCTTCATTATATACAGTAACTGTTTCCTTTTTATGCGGCATTATTCTACTGTTTATATCATTTTCATAAAATTCGAGAACTTTCTCTTCCGTCTTCTCTGGTAAGCGTCTTCCAACTTTCGAGGATGGCATAGCTAAAACACCTTCCAGTTTCCTCAAGCTTTTAGCTTTTTTAGCCATTCTTCGAGATGTCCCAAATTCCTGAGAAATTTTACGAGCACTCCAGCATTCAGGAGCTATAGTAAGTATTGTGACACGATGTGGATCATTTTCGGCAAGAGAAGCAAATTTTTCCTTTAACCCATTTAACATGTCTTCTAATTCATTCTCTCTAGTAAAACGCGTCTTTTTATTCGGAGAAGAATCTTCTTCGACATCTGACTGCTCTGAATCAAAACTAATTTCATTGTTTAATATGTCATTAGAAACATGCCTTTGTGAAAAAATGTCTCTACACATTAAACAAACTTTTGCATTTTCATTTAAATTAGGAAATTCCTTTAAAATTAATTTTGAAACTTTTCGCAATCCTTTACCAATATGTCCCTTTTCATTAAAAGGATTTACGCACCTATCTGAGCGAGTTTTTTCCTTCAATATACTCATTTTTTACTTTTTTGACAAAAATTAAAAATCAGCGATAATTAATCGGAACAGAAGATAAAACAGTTTTAAAAAAACTATTTTATTTTAGCCCTGAATGGACTGTTTGAAATATAAGTTTGAATTGAATATTCAGTATTATGAAAAAAAAATCTAAAAATAAAAAGAAAAGTAAACCGATAATAATAGAAAAGACTGAAATTCAACGAAAAATTTGAAAATAAAAAAAATAATTATAAAGAACAGTATACGCAACAACAATTAACTACGCAGAAAAAGAATGTTCGCCAATGCACTTCTATTTAACATATGGAAGCTCAATCTCAGTAGTGAGAAAAAAATGAATTCATTCATGCCCGACACCTAGCGTATAAAATAGTAACTAAAACTCTTGCTTGAGTATAGTATATGCACACGTCACGGGTTTGCATATTAAAAAAACCTTGAAATCATGGAAATTTTATACTACAATTGTTTTTTGTTGTCTAATAATCTAATTGATTAATGTTACGATAAATTTTTCTTTTGTTTAAACAATATATTATTGATTATTTATATCATTTTCAAATAAAACAAGAAATCAACAAATTTCTATGAAATAATGAACTTTTTTTAGTACTGCAAAGTATTAAATTAATAATCCAAATAAGAAATTTTGTTAAACTTCTTACAACTATTGCATAAAACTGTTTAAATAAAAAATTGTTGTTATTTATTAACTTTTTATCCATTGCACATAGAAAGACGCAGTTTTTTTTTCTAATTTTGCAATGTGTGGATCTACTTATAATAATCAATAAATATTAAATGTCAAATCGATGTTTTTAAAAATTGTTTAAACAAATAATGGTTGTTAATTTTTAACTTTATTCCTATAGTCCCTTAAAGAAATGCAGTTTCTCTCTAATTTTGTATCTTTCGGACCTACTTATAAAAACCTATGAATGATAAAAGACAAATCGCTATTATAAAAATTGTAAAAACAAATAATTGTTGTTATTTAGTAACTTTTTTCTATTGCACTTAGAAAGATGTAGTTTTTTCAAATTTTACAGTTTTTGAAGCCACTTATAATAACCGATAAATAAATAAAATCTCAAATCGTTATGTAATAAATTAAAATTATTTGTTTAAATAATTGCAAAAATTGCCATTTGAATAGTGTAGTACTTTCGTTATTCCAACTTCTTCTTACATTATACTCATATAATGAGTATAATGTAACATACTCATATATCAAAGAAATAACGCCGGATTCGTTACCAGCGACCCCAAAAACCCCTTAGTGTCAAGTCTCAAGTGATTCCGATTAGTTTTAAAAATTTTGGTCCGCCATATTGGATCCGCCATTTTGAATTTTTAAAAAAATATAAGGTATTTGTTATCAGCGTCCCCAAAAACCTCTAAGAAAAAATTTGCATGCAAATTCAATGAAAATTAAGAATTTTTGTCCGCCATATTGTTTCCGCCATTTTGAATTTTTGAAATTTATTATTTTCACTTATGGTATACAAAGTCTATTCATTAGTGATGAATTTTATGTTAATGTAGAGCTGTTTTCTTTATTATATTCGCTTTTATTTATATGTTTGTAACCAATTTTAGATTTTAAAAAAGGATTTTTTTGGTTTTAACCTTCGCGCTACCGGACGGCCACCCGGGGTGGCCAACTAATACATAATGTTGAATATCTCCTCGTATTTTGTATCAATCAAATCGCCATTTTAACTCACTGAAAAAAATTTTATCTACTTTCGAAAAAAACAAAAATAAAATTTTTTTAACACTTTTTCTTGTTTATTTATAACAATTAAAAAAGTATGTACGAGAATACTGAAAATTGACCGGGTGTTTGTTTTTGTATATTGCAAAAAAATAAAAATAAAATCGTTAAACTTTTACAGTAAAATTGTTTTATATCAATAAATAAAATATATTATGATTTTAAAATACATTTTTTATTTGTTTAAACAAATTATTGTTGTTATTTACCACTTTTTTCAGAATCCACCTAGAAAGTTGCAGTTTTTTCCTAATTTTGCAATTAACTAAATCTTATATAATTACTAATAAAGAATAAAAATTTAACTATTGTTTAAACAATTTTTAAACAAATTATTGTTGTTATTAACCAACTTTTTCCAGAATACACCTAGAAAGTTGCAGTTTTTCCTAATTTTGCAATTTACTAAATCTTTTATGATTACAGATAAAGAATAAAAGTTGCATAAAAATTAAACTATTTTTAAACAATTTTTAATCAAATTATTGTTGTTATTTATCAACTTTTTCCAGAATGCACCTAGAAAGCTGCAGTTAAATTGTTTAAAAAATAGTTTAATTTTTATTCAACTTTTATTCTTTATCTGTGATCATATAAGATTTAGTAAATTGCAAAATTAGGAAAAAACTGCAACTTTCTAGGTGTATTCTGGAAAAAGTTGGTAAATAACAACAATAATTTGTTTAAAAATTGGTTAAAAAATAGTTAAATTTTTATTCAACTTTTATTTTTTATCTGTAATCATAAAAGATTTAGTAAATTGCAAAATTAGGAAAAAACTGCAACTTTCTAGGTGTATTCTGTTAAAAGTTGGTAAATAATAACAATAATTTGTTTAAATAATTTTTTAATAATAAAACATAAATGTTTTATGCCATAAATATCATAAAACATTATTAATATACAGTATTTGTATTAACACATAATTATATTCAAAACTTTTAATGAATTTTAATCGTTTTGGGAACATAATAGTAAAAAAGTGTTTGGCTACCCCGGGTGGCCGTCCGGTAGTCCGCGTATACAAAAAGTATTGGTAGCGCGAAGGTTAAGTTGAGATTTGTAGATGTTAAGGGGGGGGGCAGGGTCCTTTTTTGCAATTTTTTCGAAAAAATTTAATTTCTTTCCCTTCTATTTCGCAAATATGTAGGCCAATTGTGTTCGCTATATTTTTTCTATAATCTGCACTTAAAACTAAAGATCCCTGCCGAATTTCAGCTCACCAGCTTCAGATTTGTAGAAGTTAAGGGGGGGAGGGTCATTTTTAGCAATTTTTTGACAAATTTTAATTCCTTTCCCTTCTATTTCGCAAATATGTAGGCCAATCGGTTTCGCTATATTTTTCCTGTAATCTGCACTTAAAACTGAAGATCCCTACCGAATTTCAGCTCACCAGGTTGAGATATGTAAAAATTAAGGGGGGGGACAAGGTCATTTTTTGCAATTTTTTCGAAAAAATTTAATTTCTTTACCTTCTATTTCGCAAATATGTAGGCCAATTGGGTACGCTATATTTTTCCTGTAATCTGCACTTAAAACTGAAGATCCCTTCCGAATTTCAGCCCACCCGGTTCAGATTTGTAGAAGTTAAGGGGGGACAGGGTCATTTTTTGCAATTATTTCGAAAAAATTTAATTTCTTTCCCTTCTATTTCGCAAATATGTAGGCCAATCGTGTTCGCTATATTTTTCCCGTAATCTGCACTTAAAACTGAACATCCCTGCTGAATTTCAGCTCACCAGGTTGAGATTTGTAGAAGTTAAAGGGGGGGCAGGGTCATTTTTATCAATTTTTTTGACAAAATTTAATTTCTTTCCCTTCACTTTCGCAAATAAGTAGGCCAATCGGTTTCGCTATATTTTTCCTGTAATCTGCACTTAAAACTGAAGATCCCTTCCGAATTTTAGCTCACAAGGTTGAGATTTGTAGAAGTTAAGGGGGGGGGCAGCCCATTTTGCGTGGCTGGGACGGACACACGAGTGATATCATAAGGGTTCCGTCAGTACACCTACGGTGTACAAAACCCTAAAAAAAGAAAAATTCAAAAAAAATTTTTTTTTGAAATTTTGAAAAATTAAAAATCCGTTTTTGAAAAAACATCGTCTTCGATTTTTTTCAAAATTTTATTAAATGTTAGGGCAAATATGATTTACATGTCCTGTAAGTTTTATCTTGAGATCTCAAAGGGATTTGGAAAAAAAAAAAGACGTAACCACAAATTACGTACATATGGGGCAAAGTTCCTTAACTGCCCAGGTTAAAAAATAAATTTTCTCTAAACTTTGCTAAAATGTTACTATTATTAGTGAAAGTGTAAATATTAATTTTTTTAATTTGATAAAAAATTTTTTGAGTTATGAAGTTTCAAAATTTGGATTTTTTTGAAAATACCTTTCTTTCGATTTAATATATTGATAAGTAAAATTAAACAAATTGAAAGTATGAATAGTGATTTTTAAAGGTGTTTTCACGGGCTAGAAGTTGGTGATGAAAAAAAAGTTGTTTTCTGGCAATTTAACCTTGAAATTCAAGGTCAAATTCATAATTTCAATATACAGTAGAACTGGGTTAATACGATTTCCCGCTTAAGACGCATTCTTAGCACGGTCTCTATAGAATCGTATTAACCAAGTTCTACTGTATCTCAAAATGGGTGTTTTTTATTTTTTCGTAACCTATCCCAATCGAAAGCTTACCTTTTTTCATAAAAGCCATGTTAAAATTAGATTGGGACACTGGAATTTTTTAAAGAAATTAAATATAAATCATTAGTTTCTGTGTAAAATAATGAAAAACTATTATTTTCCTCAAAAATTCTCATGGTCTTACTCTGATTTTTACATGGCCTATAGAAAAAAAGTCACCAGCTTCTAGCCCGTGAGACCCCATTTAAAAATCACTATTCATACTTTTACTTTGATTAATTTTACTTATCAATATATTAAATCGAAAAAAAGATATTTAAAAAAAATCCAAATTTTGAAACTCCACAACTCAAAAAATATTTTATCAAATTAAAAAAAATTAATATTAACAATTTTACTAATAATAGTTACATTTTAGCAAAGTTTAGAAAAAATTAATTTTTTTACCTGGTCAGTTAAGGAATTTTGCCCCATATGTTCGTAATTTGTGGTTACGTTTTATTTTTTTTACTCCGAATCCCTTTGAGATCCCAAGATGAAACTTACAGGACATGTGAATCACATTTGCCCTAACATTTAGTAAAATTTTGAAAAAAATCGAAGACAATGTTGTTTCAAAAACGGATTCTTAATTTTTCAAAATTTCAAAAAAAAAATTTTTTTTGATTTTTTTTATATTAACTGTGTCTTAAAATATACTTAAAACCAAAAAAATTCTTTTTTAAAAATCCAAAATCGGTTAATTAGCACCAGAGTTATAGCACTTTAAAAAAACACAAAAATTTTGAAAATGCCATATTTTTTATCATTTTCAAAATTTTGAAAAAATATTTGGTGGAGTTGTTTATCACTATAAAAGTAATAAATTTACAAAAGTACAGCCAAATCCCAACAAGTCATGAAAATAAGTGTGTTAAACTGACGTGGAATCCACCACTTGTTACTTCTATAATTTTTAAGAACAATAATGTAATATTTTGTTTCACAATGTGGAGGGAAAAAACAGCATTATTTTGTTTTACACAATATTAGTAATTGCAAATATTTATTTATGAAAATGTTGATCAACTTAGCATTTTATTATAAAAAAACAAAACTGAACATAACCTCTAAAGAATATATGTTAACAACGCGGTCCACAAAATGTACGTTATACACTAAATACAGTACACACAAATATGTCAATGTGGATCTCTGAGCCTTCTATCGACGTAAGTGCGATATTAACAATAAAAGTCCGCTAAATTTAAAAGAGGGATGTAAAAATATGTTACAGATTTTTGAAACTATAAATACTGCCTATTAACATTATAGAATATATTAAAATAATGAAAATTACCTAGGAATATACTTAGAAATATTGAAAAATGTATGGGAATATCAGTGAATATTGAGAATATGGAATATATGCTGGAATACATGTGTATCAGGGTGTCCGTAAAAATTTGACTTTCGAATTTTGTTTACGCCACCACCCAGTTTAGTTCCAATAACATAAAAAAAATTTTTCAAAAATTGGAAGCCGATTGATTAATATTAACACGTGCCAGTAATCGATCGCAATTTCCCATTGAAAATACGTGGGAAAAATGCACTTTTTTAAGAAAAAATCATACTTTTTTAATTTTAATGCAAAAAATTCTCCAGGTCACATTTATCTTCATTTTTAGCTGCACTATAAGATAGCACTTCGAAAAAAATTCAATTTTAAAAAATTTTCAAAATGGCGGACTTTTAAAATGGGTCATAAAAATGCACCACAATGTATCAGTGGTTTTATCACATAAATGGATGTAAAAAACAAAATTTTATGTCTTCAAAAGAATAATAATGTAAAAGTTCCTACAATTAAAATATATTAAATGGAGTTATTTCTAAATTACTTAAGTTGTTTTAATTATTCTTGGAAATATAAAAAGTTAAATTTCTAAAAAAGAGTTCCAAAAATATCCCAATAATTGTTTCTTGTAACTATTAATCTATCAATTAATATTCCGACTATTTACTTCAAAAATATAGAAAATAAAAATTTTGAATCCGCCATATTGGATCGGGTAATTTTAAAAATAAATTTTTGACATTAGATTCGTAAATAGCGATTCCAAAAATCGCCCTTGACGTTGGTTTAGAAATTTTTTTCAAAAATGTGGAAAATCAAAATTTTGAATCCGCCATTTTGGATGAAACATTTTGAAAAATTTATTTCTGATATAAGTTTCATGACGAATGGTCGGAAATACCCCCGATTAAGAAACTTTTTTGAATTTCCGACAACATTTATGTGATAAAACCACTGATGCATTGTGGTGCATTTTTATGACCCATTTTAAAAGTCCGCCATTTTGAAAATTTTTAAAAATTGAATTTTTTTCGAAGTGCTATCTTATAGTAGAGATAAAAATGAAGACAAATGTGACCTGGAGAAATTTTTGCATAAAAATTAAAAAGTTATGATTTTTTCTTAAAAAAGTGCATTTTTCCCATGTATTTTCAATGAGAAATTTCGATCGATTACTGGCACGTGTTAATATTAATCAATCGGCTTCCAATTTTGGAAAAAAAAAATGTTATGTTATTGGAACCAAACTGGGTGGTGGCGTAAACAAAATTCGAAAAAATAAATTTCGCATGTATCTTACGGACACCCTAATGTGTATACCTAAGGAATACATGGGAATATCTACCGAGTGTATTTTTACTCTTTATCTATTATCACATAAGGTTTAGTAAACTGCAAAATTAGAGAAAACTGCAACTTTCTATGTGCATTTTGCAAAAAGTTTATAAATAACAACTGTCTGTGATTTAAATAAAAATAATTAATAATCATAAATAAATATTATTTTTTCTGCCAAATATACTTTTTAATGAAAAAATCCTTAAAAGTGAAACATTTCCTACTTCTTAAGTGCAAAATATCTTTGAAAATTTTACATTTGTAGTAGAATCACTTTTACCACTTATTCTACTAAGAAATACAAGTAGAATACAGTTATTACCAATTTTTTATTTGAAGGTTTAAAAAAAATTAAGAATCTGAAATATCACAGTATGCGGAAAATCACCCATATACATCTGGACATTTCTTCCTCTTGACGAAATAAATGTGAACTTCCGCCTAAAAATATATTGTCAAAATTCTTGTTAAAGTTGGAAAATTTTTATATGCCTTAAGACCAATTTGGTTCAAGAATGACTGCGTTATAGAATTTTGAAGTTCAGAATGTCAAAAACGTCTTTTCGAGAAAATTGAAATCAAAGATTGTAATGCGTATATCTTTGGTTCTTTTAGGAAGTTATTCAGATAAGAATTGTTTTAAGTCTAGTACACCTTTGAGATGAAAAAAGAATAGGTTTCAAATTTTTCCCCTACCCCATCGATGTCTATGATGTTTTGGGAGAAGTGGATGCATATCCTATCCCGAAAATAACTGTGATTCTTAACGGTATTTGTATGCTGGGGTTGGATGCTTATCATCTCCCGGACATGACTGATACGATGGATATTTTCGGTAGACCTTGTCGTGGTGGCAGGGTTTTTCACTAAAGGACAACCAAATTAAAAAATGAAATAAATCAAAATAAAAAAGAATTACCCCAAGGAGGAATCCCGCAAGGGTACAATACTCCCGATGGTCTTTCCAAGACTGTCGCTGGCCCCACGGATTTAAGGGGGAAAGGAAGTTTGCACACAAAATTAATTTGAGGCAAACGTTACGGAGCATTTTTGTCTGTCCCCAACTGAAAAAAGGTTAAATGCTGGGAGGTTTCTGCAAACACCTTTGCTGTTGAGACTTCGGTTATTGACGATGCCTTGAGATAGAGGTCACAGACGACACAAGCTCCGGATGCCTCGAAGGCTGCTACCACAGATAACATTGAATTTTCAGTCGTTATAAATAAAAAACGAGTGACCAGGAAACAGAAAGCTTTAAAAAAATCGAAAAAAGGAGACCCGGAAGCTCTTTTGGAATCTCAGGACAACGGAGGCTATTAAGATCGCTGCCAAAAGTTCAGAAGCCTACGTCGAAGTTCTGAAGATGATGAGAAGCTCAGTGAATCCTGAAAATACGAGTACAGAGATCCTAAAAATCAAAAGAACCACGAACAATGAGCTTCTCTTAGTGGTTAAGAAGGGCGGGGAAACTTTAAAATTGGCAGGAGCTTTGACCTCGGTTTTGCATAAAAAGGCCGAGGTTACAGCTCTTGTAAATAAGAGATGTTTAGAAATAAAGGACCTGGATGAGATTACTACCGAAGAGGAAGTAGTTTCAGCAGTAAAGGAAGCTTTGGGAAAGTCTGAAACGGACCTAGTGTGTAGACTTTTGCCACGTTTTAGTGGCACAAAGGTGGCTCTGGTCCGCCTTAAAGAGATAAATGCCGATGCTGTATTTAAACTCGGCAAAATAAGAATTAGGTGGATAAATGCTCAAGTGAAGGAGCATTTGGAGGTGTTAAGGTGCCAGAAGTGTTTAACCTGCGGTCATGTGACCCGTAACTGCAAGGGTCCCGAAAGAAGAAATACCTGTCGAAGAAGCGGCGGTGAGTGTCACATCGAGAAGAACTGTTCTGTCAAAGAACCTTAATGTTTGACTTGTTCCGACTTAGGTAAGATAGACATTATACATGTCGCCAGAAAAAGTTCAAGCCCAGTTTATAGAGAGAAGCTGCACAAACTTAAAAGGACAAATCCATGAAGTTTCTATACGTCAACAATAGAATCAGGAGGCACAAGCCCTTCTGATGCAGACAGTCCAGGAAAAAGAGATCGACATCCTGTTCTGCAGTTAGCAACACAGGAAAAACGATCTTGCTCCCTGTTACCAGGAGAAATCACGTAGGGCCGGTGTCTAAGTGTGCAATCCTAAATTGCGTGTTGACAGGTACCCAGAGACGAGCAGTAAATTTGTGTGGGTGGAAGTTGAGTACATACGAATGTATAGCTGCTACTTCTCACTGAATGATCCACTGACAGACTTCGAATCCGACATTGGGGAACTCAAAGTGAGTCTTAGACAATCCAAGTTGGATGTACTCGTCGCTAGTGATAATTGTAAACCGGGGAATAACATGGAATTGTAGAAGAGAAAAAATTGGATCGATAATAGATCTAACGACCTCATCTTGTCTCCTATTCAAGAGCATTAGCGACTGACGAGTGTCCGAGGATTATACCGCAATGGCACTGGAAAAAACCGAAGCTCTTTTCGCCATAGGCAGACGTGGTTTTGAACCTCTAAAAATCGTGACAGACGAAATCGAGGTCAAGTGAAGCAAATACCTAACATAATTAGGAATGGAGCTTGAAGGAAGGTTTAACTTCCATAATCACAAAGCAACGGCATGTGGTGCAAAATTGACACGTATCATGCCCAATGTAGGCGGACCACGCTAGAAGAAAAGGAGACTTGTTTCGAGTGTTGCCCACTCTAAGCTGTTTTACGCAGAATCAGCAAAACTATCTGAGATAATATGCTGTCTGCACAGGGCTGTATTACCACCTGTATCATCTCTCTTTATAAGACAGCCTTGACGAGTGCTGTGCAGGTCCTTGCAAGTGTCTTGCCAGCAGATCTTATGACAAGGGAAAGGTAGGAAGTTTTACTTCGTTTTAAAGAAATCAACGACTCCGAGTACCCAAAAAATAGAAAACCCAGTAAGGACTGCATCCGCCGAAATGCGAGAAGCAGACTTGTTGAGAGATGGCAGAGAAGATTGGGCAGGGAGAAGAAGGGCCGATGGACATATGGCTTTATTCCGACATTTGACACCTGGATAAATAGAAAGCACAGAGAAGTCTCTTATTATTTGACAGGTCATGGATGTTTTAACTCATACCTGCAGCGCTTTAAGAAAAAAAGATAGTGATGCGTGTGGCTACTGCTAGTCCCCTAAAAACGATACAGAGCACACCCTCAGTATGGCAGTAAATAGAACTCGGAGAGGCAGGTCACCTCCTCTGGTGTAAACAATATTGTTGCGCCAGAGAACATGATTCAGTTCATGATCCAGTTCCAGAATGAGAGAATGAATAATGAGAGTAAAGGATGTCGATGGTCGCAAAAAAACGTAGATGTTTTTCGCTTAATGTTTTGCCTTTTTATTTATTATTTATTTTTTTTTATAAATTATATTCATATTTTTACAATTTTATTGATTGACTAGTTTTTGCTTTTATTCATATATTATTTTGAAATCTTGACTATGCTTTCAATATTTATTTATATCGTTGTATTTATTTAAATCATCTACACAGGATTTTCACAGGAAACAGACGAAGTCGATTAAGTCTCTTGACGGTTCCATGGGTGAAAAAGGGCTCCTAAATAAGGGTTACTGGGTTTCAGTAGGTCGGGGCTGGTAGTAGATCGCCAGCTTTGTAACACGTTTTATTATTTATATTGTCCATATTTTGGTTTCCTAACCCCACATAAACTCTGAGTGAAATCTGGGTGGTATCTGTAGGCATATTTACCAAAAAAATCCCATGAGCAAAAAAAAACTAGAGCACCTTTGAGATGAAAAAAGAATAGGTTTCAATTTTTCCCCACCCCATTTTAAAAGAATTAAAAAAATAACGTACACTGTAAAAAAGAGCGTCTTGGTTTAAGACGTTTATGTGGTCAGTTTTAATCGTCTTATTTACCTTTCAAAATGCATATATTCAGATAAAGTGGACCCTTTTCTAAAAACGAGTTATTTAATTAATAAAACAAATCATTTTTTTGTTTAACAACGAAATAAAATACTTAAATTATCATTACATTAATGAAAAATGCATGATTCAAAGTGTGAAACCCTGTAGATGAAGAAAAAAGAATAAAAAAATTCTATATTTTATTTCAAAATTAGTAAATTGCAATTAGCGCGGAATCTAGAACGCGTGAATTTTAAGGAGCAACAAACTTCACTGCGAAACCGAAATTGGTCATGTTATGTTCACTTCAAAATTTTTGTGTTTATTGAAAGTTTAGGTGTCAGTGTACAAGAAAGTAGCAAAAAAAATTTAATTTATTTAAACCCTTAAAATGGGGTGTTGAATTATTTAAAAACGGTGTTTTTGCACTTTTTGGAGTCTTGTAAAAGGCAAATGAGAAGACATAAAAAGCTCTAATATGGTTTAAAAGGAAGCTCTAACCATTATCTTTAAGAACAAAAAGTTAAAAGTCATGTAAAAATTGCAGGGGACGTGTATTTACTGAGTACCCCCTCTGATGATTCATACGTCTTGGTAAAAGTGACTGGGAATCTAAGCATTGGTGCATATCAATTTTTCATCATCGGATTGTCTTTAAATTTGTTACTCGGGGGTTTTTGGATTAGCTGATTACGAATCCGAAGTCAGCTTTTAAAAATTCAAAATGACAGCTGCAACATAGCGGATAAAATGTTAAAAATTGCAAAGATGTTTTAATTTGAACTATAGATTTTTATTTTATCCGCCATGTTGAATTTTTAAAAGCTGACTTCGGATTCGTAATCAGCTAACCCAAAAACCCCTGAGTAACATATTTGAAGGCAATCCGATGATGAAAACTTGATATATACCAATGCTTAGATTCCCAGTCAATTTTACCAGGACGTATGAATCATTAGGAGGGGTTTTCGGTAAATACATGTTCCCTGCAATTTCTACATTACTTTTCATTTTTGGTTCTTAAAGATAAAGGTTTGAGCTTCCTTTTAAGCCATATTAGAGCTTTTTATGTCTTCCAATTTTTTACAGGACTTCAAAAAGTGCAAAAAAACCGTTTTTTAATAACTCAACCCCCCTTTTTAGGGGTTTGAATAAATTGGATTTTTTTACAATTTTCTTGTTAACTGACACCCATACTTTCAATAAACACAACAATTTTGAAATAAACACAACATGACCATTTTTATGTTACCCAGTGCTTCTTTGTAAGAAAGTTATTTATTATAGTGCAAAGACTACATATTCAGTAGAGCTGATTTCAACAAACGGGCGTCAAATGTTCAGCCGCACGCGAATGTAAACATTCACCAATTTGTTACTAGCTGTTCATTAGTAATATAACTTTCCAAAAAACTTCTGCACTTCATGATTTTTGCAATTATTATTTAGAAAAAAGTTAATAACAAGTTTTTTCTTCTTTCAACTTTTGCAGAATATTTCAACGAGTAATTTAGTTTTTGTACCATTGGAAAATATGCAAAATTGACTTAAATATCACGATTTGAAGTGATCAATTTGATTAAATTTTGTTTTCTAAAAAATGGTTTTTTTTCATTATTATGAAAACGGTAATTGATAGAAAAAAATGTTATAAGAAAAAAAGATGCGCAATCAAATTTTCTATAAAGATATGCATAATAAACATTTCAAATCCAAAGTTGAATTTCAAGTGTCTAGGGGACAACATTTTTCAGCGCGGAGAGTTTGTATGCTGTTTCTATCCCATTCTTTGACCCGGTAGCTCAATTGTTTAATCTGCTTTTGTATAGTATCTATTTAAAAGTAAAATTTTGACAATTTCAAAAAATACAAAATTTGAACTTTTTGTGAAAATTATAAACAGCGATTAATTTTATAAATTTTGATGAAATGTATACTTTATATACATCAATCAATTTGTTTTCATGTCAAACTCCTCAAGCTTGAGGATAACTAAAAAGACGTAAAAATAATTAAATAACCAGCAAATATCGATTAAAATGTGTCTTTTTCCGATATTATTTTTTGTAATGCATGGAGAAGATAAATTGGTGAAAAATAGAGAAGAAATAAAAAAACCTGATTGTCAGGGGTAAGTCTCCTGGGAGCGATTTGAGCACTGGTGGTTGTAGAGGCTGACGAAGCCCGCTGTCTATCTAATAATTGTGAGACAATCATATCCACTGGATGATTTGAATTTTGAGAGAGATGTGGATTTATTGGATCGTTATCTCCACCAAGGAACATTGGCCTCAATTGCGATGCCAATTCATCTCGTGTCCATTCTTTTTTATCCGGTGGTAATGCAAGGCATGGCGGTAAGGCTGCCAGTTTCGCGTCACCATCAGGATAAGGAACATTGAGATAATGAACAAGGACAACGTCCGGATTTTGTAGAAGCCAATAGCAACGTCGATGAAACGTTGGCAATATTGCTGAATGTACATAGCAGCCGTAAATGCATTCCACTCCTTGAACCTAATGACAGAAAAAATCCCCAAAAATCAGAATTATTGATTTCATTTAGAAATGACATAGAACAAAAATTCCTCATAAAAAGGAACATCAAAAAAGTTTTAAGTTTATTTTAAAATGTTAATTTTTTGATAAAAAATGTCTCTGAAATTTTGAACCTTCAAATAAAAGAAATATTATTTTTTTAATTTCGCTTTTTTAAATAATCATAATAACAATAATAATAAGTATAAATAAATTTAAATAAGTACCCATTTTGGAAAATATTTGTATCAGTGAAAACAATTTCGTTTAGTTCAGAATTTTTTGACCGTGGAGCAATTCAACGCCAAGTGATCATAACAATTTTTGATGACTTCAGCAATATTAAAAATACTTTCTGAATTTGTTCCTTTATAGGCATGGAATAAAAATGTATACAATTTTTTTGTACTTTTTGAAATAATTTTTTTATTTATTAATATTTTCATTATTTCTTGTCAAAATTACGTTCCTGACATTGAAACAAATCCATTGATGTATATTAAGAATATATTTTATCAAAATGTATAAAAGTAATCGCTATTTATATGTTTCAAAAAAAGGTAAATAAATGTTCGTAGAATGAACAACTTGTTTAGTTTTTCTTTATAGTTGAAAATTTAATTACAAAAAATGCACAATAGAGTAAAACAATAGAGTAAAAGTACAGATTTCTAACCCTATGTACAGTTTATGACAAAAATTATAGCCATTTATTTTAGCAATTAATTGTTTAAAGAATGTTTTAATAAATAATTTTTTATCACCAGTATACAGGTGAAAAGTAATTAGCTGCCGTATCCAATTAGATAGTTGTTGAAACGCGATCCAATTAATCAGATGGAGCAACTATATCTTATAGTTGATACATCCAACTTTTTAGCTGCAGTACTTTTGCGATAGCTGAGATGCCTTTTCCTTTAAATACAGTATCCAATAGTTAAATGTGTTAACCAATTTCTTGGATCTCTCTTCAGAGCCCAACAAATTTGATACAGCAGCCAACTCTTTTTATGAGTATACAATTACACATAAAAATTTCACAATTTTAGAATTTTTGTTAGATAACAATAATTAATTGATCAAACAATGTTAAATTAATTATTTTAAATTTTTGAACAGGTTTCTTGATTCATTTTCATAATTAATAAATATGACAAAAATATATTTAACGATTATATATATATATATATTTTCTTCTTAAATGACTTGAAGCTACTAGGCCAACTGTCAGAACACACTCATTTATATACCAACTAGATTTGCGTTTCTACAGAACGACTTTTCGAGGTTAGGAGTACTCGCATTTGCCTGGACCACCCGTCAATGGGTTTTCTCGCCAGAGAAGAGGGAAAACTGTAGAAAACCTCTTCTGAGTACAACCGGTTTATCGACAGCCGAGTTTTAACGGTGTTTACTGGACAATAATCGACAGTGCACATCATTATACCTCGACGTCAAACCTCCCGCTCAGATTATCTCACATGCCGGAAAAATCCCAGACTAATGGGCGCGAACCAAGTACCCTTGGTCAGCCCACCAAGCCAGGCATCCATCCAACCGAGCTAATCTGTCGGTAACGATTATATGATTTTTTTAAAACTTATTGTTATTTAAAAAATGATTAATAACAAAAATTCAGAAATAAGGCTCGAAATATCGATAGAGAATTTAATAACGAAGATTGCACAAAAAGAAAAAGATACTGCACAAGTCCCAACATTATTCTCTACATTATTGACTCTTCTCTACATTATTATTGACAGTAAATACAAAAAAAAATTTTTTTCTTTTATTTTTTCTTAAAAGTACTTCTTATAAGTATTTTGCAAAAAAAATCATCTCAATCGGTCAATAAGAAAAAAGGTTATGTGCCTTTTTTAAAAAACCGACCAAAATTTTGAGTAAGAGGTAACTCAAAAAATTTGGAAAAAACTTTTATACATTTTTATTCCATGTATATAAAGGATATATATATATATATATATATATATATATTTTAAATATTTTTTGTTCATTTTTTTCCATTGCATAAGCTTTACCTTTAGTTTCATGTGATCCTCTCTCGTTGTTTTTCCATCTTTTCTTTTCTTCCAACAATAACCATCACGTCGATAGCGGACCTTTTTCCTTGAAAATAACAACATCGAACCACTTCTCGGTCTTACTTTTGCCTCTCGACTCTGCCATTCTGCGTGCCTTTGAAAATTTATCAAAATTGCCGCAATTTCCTGTAACAAAAGGAAGGAAAAAATATTTTTACTATTCATACATTTTTTTACTATTAAATTTTTAATTCTATGTATTTTAACTTTTTTTATTTTCTGCTATTGTTAATTAAAAAAAAAATTTCACTTTTATAAATAAAATAAAATTTAATTTTTGAGAGCGAAACAAATTTTTTTTACAATAAAACAAATTTTAGTTTTTATGATAAAAAAATTAATTTTTACCAAAAAACGATAATTTTAGTCTTGACAATCAAATGTAGGTATATATTATACTTTGCCAAAAATAAAGAAATTTAGATTTTGACAATAATTGAATTAAATAAAGAATTTTTTCGACTTTTTAAAATAATCGTGTTTGGTAATAATTGTAATTCCTAAGAATAATTTTATTATTTATAAAAATAATTCAATTCTTACGATTAATTTTCCTGCTTAAAAAAACTGAGCGGCTGGATTCCATAAGGGCATGTAAATTTTTCTCGGCCGAAATCAAAGTCCCCTGGACACTCAAAATCCAACTTCTGAATTAAAATTTTTAAAATATATATATAATATATAAAATATAAGGATACATATAATTTAAACATTTAAATTCAGAAGTTGAATTTTGAGTTTCCAGAGGTCTTCGATTTCCGCAGAGAAAAATTTACATGCCCTTATGGAATCCAGCCGCTCAATTGAGTTCTTTTGAAAAAGGTTAATGAATTAAGAAAAAAATTGAATTCTTTCGTGAAATTTTAATGAAGTAAATAAAAAATATCTAAAGAAAATTTTTTAAAAAATTGTAAATTTCTCTCACGAAATTTGTCCTTAAGATATAGATGGAATTGGGAGTGGGGGGATTTATATATATCCCTGTGCTTTGGATTACGGTTTGGGATTGCTCAAGGCACGTGGTTAGTATTAGGAACGAAGCAATCATCCCTAATTTGTGATAGGTATCAACGGATAGCTATATTGTAAGGAACATGGCCACTGGTCATGTACAACCACGTGACTCCGAACCAACTTAGTTGGGGAATCAGAGTATTGATTGGACAAGTGCAACCAGCCGAAACACGATTTCCCATTCATGCCAATTTTTCACACATTAGGAGACATTCAATTTTTATCTCTAATGTGAAATTGAAAATTTCCTTCGTTTCGGATAAATTCAATTCGAGAAATGGATCTAATTAAATATATTGTTTACAGTTAATGCATTTTTCTTTTTTTTCAAATTATTTATTAATAAGTATAACTTCATTTTCAATTATTTAAGCAATCTTAAAAATACTTTCTGAATTTTTTCCTTTATATATACAAGTAATAAACAAGTTGTTCATTTCATGACCATTAAGCTTCCTCCATATCCACAAGAATCAGTAACATACACACACTGAAAAAAAATATTCTTTTTTGAGAGGAAAATTCCTCTTGCAAAAATCCTCTTAAATCTTCATTTTAGGTCAAATCAACATGAAAACCAAATTATGATTTTTCAGAAGCATATCAATCGTAGCATTTATTCTTCTCAAATAAATTTCTTTTTGATATATCAAGAAATATTCATGAATTAAATATAATTATAGTGCGATTTACAAATTTTTAAAAAACTATGCATAAAAGGGTTCGTCCAGAAGAATTGTTAACCCCTTCGCAGTCCAGCTAAAAATCGCTTGTGGTCCAAAAACGGCCCAAGAAAAAAGTTTCTAAGAAATGTGATTTCATTGTAATTAAGGTTTTTGGAGTCGCAAAATTCGAATTTGAAGTCAGTTTTTTAAAATTTAACATGGCAAATCCAAAATGGCGGACTCAAAGTGGCGAATTCGAAAATTTTTAATTTTATCAGATTTGCTTGAAACTCGGGGTACTCGGGGGTTTTCGGGGTCTGTGATTACGAATCTAATGTCAGTTTTTCAAAATTCAAAATGCCGGATCAAATACGGTGGTCGAGAAAATATAAATTAAAACTTGTAACTCGGGGGTTTTTTAGGTCGCTGATTACGAATCCAAAGTCAGATTTTGAAATCCAAAATAGCGGACCTAAAATTCGATCAAATTGCATAAATCTTGAAATTATCCACCATATTGGACTCATCATTTTAATTTTGTAAATCTGACATCATATTCCTAATCAGCGACCCCGAAAACCCACAAATAACGAGATTCAAGCGTATTTGATAAATTTTTAAATCTTTATAGTCGCCATTTTAGATCAACCATTTTGATATATAATACATTAAAAATTCTATGCTGTAGACATTTTTAAAAAATTAATTTTAAAAAAATCCCACTGGCAGGCATGCACGTGATTTTTGGAAAATATTTTTAACTCAATAAACGCATCAGGCCAACTCCAGTTCTTTTTGGAAAATCTTCTGTGTAATATAAGGTATAAATAAATTGAAAAAAAATTAAAAAATCGGGTCCAAAGTAAAAAAAATTAATTTGTTTATAAAAAAAATCTTTTTAAAATAAAAAATTAAAAAAAATTTTTTAAACAATTTTTAAAAGTTAAAAGAAAACTAAAACTTTCATTCTTTGACAACCATTTTTTTAAACTTAATTTTTTCAGACTTATAGGCTACTGAAAATTGGTCTATGGTTACATAAATAAAAAAATCGTATCTAGTTTTTTTCAATACAGCGAATAGATAAAGAATATTTTTGCCGGAATTTAAGAGGTCATGAGTAAATTTCACGTGGAATTGCCATATATATAATACGAAGAGTAAACAACTCCGATATTCTTCGTACACTCGGTAGATATTCCCATGTATTCCTTAGGTATTCACATGTATTCCAGCATATATTCCATATTCTCAATATTCACTATAGTATTCCCATACATTCTTCAATATTCCTAAGTATATTCCTATATATTCCTAACTAATTTCCATTATTTTGATATATTCTATAATATTAACAGGCAGTATTAATAGTTTCAAAAATCTGTAACATATTTTTACATTTCATATTTTAAACCTAGCGGACTTTTGTTGTTAATATCACACTTACGTCGATAGAAGGCAATTAATCAAATTGAAAGTATGAATAGTCATTTTTAAATGGGTTTTCACGGGCTAGAAGCTGGTGACTTTTTTTCTATAGGCCATGTAAAAATAAAAGTAAAACCATGAAAATTTTTAAGGAAAATAATAATTTATCATTATTTTACACAGAAAATAATGATTAATAATTAATTTCTTTAAAAAGTTCCAGTGTCCCACTCTAATTTTTACATGACTTATATGAAAAAAGGTAAGCTTTCGATTGGGATAGGTTACGAAGAAATAAAAAACACCGATTTTGAGATACAGAAGAACTTGGTTAATACAATTCTGTAGAGACCGTATTAAGAATGCGACTTATGCGGGAAAACGTATTAGATGGGAGATAAAATATATGTCTTTAATTGCTGGAACTACCATAAATGAGCGTCTTAAGCGGGAAATCGTATAAAACGGGATCGTATTAACCGGGTTCTACTGTACATTGAAATTAAGAATTTGAATTTGAATTTCAAGGTTAAATTGACAGAAAACAACTTTTTTTTCATCACCAGCTTCTAGCCCGTGAAAACCCATATAAAAGTCACTATACATACTTTCAATTTGATTAATTTTACTTATCAATATACTAAATCGAAAAAAATATATTTTCAAAAAAATCCAAATTTTGAAACTCCATAACTCAAAAAATATTTTATCAAATTAAAAAAAAATAATATATACATTTCCACTAATAATAGTAACATTTAAGCAAAGGTTAGAGAAAATTCATTTTTTTACCTGGGCAGTTAAGGAATGTTCCCCAAATGTTCGTAATTTGTTGTTACATTTAGTTTTTTTACTCCGAATCCCTTTGAGATCCCAAGATAAAACTTACAGGACATGTAAATCACATGTGCCCTAACATTTAGTAAAATTTTGAATAAAATCGAAGACGATGTTTTTTTAAAAACAAATTTTTAATTTTTCAAAATTTCAAAAAAATTTTATTTGAATTTTTCTTTTTTATATTAATTGTAATCCTTTTTGTAAAATCCAAAATCGGTTAAAGAGAACCAAAGTTATATCACTTTTAAAAAAGACAAAAATATTGAAAATGCCATATTTTTAGAAATTTTCAAAATTTTGAAAAAAATTTGGTGGAGTTGTTTATCTCTATAAAAGTAATAAATTGACAAAAGTACAGCCAAATCCCAACAAGTAATGAAAATAAGTGTGTTGAACTGACGTGGAATTCACCAAGTACACTGTAAAAAATTTAGGAAGTTAACGGACTCGGGAGTTTAGAGTTAAATTTTTCGAGTTAAAAATCAACTCCAAAAGAGAGTTAATTTACTAACTCCCTTCATCAACACCAGAGCGAGTTATTTTTCCATGGGGAGTTAGCATTTGGGTGTTAAATTTTAACTCTCTTTATTTAACTCCTCTAACATTAACTCCCTAATGGGTGCGACTTTTATAGAATCCCCTGTGGAGTTAAAATTTAACTCCATTTATACAGTGTAATAAAATTTAATTTATTTTTAAGGTTCTTTGGCTATAAATTAAAAAAATAATATCCAGTTATATTTTGTTTTATTTGAGATTATATTACTTGTACAGTGTATATTTTTCAAATTTCAATAAATAATATTTACAAATTTCCTTTTTTCAAAAATAAAATAATTCAAAAATAAAAAAATATTATTGTAAAAAAATGTAAATTCAATATAAATCTTCTAAGACTTTTATTTTTAATAAATTTGCAAGGGATATGATTTTCTTAACATTTCTCAAGAAAATTTGACAAATATTCTGTAATTTTTCTAAATAGTATATAATACTGTTATATTTACGAACATATTCCCTTCTATTCAAAAACATTCGCATATTCCTTCGAATATTCCTTTATATCAAAACGTATTTATCGATATTCTCCATAATAGTAATTTTTTTTTGTTTGACCGTATTAAATTTTCATTTGTAAGATAATGAAAAAGGCCTATTTTACGGTTTTTAAAGATGACATTTATTATTTTAATCCCGACTAGTTTCAAGCCATATATGGCTCCTCATCAGGGGATGAAAATTTCACAATTACATATTCCAAAAACAAGACAGCACACAAAAGATTGTAAAAAGGATTAAATTTTTAAATTATCTGAAATAAAAATTTAAAAAATTATTTTAGAGTTAAAAATTGAAATATGTATTTTAAGGTTATATTTTAATTTGTGAAAAAGAAAGCAAAAAAATACATCTTACCCTTTATAAAAAAATACAAACATGTAACAAAAAATTTTTCAAAAAATTCCTTGTTATTATTCTCCATATCATTATTGTATGATTAATTAATTTAAAAAATTATGTAGAAACACATTTTTTAAAGATATATTTATTATATTATTATTATATTATTTATTTATATTTGGGTCCAGGTATAGCTGGTAAAGAAGTAATCTATATTATTAAACTTTTTAAATTATGTTTTAAAAGAAATAATTAAATTATAATATACTTTATCTAAATTGTCAATATTCGTTCTATAATTAATACTATTAGCATTATTTTTTATAAAAACATTTCTCAATTTTTTCTTTTCCAATTATTTGTTTCAATATGTAAAATATTTATATTGTCAAAATCAAAAGAGTGATTATTATCAAAGGTGTGATTAGTTAAAGCGTTTATATTTTGGTTGTGAGTGACGTATCGTTTATGTTCTTTTATTCTAGTTTTAAGATGTCTTAGAGTTTCTCCGATATAACAACTATTACAATTTTTGCATTGAATTTTATATACATCCAACCTTCAGAAATTTCTCTGTTGGATCTTTAAAATTTGGAAAAATAGAATTTTTTAAATTATTAGAATTAGTAAAAACTAAATTTAACTTATGTAGTTTGAAAATATTAAAAAGAATTTTATCAAAATTTTGAATATATGGAACGCTTATAATCCTTCCAATTGGAAGATTGTTGTTATTTATTTTTCTTTTATGTGAGTTATTGGTAAGAGCATTATACCTCTGTGAAATCTTTCTATTTAACATATGAATTAGATATCCGTTAAGAATTAAAGTTTTTTTAACAATATCAAGATTTTCAAGATGGAATTGTTGATATGATAATTTTATAGCTCTATCAACAAGAGTGTATATACTGCCAAATTTAAAACTAAGAGCGTGATGTGAATTGAAATTCATATATCTGCCAGTCCAAATAGATTTACGAAACCAATTTGTTATAATAAAGTTATTACTGTCAATTGAGAGGGAAAGATCTAAAAAATTAATTTTATTATTACTAGATAACTCTAAAGTAAATTTTAAATATTTATCGATAGAGTTAAATTTACATAACATATCATCCACCTTATTTGAAGGTGTACAAATTAATATATCATCAACATATTGAAAGTAAAAAATAATTTTATATGTAATTTTGCTTAAAATTTCTTCCTCAATACCCTCCCATGACAATATTAGCTGCACTTAAGGATATTGGGGAACCCATTGGTAAAACAAATATTTGTTTATAAAATTGTCCTTGAAATTGGCAGTATGCAGAATTTAAGCATAAATTTAAAGCGTCAAGAAAATTACCCTGTGAGAGGTTTATATGTTTTTCAATTTCTGACCATTTGCTTTTGTTAGTGTTATTGATAAGTGTCCAAGATATGTTTGTATGCATAGAAACAACATCGAATGAAAAAATAGTAAAATTTGGTGGAATAAAAATATTATTAAATTTATTTTTAAAATCCCAGCTATCTTTAATATAGTGGTTATTATTAGTATTTAAAGATTTTTTAAAAATGTTTGCTAAAAGTTAAAAGATAAAATAACAAAAAAATATCTCCTACAAAAGATGTAAATGGTCTCATAGGAATGTTATGTTTATGTAACTTTGGTAGTCTATAAAATTTTGGAGCAACACTATTTGTGCAATTAAGAAAATTATATGTATTTTTTCAAAGTATTTTTTATTTAAAAAGGATTTTAAAAGATTTCGCAAACAATTTTGAATTAAGATTGTAGGATCAGAATTCAATTTTTTGTAAGTATTAGTATCAGTTAAAAGATTAAGTGTTTTCGAGATATAATCATTTTTTGTTATAATGACAGTTTTATTACATTTATCGGCAGTGTTTATAATAATATCTTTATTAGACTTTAAAAAATTTTTTGTTTCATTAATATTTTTAATTAGATTTTTTTGTGAGCAATTAAGGTATGAATTATTAAAAATTATGTTTTGTAACCAATAAGACACATTTCCTCTAATTGTATTTTTAATATCAGAGGGAATATCTTTTATGGATTCATTTTATCAAAAGCAAATGGTCAGAAATTGAAAAACATACAAACCTCTCACAGGGTGATTTTCTTGACGCTTTAAATTTATGGTTAAATTCTGCATACTGCCAATTTCAAGGAGAATTTTATAAACAAATATTTGGCTTACCAATGGGTTCCCCAATATCCTCAAGTGCAGCTAATATTGTCATGGGAGGGTATTCAAATAAGGTGGATGATATATTATGTAAATTTAACTCCATCGATAAATATATAAAATTTACTTTAGAGTTATATAGTAATAATAAAATTAATTTTTTAGATCTTTCCCTCTCAATTGACAGTAATAACTTTATTATAACAAATTGGTTTCGTAAATCTATTTGGACTGGCAGATATATGAATTTCAATTCACATCACCCTCTTAGTTTTAAATTTGGCAGTATATACACTCTTGTTGATAGAGCTATAAAATTATCATATCAACAATTCTATCTTGAAAATCTTGATATTGTTAAAAAAACTTTAATTCTTAACGGATATCTAATTCATATGTTAAATAGAAAGATTTCACAGAGGTATAATGCTCTTACCAATAACTCACATAAAAGAAAAATAAATAACAGCAATCTTCCAATTGGAAGGATTATAAGCGTTCCATATATTCAAAATTTTGATAAAATTCTTTTTAATATTTTCAAACTACATAAGTTAAATTTAGTTTTTACTAATTCTAATAATTTAAAAAATTCTATTTTTCCAAATTTTAAAGATCCAACAGAGAAATTTCCGAAGGTTGGATGTATATAAAATTCAATGCAAAAATTGTAATAGTTGTTATATCGGAGAAACTCTAAGACATCTTAAAACTAGAATAAAAGAACATAAACGATACGTCACTCACAACCAAAATATGAACGCTTTAACAAATCACACCTTTGATAATCACTCTTTTAATTTTGACAATATAAATATTTTACATATTGAAACAAACAATTGGAAAAGAAAAAATTAAGAAATGTTTTAATAAAAAATAATGCTAATAGTATTAATTATGGAACGGATATTGACAATTTAGATAAAGTATATTATAATTAAATTACTTCTTTTAAAACATAATTTAAAAAGTTTAATAATATAGATTTCTTCTTTACCAGCTATACCTGGACCCAAATATATAACTTAACCTCTCTGTCAAATCTCTTTTTACAAATTAAAATATAACCTTAAAATACATATATAAATTTTTAATTTTAAAATAATTTTTTAAATTTTTATTTCAGATAATTTAAAAGTTTAATCGTTTTTAAAATCTTTTGTGTGCTGTCTTGTTTTTGGATTATGTATTTGTGAAATTTTTATCCCCTGATGAGGAGCCATATATGACTTGAAACTAGTCGGGATTAAAATAATAAATGTCATATTTAAAAACCGTAAAATAGGCCATTTTAATTATCTTTCAAATGATTCTCCATAATATTCACGTAAATTCAAACATATTCTTACATTTGTCTAACTATTCTAAGTATTCCACATTTTCAAATATTCTCTAGTATTCCTAAATATTCCCATGTGTTCCCAGATATTCCTCGTTGGAAATATATTCTTCGTACGCCCGGAATGAGAGTTGTTCACCCCTCGGTAAAAGAGTTAAAAAGAATGAAAATAAAAAAGCAATTGAGGAAGATATAAAAAGAAGGAAAACACCAAGAAGAAAAATGGTAAAAGATTCAATGTTATTTGCAAAAAAAAATTTAAAAAAAAGCTATACGTAGAAAAATTTATTCTTCGGAGAGTGTTGATAAGGCCGTTGAAGCAGTTAAAATAGGGGTTCCTTTAACAACTGTTTATAGAGAAAAAAAAGAAAAAGGAAAGTCTGGTCTATCTACGGTTTTAGAAGAATCAGAGGAAGACGAAATTTGTCACTGGATTGTACATAGAGCTGAAATGGGATTTCCAGTTATAAAAGATGAATTACTCGATAGTATGCAAAAATACGTAAATAATTTAGAAAAGAAAACACCGTTTAGGAATGGACGTCCAAGTCGTCATTGGTATGAGGCATTCCATAATCGCTATCCAGATTTAAGTTTAAGAAAAGCTCAAAATTTAACCTTGAATCAAGCTTCTGTTACAGAAGAAAATTTAAGAGATTGGTTTCAATAAATTCAAATTTATTTAGAAAAAAGGCTTTGAATGACATTTATCCTTCTAAAGTGTTTAATTGCGATGAAACACGCATGGAGCTCGTACCAAAAATTTCAAAAAGTTTTTTCTTCTAAAGAAGCACGTATAATATTGTTGACGCAAATGAGAAAGAAAGTTTCACAGCTCTTTTTATGCATAATGCTGAGGGAACCCGTGCTCCACCAATGATAATGTACACGTATAAAAAAAGTGTTCCTGAAAAGGTTTTGTAAAATTTTCCAACTGGTTGGAAAATTGGATTTTCGGAAAATAGGTGGATGACGACGGAAACGTTTTATAAATATATTATGAATGTTTTTTACCCTTGACTAATTAAAGAAAAAATTGAGTTCCCCATAATAATAGACTTAGATGGACACTCATCCAACGTTACTTTTCCATTAGTGTCATTTTGTCGAGAGATAAAGATTGAAATAATTGCGTTGTTTCCTAATGCAACCCATATATAGCTGTTTATTGTCCGTTCAAAGATGTATGGAAAAAACAATACCCAAGTGGAAGGCTGAAAACAAAACTACTGCATTAAGAAAAGAACAGTTCCCAGTTAGATTCAAAATGACTTTAGATTTTTTCGAAGGAGAAAAGAAAATTGTTTAAAGTGGATTCAGAGATAGTGATTTAATGCCGTTTAACCCTGAAGCTGTTAAATTTAATGTTTTAAAAATGAAGAAAAAACGAAAACTGATCATCAAGAAAATCAACATTTCCAAAATCTTAAGTTTGTTACTAACCATGAAATCGGGGATAAAGAACGACATTTGAAAACATTTGAAGAAAATGTTGCCCCAAAATTATTGGAAGATTCTAAAAAGGCAGAGTCGAGTAAATCATGGCTTAATGATCTGGAAAATAAAGAATTATTTGAATATTGGCTTGAGTCGAAAAAATCTGTTCTCGGTAAAACTTTAATTAATTGAATCAAAATATAATCGTGACTAATTTGATAATGATATATATATATATATATATATATATATATATATATATATATATATAAATATATATACAATTAACCTATTTACAAATATTTCTTAATAAATTTCTTATTTCTTAACTTAATAAATACATCTATTTACTATTGATGTAGAATTAAAATATTTACATTTTGTAAATAGAAAAAATAGATAATTATTATTATTACATTTAAAATAGATATATTTTAATTTTTCTGGCCATTTATAATTAAAAAATTTTTCATGCATAAAGAATAGTACTCAAACCGAGTTTCAGATCATAAATATCGAAAAGCTGGTAGATCATGAAATTACTCCAGCTAATGAAATTGAAAATAATTGCAATTCTGTCGCTATAAATACGAATGCTGTAAAACCTCAGATTTTAAACATCAAAAAGCTGGTGGATTATAAAGTTATTATAGTTTCTACAAGATTTTTGAAATTAATTAATTACAAAAATAATAATATGGATAATAATAACAAGGAATTTTTTGAAAAATTTTGTGTTACATGCTTATATTTTTTTATAAAGGGTAAGATGTATTTTTTTGCTTTCTTTTTCACAAATTAAAATATAACCTTAAAATACATATTTCAATTTTTAACTCTAAAATAATTTTTTAAATTTTTATTTCAGATAATTTAAAAATTTAATCCTTTTTACAATCTTTTGTGTGCTGTCTTGTTTTTGGAATATGTAATTGTGAAATTTTCATCCCCTGATGAGGAGCCATATATGGCTTGAAACTAGTTGGGATTAAAATAATAAAAGTCATCTTTAAAAACCGTAAAATAGGCCTTTTTCATTATCTTACAAATAAATAGTGAATGTATTGCTGTAATTTATGGAAACGTTATACCTCCTGACAATGTGATAGTCGTAGAAAATTGTACGTCTGAAAATGTAGTCTCATACAGTCTGAATAAAAAATGTAAACGTTATACCTCCTGACAATGTGATAGTCGTAGAAAATTGTACGTCTGAAAATGTAGTCTCATACAGTCTGAATAAAAAATGTGACATTACACGGAGAAAAAAAGCGTTTATAGTATGAAGAAAGTATGAGAATCGCATAAGTCTGTCTCACTCGCACTCATGGTCGGTGATTGACGTATAGCTTTTCCTACTATATATATATATATATATATGGGCAATTCTCTGCAATCTTTAACTTTTGAGTGAAAGAAAAAAAATTACTAGCACATTAATAAAAATGTGTATATAAATTAAGATTAGTATGTAGAATTTAATTTTGTAGTTAAAAATGTAATATTTTGAAGGTCTCATATATTTTTATTCATTTCTAATTAGACGATTTTTTTATGGTTAAGATGAATTATTTCCTTTATTGTCGATTGTTTTGGATTTGAATATTTAGGTTGCATTTATTTTTTTGCATTTAAAATGAATAATATTAATTATTTTTTAATATTCTTTTTTTATTATTCTTCAAATTTTACATTTTAGAAATAAAGGAGCAGAAAAATGATTAACTTTGAATAAAAAAGTAAGTAAAAGAAATTGAAATTTCTGAACAAAACATTTAACAACTTTCAAAGTTAAAAGTGAAGTTGTCAATTTTCAGACTGACAACCTTGAAATCCTCATTCATTGCGTCACATTTACGGTCCTGACTATTTCGGTCCTGACAATTTCACGAGTACTTCCTTATATTTCGATAATATGTGAAAATTTTAAGGCGTGCTTTTACACATAGTTAAAAAAAATAATTGTGCAAATGTGCATACAAATTTGATAACATTTTATAGCTTCCTTTAGTTGTGCCAAGTCATTTACGGTCCTGACATAATCGTATTCTCTTCCGAATTTAACAACAATAATATTTAATAATTTCAATATAAAGTATTGCACATAAAAATTTCAACTGGTCACAGTTTCAGTAGGTTTTAAGCTTTCATTCTATATATTGATGAATTAATTTTAGAAAGGCACTCTTGTAATATTTGCAAGTACGTTTGTATTTACGGTTCTGACACGAAACTAAGGGAAAGCTTTTGAAATTCAAAAAATTTGTTTTCCAAATGCTTATTATTTTCAAATTACTCTTAAAATAATCCTTAGATATTCATTTACTTTTATGTATTTGTCTTTTAATTCTATTTTAATGTGACAAATTATAAAATTTATCTATGTTTCCGAAAGTGCCTTAAGGGACTCTCTGATTTGCTTACTTTTCAACATTAAAAAATATATAAAAATTACTAAATAAAATTTAATAATTTTGAAACGAACATATTATATTATTATAAAACATTCTTTACATGGAACAATAATTATTTTTAAAAAATATTTTATGTATATTGAGTAATTACATAATAAATATGAGACACTGAAAGGTTAAGGGTTCCAGAGAATTGCCCATATATATATTAACTGATTTTTCAACAGAGTTTTCTCATTATTTACAAACATGTTTACACAGTTTTTATTTACAACACAACACAAAATTTTATTACTTTATATAACGCATAAAACGAAGAATAAAAAATATTCGCTCGCATGTGGGATCGAACTCACGTCTTCCGCTCCTAACGCATACAGCAAGCCTATAAACGCACCTATTTAAGCCGCACGGCCACTGAGGCTTGGTGAGAACTCGGGTTAATCTACTATATCAATGTCAGTTCCTTTATATTATGTATACAAATAACACATTTATTTGTCGAAATATTTTTTATTTGAATTAAATTAATGAAATATTTAAGTGTAATAAATAATTTTAAGTAATTCATTATTATCGTTTCCAATAATTATTTAATTGATTGAAATATCTTTTATTTGTCTTGATAAAATAGTGTATTAGCTTTGAATAACGAATTTTTCGGATTAAATAATTAAGTTTATTAGAATCAATAAAATTAATTTATTGTGTCAAGTAATTTTTATTTGCATCAAATATACGAAGTATTTGAGTGAAATAAATAAAAGAATACTTTCAAGTAAGTCACTATTTGTATTAAATAAATTCATTTATTCAATTCAATTAATTATTTAATTGAATCAAATACGATTTATTTGCCTAAATAAGTGTTATTCAAATAATTCAAGTTATTTGAATCAAATACATATTTTTTCATCCAACTAAAAAGTATTTGAATCAAATTTAAAACTTTTTTCGAAGATTCTGAAAATAATATTTTTGAAATTTTTCAATTCTATTGTTTTAAAATAATTGTTTTAAAAATCATTAAATTCTTTTAGACTTTTATTTAAATTTTTGTAACTAATCAAGGAAAGTTTGACACTGTAATTAAAATTTTATTTTTTAAATATAAAGCCCCTCTTAAAGTTTTAAATAAATCGAAAAGGCAATGATCACGTTTTCGTGTATAGTAAATGTGCGCGGGCTTAATCGTCAGTTCCAGAAGTTTCATACTGAGAAAGTATGAAACTGTTTCAATCTTAGTAGGCTTGTGTTTTTTACGTTTCTCGCGAAGCGCTTCTACATTCGGAGTATTAGTTTTTTTCTATGAGAGTATGTTTGACACTCCAACTATGAAATTCTCTCATGCTAAAAACGGTTGAATTTTTGCTTTTAGCGTAGTAAAAGTTCGCGCTAGGAAAGCGGGAATGCTTTTCATACTAAAAAGGCTTGTTTTTCTCTCCGTGTATTTTATCAAATAATCCTTTGATTAATAATGATCATTCATTGCTTTCAAGTAACATGGAAAATGTGGAATCCGAACTTTTAGATTTTGAAGACAGTCAAACAGCTCAGAAAACAAACGTGCGTAGCACGATGTCCGTCTCGCGAAAATGGCACTCATGCGTGCACACTGCGAACAAATAACATTCACGCACGTCATTAGCACAAATGCGCACACTAAAGCTATTCATATGCGTGTTTTATGGTAACGCACAAAATGATTGCTTTTTGTGCCACATATGCGGACACATCTGTGTGGTGTTATGAGAGCATACGTGATATTTTTTGCGCACATATGAGTGCAAAATTCCTGCAGTACTGTAAGCATTTTGTTATCTGAGAGGTTTTATATAAAATATTTCTACTATTTTCTTATTAATAATAGTATTAATATTTCTTACAAAAGTATTCCCTAAGTTTTTTCAGAAAAGAATCGTTGTAATTCAATGAAATTGACTACAAGTGAATTTAATAATATTCACTTTAACATAATAAGTATATATTTGCAATCAAAATTGCTGACAATATAGAACTGGAAATACTGGAAAAAAAGAAGAACAAAAGGCAAAAGAAGGAAAATCTGCTCAAAAAAATTATGTTGTTTGCTGATCGCTTTAGCGGTTTTGGAGAAATCATTTACACCGTAACAGTAGTTTTAAAAAAATGCGATTCAGAGATAATAGCGTTTAAAGTTTCAAGTTCAGTTCTGACCTATGAGGAGTACCGCGCTAAAAATATCAATAACTTTGGTTGTAACGCATCGATGAAAAAAATACTTGCATTATTTAAGATTCTTATAAAAAAACATTTTTATAGTGTAATAATTTTTTTTTTCGAAAAGTGGAAACGACTTCTTTTAAGTGTTAATAAAAATACTACTATTCAATGTTCAAAAAAATTTCGAACATGTATTTTTGAAGTAATTTTCCTGCTTTTTAAGATGCGAAAAGAATTAGCTTCATATATTGTTGCCAAAACTATTTTTTGCGGTCTACAAAAATCCTGTCTATTCTGCGAGTTGGTCATGATTTATATACTGGAGATTTCTTTTGTTTACAAGTTTAACCAATTTTATGTTTGTAAACATTGCAAAATATTTGATTCGAAATTTATAGTTTATAATGCGTAAAATACAATATATTTTATAAATTACAAAATTTTGCATACACTTTTTACTGATAGATATTTTATTTAATTTTTATGTATTTTGAGTGAATTTTGTGAGGGTGTCCAACTTGCAGCAAAGAAAAAAAGTCCAAAAATGATCTTATTACGAAATTGACTATATTTTGAAAGTTTTTTCAAAAATTAAATTGCGGCCTTTACAAAAGTAGAGGTAAGCTCTCTGGCTTTTAAACAAGACTTTAAACATGTCGATATCTCAATTTTGTGAAAAGTTATAACCGAAAAACAAAACTATGTCCGAAAACCCAAAAGAAACGATTTTTAAGTGGATCTGATTAATTTTTAATTTTCTTTTGTCCGACATATTGGATCCGCCATTTTGAATATTTAAAAACCGACTTTAAATTCATAATTAGCGACCCCGAAAACCCCGAGCAATAATTTTCAAGGAAATAAGAACAATTTTTTTAAAACCCACCATTTTAGGTTCGCCATTTTTAACATCCTTTATGTATTCAATTTTTATGTAATTAGAGTCATTGAATTCAAATCAATAATAAAAATATGCGAAATGTCTGTTTGAAACATAAAAATTAGGTAAAACCCCATGCAAATCATTTTCTTAGACTTCACCAACCTACTAGTCGTGTAAAAAAATACCAGCAATAAACTTTTGGCCCGACTACTTTTTTCTCTTTAGATACACCCTAAGGAAAAAAACCTACCATGTGGCAGCCTTCGCACTCGAAATTTTTTTTGTGTGCCGGATAGGGACATTCCATATGAAACACCGGGACGTGATACAAAGCATTGTTTCATAATATGTACATGTGTTTTTTTTCAAATTTCTATTAATTTTATTTTTTAATAAAAAGACATTTTATAATTCATAATATACTCATGAATAATTATTATTTTAAATGGTACAATAGTTTTTGATATTAATACGCTTAGGTTAATAATTTTCATGACTAAAATGTAACCTTCTTAAAGAGCGTTACATAATTTCGACCTTTATCTTATAAGAAGTGATAAATTCCCCAAATATTGGAACTTTAAAAAAAATTGTCAAAAGTAGGAGGGGGGGGGTAAAAGTTTTAGATTTTCAAGAACATTTACATTTTCAAATCCTTATAAGTAGGATAAAACTTTATAGATTTTAATTTGTGACTAACGGATTTTGAAGTATTTTTCATGTACTTTCTAATGCTTACAAGAAAATTTTCAAAAAGAAAATTTTAACAACTTTTTTTCAAAATTAATTTTAATAGCTGTCTGCATTGTTAAGGGTTAAGACTGTAAGTATGCAATAATGCCTGTATTACTGATACTGAAAAAATTTAGAATAACCTGTTTTGAAATTTTGCCCTTTATGTTAAACAAGTTTTACATAAAATTAATTTTTTGTCAATTAAAACTTATGTCCATTGAAATATGTGTCAAGTGATTTTTGTGTGAAATCAAATTTAAGTCAATTATATTTTTACGTTAAATGAAAATTATGCTAAATGATTTTTATATCAAATAAAATATATGTTGAATTAATTGTATGTAAAATAATTTATATGATATATAAATCCGGTGACAGTTTTTAAAAATTCAAAATGGCGGATCCAATATGGCGGACGAAAAAATTTAAAAATCATTAGATTCACCTAAAGGTTGTTACTCGGGGGGTTTTCGAGGTCGCTGATTACGAATCCGGTGATAGTTTTTAAAAATTCAAAATGGCGGATCCAATATGGCGGACGAAAAAATTTAAAAATCATTAGATTCACCTAAAACTCGTTACTCGGGGGCCATATTTCGGACGCCATATTGGATCCGCCATTTTGAATTTTTTAAATCTGACATCGGATTCGTAATCAGCAACCCGGAAAACAGAAGACTACCAAGCATTATGTAAATCGAAGAATGTTTTGATGTTTTTGGTATGTTTTCACGATTCTCCCCACTGTGCGGTCCTAACCTGATCTCGACTATGAGATGTTACTTCCATAATACTTGGTATTTCGGGCTAATATTTAGACAGTGAATTCTCCAAATATAGTACTTCCGAAATATGCAAAAAAATCGATTTTTTGAAACCGAAACACCAGAATACCCCCTTAAATTATTTTCATAGTCATGTAAAATGAGACGAGATTCTCAAATTTCTCAGTCAAAATTGATTGTTTCTGACGTTATCTCGAAGAAGAAAATCTCAATCTTTGTTTGTTTTTATCGTCTCATCTCGTCTCATTTTCAAATCGAAAAGGAACAATAAACATTTTTTTAAAAATGGGTTGTTCAAACTCTGGAGAGAATCCTCAAAAAAGCAAAAAACGAGACAAATGAGGATAACCTACTAATTCCTACAAAGTATAATTGTTATAAAATATTACTATGAAAAAATTGTATGTAAACATAACAAATAAGGTATATTAAAATATGATTTTATTAATTTATTCCATAAGACGTAAGCAAGTAAGAAGAAAGAAAGGTAAGAGCTTCGACGAATATTTTGATTTCTCTTGCAAGGAAGGTGTGAAATGTGCTAAATGTAAGCTGTGCGATCAAGTAGAGGTTTTTATAAAAATGACAGCAGGAAACACAAGTGGAATCAAAAGACACATAGAAAATAAACATCCAAAGGAGTATGGAGAGTTTTACGATTTTTCTCAAATTTCAGAAGAAAGTAAAATATTAATATTTTTATAATTAAATATTCATTTATAATAAAAGTTTAAAAAAATTCAGGCGCTAAATAATAATAATTTAAATTATAATTCAATAAATAAAAAAATAAATTAAATTAAATTAATAATTAAATAAATAATAAATAAATATATTTAAAAACAAATTATAAAGGTAGAAAACAACAAAAATTATAACCGGAGAAACAGAATATTAAGATTACAGAAAATGTAAAAAATAAAAAAGTATCTTGCTGAAAATTAAGGACTATGTTCATATAAATAAAAATTGTTTAAAGCAATAAAAATGAAAAAAAACTAACCTAATAAAATTCTTTTTCAGTCGAAGAAATCATCAGTCTTTAATTTTAAATTATATGGTTACAAAAGAAATTAATATTAATGATGGATGTACTAGTAAAATAGACGTTGTTGACATGCTTTAATTTTTTCTGTTATTATTTAAGTTTTAAAAGTACTCCATTATATAAAAATAAAAAATAAATATTTGAAACTACTTTTGAAATTTTTGTTTTCTAATGAAAATTGTCAAAAGCCAGTACGATTAATAGTTAAAAATCATAAAAAGTATTTCAAACAATTGTCGATAGTAAATAATAATTAAATTTCAATGTTTTCTAGTATTATTTAGGTTTAAAAAATATTTTACTATTAAAGTTATAGGAAAATATTTTCAACTACTTTAGAAATTTTGTATTTTCAAGAAATGAATAGTTTAAAAAGCCCGTACTATTAATAGTCTAAAAAGATAAAAAATAGTATTATAAACGTTTGTCGATGAAAAATAAGCATTTTACAATTTGGTTGCTTTTAAAATTTTAATTCCTTTTAATTAAAAATTTTTTAAGTCCATACTTATGTGATACATTTGATTATACAAAATAATACAAATTTGTCATGTTATATAATAGTTTGAAATATTCAATATTGTCCAAAATGTAATATACCAACTAAAATATAAATTTCAATTAATTAAAATTTTACAAAATATATAAAGTAGTTTACATGTATATAAAATAAATTTTTATGGGTAAAAATAATTTTTAAAACTAAAATTTCTTGATTTTTATACATTCTAATTCCCATAAGTATTTTATTAGAAAATATTTGATAACATGACTGCAGACAGGGTTGTACGAAAATATCTGCCGTATTGCTTTTTTGATGACAAAGAAACTCAAGACTATTTCAACTACTTAAATCTAATAGCGAAGTTACCAAAACGAAGAGAATTAAAAACTTTAATTGAAAACCGATTTAAAAATATGCAAAATTCGGTCAAAAATATAATAAAAAATAATTATTTAAAATTTTCCACTACAATCGATGGTTGGACAATAACTTCTGGTAGATCATATTACTGCGTAACACTGCATTTTATATCGAAGGATTGGACCATGCACTCAATTCTATTGGATTTTTGTCCATCGAACGGAAATTACACAGGTGAAGATATCGCTGAACTTTTTGTCAAAGTACTGCAGGAATATAACATCGAGGCAAAACTACAGGGCATTGCAGTCGATAATGTTGCAAACAATACGACTTTCATGTGTGAGATGTCGAAATTAATCTTGTTTGATAATGAAAATCAACATTTCAAATGTTTTGCACTCATTTTACACCTCGCGGTTTAAGACTTGTTAAAGGAACTGAAATGAGAAGACTATGCGGTTGATGAAAGCGATGAAACCTTTGAAGATACTGAGAGTGACGGTAAAGAATCGAGTGATGATATTATTGAAAGTATTGATGATGATTTTTAAGAATCGATTATGTCTTGTAAAACTCCACTTGACAAAATTAGAAGACTTTTCCAATTTCTGAAAAAATCCAAGCAGCGGCGAAACAAATTAAGTAACTGTTGTGAGATCTGTAATGCGGCCATGAAATCTCCAAACATTGACGTGAGCACCAGGTGGAATTCCACCTATGATCTGGTTAAGTTGGCACTTCATTTGCAAAAGCCTCTAGATTTACTTCTTAATGAAAACCAGTGGACAGTTTTAAGTGAAATTTGTCAGTACCTGCGACATTTTCAAGTATTGTCAAAACTTTTTTCAGGGGACAAGTATTCAACTTTACCATACGTTGTGGTTGGCTTCAACATGCTTATCGATAAGCTTGAGAAAGAAATTCAAGCTTTAGATGAAAGGAAAACGAAAACATTAATCCAAATTCAAATTCGATCAGCTCTTTTTTCAGCTCGAGACAAGCTTTTTAAGCACTACAATAAGTGCAATTGGATTTGTTGCGCTGTGTTAATCTTGGATCGACGACACAAAGTTGAGCAGTTCAACAAAACATCCTGGGGAAAGGAAATGTCGACTTACTCAATCGCTGTTTTCGAAAGAGAGTTTAAAAAAATTATTATTCACGTCTTGAAGAAAATGAAGTCAGTTATTACTTCAGGCATTTCCTTAAAATTATATTTGAATAATATTTTATTAAAAATAAAATAAAAGTAAAATACTTATACAGACTTCATTGTCTGTTCCCTATGTCCCTAAAAGTCCCCTTTTTCAATTTTGGCACCTAAACGTACCATGTTTTGAAAATTTCCCTATTTTTTTCGTCGCAGGAAATTAATTACATTCAATAATTTATAAGTAATTCTGCAAAAGAATTTAATTATTTTAATAGCCAACAAATTCTCCCCCTAAAATCAATTATTTTAAGGATTTTTTCCCATAAAATCTATTATTCTAAGAAATTGTAAAAAATTCTTTTTCAAAATTCAATTATTCTAATAAATATCAAAATTCATCACTAGAATTCAATGCTTTTGAAAAGTAATAAAATACTTTGCATAAATTAAATTATTTTCAAAGTTTTTTAAAAATTCTCGTTAATAATTAAATAATCTTTATAATAGATAGGGAAATTCTTCTCAAGAATTAAAATTTTTGTCAAAAAAATATAAAAATTCTTCTCAATAAGTAAATTATTTTTAAAAATTTTAATAAAATTCTTCTTATGAATTCAATTGTTTTCAAAGATTATTATTTAAATTCTTCCCAGGAATCCAATTACTGTTTCTATTTACCCCATCTGACCCTAACTATTTTTAATTTGCCATTTTTTCGACTGTCGGAGGAAAGTGTCTATGGAGAAAAGTGTTAGTGGAAATTCTGGTAGCTATAAATAAATTTAATTCACTAGAGAATTAGAGTATCTGATTAATATTTGTCGTTAAAAATTCATATTCGACTGGAAATGCATCAAGATATACATTGGAACGTACATATACACAGTAAATCTTGAGAGGCTGTAATATCCTTACAGCAAGAGAAATCTCGTTTCCACTTGAACTCGAATTTTAAAGAGTAGAGAGTGACTGACTTTTAAAGTGATATAGGATTGGCAAGAGCCTGAGTGAATCTTCTTTTCGTGAAAACTCATGACACATGAGCTTTATAAAGATCCCTTTTGATATTTTGTAAATCCCAACCTCGTTGAGTGATGTAACTTATTCTACCACTTTCTTTTGGATCAGGTGTGAAATGTATGCGAATATTTTTCGTCAAGGCTATTTTTTTACCCCAGTAGACCTGAAAAATGACATCGACTTTCATTTGAGCAAAAAATAATAGAAGGCAGAGAATGAAAAAAATCGCTTTTCTAGAGATCAAAATATCAACCGAAAATAAATTTTAACTTCAAGTTTATTCCCGTGTTGACGGATTGTTATGTTTTGGAATCTTATATCTTATATTATACTAGCTGTCGTACCCGTCTTCGACGGGTTTTAGTTTCTTAAAATACATTCAATAATGTGTCTACCAGTCTTCAAAAATGGGGAAATAGTGGGGAATTTAATTCGACCTAATTATTATTTGAAAATAATAATTAGCTACCATTAACCATTTCATTTAAAAAATATTACTATTTTAAATCAGTCATTGACTTTTTATCATCAAATAATTTATTTCTAATTAATTAAAATACAGAAAACAATGTTTCTCAATTATTTGTAGAAATTTAATTATAGTATTATAAGTTAATCCAAAACTTCTACTAATTTTTGGATTTATAGTAAAGTTAAATTCGAACTAATTGTATCATAATTGCTGAAATCTAAAATAAGACCTATATTGCAAGCTGAATTCACAGTTTTTCCGATTAAATTAAATTCCTGCATATTTACCGTTTTTTCCAGTTGGTATAACCCTTGTTAAAAGTATAAGTAAAAATAAAAACCGTCGAAGAGTATTTTTATAAAATTAGTAAAATTTTGTAGCCATTTGTAGTTTTATTTAACGTTATTACTTATCAAAAGAAATTATATTTGATAAAAAAAGATACACCTAGAAAAATTTTGACAAAGCTTAGAAAAACCGAATAGTCTGTTAAACAGAAATAATAATAAACACCCTGTTTAACTTTTGCCTTTACAATGCTCAAAATATCCCTTAAAGTTAAATCTGAAATTAAAATAACAAAACATTTTACTACTAAAGTTTCTTCCCAGTAGCATAATGAAAGTATCGTATCACACAGGTCTCCATTTTTAATAATTTAAAAATAATTTTAATGCTGTGAATTAATATTTTTTAATATCATTTTCCATTTTTAATATTTTTAAAGTTTTGCAATTAAAAACTTTTTTATTAATTAGATAAACTGAATTAAGCTTGATAGTAATTGGTCTGTCAATTATAATTTTTCAATTTTTTGATATTAAAAACATTTTTATACCTACTTCCATCTTATAGATATGGTTATTGGACAGTTTTTTTCAAAATTATGCTAAAATGTGACTAAAGAACATGTAATATTTAATTACAGAAAGTTATAAAGTTATACATTCAAGAATATAAAATTTGGAAATTTAAAAAATTTTTTAAAAACATTTGATATCTCTCGTTCTAATTAATATGCTAAAACTGTAAATTTATTGTTTATATATATATATATATATATATATATATATATATATATATATATATATATTTTAACCTTAAAAATATTTATATTATTAATGAATTAAAAAATTTATCTAAATCTGAAAAAATTAAAAATTTTGTTTTTAAATTTTTTGTAAAATTTATAACTTTTGTTCACCTCAATATTTTTCATCAAATATAGCTAATATTTTAAGTTAGACCAATACCTAAAACATTGCCAAATTTGACTTTATTCGGTCAAAACGTTTTCAAGTTATACGCGAACAAAATTATGCAGACATGCATACATACACACATACAGACAGACAGACAGGAAATTTTCTATTACCATTTTTGGAATTTCCGTTGCTCAAATAAATAAACTATGCTAGAAAAAATTAATTTCGTGCAATGTACAGACAAAAGTCTGATTTTATTAATATAGATAGATTAAAATGTTTCCTTCGTCCTCAAAATTTTTCGTTCAACGTTTTCTACATGTATATATCGACGCCTCCAATTCATATAATGCTTATTGAAAAACGAATGCAAGATGATTCCTATTCACTTTTTGGTGCAAGACAATACTTATTCGATTTTCCGTGCAATAAAATGCTTATTCAAAATTGTGTGCAAAACAATTGCCACTGACAGAACAATAATGTAACCTTAAATCTTTCTATTAATATTAAATTGCAATTAAATATCTGAGCATTTCAGTTTGTGTCTATTGTTATAAGAAACTTTAAACCCGGATCTTATCACATGTATTAAGAAATTTTTTTAAAGCAATTGCAATTATAAATTATGCTGAATTGAAAATTTTATAAAATTCATAGAATAAGCTAATTTTAGAATGGATATTTTCGCACAGAATTTTGAATAAGCATATTATTGCACGGAAAATCGAATAAGCATTGTCTTGCACCAAAAAGTGAATAAGAATCATCTTGCATTCGTTTTTCAATAAGCATTATATGAACTGGAGGCCCCCCAATATATTATATAGGGGAGGGTGGGTCTAGATGGAGTAGGGGCATGAAGTAAGAATAAGGAGACTTCACTCTAATGTCAGACTGTTCCCATTTTCTATAACGTCATTCAAAAAAATTCGAAAAGGCAGAGGTGGCGTTCCTTGCGGGAAAAACACGAAACTGTCGATTTTCACGATTTTAACCTATGAAATTCGTATGCTTCTAACATAAACAATTGTGACAGTTTAAACAATATTTTTTATTGTTTACATAATTTGTAATAATTTAAATTATTTCTAAATGTTTGTAAAAAATCGTTTTGTTTTAAAAAAGATTACCTGCATCATGAATCCAAATAATTACGAAGTAAGTATGTGTCCTAAAATCTTTCTAATCTTTATTTTTCCCTGAATATTTAAATATAATGTTTAAACATTAAGTTTAATAATTAATTGTCATTAAATATATCATAAAATATCAAGAAATATTTAAGCCGTTCGCTCAGAAAACAACCTAAGTCGAGTTAGGTGGTTTTTTAAATTTTGTTATCAGTGTTCTCTACAAAACCTATTGAATGTATTTATGAAGTTTCCGAAGATTTATTTTTCTATTTATAATTTTATAAGAGGTATGATCCTCCCAGGTCCCAAAATTAATGTTCATACTCCAGCGCGCGTTCATGCTTGGTGATGCGCCACACTATATAGGTTATGGCAGTATCTGTCTACACGCTGTCAGATAGTTTTTTTCTCTCGGTATTTTTTTCTTTTTATTAACAATTTTTTATTGAAAAATGGACAGTTTAACTGCCATGACAACACCAGAGTGTAACGACAGCTTAGGATGATAGTAAAAACAAGGAAAAATTACTCGCTATAATAATATAGACAGTAATTTTTCCTTATTTTTACCTTAGAATTGTGCATTGTAATGTTAATATTTAGATAAATATTACGGTAAAATATGTCGTAAAACTGTTCAAAAAGTTCTAATATAAAGGGGAGAATTAACGTATTGAAATAAAATATTTTTTCATAAAAATACTTATTTTTATATCATTTTTAGTAGTTCGCCGGAAAAACGACCTAAGTGATTTGTTAAAAATAATGTTTTTAAATTAGATAAACCTATTTTATTGGACCTTTTTTATATAAAGGTTGTCTTCGGTGATGTCTTTTTAATAGAAAAAATTAGCGATACAATTAATAAGCAAATTATATGAGTAATTCGATTATGAATCTTTAATCTTCAGTCATTTATGAAAATTAAACTTAATAATTGACACTATTATAATTTTTTTGTTTTAACAGGTAAACGTAGGTTTCAATACGTTAAACAAGACTGACATAATTAATTTTAATAAAGAATTAAGTTTTAACGAGATGAGAAATTATTTGGACTGTGTTATACTGATGCTCTGTGAAAAATGGTGTTTTACGAAAGGAAATAACTACATTTTTGGATTTCAAAGAGTTGAAGATAATTTTGACATTAGAAAGAGAATTGTAGTATTTTATAATATGAAGGTAAAAATGTATGTAGATGATACAATTATACCATGTTCGTCCGATATAAAAATATCAACAGTGAATGATTTTAATAACCTTTTAAAAACAATTGCTGAATTAGAATTATAAGAGTATTAATTATTAACAGCGATTTTATTGACTGTAAATTAATTAATATCTCTCAATAGAATCTTTGTTAATAATTCTAATATAATATTAAATGATATTACGTATTTTTTATTATGTTTTAAACAAAAAAATTTTACGTAATTTATTTTTCAATGAAATAAAGAAAATGTATTAAATCACATTGTTTGTTATTTTTTATATAACATACAATTTTAAAGCTTGTTATTAACAAAATTGAATACCTAATTCCTTCATGTTTAAAGTTTAAATATCATTAAAATTTAATTTATACTATTTTCCATTTTTTTCCTCTTTACAGATAGTTCATTTCCAACAATCACAAACACGGTCCTCCTATATAAACAAAAATAAATGTGAATGTGACAAAAGAACATTTTCAATTTGAAATTAGTCGGCTTCAGGTTTTTCCCGCAAAGAACGCCACCTCTGCCTATTCGAATTTTCCTGAATGACCTTATAGAAAATGGGGTCACTTTTTCTGTATTCCTCACATAGAGTGAAGTCTCCTTATTCTTACTTCATGAGTAGGGGGCAAGACGGGGTACCGGCCTTATTTAACAAACGAATTAACCAATCGCGATTATTTTTTACATAATACTGCACCGAGACGACAGTTTCTTGTTTACAAAATTTAAAAGGCATGAGAACAAATATTTTATGTTTTTTACTAAAAAACTGTTTTCGACGATTTTCCTATCATTTTTTAAATTTTTAAACAGGTGTTTATTATTTAATAATAACGGTTAATGAACTGCATAGATTTTTTTCTAACTGGCAAGGGTTACATGAGTAGGGAAGCATATGTTTTTTTCTTTGTTGAATCGTAAATTATAGTAATTAATATTTTTCTTGAATTTCGTAGGTAGGGGCAAGATGGGGTAGGGAAGAGTGGGACAAGACGGGGTTCGCAAATTAAACCAAAGAAAGAGAAATAAGAGAAGTTAAGAGCGTTTAATGGTCTCTGAAATTTGTAGGTTATATGCTACCTACACTTGTCGCCCTACAATAACGGTACTGTCTGATTTAAATGACTTGAAATTGGTGAAGAATCATTTTCAAAGCATTTTTTCTCTGCGCCCAAGCACTTTTTGCAAAATCTGAATTCGAACCATCGACACAAATCTTCTAAATTATGTAAATCCGAAATATTTTTTTAATCTATGCAGAAACGCGGTTGCAAAATGGGAAACTTAAAAGTAATTTAATGACAGGCGACAAGACGTGTGTTACAGCCATTTGCCATTAGAGAGCAGAAGCATGCAGGGAGTGTAAAGGATCAGCTATCAAAATGATTCGCATTACATTACTCTGGCCTTTCCCATTTTGCAACCGCGTTTCTGCATGGATTCAAAAAAATTTATTTGGATTTAGGTAATTAGGAAGATTTTTGTCGTTGGTTTGGATTCAGATTTTGTAAAAATTGTTTGTGTGCAGAGAAAAATTCGTTCAAAAATGATTGTTTACCAATTTCACTTCATTTAAACCAGTCAGTGCCGTATTTGTTGGGTGATAACTGTGAGTCGCATATTATCGAGAAATTTCAGAGACCATTGAACACCGTTAAGAAAACTGCTTAAATAAATACTGAATAAAATAAAAGTAACGAAAAAGAAGAAAGCTTGTAAGGTTAAATCATGAATTAGCGATGGTAAAGTGGTTCATGCACCTTGTCTCTACTGTAATGGTTATTATTTAGACTCAAATGAAGGCTGGGCTGCTTGTTCTGTTTGCAGCCAAAGGGTTCACTGTAGTTGTGCTGTTGTCGATGATGAAAATGAAGGTGCTTTACTTGTGAAATTTATCGTCAGAAAAAGGTTTCTTTTTTGAGTACCCCATCTTGCCTTCCAGTGGCCTTTGTTCGCCTATTTTACGAAAGACTGATTACCAAAGATGGTTATTAAAAAAATAATAAAGTATATGGGCAATTTCACGTGAGATTTTAGTCGACCTATTAAAATCGGCCAAAAATATATTTTTTCTATTCTGTATCTAAAAAAACAGATGCAACCCGGGTTCAATTCCTCCGACAGTGGAAAATTTTCTTTTAAGGTATATTTGTTGTATTTGTGTTAAGTATTTATTAAATGTAAATATATATGTAAAATAACAATTATTTAATTATTTAAATAAAAAATTTAAATGTTAATTAATTAAATAATAAAAATGTTTGACCTAAGTATTAGAAATGATGGGATGGGGTAAGGGGGGGTTGGAAAGAATTCAAGTAAATAATTTACTTGAATTGAGAAAATATTTTTTTGATTGAAATCTATAATTTTCTCAAATCAAGAAAATATTTTCTTGATTGAATTCCATATTTTCCTAGATCAAGAACATATACTCTCCTACCAAGTATACTATGCCAAGAAAATCATTTTCTTGATCTAATCGCATAATTAGATTGACCCTATGCAATCCCGACATTTACTTGAACCAATTCAAATTTTCTTGATTCAATTACATATTTTTTTCAGTGTGGGTCTGACAAGTTTAATGGGTTAAAAAAATAATTAAGCTTCCCGTGCAAGTGGCAAGCCCGCGTCGCAATGGGATTTTTTTACAATTTACTATAAAAAATTTTCTAGAGCCTACAAATTTTATCGGATTTTGATTATTATTAAATTTGTAGGCTCTAGACAATTTTTAATAATAAATTGTAAAAAAATCCTATTCTGTCGCTTGCGTGCGATCTGCACGGTCAGCTTAATTATTTTTTTTAACCCATTAAACTTGTCAGGCCCACTCTGAAACTTTTGGCAAAACCTTTGAAATGGTATTTCAATAGTCAAAAATAAAATTGTTCAAAATCATACAAATAAAAGTAAATTATAAATGATAAAATAATTATTTTATAGAAATTAAGAATACATGTTAAATTGGAAAATAAGAAATATAATTTCTGCTAAATTTAGAAGTATAAGAAATACAAAATAAGGTCAAAAGAGTACAGTTGTACTAAGATATAAACAGCTAAATATGAAAAGGCTCAGCTGACTCAAGGCCAAGGTTTGGAGAGAGAAAAGAAAATTTGATATTTTAAATTTATAAAATTAATTAAAAATTTGAGTAAATATTATATAAATAAATTGTAAAAACTTAACACAATGTTAATTTTCTATTTAAAATGCATATTTGGTTTTATATAAATAATATTAATTTTATTAATTAAATTATACAATTATTTAATTATAAATTGTTAGAATAAATAAAATAATGATAAAATTTATAACAGTAAATAGATAAAAATTAATAGATATTGTTAACAAACTATAAAATGTTTATAAGTTTATTATCTATAGAATTATTTAAATTTAAAGAAATAGAATAAATTCATAAAGAAAAAGTGATTGACAGCTATACAATGGCATTGTTCTCGGGAAGACGTTAAATACGTTGGTGAATAGAGAGAGAGAGAAAATATATTTCTACCTTTATTTAGAAATTTAAATACTATTGGTGAGAAAAATTAGACGCTTTCCAAAAAGTAAAGAGAGGGATAAAATTGGCGGTAAGACATGTATGGCAAAAATAAGCGTCCCTGAAGGGTAGGGGAAAGTTTTCAAGTTTAGTCAATCAAAGGAAAGAGTTTTACGTACACTAATATAGTTTTTGAATTTTACACAAAAATTGTAAATCTGGGGGTTGAGCAAGACTATATAAGCTCTAAAAATGGAAACATCGCTCTCTCGTTTCTTTATTCTGACTTTTGAAAAGGTAAGCATATACACTTATCATATATATACACCTAACAATATTAGATACTTATAATATTCAGGAGTTCGTAGTTTTGCAACTTACAACCTGTTATTATGAGATATATTTAAACAATTACATATACAATATTATAATCTGGAAATATTCAAGAGTTCGTTGTTTTACATCTTACAACTTGTTATTGAAAATTATAATTATTAAAATTTAACATTTATACACAAAAACTATTCAGGAGTTTATTGCATATGCAATTTACAAACTGATTATTTAAAATTATTACATATAACACACAAACACTAACAAATCGTAAGAATTATTCAAGAATTAGTTGTTTTACAACTTATAACTTATTAATTCAAAATAATCTTCAAAGTCAAGCCCTGGAAGAGAAATTTGAGGAACTCGTTAAATTCTTTTTAACTTTTAACCTCAGTTTTGATTCCTAAAGGGGTAATAAAAGCAAATCGTATGTTTATTGAATATTTTTATGAGCTGCGTTCATATAGTAATAGGCTATATCGATGTGACAGTTTGAAAGATTCAATAAATATTAAACCTAACCCACTAAAAATATTATTTAAAATAGAAAATAATTAATTTACTTATATTAATTATTTTAGTTAATTTTTCAGAGAAATAAATAGATTTTATTATGTGAATTGAACAAATTTTGATCATTTTTCGATATTATAATTTTATCATATCCAAAATAAATCAAAATTTAGAAAATTTATAATTTTAAAGAATAATTATTTATTAATAGAATAGTTTATTTAGGGAATAGGAAAAATTTGACCTTTTTGTAGGCAGGATTTATAAAATTTTATTATTAAATTTTATTTAATTTTTGTTTGTAGATTTGTCAAATTGGGAAAAGTTACAGATTGTAATTATTGATATTATTGTGTGAAGAAAGATTACTTACGAAGGTAAATGAACAATATTATTTATTTTTATTTTGTTTATTACTGAGTCAATTCACACAGACCATAGCAACCGAACTTACAAAATTATTTATTTAAATAAACTATATCATAAGAAAAGTTTTTTTATAGTTAAAAACTTGCGTTAATTTAAATATAATTCGTTAATTTATATTTTATAATGTTTATCCAACGAAAGAAAGATAACAAAATTATCTTTTTTAGTAGTGGATAATTTAGACAGAATAAAAGCTGAATTACCGAATAATTATTGGAGCAGATTCCTTTAATTTGGTTAGAAAGCGACAAATTTTCTCAAAAATAAAATATAATATTAAAGAGAAATTTGAATTTCCTGATTTTATTCATATAAGTTATTACGAAATATTGTCAGAACAAATCTTATCAGTTGATATAGTTTGGCGCGTGCCTCATTGTTAGAGGATCTTTAAATTTAGGAAATAATGTCCCTTTAAATTTATACAAAAACATTCTTTCTATATACATGATTATAAGAAAGAGAAATATTGATTACACTTGTATAAGATATTTCTCATGTTAGAATTAGAAACACGTGGGTTTTCAGAAGTTTACCGTGCAGTGGGCTTTTAAATCAAAATAAAGAAAAAATATATAGATATACACTTCCCTCGGTCTGTTAACCAACACGTATATGTTTCACCTTCTTATCATTTCCAGGTACGTTTTGAAAAAAGAAAATTTCAAATTTATCATACCCAAAGTTTAAAAAAATTAATTTGTTCATAAATTTTTTTTATTTTTTTTATAAAAAATTTTAAAAAATTTTCGTTTTTGACAACTTTTTTCTAAACTCAATATTTTCGAACTTATTAGCTACTAAATATAGGTCTACGATTAAAAGTGCAAAATTTCGAAAATTCATAACTCGGAAATTTTGACAATTAAACAAAATTAAAAAAATACGTATCTGTTTTTTTCCGATACAGAATAGAAAAAAAATATTTTTGGACGATTTTAAGAGGTCGACTAAAATCTCACGTGGAATTGCCCATATATTCAATAATTTTCGTTTTTTATCAATAAACCTTGAGTACCCCAACTTGCCTACCCACCCCTATAAGTATATATTAAAACATTATATCGAGGGGTAAATAACTCTCATTCCGGGCGTACGAAGAATATATTCCAAACAAGGAATATCTGGGAATACATGGGAATATTTAGGAATACTAGAGAATATTTGGAAATATGGAATACTTAGAATAGTTAGACAAATGTAAGAATATATTTGAATTTGCGTGAATATTATAGAGAATATCGAAGAATATGTTTTAATATAAAGGAATATTCCAAAGAATATGCGAAAATCTTTGAATAGACGGGAATATGTTCATAAATATAACAGTAATATATACTATTTAGAAAAATTACAGAATATTCGTCAAATTTTCTTAAGAAATATTAAGAAAATCATATCCCTCGCAAATTTATTAAAAATAAAAGTCTTAGAAGATTTATATTGCATTTACATTTTTTAATAATAATATTTTTTTTTATATTTTGTATTATTTTATTTTTGAAAAAAAAGAAATTTTTAAATATTACAAATTTCACGGGCTAGAAGCTGGTGATGAAAAAAAGTTGTTTTCTGTCAATTTACCCTTGAAATTCAAGGTCAAATTCTTAATTTCAATATACAGTAGAACCCGGTTAAAACGATCCCGTTTAATACGATTTCCCGCTTAAGACGCTCATTTATGGTGGTCCCAGCAATTAAAGATATACATTTTATATCCCATGTAATACGTTTTCCCGCACAAGACGCATTCTTAGTACGGTCTCTACAGAATCGTATTAACCAAGTTCTACTATATCTCAAAATCGGTGTTCTTTATTTTTTCGTAACCTTTCCCAATCGAAAGCTTACCTTTTTTCATATAAGCCATGTAAAAATTAGAGTGGGAGACTGGAACTTTTTAAAGAAATTAATTATAAATCATTATTTTTTATGTATAATAATGATAAATTATTATTTTCCTCAAAAATTCTCATAGTCCTTTTTTTATTTTTCCATAGCCTATAGAAAAAAGTCACCAGCTTCTGACCCGTGAAAACCCATTTAAAAATCACTATTTATACTTTCAATTTGATAAATTTAACTTATCAATATACTAAATCGAAAAAAATATATTTTCAAAAAAATCCAAATTTTGAAACTCCATAACTCAAAAAATATTTTATCAAATTAAAAAAAAAAATATATACATTTCCACTAATAATAGTAACATTATAGCAAAGTTTAGAGAAAATTCATTTTTTACCTGGGTAGTTAAGGAATTTTGCCCCATATGTTCGTAATTTGTGGTTACATTTATTTTTTACTCCGAATCCCTTTGAGATCCCAAGATAAAACTTACAGGACATGTAAATCACATGTGCCCTAACATTTAGTAAAATTTTGAATAAAATCGATGACAAGGTTTTTTCAAAAACAAATTTTTAATTTTTCAAAATTTCAAAAAAAAATTTTTCTTTTCTATATTAATTGTATCTTAAAATATACTTAAAACCAAAGAAATCCTTTTTGTAAAATCCAAAATCGGTTAAAGAGAACCAAAGTTATAGCACTTTTAAAAAAGACAAAAATATTGAAAATGCCATATTTTTGGAAATTTTAAAAATTTAAAAAAAAATTTGGTGGAGTTGTTTATCACTATAAAAGTAATAAATTGACAAAAGTACAGCCAAATCCCAACAAGTCATGAAAATAAGTGTGTTGAACTGACGTGGAATCCACTGCTTATTACTTCTATAATTTTTAAGAACAATAATGTAATATTTTGTTTCATAATGTAGAGGGAAAAAACAGCATTATTTTGTTTCACCCAATATTAGTAATTGCAAATATTTATTTATGAAAATATTGATCAACTTACCATTTTATTATAAAAAAACAAAACTGATCATAACCTGTAAAGAATGCATGTCAACAACGCGGTCCACAAAATGTAGGGGAGACCGGGGCTAAACCGGACGGATTTGGTCTTTGACCAGAAAACTTATGCAAAAACATATTTTTTGCTAAAGAGTAATATACCGCTTTGAAGCTTGTACCTTCACCTACAAATCGCACTTGTTTGATTTTAAAAAACTACAGCAGCTTTGGAGATATATTGCTTCGAAGATGACTACCTCGAAAACGAAAATACGAAAATTGGTGGGGCTAAACCGGACACCTCATGGGGCTAAATCGGACACAACTAATTAATTAAAGAATGAGACACAAATTTTTGTTTTTTTTTAGAAAAGTCAAATCAATTTTTCTATTATTTATTTGCAGATACTTCTATACAAAGAATATAATATAAACTGTAAAATCGGTAATTAATATAATATAAAATGAATTACAGTTTTCAGACTTGTCTGTTTGTAGCAACTCGCTTGCGAATTCGAGTTTTAATATAAATTCTATATTTATTTATTTATAAAAACGGTTGTATGCAAAGAATATAATATAAAATAGTTAATTAGTATAAAATAAATTAAAGTATTCAAAGATTTGGTTGTTTTTACCACGATGTCCGATTCAGACCCACACCGTCATCTTATAATTAACCTGCAATATATTTTTTCATCTTAACGTTTTCCATTAAACTTTTTTTCTACTTAACTCAGTACACCTTGAGCTAAAAGAAAAATTGCAGTATGATATTTGCACTTTAACTTTAACGATAAAAACCCAAAAAAATGAGAAAAATTTGTTTTTACTTTTACCTCAAAAAATGACATTTTCATATATTAACGGCAACTATTATTACAAGAAAAATGACACTTCCCTAAAACCTCATGCAGCATATGCATCACGAAATTGCCCGTTCATAGGTTATTTACATGATTTGAAATTCTTCACGGTTTCAGAAATATTTGACTTGTCCGGTTTAGCCCCGGTCTCCCCTACGATATACACTAAATACACTACACACAAATATGTTAATGTCGATCTCAGAGCCTTCTATCGACGTAAGTGCGATATTAACAATAAAATTCTGCTAAATTTAAAATGAGAAATGTAAAAATATGTTACAGATTTTTGAAACTATTAATACTGCCTGTTAATATTATAGAATATATCAAAATAATGAAAATTACCTAGGAATATACTTAGAAATATTGAAGAATGTATGGGAATACAATTGAATATTGAGAATACGGAATATATGCTGGAATACATATGAATACCCAAGGAATACATGGGAATATCTACCGAGTGTACGAAGAATATCGGACTTGTTTAACCCTCGAGCTGGATGCTATAACGTGTTACGAGCTATTAACTTGACATGGCGCGTAACACATTATAGCAGCCAGCCCCTCAATTTATAATAAAAAATATTAAAAATGGAATGTATTTAATTAAAACTTTAAACATTTTCGTGGAATTTTTAAATTTTTAGTAATTGTAGTGAAATGCAAAATTTATTTACTTAAAAAATCTATTCTCAAGTTATTTTTTTAATCAAGGGTTATCATTGGTACCTATTAATATATAAATTACAAGAAATTAAGCTTGACTAAATTATTTTATTAACATTTTAAATGAGAAAACATGTAATTAAAATCATTTTTTAACAAAATTTAACAATTTTTACAAATTTTTAGGTAACATAATGTTACATTAATTAAAACTTTAACTTCTTCAATAATCTTTTATCAAAATTACGATCCTTATTTCATTATATTTGAATTATTGGGCCCATAGTTGACATGAAATAGGTACTGACACTTTGACGATATAGTAGATAAACAGATACGCATTTTTTTATTTATTTTTTTTTAGGCCAAATTTTTGAGTTATGAATTTTCGAAATATTGGATATATAAACATAGACCTATTTTTAGTAGCCTATAAAGTCTGAAAATATTGAATTTAGAAAAATGCCAAAGAATGAAAGTTTTAGTTTTCTTTCAACTTTTAAAGAATATTAAAAATTTATTTTTTTAAATTTTTTATTTAAAAAAGATTTTTTTTATAAACAAATTATTTTTTTTTACTTTAAACACGTTCTTTTTAATTTTGTTAAATTTATTTATACCTTATATTATAAAGAAGATTTTCCAAAAAGAACTGCCCCCTATCTGGGGCGTATAGAATAAGCAATAAAATTATAATTTTGATCATGAAATATGTTTTAATATATTGACAATGTTGGTTTTTATTGTAGGGGAGACTGGGGTAAACCCGCGCACAGGGTAAACCCGCTCACTAGCGATTTGACGCTATAAACTCAACTTAAGATGAAGAAATTTGTACTGTGAATAGTACTTAACATACAACTAATGTTAACGAACTTTCGTTTAGTTTCGTTACGAATCCGATGTCAGATTTTGAAATCCAAAATGGCGGACCTAAAATTTAATCAAATTGCATGAATCTTGAAATTATCCACCATATTGGATTCATCATTTTAATTTTGTAAATCTGGCATCATATTCCTAATCAGCGACCCCGAAAACCCTCAAGTAACAAGTTTCAAGCGTATTTGATAAATTTTTAAATCTTTATAGTCGCCATTTTAGGTCCACCATTTTGAATTTTGAAAATCTGATTTGAAATTCGGATTTAGCGACCCCAAAAACCTTAGTATGCACTTGGTTATTCAAATCGAATTATGTTTAGCATTTTATTTTTGAGATGGACATATATGGCCACAGATATAAAGGTGGCACGACTTTTTATGGCCACATATGGGTCATGGACTGTCAAGGGGTTAATATTTATACAAAAATAAAAATACGTAAACAAAGTACATTTTTTAAACAAGAAATTCTTCCATCCCTTAGGGAAAATAAAATGTTTATAAATTATGAGTTTTCGAAAATAAACACGAATAAAGATAAAACAAAGAACTAAAAGGTGTGAATAGTGTAATTCGCGATTAATTAATAATGTTCTTCCCCTTTTTTCTGGAGGGGTGGAAATATAACTGAAAAAGGCAAAATGAAGAAAAAAAGATAGACGTGCTGAGAATGAAGAAGTCTCATTTTGTTGTTAGTTCGCTTGGACAGACTCTGCGTCGTTGTTAGGGGTGAGTCCTCGTACCTCCCTCTTTTTGTCTCGCGACTATACAATTCCCCTCTCACACACCCGTTTTTCCTTGTTCAAACCATCGAGGGGATGGAGGGGTCCCAACTCTCCATTCAAGAACATTGTAGCAAACGTGGCTTGAGTATGAATAATCTCAACGGGAGATGCAATAAAAAATGACGAAAATAAAATAAAATACGAACGTCTTTGCCAGCAAGGAAAAGCAGTAAAATGCAGAAAGCGACAAGCGCCTCTGCACAGCACATGTGTTTCGCACAGTGGGAGATCAAACTCACATACGCATTTCTTTCGTCCACAAATTTTAAATTTTTTAATTCTTTTTCTTGCTTTCTGTTGAACAAAATATTGACACTAGAAACATTTTTTGTTAATAAACCCCAGCAGCACGTAATATTACAGCAATATTGAGAGAACTGCCGTAACATTACCAATATTTCCTCAATGTTACCAATGGTAACAAATAAATAATAATATAATATAATAATATTATATATTAATATTGTTGTAATGTTCGTAACATTACGTGCTACTGGGAACCATCTTTTTTCTAAAGCTTTTCTTCAATAAAAGTTTCTTCAAAAATTGTTTTGCTTTAAAATGCGTTATATAAAATTAATTTGCGATGACTTGCTGAAAAACTACAATTGTTTGAAATCGGCAAAAAATTGAAATTTTTGTATTTTCTAAACACTAATTAAACATTAAAAACAAATTTTTTTAATTTATTACTTCAATATTGTTAAAGTAGAAGATGTAAGCTTTAAAATGAGACTTTGAAAACCTCGATATCTTTACTAGATATCAAAATGTAAAACTTTTTATAACACCTTTAACTGTGACAGGGTGGGCAAATCCTGATGGGTATCTAAAGAGATAAACATAATCGAACCTAAACTTTGTTGCTGGTACTTTTTTTAAAAAGACCAATAAGGTGATGATTATAGTCCTGATTACACGAGTCTAAGAGCACTGCTGGGTATTCCGTCATTATCGCAAAGATTTTTATATGCAGACATGTTATTTTTGTTTAAAATTGTCAATGGCTTAATTAATTGCCCAGATTTACTTTGTCTATTTAACTTACATGTACCGAGGAGATCTTTGAGACATCATCAATTGTTTAATGTTCCATTATCTAGAACTAGATATCTTGAAAATTCGGTGGTTAACAGATTGCGAATGGAGGCTAATGAGCTCAGTAGTTTAATTGATTTTTTTGGAGTAACATTAAATACATTTGTAACCAAATTACGTTCCCACTTATACGTTTATGATATTAATAATAATAATGTTAGTGCGGCCAAATAAATAAATAAAATATTTTAAGTTTTCTTATAGTACTATTGTACGAATGGGCAATGCCCGTATATTTCTGAATAAATAAATAAAATTGCTTATATTTCGTTGAAAATCATTACGCAAGGGTTTTTGGGGTCGCTAATTTAGAATATGAAATCGGTTTTTGAAAATTAAAAATGGCGAATCCAATATGGCGGCTGAAAAAAATTAAAACCTAATTAGATTAACTCGAAAATCATTACTCAGGGATTTTTGGGGTCGCTTATTACGAATTTGAAGTCAGTTTTTAAAAATTAAAAAAGGCGTATTTAATATAGCAGCAAAAAAAAATACAAATTTATCAGATTCAGTTAAAAAACTTTACTCTGTGGTTTTCATGATCGCTGAAAATAAATGTAACGTCAGTTTTAAAAATTTTTAATGTCAAATTCACAGTAGTTTTAATCTTTGTTTCGTGAATACTAGTAACTAATACTGTCGCGCTCTTATTTACTTGCTGTTAAAAGATATTTTAAGGGGTTACGCCACCCTGAACGCCTGAAAATTGGAGGGTATTTTAAAAATTAATTTTGACAAAACTATTAAAAATACAACTTTTTAGTAATTGGAACATCAAAGTACATATATTTAACTAAAAAAAATTAGGAAGAAGAAAAAATATTCAAAAATGGCGGAGATATAGCGAGTCTCGTAAGTCACTTTTCTTAGCGCACGGCTGTGCGGTGTACATCCTGGACAGCACAATTTTTATCTGAAACCCAAAAACAAAATTTTTTTAAAAACTATATTAAATAACTAACAGAGTGACGTAGCCGTTTAAAAAAAAAATTTTTTTGAGAAAATGGGAGCACTTTGAAAAAAAATTTTTTTTTTGGGTTCGAAATTTTTTTTTCAAAGTGCTCTCATTTGCTCAAAATTTTTTTTAAACGGCTACGTCATTCTGTTGGTAATTTAATATAGTTTTAAAAAAATTTTGTTTTTGGGTTTCAGATAAAAATTGTGCTGTACAGGATGTACACCGCACAGCCGTGCGCTAAGAAAAGTGACTTACGAGACTCGCTATATCTCCGCCATTTTTGAATATTTTTTCTTCTTCCAAATTTTTTTTAGTTAAATATATGTACTTTGATGTTCCAATTACTAAAAAGTTGTATTTTTAATAGTTTTGTCAAAATTAATTCTTAAAATACCCTCCAATTTTCATGCGTTCAGGGTGGCGTAACCCCTTAACATAAAGAAGTTTTTAACATTAGGGGAAAGTGGGTCAAGACGGGGTACCGGTCTTATTTAACAAACGAATTAACCAATCGCGATTATATTTTACATAATATTGCATCGAGGCGATAGTTTCTTGTTTTAAAACCTAAAAGCCATGAGGATAAATCTTTTATCTGTTTTACTAAAAAAACTGTTTGCGACGATTTTCTTGTGATATTTTACTGTTTTTAGGAGGTGCTTATTATTATTTAATAATAACAGTTAATGAACTACATAAAACTTGTTATAACTAGCAAGGGTTACAGAAGAAGGGAAGAATATGTATTTTTTTCTTTGTTGAGTCGTAAATTGTAGTAATTAATCGTTTTATTTAATTTTTTAGGTGCGGGCAAGATTGGGTAGGGGAGAGTGGGTCAAGACCGGGTACACAAATGAAGCAAAGAAAAAGAGAAATAAAAGAAGTTAAGAAAACTACTTAAATCATGGCTGAATAAAATAAAAGTAACCAAAAAGAAGAAAGCTTGTAAGGTTAAATCATGAATTACCAATGGTAAAGTGGTTCATACACTTTGTCTCTATTATAATGGTTATTGTTTAGACTCAAATGAAGACTGATCTGCTTGTTCTGTCTGCGGCCAATGGGTTCACTACAGTTGTGCTCTGGGGTCCATGATGAAGATGAAGACGCAACCTTTACTCTTAAAATTTGTCGAATGAAATAGGTTGTTTTTTTTAATATCCCGTACTACCCCTTAGGGTACCCCATCTTACCCGCCGGTGGGGCAAGATTGGGAGATTTGCAATTTCTTTCTTATTAATTTTAAGCTTTTTTAAGAAATAGATGGCCATTGTTCGTCTTTATTACGAAAGGCTGATTCTTAAAGATGATAATTAAATAAATAAGAAAGTATATATTCGATAATTTTCGTTTTTTGCGCTTTAAACCGTAAGTACCCCGTCTTAACCCACTCTCCCCTACTCTAATGTTGAAATAATTTACATTATACAAACATTTCTTTCTTTCTTATCTTCTAACAAGTTTGCAGTAGAATTGTTAAAGCTTAAAATGTCTAGGTAAATCTATCTTAACCCTTTAAGGACCAGACGAATACATTTTAGAGACTTTTTTTGACAAGTTTCTCGTCGAGTACACAGAAAAAAAAGAAAACTGTTATTAACTTCAAAACTTGTAAATTTTACTAAACGGGCTTGTACTTATATGGACAACGTGACTTTCTTGTTACTTTTACTAGGTTTTTCATGTAAACACGTTTAGTGGTTGTAACAATTTTTATATCCAATTTTAACTGTCTAGTTGGAAAATTTTACTAGTTCGCACGCTTTATTAAACAAATTTGGAAGATAATGAAAAAGGTTTATTTTCATAAAATAGGCCTTTTTCATTATCTCACAAATGAATATTTAATACGGTCAAACAAACAAAAATTACTTTTAATAAACAAAGTTTAGATGTAAAAATTACCGTTATTTTTTTTCAACATTTTTTAAAATCATAACACAAAATTCAATTTTGGACGCTAAAAACTTTTCTAAATTATTTATTTGTTATACAGATAAAAGAAAAATATAATATTACAAAATTTGATAACAAAATACTTTGACTAAATCACTAAATGACTTTTTCACCCCATCAAGTGGTGCAAAAAAGCCATATGCAGAACTTTCGTAAAACTCTTATAACTTTGTACTTTCACTAAACACAAAAAATGTACTACAAGGATTTTGAAGCTAAATAACTAAACTTTCAGTAACAATTAGAAGTTTGAAAAGTTTGTGAGTAAGATTTAATCAAAAAAACACTTAGAGCAATTTTTAACCTATAAAGTAGACGCCACGTGATAAATGAAAAATGTGTGAAATATATTCTTATACCTTCAAAAGTTTTAATAAGGTTTGGTTTACATCTATTTTTATTTGATTTAAAAAATTCACTTTTTTTCTAGAATGTTGTGTTGACTTCCTTAAGAATAGTGAACTATACCACCATAATGAATAACTATACTTATTTTCTAATTATTTTTACAATATGAAGATTATATTTTAACTGATATTTTATTGTTATTAGTACATAAAAAAGTATAATCAACATATTTCGGGTAGTCATTTTTACTGTTTTCAATGTTATGTTCACTTAAATTGGCAAACAAGGTTTTCGTTAGTTATTTTAACATTTCTGTTTTCTCCGTGTAGGGTTTTGAATGAATAGATATTCTGTTAAATGTTTGCCCTTGATATTTTATTCTGAATTGTTTTCTTTTAAATGTAAACGGATATAAACTTTCACAATACCCCAGTAGCACGTAATACATTATTCCAGAACCATTGGTAATATTGAGGCAATATTGGTAATGTTACGGCAGTTTTCTCAATATTGCTGTAATATTACGTGTTATTGGGGTATATTATAAAGTTATTCTGTGTTTAAGAATACAATATTTTCGATCTTTTCTCCCGTTAATGTTTGACATTTAATAAAATTATGTGATATTTCTAAAATAAATAATTTAATTTCTAATAAGCCTTACAATCGAATGCCAAATAGTAGTTTTAAAAATTTTTTATAATTCAGTAATAAAAACAGCATTTTTTGGTACTCTCGAGATAAGTAGAGAATTGCCTTTTCTTGAACACAGCGTCATACGAGCTCTTATTCGTACGGAGTGCAAATAAGACTACATCTAATCACTCACACGTATGTGATTCACATTTATTTTTGTTTATATAGGAGGACCGTGTTTGTGATTGTTAGAAATGAACTATCTGTAAAGAGGAAAAAAATGGAAAATAGTATAAATTAAATTTTAATGATATTCAAACTTTAAACATGAAGGAATTAGGTATTCAATTTTGTTAATAACAAGCTTTAAAATTGTATGTTATATAAAAAATAACAAACAATGTGATTTAATACATTTTCTTTATTTCATTGAAAAATAAATTACGTAAAATTTTTTTGTTTAAAACATAATAAAAAAACATAATATAATTTAATATTATATTAGACTTATTAACAAAGATTCTATTGAGAGATATTAATTAATTTACAGTCAATAAAATCGCTGTTAATAATTAATACTCTTATAATTCTAATTCAGCAATTGTTTTTAAAAGGTTATTAAAATCATTCATTGTTGATATTTTTATATTGGACAAACATGGTATAATTGTATCATCTACATAAATTTTTACCTTCATATTATAAAATACTACAATTCTCTTTCTAATGTCAAAATTATCTTCAACTCTTTGAAATCCAAAAATGTAGTTATTTCATTTCGTAAAACACCATTTTTCACAGAGCATCAGTATAACACAGTCCAAATAATTTCTCATCTCGTCAAAACTTAATTCTTTATTAAAATTAAATATGTCAGTCTTGTTTAACGTATTGAAACCCACGTTTACCTGTTAAAACAAAAAAATTATAATAGTGTCAATTATTAAGTTTAATTTTCATAAATGACTGAAGATTGAAGATTCACAATCGAATTACTCATATAATTTGCTTATTAATTGTATCGCTAATTTTTTCTATTAAAAAAACATCACCGAAGACAACCTTTATATAAAAAAGGTCCAATAAAATAGGTTTATCTAATTTAAAAACATTATTTTTAACAAATCACTTAGGTCGTTTTTCCGGAGGACTACTAAAAATGATATAAAAATAAGTATTTTTATGAAAGAATATTTTATTTCAATAAGTTAATACTCCTCTTTATATTAGAACTTTTTGAACAGTTTTACGACATATTTTACCGTAATATTTATCTAAATATTAACATTACAATGCACAATTCTCAGGTAAAAATAAGGAAAAATTACTGGCTATATTATTATAGCGAGTAATTTTTCCTTGTTTTTACTATCATCCTAAGCTGTCGTTACACTCTGGTGTTGTCATAGCAGTTAAACTGTCCATTTTTCAATAAAAAATTGTTAATCAAAAGAAAAAAAATACCGAGAGAAAAAAACTATCTGACAGCGTGTAGACAGATACTGCCATATCCTATATAGTGTGGCGCAGCGCCAAGCATGAACGCGCGCTTGCGTATGAACATTAATTTTGGGACCTGGGAGGATCATACCTCTTATAAAATTATAAATAGAAAAATAAATCTTCGGAAACTTCATAAATACATTCAATAGGTTTTGTAGAGAACACTGATAACAAAATTTAAAAAAACCACCCAACTCGACTTAGGTTGTTTTTTGAGCGAACGGCTCAAATATTTCTTGATATTTTATGATATATTTAATGACAATTAATTATTAAACTTAATTTTTAAACATTATATTTAAATATTCAGGGGAAAATAAAGATTAGAAAGATTTTAGAACACATACTTACTTAGTAATTATTTGGATTCATGATGCAGGTAATCTTTTTTAAAACAAAACGCTTTTTCACAAACAATTAGAAATAATTTAAATTATTACAAATTATGTAAACAATAAAAAATATTGTTTAAACTGTCACAATGTGTCACAATTGTTTATGTTAGAAGCAGACGAATTTCATAGGTTAAAATCGTGATAATCGACAGTTTCGTGTTTTTCCCGCAAGGAACGCCACCTCTGCCTATTCGAATTTTCTTGAATGACGTTATAGAAAATGGGAACAGTCTGACATTAGAGTATAGTCTCCTTATTTTTACTTCATGGTTTAATTGTTGTTGGTAGAAGTTTTTCTTTTTTTCTTTTTTAATAGTCTTAAAAAAACTATTGTCTAGTTGTTTCTCAACAGTTGTGAAATATATTAGTAGTTCAAAAAAATGTAACTGTTAAAGAGTGCAGCTTTGTCTTTTATCCAACATAACCAATTTCCAATTTTGTCTTTTATTAAATGCAACCAATTTATATTTTTGACTTTTATCTAATATATCCAGCTTCAAACTTTGACTTTTATACTTTTTAACCAATTTCGATCTTTGTCTTTTATCCATTATATCCAATTTTCCTTTCATTCAATATATCAAATTTTTTAATTTGTCTTTCATGCAATGTAACAAATTTCCATCTTTGTTTACACAGAAAAAATTTAGTCTTATTTTTGTTGCACCTCATTTTGAGTACTACTCAATTTGAACAGTTTACTAATTTGAAGTTGCTGAAAATCAGCCCATAGTTTCTCTTGAGTTGAAAGTGTCTTGAATGTTGACTGAAAATTGTAGGGGCGCTAGATATCATCTAGGCTAAAATTAAAAATAATGCATGGGAAATTTTTCAAAACATATTCTTCTGGCTTGATGAACTACTTATCTACATATATTCTGATTTTACGTTAGACTGTAAAACCTGTAGCAATTTTTAAACCCGTTATATTGATAAGAAACATTGTTTAATTTCACTTTTTGATAAAAATAGAGTTTTTAACATAACCTCCAAATACATTACAGAACTCATTGCGCAGACTCGGGGTAGTCGATTCTTGACTTGGATATAATTCTCGAGTCTGCGCAGTGAGTTTTTATATATATTTGAAGGTTATGTTTAAAAATATTATTTTGAATTTCAGCCTAGAGCACATCTAGCGCCCCTACAGTTTTCAGTCAACTTTCACGACACTATGATCTGTACATTAAAACGCAAGAACCTACGGGCTGCTGAAAATTAATATTACCCGTTGATAAATATTTTCAGAATGTTGGGTTAGTAACATTTGCAGTTTTTTCATATTGTGCTATTTCATATATTTATTTTGAAAAATATTACTTTTTATTAATTTGAAAACGCTTAATGTCCTTAAATTTAAAAATAAAGGCCGTAGCCGGATAAGCATTGTTTTGCGGCCCCTACTAAAATTTCCACGATTTTTTTCCCCAAGTATCAACTCGAAAAAATTATTTTTGAAAAACTTGTGGCACTCTTTTGAAAAAATTAAATTTTTCTCTGAATTGACTAAACCGTTAAAGCCCTCAAAGAAATATGTTAAAAAGGAAGCAAAAGTGCATCTAAAAAAAATTTTGTGATAAATTTTTTGCAGCGGAAAGGGTGAAAAAATTTTTTTTTTATTTTTTTTATTAATTTACTTGGCACAATTACCAAATATTTTTTTTACATTCTCTTACATACCAAGAGTAACATATATTTTTTCCAGCTTGATCTAAAGGGTACTTGATAGTTAAAATTAAAAAAACTTATTTTTAGCCCTTAAAATGTATAGTATCTCATGAATTTTAAGGGCAAAAAATAAGTTTTTTTTAATTTTAACTATCAAGTACCCTTTAGATCAAGCTGGAAAAAATATATGTTACTCTTGGTATGTAAGAGAATGTAAAAAAAATATTTGGTAATTGTGCCAAGTAAATTAATAAAAAAAATTAAAAAAAAATTTTTTTCACCCCTTCCGCTGCAAAAAATTTATCACAAAATTTTTTTTAGATGCACTTTTTCTTCCTTTTTAACATATTTCTTTGAGGGTTTTAACGGTTTAGTCAATTCACAGAAAATTTAATTTTTAACTTTTTCAAAACTTGTGGCACAAGTTTTTCAAAAATAATTTTTTCGAGTTGATACTTGGGGAAAAAAAGTTTCATATAGAGACTAATTAATCCTGAAAATATCGTGGAAATTTTAGCGGGGGCCACAAAACAATGCTTATCCGGCTACGGCCTTTTTTAATTAAAGAGTAACTTAATTAAAGTAAGTTAAACATAACAGGATGAATAAGTTTTTAATTTTAGCGCCATATTAAAGACATTTAATAGTGGCGCTATTAATTGCAACAAAATGTGTGAAATCAGTTTGGCACTACTGGCATGTGAATAAATATTTACAACCTAAAAATTTGATTGCCTTTATTGAAGAATTGTAGGCAAAATATATGTGAAATGAATATTACATAATATCTGATATGGCATTTACGCAGAGGTAATTCATATATTTTATTTCTTTATTGGGTTATTTATTATTTGATGAAAATTTGTATGAGTCAAGCCTGGTACAAACTAGAACCGTCTGATTCACAAGCCTGGAATATCTGGTTTGACACAGTTCTAGGGCTGCTTAGCCTCAAACCAAACCGTAGGTATTGTGTCGGTTCTGGTTTATCTAACCAGACCCAGCTCTGATTTGAGTTAAAATTTTTAGATAACTAAAATTTTTTATTTTGTACGTTCTAGACTGCGGCGAGCGATAGTCTAAAATTTAACATTCCTTCCACATCATATTTTTTACGGGAGAAGATTGTCCACATACACATTATTTCCTAGTTTTTAAGAAAAATGTGTTGGTATAAAAAATTGCAAAACATTCAAAAAATAGTTTTTGAGGTTTGTTGTCTAGAAAAGAACTTTATAAAGACTAAAGAGAATCCTGTTTGAATTATTAATTTATGTTTACTAAGGCAACCAGAAGGTTCCTAGGAGAATTATTACTAAAAAATTAATTAAATTTTTTGTAAACAAGTATACCATTTAATAAATTCACTGTTTCGACAGTTATTTATAAAAATTGTTGTAGTAAATTATAAAAGTATTGTAGCCATGAACCTCAAGGTTATGGTGCAGAAGTGGTATTTTCAGGAATTGTAAACAAACGATTAAGCTTTAATTTGAGGCCAAGTAGATGCTTCTACGATCTTCATTTCGTCCCTAGAAATGCTCAAATTTTACCAAAAACGCCATTTTCTTACTTTTCAACCCTGTTTTTCTCAAAAACCAAAGCTGATGGCTAATATTTATTTACAAATTCTTAATCAGCGTGAGAAAACCTATCAAAAACAACTCAAAATTTACCGCACGAAAATGAGTGTCAGCCTGTGTTATAAAAATTTTGACGGTATTTTGTGATACTATGGAAAACACAAACAAGAACTAAAAAATTTAACGTCGGTAATTTTATAATTTATGATAATTCAGTCAAACATTGATAAGTGAGAACTGGATAACTGAGAAACCTCTATAAGCAAGAATAATTTTTTGGTCCCTTCATTTTTACATGTAAAAACCTGTACAAGTCAGCTGCTAAACCGTGTTTCAGGCCAGTCACTAGAATGGAAAATAGACTGGTGAGTTCAATAAGTTCACAAAGATGAAGCCTGTATTAACCATCAAAAAGCAATTAAAAGAATTAAAAATGTAATTCGGGTAATCAAATATTGATAACACAGCCACACAAAAAAAAGTTCTGATCTGGGGGTCTCACTATGTAGACTTTATGTTTTTTGGGTCGCTGAATCCGAATCCGAGGTCCATTTAACCCCATCAGATCAGGATTTTGACATAACCTCAAAAAACCAATATGGTGGACACGTTTTTAAAAAAGTTCATCGGATTCGCTTGAAATTCGTTACTCTGGGGTTTTTGGGGTCGCTGATTATGAATTTAAAGTCAGATTTCAAAAATTCAAAATGGCGGATCCAATATGACGGACACATTTTTGAAAAATTCATCGGATTTCCTTAAAACTCGTTACTCGGGGGTTTTTGGGGTCGCTGATTACGAATTTGAAGACAGATTTCAAAAATTCAAAATAGCGGATCCAATATGGCGGACACGTTTTTGAAAAATTCATCGGATTTGTTTAAAACTCGTTACTCGGGGGTTTTTGGGGTCGCTGATTACGAATTTGAAGTCAGATTTCAAAAATTCAAAATGGCGGATCCAATATGGCAGACACGTTTTTGAAAAATTCATCGGATTTGTTTAAAACTCGTTACTCGGGGGTTTTTGGGGTCGCTGATTACGAATTTGAAGTCAGATTTCAAAAATTCAAAATGGCGGATCCAATATGGCAGACACGTTTTTAAAAATTTCATTGGATTCGCTTAAAACTCGTTACTCGGGGTTTTTTGGGATCGCTGATTACGACACCGAGATCAGTTTAATTTTATCAGCAAATGCTTTTGATATAACCCCAAAACCTACAATTTGTGCTATTAAACGCATGTAACAGTATAGACGTACCGTCGGCATTAGCGTTACCCGTTGTACACCGCGAGGAGGTTGCACGATCGGATTTTGTACATCATGTAGCTCTTAAAAGGGCTGATTGGTATTGCTATTGAGAAACATATATTATTTAAATTGTTCTCCTTCTTTGAGCTGTATCGAGTTCTTTTTTCTTCGAATGATCTATGTATAGGATTTCTTTTTCGTTTCGTACCTTGTCCTAGCGTTTCTCTTTTTAACATACAGCAAAAATCTGCAAGCATATTAGCATCCCAACGTCCCTGGTAACGAGTTTCAACAACTTTAATATCTTGGTGAAAACGCTCCACCTGTTCTTCACTGAAGTGTCCCGGGTTTTCCGGGAATTTATCAAGATGCGAGTGCAGAAAATGCAGCTTCAAGTTCATCAAGCATCCTAGTCTTTTATAGTCCGTGATCATCTTGTTAACTAGTTTTTTGTACTGTGGACTTTTTCTGTTTCCTAGGAAGTTTTGAGCAACTGATCGAAAACTCTGCCAGGCTGCTTTCTCCCGATTATTCATTGTTTCGATAAACCTATTATCCCTAAAGAGTTTCTGAATTTGTGGACCATCAAATATCCCCTCTTTAATTTTAGCATCGGAAAGTTTAGGGAAAACCTTCTGTAAATAATTGAAACATTTACCTGCTTTATCAAGAGCTTTGACAAACTGCTTCATAAGACATAGCTTTATATGAAGAGGAGGAGGTAGGACATTTGATGGATCTACAAGGGATTCGTGAATGACATTATGTGAACCAGGTGTGAGGGATTCTCTAGCTGGCCAATCTTTCACCTTGTAATGATTCTGCCTATCTCTACTGTCCCATAGACATACGTAGCAAGGGTACTTTGTAAAGCCAGACTGTTGTCCGAGTAATATGGTAACAATTTTTAAATCTCCACAAATCTTCCATCTGTGTTGCTCGTAGCCAATTTTATCCAATAGTACTACCATATTCTCATAATTTTCCTTCATAACAGTCGAATAAGCTATGGGTATAGGAGCATAGACGTTAGTATTATGCAGTAACACTGCCTTAATACTTCTTTTAGATGCATCAATAAAAAGTCGCCAATCTGTTGCATTGTAGCAATTTTCTTTCATCTCATTCATGAGTCCATTAATGTCGGTGCAATAAGTTAGATCTTCATCCTTAGCAAAATATTTTCGAAAGTCTGACTCTCGATTTCGATACACTGATACCTTCGTACGTGGTGCAAGGAATTTTTGCTGCTTTATAAACGAAGTAAAAAACTCCGTTTGGTCCTTAGCCAAACCTAAGTCGCGTATGAGGTCATTTAATAAGGGTTGTGAAACCAGCTTTGCGCCTGAATCTTTAGCGTCTGCAGAATAGACAGTGGGGCTATCGTCATGGTCGCTCTCAGACTTGTTTTCATTAACATTCATCAATTCGTCATTTCTAACTGCATTAATGCCCTCGAAACCAGTTTCTTTATTGTGATTGATGAATAAAATTGGAGCCTTTACTGTTGTCACTGTTTTGAACTCTATCGTTTGTTTATTCTTAATAGTAAAATTTTTACTTACCTTATTACAACAAAAAAAGCAATCGTTTTCACTAAGAGGTTCCTTCCATTCTGTTGGACAAGAAAATTTAGTTTCTTTTTTGTCTTTTTTCCAACGATTCAACATTATTCGACATGAATTACAAATTTTATTGGGAACCCATGGATGTTCACCAATATTGAAGTCGAAAATTCCTTTGTATGTGACTTTGATGTCATCATCTATTTTCTTCCGCAGTGAATTAATTTCGTACAAGCTGCAAATGTAACAAAACATATCACGATTGCTATCACAATTGTGAGATGGATTGTTACTTTTTCTTGTCGCATTGTACTCTACATTAACCAAGTTTCCCACCAATGAAGAGCTGCAGTTGTTGGATGACGACGCCTGAGAGCCTGCTTTCTCACTCTCATCCGCCGATACTGGGGTTCCGAGTCCCTGTATCGTAGCACGTTTTCTACGTGTGTCTGCCATGACGGAATCAAAACCATTATCCAGGGACTTAGCCGGATAGCGGACAAACTCCGTTGCCCACCGTCACCACGTGGAGGTGCCCTGGATGCAGACACACGTAAGATATAGAGTAATTCCGGGTGAATTGAATCACTAAAGTTCTTAATTCCTTAAAAGAACATATTTAGTAGATGCACCATTTTGAATTTTTGAAATCTGACTTCAAATTCGTAATCAGCGACCCCAAAAACCCCCGAGTAACGAGTTTTAAGCAAATCCGATGAATTTTTCAAAAATGTGTCCGTCATATTGGATCCGCCATTTTGAATTTTTGAAATCTGACTTTAAATTCATAATCAGCGACCCCAAAAACCCCCGAGTAACGAGTTTTAAGCAAATCCGATGAATTTTTCAAAAATGTGTCCGTCATATTGGTTTTTTGAGGTTATGTCAAAATCCTGAGCTGATGGGGTTAAATCGACCTCGGATTCGGATTCAGTGACCCAAAAAACATAAAGTCTACATAGTGAGACCCCCCAGATCAGAACTTTTATTTTTTTTGTGTGGCTGTGTAATCAAACATAAATAACGATATACAATCAAACCTCGTATCGCAATAATTCTCTCATCGATGCTTCTTGACTGCTAGAAGAAGTTTCAAAGAAAAAGAAAAAAAATTCCCTCTACCATCAAAAGCACACTCTAATTAAATTACAGATAATTTACCCCTGAAAAAATTTCAATTCCCAAAGCTGCTGTTTCGATTTGATTCACAATTTGATACATGCATGCATATTGGGCAGTGAAGTTTAGATCTTATAGAACTCTTGTCCATGTCTTTTCAATTATTACACCAAATCACGGACTCTCACGAAAACCCTGAGGTTTTTCAAAATAGTGGAAACCCCGAGTAAAACCTTGTCTTATCCGAAAAATGGCCCACGAGCTACTACAAAAGGATTGTCACGTTGACCGGCTTCTTCCTTCTTTGGACCTCTCTTTCTAATCCTGATAAGGGCCCACATATGACCATCTCCCTCACTCCAATGGACAGCAACAACCTGTAAAGAAAACTCGGGAAGGACCGCGGAGATTCGGGACTTTTCGCAACCTCACATGCGCAATTCATTTTTCCAGAGATCTCCAAAAAGAATCAATCCCTTGACTAAATAAAAATTCAATATTCCCAATAACGGAAACCACACAAGACTTATGTAACGAAATGCTTCGTTACAGTATATATATATATATATATATATATATATATATATATAATAAAAAGATATCGCCGCCGCTGTTTCAAGATTCTGTAAGGGCGCCCTATCCCAAAGAGGCCGTCAAAATATAGGTCAAAATTGGCATATTTTTTACCTATAGGTCAAAAAGAAGATAAATAACGGCCTAACATTGCGTTAAAATCTATTTTAAAATTGACCTATTTTTTGACCTACAGGTCAAAAGAAGGATAATGACGGCCTAACATTACGTTAAAATCTATGTCAAAATTGACCTATTTTTTGACCTATAGGTCAAAAGGAGGATAAATGACGGCCTAACATTACGTTAAAATCTATGTCAAAATTAACCCATTTTTTTACCTATAGGTCAAAAAGAGGATAAATAACGGACTCACATTACGTTAAAATCTATGTCAAAATTGACCTATTTTTTGACCTATAGGTTTAAAAGATAATAAATAAAGGCTTCACATTACGTCAAAATCTATGTCTAAATTGATCTATTTTTTGACCTATAGGTCAAAAAGGGGATAAATAACGGCCTCACATTACCTCAAAACCTGTGTTTAATTTGACCTATTTTTTGACCTATAGGTCAAAAAGAAGATAAATAACGGCCTCACATTACCTCAAAACCTGTGTCTAATTTGACCTATTTTTTTACCTATAGGGCAAAAACATAAATCAAAACATATGTCAAAATTGACCTATTTTTTGACCTATGTCAAAAAGAGGATAAATAACAAATAAGAATGCATGTTTAATTTTACCAATTTTTTTTAGCTACGAGGATTAAAAGGGGCCTTAATGTGGGCCTTCACATTACGTTAAAATTTAATCTGGGTTTTACCAACAGGTCAGAGCTTGCCCCCTCAAATAGAAGCGCGAAATAGGACGTCAAAGCCTATCCAAAAGACATTTTTTTTACTTGCAGGCTGGTATGTTACTTCAAAATTGATGACAAAGATTGAAAATTTGAGAATGGCTAATATCATCAGATCGCATTTTACAATCTTTATATTATCCATAAATAGAAGTAAATATAATATATATATATATATATATATATATATATATATATATATATATATATATATATATATATATATATATATATATATATATATATATGAGGCATTCCATGTCAAGTGACCCAGGTGTCCAAAAAATTAAAATTTATTTTCAATTTTGATTTTTTTGGGCCAAAATTTTTTTTTTTTAAATGCCTATTTTCAATCGAAAGAGCATTAAAAAACCTTTCCAAAAAGGAACCTTGCCAATTTTTCATGTTTAATAGTTTAAGAGTAAAAAATTATTGAAATAAGCATTGTACTGAAAATCCCAAAAATTTAACTTCCTCCCCCTCGGAAAATATTAGACTAGGTAAAAAAATATTTTCACAAAAAATTACTATCTATTAGTACTACACAAGCCCCAAGTTTTGCTACGATTGGAGAAAAATTTTTCTACACCTGGATCACTTGACATGGAATGCCTCATATATATATGGGGCAAAATTTCTCAAGTGTACCAATGTCAAAATTGCAAGTTGTTAGATCGGGCTAATATTTCCCCAGTATTTAGTACTATGCATGAGTACTTCAACCACCAAGTATTATGAAATTTTATAAAAAATTGTAGAGGGGGGAGGGGGTTGAAGATTTTGGATAAATATCAACAGTGATTTTTCTAAAAATTCGTAGCTTCTATATAATGAAGTAATAAAAATTTTGACCCATATGTTTTTTGTAGGGTTTTTCCTGCTCTTTCAAATTGTGCAAAAATTTTTTTTTTAAATTCAAAATTTAACCCTTTTTTTGAAAATTAAAAATTTTTTTGGTTTTTTTTTCAAAAAGGACCCTTTTTTTCCTTTTTTTTTGTACGATAAGAAAGCTTAAGATGCGTACTTTCAATAACTAAAACGGAAAAAATGACGTTTTTTTTTGTTTTCGAATTATTAATTAATTAATTAATAAAAATTGAAACATTTTACAACAAAATAAATTTAACGCAATTCTGAAGTTACTACTGTAAAGCACTACAAAATCCGCATCCAACGAGTTAAATATGAAAGATTTTGGATAAATTGACGTTTTATAAATAAATATTTATAAAAATTAATTAACAAATGAATATATTTTATAAAAATAAAGATAAAGTGTTAGTTTTTTTTAAACAAATGTTTATACAATTCTATTTTGAAAAAAATGTATTCCAGTTATTTGCAACAATTGACAGTTTAAAAAAAAATTAAAAACCTCTTTATGCGTGTCGTGTTCCATAACTCTGTAACCCGGCTTAATATTTTTTAACATTTTCTACAAAACAATTTTTTATTTAATTTTATATTTGAGCATACTGTATAATATTTTCAGAACTGCTCTCTGCATTTTATTCATTAAATCATAAAAATTATTATAAAAATCCAATATAATAATTAATGATTAAGTAATTATTTGTAATTTATTTATTAGGATTTACGTAAAATTAAATTATTGTTGATATGAAAATAATAAAAAGTTGGTAAGATAAAAAAGAAATCATCTCTTATTACATCAGAAATGTAAAAATTAAATAAAAAATTGTTTTGTAGAAAATTTTAAAAAAATATTAAGCCGGGTTATAGAGTTATGGAACACGACACGCATAAAGAGGTTTTTAATTTTTTTTTAAACTGTCAATTGTTGCAAATAACTGGAATACATTTTTTTCAAAATAGAATTGTATAAACATTTGTTTAAAAAAAAACTAACACTTTATCTTTATTTTTATAAATTATATTCATTTGTTAATTAATTTTTATAAATATTTATTTATAAAACGTCAATTTATCCAAAATCTTTCATATTGAACTCGTTGGATGCGGATTTTGTAGTGCTTTACAGTAGTAACTTCAGAATTGCGTTAAATTTATTTTGTTGTAAAATGTTTCAATTTTTATTAATTTTTATTAATTAATTAATTAATAATTCGAAAACAAAAAAAACGTCATTTTTTCCGTTTTAGTTATTGAAAGTACGCATCTTAAGCTTTCTTATCGTACAAAAAAAAAGGAAAAAAAGGGTCCTTTTTGAAAAAAAAACCAAAAAAATTTTTAATTTTCAAAAAAAGGGTTAAATTTTGAATTTAAAAAAAAAATTTTTGCACCATTTGAAAGAGCAGGAAAAACCCTACAAAAAACATATGGGTCAAAATTTTTATTACTTCATTATATAGAAGCTACGATTTTTTAGAAAAATCACTGTTGATATTTATCCAAAATCTTCAACCCCCTCCCCCCTCTACAATTTTTTATAAAATTTCATAATACTTGGTGGTTGAAGTACTCATGCATAGTACTAAATACTGGGGAAATATTAGCCCGATCTAACAACTTGCTTATACAAATTTATTTACAATTCTCTAACTTTAGGTTCTTTTAGTACATGATTTTGAGGTAAAACTTCCAATTTTTCCAAATTTTTTTGAAAGTATTTGCTTCATTTACAAGCTTGATAAATATGACGCTATCACACTAAACAGGACTATATATTAACCCTTAGATGCATACGTTTATTCATTCATTAAAAATTTGACGAAACTCGGTACTAAGGGGGTTTCGGGACGCTGATTACGAATCTGAGGTCATTTTAAAAAAAATTCAAAATGGCAGATCCAATATGGCGGACATAAAAAATAAAAAGTCGTTCAATTGGATTGAAACTCGGTACTCGGGGGTTTCTGAGGTCGCTGATTACGAATAATTTTAAACAAGCGCATTTTTAAAAATTTTGAAATGTTGGAACCAATATCGCTGATATTGTTACTCGTTCTTAGCGTTACCCGGAACTGACTAAATCTATAACTTGAAGTTAGTCGACCTGCCTGATTTGAAATGGATTCAGTCATTTGTAATCAGCGACCCCAAGAGTACCGAGTTTCAGTTGAATTAAACGACTTTTTTTACGTCCGTCATATTGGATCCGCCATTTTGAATTTTTTAAAATTAACCACGGATTCGTAATGAGCGACCACAGAAACCCCCGTGTACCAAGTTTCAATCCAATTGAACGACTTTTTATTTTCGATTCTCGCCATATTGGATCCGCCATTTTGAATTTTTTTTAAATGACCTCAGATTTGTAATCATCGTCCCGAAATTCCCTTAGTACCGAGTTTCGTCAAATTTTTAATGAATGAATAAACGTATGCATCTAAGGGTTAATATATAGTCCTGTTTAGTGTGATAGCGTCATATTTATCAAGCTTGTAAATGAAGCAAATACTTTCAAAAAAATTTGGAAAAATTGGAAGTTTTACCTCTTATCATGTACTAAAAGAACCTACAGTTAGAGAATTGTAAATAAATTTGTATAAGCTAGAAAAAACTTTTTGTGATTTTTTTATTTTTGTTGCTTGAGGTGTCATAGAACTTTATTCCCATTCATGTGGGATGTTTTTCGGCATTTAATATAGAGTAATTTACAACAGAATAGATTGTTTAACTGTTTACAATAACTTGGAAAGATTACATTTTGTTTTAATATGTATAGTTATTTGATACCACACCATTTTGTCCTACCCGTGGGGCAAAGTGGGGTATCAGCACTCTTTCAGAAAATACAATATAAGTTCTTTCAAAAAGTTTTTCCTCCACTATTGTCATAATTTTCTCAAACCCAAATGTTCAAAGAAGAATTATGATGCTTAGTTGATAACTACCTAAATAATGTTCTTAAAAAATGAAAACTTCTAGTTGAAATTTTTTGAAATTTAAATTCATTTTCTATCTCAAAAAGAAGAAAAAAACACATTAAATATGGAAGAATAAATTTGTGAAAATTCTTTGAAAGGCAAAATTACTATATTGAAAATGAGAGCAAAAATCTAAATATAAAATAAGCTATAGGCGCTAAAAGATGAAAGGGACTTTTTAATACATTTCAAAAGCCACTCATGTTTGGTAATTACTGTTTCGTTTACACGAGTTCAACACGCGATATATCTTTAAACTTCTAATAAGAAATGATTCCTGTGCCACATTTTTGACAAAAAAACTATACACACCTTCATTCATTCTTCTTCGTCATGCATAGGATTTTTCACTCTTTACATACTTTTTAAAAAATGAAAGATAAAAAAATCAATTGTAATTGCTTTCTTATACCTACTAATTCAAAATTAAGGTATTCTGTTAGCACAGTCTGATTTAAAATTTATATTTACTACTTATATTTCATTTTGAAGATCTCAGTATCATTGTCTGATTTAAAATTTACTTTTCCTACAGATGTTGAAATTAGACAAAAGCTTAATAATTCTGTCTAACTAAATACTAAATTTATTACTTAAAATATAGTCTTTTAAAAAGTGCGAATCTGTCTGACCAATACACACTTTTACGACTGATAACGAAAGCATAGGGGTTGCTCATAAATCACGTAGCCCTTTAAACAGGGAGATGGGGCGTTAAGTTATTGACTACGATAAGAGGAATAATGTACGTAACAAAGTAGGAAGGGGGGAAGTAAAATTTTCAAAGAAATATGTCTATGTGATTTACGAACGACCCTACAGTAAGTTTTTTAATTTTGCTGGTTGACCAAAACTGATTCTTCAATTATTGACTAATAGAATATAATTATGTCCTACAAATTTGTTTAACTTCTAGAAAATTATTTTAAGTAGCGAAAATAAAATTACAAGAATTTTTGTACTGGCTGCGACTAAAAATTGATTTAACTACTTTGAATTATGATATTTTTAAAGAAAATGAAAAATTTCTAGTCTGACAAATATTCATTTTTACTACTTGACAGTAACAAATATCCTGAATTTTATACTACTAATGTATGTGTTTGATGAAAAACTTTCTGTTTACTACTTTTCCAATAAAACTGACCGATTTTCATTATCATGTAGATTCTCTAACTTTCGAAAGCTATATTTAACTGCTGCTAGTAGAAACAACCATAAAAAATTAAAAAACCAGTTCGTGTGGCTAAAAATTTTATTAATCACAATTTTCCAGGGTAAATCCGCTCATCCCACGGGGTAAACCCGATCACTTGATTTTTTAAGAATTTAAGGTAATCTCGACAGTTTTATTTTGTATATATTAAATTTCTCCTTATTTCCGTCTTCAGTATGATTTATTAATGATAAATTATCAGTTCCATTAACAATAAATATTGGTTTATTAAAAAATAAGTATAGGTTTCATGAATTGCAACTGTGAATTTAAATAATATTTTATTAAGAGAAAATTAAAATATGGTTACAATTTTTGATGTAACAAGTTATAGATTTTATTATTGATAAAATATAACAAATGAAATTCGAAATTTTAAATTTAAAAATAAACAATGATAAAACGTGAACTGAACGAAGACAACAAACTTAGATTTATGTCTTTTTCAGCCGAAAGAGACAGCGACAAATTTTTATTATTTGTTTGCGTTGTTTGTTATAACTGTTATAACCTAATAATCACTAATAATGACTAATATAGACATGATTCCGCTCAATGTTGGCAACAAACATTGATAGTTCGCAACAAATATTGATCTGTTGAAAATAATCCGCACATATCGCAAAATGCGAGACATTCAAAATGTTAAATATTCAAGTAATTATTTAATAATATAATATAATATTGTATATTTAAATTTACTCTCTCTCTGTCGAACTCAGGAACTCACCAACTTGGAGGTGGCGAATGTATATTCCCTTTTTTATTTAAAAAAATTTTTTTTGGTTTTTTTTTGTTTAACCACTTCGGCGACATGGCGTTCCAATTGGCGTTCCATGAGTAAGTGGCAGAAGCGGCAGAAAAATGCGAAAATGGCGTTCCTACTTGAACTCGATTTCAAAAGTCTGTAATCAAGTTAAACTTGCCATCTATATATATAAAATCAGACTTTTGTCTGTACATTGCTCAGAACTTTAAATTTCGCACATAATTATTCGTTTTAGGCATCAAGGATTCCAAATATACCAATAAAAAATTTCGTGTATGTATGTATGTATGTATGTGTGTCGGTATGTCACAGAATCTTTGTTCGCGAATCACTTAAAAACGGCTGAACCATTTGAAACCAAATTTGGCAGAATGTTAGACCTTGGGCCAAGGAAGGTTTATAAATTTACAGATTTGAAAAATATTAATTAGAACCGGAGATATTCAATTTTTTCGAAAAATTCAAAAATAAAAAATTTTCAAATTTTACATTTTTTTAAAAAATGCTTTCAAATATTCTATAATTGAGTTTAACATGTTATTGAGTCACATTTTAGAATAGTTTTGCCAAAAATAATGTCCTTTAACTAAGATGTAAGGATAAAATTTTTTTTTTAAATTTAAAAAATCGAAATTTTTAAAATTTTATATTTTTTAATGAATTGCTTTTAAATGATCTATATTTTATTGTTACATGTTATTTGGTCAAATTTTAGCATAATTTTGCCAAAAATTCTGTCCATATTTAACATGTAAGTATAAAAATTTTTTCGAAAAATTCAGAAAAGAAAATGTATGTATGTGTGTGTATATGTATGTATGTATGTATGTCCGTATGTCACAGAATCTTTGTTCGCGAATCACTTATAAACGGTTCAACCGTTTGAAACCAAATTTGGCAGAATGTTTGACCTTAGGCCAAGGAAGGTTTTTAAATATATACAGATTTAAAAAATATTAATTAGAACGGGAGATATTAAATTTTTTCAAAAAATTAAAAAATCAGAAATTTTCAAATTTTACCTTTTTTAAGAAAATGCTTTCAAACTTTGTATAATTGAGTATAACATGATATTTAGTAACATTCTATAATAGATTTGCCAATAAAATGTCCTATAACTAAGATGTAAATATAAACATGATTTTTAAAAAATTAAAAAAATCGCAAATATCCCAATTTTATATTTTGTAATGAATTGCGTTTAAATAATCTATAATTGATTGTTACATGTTAATTGGTCAAATTTTAGTATAATTTTTTCAAAAATTGGGTCCTGTAACTAAAATGTAAAGATAAAAATGTTTTCAAAAAATCGAAATTTTAAAAATTTTAGATTTTTTAATGTATTGCTTTTAAACGATCTATAATTGAGTATAACATGTTAATTAGTCACTTTTTAGCATAATTTAGCAAAAAATACTATTCCATATTTCAGATGTAAGTATAATAATGTTTTCGGAAAATTTAAAAAAAATTATTTTTTTTATAAGAGACAATTTTTGGAAAAATTATGCCAAAATTTGACCAAATAACATGTAACAATGAATTATAGATCATTTAAAAGCAATTCATTAAAAAATATAAAATTTGAAAAATTTCGATTTTTTTAATTTTTTGAAAACATTTTTATATTACATCTTGGTTGTAGGACATTATTTTTGGCAAAAAATTTTTACATTTTGATAGATTGCAGTAAAATAATCAGTTTTGTTTTTTGTGAGAGATATATATATATAAACAATAAATTTACAGATTTTAAACATATTAATTAGAACGGGAGGTATTCAATTTTTTCTAATCATTTAAAAAATGGAAAATTTTTAATTTTTTTGTTTTTTAATATATATCTTTTAAACTTTTGACGTCAAAATAATGGAATTTAGAATAATTTGTTTATCCAATTAATCAAACAATTTTCAATTACAAAACTTCGAAAATATTAAAAATGGTAAACGATGAATGGTAAACAATGTAAAAAAATATTAATTCATAGCTTTAAAATTATTTTTAAAGGAGATTGAAAATGGAGATTTTTTATGATAAAATTCATACTACATAAATTCAAGAATACCTGTGAAACGATACTTGCATTATGCTACTGGGGAAAAACTTAGACAGTAAAAAGTTTTGTTATTTTAATTCTAGGTTTAACTATTATGGATGTTTAGAGCATTGCAAAGGCAAAAGTTAAACAGAGTGTCTATTATTATTTTTGTGTAACAAACTATCCGGCTTTTCCCATCTTTGTCCAAATTTTTCCAGGTGTATATTTTCTCATCAAATATACATTTTTTTGATAAGAATAAACGATAAATAAAACTACAAATGGCTACAAAAATTCACATATTTTATAAAAATACTCTTCGACGGGTTTTTGTTTTTACAAATACTTTTAACAGGGGATCTACATTTAAGCAATTATGATACAATTAGTTCGAATTTGACTTTACTATAACTACAAAAACTGGTCGAAATTTAGGATTAACTTATAATACTATAATTAAATTTCTACAAATAATTGACAAACATTGTTTTCTGCATTTTAATAAATAAAAAATTAATTATTTGATGATAAAAGTTTAATCACAGTTTTAAAATGGTAATATTTTTATAATGAAATAGTTAATGGTTGCTAATCATAATTTCTCCAGTCAAATTAAATTTCCCACTATTTCCTATTTTTCGAGACTGGTAGACACACTATTAAATGTATCTGTAGAAACTAAAACCCGTCGAAGACGGGTACGACAGCTAGTAATAAAATATTATTATTTGAAATAAATGAAGATGAATAGGACAAAAAAAATTATATTTTAGAGATGTTTAATAGTTTTTTAAGGTTTTAATGTAGCCAATTTTTAATACTTTTTACGAATGGCGTTCGAATATTCAGTCAAAATAGTTGATAATTTTAAATCCGCCTATTTGAATTTTTTTAAATCCATTTAAGATTCATAATCTCAAATAATAAATAACTTTTGGTTTGGTCGACTTAATTTGTTTACAGAGTTCAGGAATAAAGTTTAAATAGGACCGCCATTTTTGCATTTTTTTGCCGCTTCTGCTACTTACTCATGGATCGCCAATTGGAACGCCATGCCGCTGAAGTGGTTAAAATTTTTTTTATTATTTTCTTTTTTTAGAAAATTAATTTACACTATATATTATGTGGGGAGATGTAAAGCAAGACAAATATGACAAATGTTAACCTGAAATCGTAATTTACTAGGTGAGAACTGACGGCTAGTTCAGGCTTGACGAAGCCTGATTGAGGCTGGGTAAGACGGCCGATGCGAGGTTGCTTGAGTCTATAAATGTAACACCGATTTCAGCCTGATGCTGAATCATTCAATATAATATAAAAATATCAATTAATAATAATAAATATTATTATTATTTTTATTCATATAATATGTGTGTATAAATTTAATTGACATATACATTTAGAACAATTATATTATTTTCATGTAAATAATATATTACTAAAAATAAATGTTTAAAGTATGTCTGGCAGCCCTTCGAAGATGCGGCAAATAGGTCAATGGGTGAAAAATAATGTAAATTTTTCTCATTTCATACCGATTAAAACCTTTAGCAATCGAAAGTTGACATCTACACGAGTCTAAAAATGTGCGTTTGGCAGTTGCGGGGTGGGGCAAAGTATGTCTGGCAGCCCTTCGACTGCCAGACGCACATTTTTATACTTGTTTATAGATGTAATTTTCGATTTATGAAAGTTTTAATCGGTATGAAATGAGATTAAATATAAAGAATTTTTTACTTGTTTAACCCTTTGCCAGAAGTGCTTTGACCCACCCCACGATTGCCAGACGCACATTTTTACACTCGTGTAGATGTCAACTTTCGATTTCTAAAGGTTTTAATCGGTATGAAATGAGAAATTTTACATTATTTTTCACCTATTCGCCCCCTGTCCCAGCACCGGCCTGCCAGACGTGCGTTTCTGTTATTTACATGTCTTCAGTAATCTATATTTAAATTTTCAGCTGGCATGAAATGAGATAATTGTTTTGGTCGCTAGTATTAGTATATTACAAACATGTTCACATTTTTTATTCACAACATAACACACAATTTTATTATTTTATATATCGTTTAGAAACGAAAACTGAAAAATATTTGCTCGCATGTGGGATCGAACACCCCGACACCTCTATAACGCACCTATTTAAACCACACGGCCAACGAAGGTTGGGAGAGATCCTGCTTAATCTATGATATCAATGCCAGAGCCATTGATTCTGCTACAACTCTTGTGGGGCACGTAGCGCTCCCCAGACGAGCGTGTTACACACTTCTTTTAAAAAACCTCAAGTGTGGAGCCCCAGAAAAGTGTACAGCGGAACTCAGGGCTGAGTCGCGTAACCATACTCGAAAATGTGCTGCAACGTGCCCTCTTTTTTCTCAGTGTATAAACTCAACTTAAGATGGAGATATTTGTACTGTGAATAGTACTTTACATACAACTAAAGTTAACGAACTTTCGTTTAGTTTCATGAATTCGTCATAGAATCGGAGGCGGTATATTGTTTTTTAAAGTGCCAAAAAAATGATCTTCGGATTTTTAAGTTTTTAGATTATTATTTTTGAGACTTAATTTATTCGACAAATTTTTTTTGATGCTATTGGATGTTCTTTTTCAAAATATATGTGTAGTTTTGTTTGATTTCAAAAAGATTTATTTAAATTTATTCTGAAATTTGAGAAATACATTCAGGGTAAAGCCGCTCACTTATTAATTTTGTGTAGGAAGCCGAATCAGTATTAACTGTATTTGCGTTTTTTGGCGATCTTAAAATTTTTAATATTAAAAATATTTATTGAAAGATAAATAATATTCATTTTCTAACAATATTAATGAATTATTGGGTAATTAGTTGAATATTTAACATTTTGAATGGCCCGCATTTTACGATTTGTAGCGATTTTTTTTAATAGATGGCGCCGAACTATCAATATTTGTGGGATTCTTAGTTATTAAAAATGGATAAAAATGTCTAAAATAATCAAAAGGGAATCCTTACAAATTCGCGTGTTTATTTTGTATGGTGGTCTAATTAAAAAGTAATATTTAGCGTTAGCGCGTCGAATCTTTCCTTACATGTCGAGAGAAAATATTATAAGTTGCAGAAACCAACTTTATCATGCTTGATCCCCACAGTACTCCCCCTAAGTGCAACGGTTATTTAAAAAATTACAAATTTAATTACTTATTGTAGTGACATTCGAAGGAGAGTTTAAATTAATGTAAAAAGTGCAACTGTGGTCGATACTGACATTAAAAATTGAAAAAAATTTAAAAGTGTGAAAATGAAATTTGAAAGTTTTGAAAATCTATAATGTGAACTACGCCTGCGTTAACAAAAATATATAAGTAATTATATGGTGATCAGTCGTCTAATACCTGAGAAAGTCTTTATCTTATTTTACTAAATAATAATGTGCACAGTCAATGATAAAAAAATATAATAACAAATATAAATGTTTTCTCGAAAAAAATTAACAATAAAAGTAATGTAGTTATATAGATATCGCTAATTTTTCTACAAAGAATATCACAGTAATATTGTTTTAATATAAACATTTAGTTATAAGAACGTAGCTTTACTGCTTAAAAGAGACCTTTTTTTATTAACATAAGTACGCATCACAGGTCTCACATCCAAATTCGAATTACTTTGCGAAGTCTAAGGTGCAGGATTTGTCTGCCCTGTTGTATTGCAATCTGAGTGTGCATTGCTCGCCTGAATATTAGTTTCAGAATTTGTGTCTTTCGCGAAAAATGCTGGCTTTAAATTTTCGATAGATATTTGTTTATTATTCCCGTTAACTTTCACTTCGAATATTCTATCTGAAGTGTGTTTAATAACTTTATGGGGTCCAGAATATGGACATTCCAGCGATTTTTTAATTGTACCAATTTTAAGAAAGACATGCGAGCAATAATATAAGTCTTTATAAAAAAATACTTTTCTTTTATGCTTGTGCTCTACGGGTACAGGTTTAACCGTCCTCATATGTTCTCTGAATTCTTCAATGAAGATTTGTTGATTCGCAGTAAATCTTAAGGTAACACGAATTTTCCCGGAATTCTGAGGGTGGTTCCATACAAGTACTCAGCCAGCGACGCCCCCGAATCCAATACGTTATTTCGTAAACCCAATAGAACCATAGAAAGAGAATGAACCCACTTAATATTACTATGGCACATAGTAGCTGCTTTAAACGTACGGTGTCAACGTTCGATTAAACCGTTAGCTGCCGGATGATAAGGGGTAGTTCGAATGCGGTTACAACCGGTTAATTTAAAAAGAGCAGAAAATAATCGCATTGATAAAGTTTCTGGCGACCCAAAGCGAGAACGTGGGATATACGGTCATACGTTATCTCCCAATATGTCGCACATTAACGACACGTTGTTCTAATCTAAACGTTTTAATTTTAACGACGAATTATTATTTTCATTAATGCTTTTTAACTCTTCGTCATCCCTTTGTGCTTGCGAAAGCTCTGTCATTTCAATCTCTGATGGAAAAGTAATCGCATCGGCACGCGATAACGCGTCAGCGACAACGTTAACTTCGCAGGGAAGATACTCTATCACAGAGGTGAATTGTGACAAAAATAAGATTGTTGTTGTCTCGGTCAAGCCTTTTCGCTATTCTTTTGAAACGCGTAAACCAACGGTTTGTGATCTGTACAAATCTTGAACTCGTGACCTTCCAGAAAATATCTAAAATATTTAACCGATTCGTAAATTGCGGTAAGTTCGCGGTCGTACGTGCTGTACTTCGCTTGGGCGGAATTGAATTTTCTACTGAAAAAGGCTAGTGGTTGCCATGATTTATTTAAAAATTGCGGTGCGCTAGGGGATGGATACGCCAGCAGTGTTGCCACCGACAAGGCCTCCTTTACCGCGTTGAAAGCCTGCTCAGCTGCTGGATTCTAGTTAACCTCACTTTTGTCATTTCTACGCGTGTTATGTAAAAATGCGTTAAGAGGTTGCTATATTTGTGCGGCCTGAAGTATGTTGCGACGGTAGAAATTAATCATTCCCAAGAATCGTCGAAGGTCATGGATAGTTCGCGGATTACGGTCTAAAACCGTTTTTGTCAAGAAGATAACCCAAAAATTCGATTTGCTTTTGCCCAAATACGCATTTTTTAAGGTACAATTTAAGAGAATATTCTTTCAAGCGTTAAAAAACCATGTCAAGATGCATTTCTTGTTCCTCAACGTCTTTGGAAGCTATAAGAATGTCATCTAGGTAAACGAACACGAAATCTAAATCACCGAGAGCGCTGAACATGTATCTTTGGAATATTTTTCCCGCATTTCTCAAACCGAAGGGCATGAATAGGAATTCAAACAAACCAAAGGGTGTTGTTACCGCGATTTTAGGAACGTCGTCGGGAAAAATGGGTATCTGGTGATACGCCGCGTGCAAGTCTAATTTAGTAAATATTTCTTTACCGTTTAAATTAATTGAAAAATCGTGTAAAAATGGTATTGGAAAATTGTCCGGAACTGTATTAGCGTTTAAGAGTCTATAATCTCTGCAAACTCTCCACTGACCGTCGCTTTTTAGGACCATGTGGATGGGAGAAGCGTAATTTGCACTCGAAGGTCTACACTTCCCTTCCTTTGTTAAGGTCTTAAAATGGTTTTTTGCCACCGTGAGTTTATGGGGAGGAAGTCGACGCGGTCGTTGGGACACTGGTGGTCCTTTTTTCACTATATGATGAAATACACCGTGCGTGGTGTTCGATCATTGTTGCGTTAAGATAATTATTTCCGAATATTTATGAATAATATTATAAAAAGGAATTGACTTGTCGATTGAGCTAACATCCGTGATAGTAGCTTTTTAAGATAACAAACGGTGTTATCTCCTGACGTAAAGTCAGGAGATAAGTTTACGATTTTTCAAATCTACCGATAAACCAAAAAATGTTAAAAAATCAGCTCCGATAATGGGGTATGGTACTGAGGCGATACAAAAATCCCAAGATAAATGTCGACTAATCCCAAAATCTACTGTCAGTTTCTTACATCCGAATGTATTTATCTGCGAATTGTTTGCAGCATAAATGACATAATCGGATGGCTTACCAGCATTTTGAGACTTTATCGGGATTATTGACACATCAGAACCGGTGTCTATTAGAAATATTAAGCCTGAATTGCGGTTTCGAATATGTAGACGTTTTGAAACTGAAAATTGATCTATCGAATCGACTTGGCGCGGCCCTGTTAGTTTCCCGAAGATGTACTCGCTTGCCATGCGCAAGGTGGAACGCATTTCAGTGCTTTATCCCCGAATTTACCATGGTAAAATCATAATTGAGAATTATTTTCGTTATTCCCTTGGACATTGTTATTTTGATTTCTAGAATTTCTGTTTCTATTAAAATTGTTATTATTATTGTTGTTACGTTTTCTAATTGACGAGTTACTTCTATACCGATTTCGATAGTTGTTGGAGTTACTTGAGCGCTGGTCTGTACGAAATCTACTTGGAGCGGAAATGGCGTCGATTTTTGCGGTTAATGCTTCAATCATCCTCACCAACGCGTCTTGAGAGTTTTCCGATGATACGGCTGTAACCTGAGATGAACTGATTGGACCGGACGCGTCCATGAAGCGGTCTGCTGACTCGGCGAGTTTATCTATCTCCTTAACCTCACTCAGTGCTAACGCTGAACGGCAATTAGTGGGTAATTGATCCAAAAACACGGTTGTAATAATATCGTCCCCGCATTTCTACGACTGAGCATTTTAATTTGATTTAATATTAAAAACGGTTTACCCTATCCCGATAATTCCCCCTTTAATAATTGTCTCAAACGCGATTTAGAAGATACCGCGTAACTAGCAATTAATTTCTGCTTAATTTGTGTATAAATATCATCCGGGAAGGTTTCATTAGTAATAATATCACTAATCGTCATTACCGAATCAAAATCCAAAGCTGCCAGCTATATTCCCTTCCGTGGTAACACCCGCGTAAGCAAAAAGAAGTTCGATCTCGGCGGACCATACTCCCGGTTCTTTGTGATAAAAACCGGGTCACTTGAGAATTTGACGAAACCCGTTGTTTCCCCTGCGGTTGACGAGCGGCGCGTCTTTGTATACGGAACCATCGTCAGTCATATAATCGTCGCTTCCGACGCCTGTCATCGGTGTGGGTTCGAAAAGAACCCGCAGAGCAAAACACAAAACAACAAAAAATTTTTGGAGAGAAAAAGTTCGAAAAATAAATCAATTAATAAACTAATATATTAATAAATAATTAACAAATTAATCAAATTAACAAACTAATCAATCAATTAGTAACCAATAAATCAATTACAATAATTGATCCATTTAATTAAATAGTTACGAAAATTGTAAATAAACAACCGTTGAGTCCAAGACCGTTCTCAAAAAAATTTTAACTAACTTATTATTGTTTAAAATAAAATTATTTAACGCGTATGAGCAATGCACAAGCAAATTAAACAATATTACACAACACAATAAATAAATATATTAAAAAAAGAAACTGTTTCGAAACGGACGCTGTTGTAAAAAAAATAAAAGTTCCTGTCAGAATAAGTGACACAAGGGGCAACAATAATTATATTTTCTTTTTCATTGAAAAGTAAAAAAAAAATATTTAAAAAATAGAAAGAAAAATCAATAGAAAAATTTGACAATCTGTACAATTATGAACTCGAAGGAAAAAATGATACGTCAAAAATTTTCAATTAAAAAATTAAAATATAGAAAAAGTTCGATAATAAATAAATAAAGTTTTAGAATAAATAAAATAAGAAGGAAGATGTCCGTCAATCAGGCGGGAAGCATGTAAAAAATTATCTAAATTTAAGAAAGCGGAAAACTGTTACTGCCACAGGTATTAAAACGTTACGCACCTGTTGCATGGGCTAGAGTGTTCTGCCCATGCGCCGTTTTCCAGAGCCTTATAATTTAAATTTTACCGCCAACTTTTTTCAGCTCACCAGAATAGAATCATCTGATGACAGGAATGGTTGTTTTTCTCGTAATTGCTGTACCATGACGTCCGTGACCTCGGAGAAGTCTAATATTCAATCCAATGTTGGCTGAAACCGGGCTGTGAACTGACCACTTAATAAGTCGAAAACTCAATTTTATAAGAACATTTTTTATGTAAAAAAATGTAAAAAAAATTTTAGGGACTGAATTTATATTGGTAAGAAAATTTTATGTTTCAGGAGAACTGTTGCTGCTTGAAGAATATGAAGTCGTCTCCTCCGGTGTCATGGCGTGGCGTCCATTAAAAAACGTGCTCCGAAAATAGAGTTGTCGTAAATAGTCTAAAATTACTTTTTTCGACGAACTTTTTTAGTGAATTGTTCGGAGAATTTTTTAAACACCTTTCACCATCACTAAACACTAGTCGGGGTCACCAATGTGGGATTCTTAGTTATTAAAAATGGATAAAAATATCTAAAATAATCAAAAGGGAATCTTCACAAATTCGCGTGTTTATTTTGTATGGTGGTCTAATTAAAAAGTAATATTTTTACAGTATAATAATTAATTCTATTCAGATTGAATACAACGCAATTACAATGCGTGTTTCACTTAAGTGGTTCCAGACACAACTGATATAATAAGCGCGGCCAATCATACAGAACGCGTATCGCTGTCTCTCTTCTCGTTAGAGAGAGAAGGCTTAAAGGCGCGTTCGGTTAGCGCGTCGAATCTCTCCTTGCATGTCGAGAGAAAATATTATAAGTTGCAGAAACCAACTTTATCATGCTCGATCCCCACATATTTGTTAGCAACAATGAGCGGAATCTTGTCTATATCAGTCAGTATTAGTGATTATTAGGTTAAAACGGTTGTAACAAACAACGCAAACAAATAATCAAAATTTGTCGCTATCTTTTTTGTCTAAAAAATGACCCAAATCTAAGTTTATTGTCTTCGTTCACTTCAGCTTTTGTCATTGTTTATTTTTAAATTTAAAATTTCGAATTTCATTTGTAAAGAGAGGTTTTTCTCTTATGTGAATTTTGTACAGTTGCGTTGAGACCCCGCTATAGTAATCATGAAATTATATATTCAAGAATAAAGTTTGATTTTATATATTAAAAGAGCCTAGTCTTTTTATAATTTTTAAAGAATAAGTTAAATAAATATGGGAACCCTTCTGTGAACAATTTTAAATAATATATTTAAATATTAACGACAAAATCCCATATATTTGTTGGCAACATTGAGCCGAATAATGGTTATAACAAACAACGCAAACAAATAATCAAAATTTGTCGCTGTCTTTTTCGGCGAAAAAAGACATAAATCTAAGTTTGTTGTCTTCGTTTAGTTCACGTTTTATCATTATTTATTTTTAAATTAAAAATTTCGAATTTCATTTGTTATATTTTATCAATAATAAAATCTATAACTTGTTACATCCAAAATTGTAACTATATTATAATTTTCTCTTAATAAAATATTATTTAAATTCACAACTCATAATTTATCATTAATAAATCATGCTGAAGACGGAAATAAGGAGAATAGTTTAATATTAACAAAATAAAACTGTCGGGATTACCTTAAACTCTTGAAAAATCAAGTGATCGGGTTTACCCCGAGAGGTGAGCGGATTTACCCTCGAAAATTGTGATTTTGAAGTTTGGTATATGTGTATTAAAAATTTTCCGTAAGTAAAACTTAGAAAAATAAATCAAAAATTCTCTTTTATACTCATGTACTGGTTATACTTGCGTTCATTGCGAATAGGAATGATAAACAATTTTTCCACATTTTATAATTAAAAGTTTCTATTACAGAATAAATATAATAATTTGTTATTTCCTTCGATCTCAATAAAGAATATTTACCAAAAATACAATTTTCTGAGATTTTTTGTAGTGCTTCATAACTCCCTATGATTTTTAAAAACTTGACAAAGCAGCTTTTTGGCCCAACTGGAAAAAATTGTCGATTATATTTTATTTCTTGCAAATCCTTTTACCAGTAAGCATATTGGAAGACCCTCTAGAAATTCAAATAAGGAAAATTAAAAAATTTTTTTTTGAAGTTACAACTCATAAACAAAGCGTGCTTCATAACTCCCCATTCTCCCCTACATGTATTTAAATTCTTATTGTTATTTATTTATCAACCAGGAATTTATTATTTCAAAATACTTTCAATGTAAAACAATTTGGAATCAAAATATCTTAAATTGACATGAGGACAGAATGTCTCTATTTTTATATAATTCTTTTTGTTTTTTGTTATCATGTAAAATCAAATAAATGTATCAAAATATACTCGTTTCACTAAGAGAAAAAAATATCAAATATTTACTGTTGATATTAAAAAAAGTATAATAGGAAATAAAAATGTTAAAATAAAGTGAAAATCTTGCCAATTTTTTTCTTTAATTTTTGTCACGGCCAAAATAAGTTGAACTTTTATACGGGGAGAAAAACTTGTATTTGGGAGTTAGAAATGCTGTTGAAAGACGTGCCAAAGTCATTGATTCCAGAACTCAGCTTCCGGGAACCTTGGTCTACTATGTATATGTATAAGTTTTGCCACCCCCGGTGTTAACCGGAAGTGATGTGTCCTTGTTGATTTACGTTCATACCCTCAATCGGTAAATCGACTCTCTTTCCGTTCAGAGAACAAACTAATAAACACTGTTTAACGACATTCAACACAGTTTGTGAATTCACTGTTTCCAATATTTTTTTTACTTGACGAAATAACAAAAAATTTTCCATCAATCTATTTTTATACAAAAAAATTTTTTCTTTCTTTAAACACTTTTTCTTTTAGTGCAATTTTTTCTCTCATCAGAAAGGAAGCTATAAAAATAGAGAAAGAAATGAATTCGAACCATTTTTGATAATAAATCAGCAATTTGATAATAAATCAGTAAAAATTCTCCTTCTGGCCTTTTTTCTAAAAATAATGTCCTCAAGGCGAAAGAAAATCCACATCATGATGAATCGAGAATTTCCTTTTTAAAAAAGAAATTTTTTATCTACTTTTACAATGGTCTCAATCTCCTTAATTACTACAAGAAAAAAGGCGAACACAAAAAACAAGGAAGAGAGAGAAATTAAACCAGAAATCTACCTTGGAATTTTTTTCTATGAAATATTTTCCGTGAACCACATTTTTATATATATTGATCTTTCTCTTTCTTTCTTTATTTTCCGTTGTACATTAAAAGAATGAAAAAAGGAGCAAAAATATTGTCTACTGATCAATACAAAATTACTGTTCCTTTATGTAGAATAGGAGAAAGAAGTCACGCAATTACCGAAAATTACCTTTAAAAAAAGGGATTTAAAAATAGATATGAGAAGAGCCGACAGCTATGCCAAGAATAAAAAAGAAGAAGGATAAAGCCCGTTACAAATCTAGAACACTACGGATAACATTCTCTCTCACACCCCTCCATTCACTTATCACGTTCAGTGATATAATCCCTTAGACTAATGCATTAATTATGTGTGAAAGAAAAATCTTGAGAAAAAATTCGCGCAACAACGCAGAAAGAGACCACGAGTGTAAAAAAAGATAAATACTGGTAATATTTTTCGTTAAGTAAACAGTAAAACAAAAATATTATTTTTTATTATTAAGGAAAAATGAAATTTTTTGATGGATTATAATTAACGTAAATGTAGAAAAAAATTCTAAGGTGTTTAAGATGCCTTAATAAAAAGAAGTGTTACTACTTAAATGACTGCTACTAGTTTTGCAAACGCTACTAATAGCAATACTAATAGTAGGGGCGACCGGGGCATAATGGATCACTTTTCACTTTTTGTTGCTTAACTTTTTCATTCTTGTTTAAATAAAAATTTCATCACGTGGAAAACTTAGCCTAACATCACAGATTGCAATTAAAAAAGTACACCCTAATATCACTTATACTTTTTTTTCTGGAACAATGTTTTTGGAGAAATGCAAAGTGAGCAATTTCGCCTCAGGTCGGGGCGTAGTAAATCAACAATGAAATTATAATTTAGATCATCAAATATTATTACGGTATTGACAATTTTGGTTTCTATTGTATATTTATAACAAAGAATATTGAAAATGAAAAATATTTAATTTAAAATTTAAACATTTTCATGCAATTTTCAAATTTTAAAAAGTTGTAGCGAAATTCAAAATCCATTTACTTAAAAAATCTATACTCCAGTTATTTTTTTTATAAAGGGTTATCGATGGTTATCATTTATTAATTATTATAAAAATAATATCATTTGTTTTTATTAATATTTTAAATATAATAGATTTTTCTTAGTAAAATATGAGAGCCAATACGCCTTGACAAAAGTGATCCATTATACCCTAGAGGTTTTTATTGAAAATTTTGTTATTTTTATCAATACTGTAAGTATTAAACGAAAATTGTTAATTGTTCTTTAAGGGGAGATTCCACTGATTTTTTTTTTGAATACCGAAATTATTTTTTTTTAATTTTTGGTTAGTATGATTATCTAAAAATACGGGAAAAATAGTCTGAAGCGATAAGAATAGACTCGCTAGCAGGAGAGTAGGAATAACATCACCTTTCCACCTCGAAAATTCATGTTTTTTCATTAATTACCTAACTGCAATTTGTTTATTTTAAAATTTACATTTTTTCTTTTCGCACCGCTTGAAAGAGTAGTTCTTAAGTAATAAGAAATGTCTACTGTTACGTATCAAAGGTTATGTATATAACTTTAAGTTAAATTTTTGTATATTTGGTCCTTCAAACTTTAAACGCGTTTTTCTCGAAACTATACATTTTCAACTTGTTTACACTCTCATTTTTACAATTTTCAACGAAATAACTTGCAATTTGGACAGCATGCTCCTTGAATGTGTAGTTTTCGTGTAAACTAGGATATTTAAGATCCATTAATATTTATAAAAGTTATTAACAATTTAAGTTGCAAAATTATGGTCGAAAAATTAAAAAGTCTGCCATTTTGTTATTTTTCAATAAATTTTTTTTGTTCTAGTTTACACGATAGCCATAATGGTATAGATTAAGAAAATTTTTGACTTTTTTAGTTTAGATTAATTTTTGCCGAGAAAAAATGTAAACAACTTTTAGAGGGGACCACTGTCGGCAGCCATTTTCTAAGACTCCATTAAAAAAATAAATAAATAAATAATGGTTTTTATTACTGTAACACAAGTATTTTATTGTAAAAAAAGTTTAACTAAGAAATATTTATTTTACTACCTATAAAAAAATTTTTTAAAAAAACCTTAATTTCTGTGGAATCTCCCCTTAACCACTTCGGCGGCATGGCGTTCCAATTGGCGTTCCATGAGTAAGTGGCAGAAGCGGCAGAAAAATGCGAAAATGGCGTTCCTACTTGAACTCGATTTCAAAAGTCTGTAGTCAAGTTAAACTTGCCATAATAAAATATTATTATTTGAAATAAATGAAGATGAATAGGACAAAAAAAATTATTTTTTAGAGATGTTTAATAGTTTTTTAAGGTTTTAATGTAGCCAATTTTTAATACTTTTTACGAATGGCGTTCCAATATTCAGCCAAAATAGTTGATAATTTTAAATCCGCCTATTTGAATTTTTTTAAATCCATTTAAGATTCATAATCTCAAATAATAAATAACTTTTGGTTTGGTTGACTTAATTTGTTTACAGAGTTCAGAAATAAAGTTTTAATAGGAACGCCATTTTTGCATTTTTTGCCGCTTCTGCCGCTTCTGCTACTTACTCATGGATCGCCAATTGGAACGCCATGCCGCTGAAGTGGTTAAGAAAAAATGTTTGAAACTTAAAACCTGACATGCAAAAATTTTTTACAAGTAATTTTGAAAAAGATATAACAAAAAGCAAAGATTTCAAAAATTTACTTTCGAGCATCAAAATCACTTTTTCTACTATATTTTTAATAATAATAAATAAATAACAATGAAACTTGGTACAAACTTATAGTATGCCAAGTACATTATTCTGATCAAAAATCGAAATTACTATGATTTACCACTTTTGAATCAATTGAAGTGATCCATTACGCCCCGGTCTCCCCTATTAACCCATTAACGCTTAAATGCACTGAAATACTCTGCGACTCCTAACTTAAATATCTTCTAATAAACTTATTATTTTCTATTCGACAAATAATTTTTTTTGCATTAAAGTGTTCTCTATCTGAATATGATATTAGAAATTTAATAAAAACTTGTTTAACAATATTTTTTGCATATAATAAAAAAATTGCATGACTTTTTTAAGGTTTTTTATTACAAATTCTTAAGTTTTAAAGTCAAAAATTTTTTTTGACTGCCAATATTACCATAAATCATGCACTCGATTGTTACACTTTCAAAAAATATATTGACTTTTTGAATTTAAACATTTGATTTTTTAAAATGGCGTCTAAAAACTCAAAATTTTTTGAAAATTTGGAATTTGATGCTCGATATACATTTTTTTAAACTTTGGCTTGAAAATGTTTACTCAGAGGTTTTCGGGGTCGCTGATTACTAATCTGATCGAAATGGCTGATCCAATATGACAGACGAAAAATTTAAAAATTGGTAGGATTAGTGATGCATGTCGAGCAAATAGATGTCATTTGTTTTTTCGTCTCCTTTCATAAAAGAAGTGAGATGAAACTATAAAATTCAATTGTTTTAATTGTTATTTTAACGGTTTTCTCGACTTTGAGGAGAAGTTGTCGAACGAGACTCACTCGACATGCAACAATAGGTAAGATTCTCTTACAAATCCGTACTCGGGAGTTTATGGGATTGCTGATTACGAATCTTATATTAGTTTTCCAAAATTCAAAATGGCGGATCTATAATGACGGACGAAAATTTCAAAAATTGGTTGGATTCTCTTACAAATCCGTACATGGGGGTTTGTGGGGTCGCTTATCATCAATCTGATATTAGTATTTCAAAATTCAAAATAGCGAATGTAATATGGCGAACAAAATTTTCAAAATTCAGTCGGATTTTTTTTAAAATCCATACTCAGAGATTTTTCGGGGTCGCTGATTATGAATAGGATTTCAGCTTTTTAAAAATCAAAATGGCGGATCTAATTTCATGCAATTATTATGCTAATAATAATTATTACATTTTATAAAACTGATGAAATAAGAAGAAAATTTCACTTACCTTTGAAAAAACGAAAAATTCGTATTACTTGAAAATAAAAGATTCCTACTATTATATATTTCATAACGCATTTACATAGTGAGAGAAATTCAACTCTATCACCTGGCGAACGAAAAGAGAATTATAACGAAAAACACGCGAAATTTTTTAAATGATAAAAACTTGACATGTAAAAAAGTGCAAAAAAATTAATTAATATCAAACAATTAATTTGCCGTCATTAATATTAATAAATTCTTGTTACTAATTAATAATTATTAATTTTTATTATTATTATATTCACTTTAATAATTTTTTCATTATTTTTTATAATTCAAATATTTTATTAAATAATCAGCGACCTCACAAACCCCCGTGTACGGATTTGTAAGAGAATCCAACCAATTTATGAAATTTTCGTCCGCCATATTGTATCACCCATTTTGAATTTTGGAAGAATAATATCAGATTCGTAATCAGTGACCACCAAAAACCCCCGAGTACAGATTTGTAAGAGAGTCCTACCAATTTTTGAAATTTTCGTCCGTCATATTGGATCCGCTATTTTGATTTTTGGAAAACTAATATCAGATTAGTAATCAGCGACCCTGAAAACCTCTGAGTAAACATTTTCAAGCCAAAGTTTAAAAAAATGTATATCGAGCATCAAATTCCAAATTTTCAAAAAATTTTGAGTTTTTAGACGCCATTTTAAAAAATCAAATGTTTAAATTTAAAAAGTCAATATATTTTTTGAAAGTGTAATAATCGAGTGCATGATTTATGGTAATATTGTCAGTCAAAAAAAATTTTTGACTTTAAAACTTAAGAATTTGTAATAAAAAACCTTAAAAAAGTCATGCAATTTTTTAATTAAATGCAAAAAATATTGTTAAACAAGTTTTTATTAATTTTCTAATATCATATTCGGATAGAGAACACTTTAATGCAAAAAAAATTATTTGTCGAATAGAAAATAATAAGTTTATTAGAAGATATTTAAGTTAGGAGTCGCAGAGTAAAATTTCAGTGCATTGAAGCGTTAATGGGTTAATAATTTTTAACTACATAAAACAGGTAAAATAAGTATCAAAGAGTAAGAAAAAATGTAATTCTTTTTATTACTTTTTTACTCTACTAAGGAGATGTAGTATTGGTATTATTGATTACAGGCAACTTTTTCTGTTTTTAGAATTATATTTTAAGTAGTATAAGCAGAAATTTATTAGTAAAGATGGTTACTAATTTAAATTTAGAGAATAAGTATTAAAAATAATTTAAGCCTTGTCTGGCCAAAAACCAGTTTTACTACTTGCTCTTTACTACTTATAGTTATTTTTTTATTATTGTTTCAAATAAAAGTAAGAATTTTTTAAAAAATGTGTTAAAATATTTCTTATGCGTTTTAAATAATAAAATTAATTACATAGAATATTCAAAATTTAATTACCAAATAAACATAATATCCTGCGAAAAAATTCCATATTAATTTATTTATCGCTTCCTTTATCTATCTATACATATACACAAATATAAATAAAAAACATGAACGCAAAGATTCTGTTTTCAACACCTCTGTTATCAGACTACACGTAGGCAAACCCCTTAAATTGTAAAAAAATCCCATTGCGACGCGGGCGTGCGACCTGCACGGGCAGCTTAGTAACCTTCTTATCATTTAAAGGTATGTATTAAAAAAAGAAAATTAAAAATGATCATACCCAAAGTTAAAAAATATTAATTTGTTAATAAAATTTTTTTAATAAAAAATGTAAAAAAAATTTTGGTTTTCTTATCCTAAAAGTCAAAAGAAAACTAAAACTTTCGTTCTTTAACAACTTTTTTCTAAACTCAATATTTTCGGACTTATGAGCTACTGAATGTAGGTCTACAATTAAATGTGTAAAATTACGAAAATTCATAACTCAAAAATTTTGACAATTAAACAAAAATAAAAAAATGCCCTTTTTTTATAAAGAATAGAGAAAAAATGTTTTTGGCCGATTTTAAGAGGTAGACTAAAATCTCAAGTGGAATTGCCCATATATATTGATTGGAAAATTGTTTATTATTGAAAATTACATTTCTACACTGAAAAAAATGTAATTGAATGAAGATAATTTGAATTGGTTGAAGTAAATATCGGGATTACATAGGGTCGAGCCAATTATACGATTGGTTCAAGAAAATGATTTTCTTGGCATAGTATACTTGGTAGGAGAGTATATGTTCTTGATCCAAGAAAATATGGAATTCAATCAATAAATTAAATAACATGTACGAAATGCAGAATATATTAATTCAATATCATTTGTGTATCCAGTCAAGAAAATATGTTCTCTAACTGAGAAAATATTTTCTTGATTTGAGAAAATTATAAATTTTATTAAAAAAAATAATTTCCCAATTCAAGTAAATTATTTCCTTGAGCCCCCTCCACTCTTTCCCTCATCCTATCATTTCTAATACTTAGGTCAAACATTTTTATTATTTAATTAATTAACATTTATAATTTTCATTTAAATAATCAAACAATTGTTATTCTATAAAATGCAACCCGGGTTGCACATGTCAGAAGTCGTACCGTTACCACTATGCCATCTAAGCCTCAAAAGATAGTTTTCAAAAACTGTTATTTAAGTTGCATATCCATTTGAAGAGAAATATTTTCTTGGATCAAGAACACCGGCATTGTATTAAGTAAAAAAAAGTCTCAAAGCAAATGAATAAAATGATTTGATTTAAGAAACACGAATTTTCCAGACAATACTTTAAAATTTCGCTTAAGAACATAATATTCTTGATTAAATCCTTTTTGGTGCTTCGGATAAGTAAACTATTTGGTTGTAATAATAACATATTTACTTTTATCAAATACTGAATTATTAATTCAAGAACTCTATCCAATGCTCATAATTACTTGGTACAAGAAAATACATTTTTTCTCTTCAAATAAATGTGGGATTAATTCAAGTAAACTTTGTCAAGTAAATGCATTTAGAAACATTAAATTTGTATTAAATTTGTAATCTTTTTAAGCTGTAGGGGATAAAGAGAGAAACGCATTTTTTAGTAGTATTTTTCGGTTTCAGCATCCCAAAAAATGTAGAAAAAGATATCCTTCTCGATTATTTTGGAAAACCACAATGAAATTGTTTTATTAAGTAATATTTTAACTTGAAAATCTTCATGAGAGTGTTACATAGTAATTTCCACAATAAAACATGTAGTCCAGGAGCTAGCGACCAAAACAACTATCTCATTTCATACCGACTGAAAGAGTATAGATTACTGAAGACATGTAAATAACAGAAACCCACGTCTGGCAGGCCGGTGCTGGGACAGGGGGCGGCGGCAGGGGGTCGAATAGGTGAAAAATAATGTAAAAATTTCTCATTTCATACCGATTAAAACCTTCAGAAATCGAAAGTTGACATTTACACGAGTGTAAAAATGTGCGTCTGGCAGTTCTGAAGTGGGGTAAAGTACGTCTGGCAGCCCTTCGAAAATGCTCTCTGAGAAAGACAATGAAAAAAAAAGTTTTTTTAATTAATTTTTAACATCTCTAAAAATCGGTTATGTGAATTTAGGTAATTATTTCAGAACTTTCCTTTTAGTCTAATAGTATTTTAATTCTATACAAAAGAATATTATGTGTATAAAATAATTGTAGGTAAAATTAAAATATGAATATGAATAGTAAACTAAAAAATTTTCTCTTACAAAGAAATATTTAAAAATAGTAATGTGCCTATTTCACATTGCCTCAGTTTTGCGGGAGGGGGAGGAGAAAATAGTTTTAGTTCCTCCTCCCACTCTCGCGACTCCCCCTGGTGGTTAATGGAATGAATTGTTAAACGCGACGGACAGGAAGGACTTAGAGAGAGGACTTCAACTTGTGAAGTAAAGCCAATAGGTAGTTCCGCAAGTCGATTAGATGTCCTAGAATAAGACGGGAATAACGCGGCAGATACGGTTTCGGAAAAGGCAAAAGGCGTAAATAAGCGTCCGAGGGATGGTGTAAGCCCGGATGAGAGTCCTCAACAAGTGGTTCAAAGCGGAAAGAGGATTAAGCGAAAGGAGGCTCCATAGCTTAATTCTGAGCCGCTAGTTGAAGCGAAAGAGGCGTCCTCAAGTAGGCCCAGCAAGACATACGCTGAGACTGTCGCTAAAGACGGAACTGCCAACGAGGACGGCTTTAAGGTTGTTAGAAAAAAAAGTGAACGAGCTCCAAGGAGAAAGCCCCCAGGCAAGAAAAAAGAGCTCTCAAAACACCCTTTGAAGCTTAGAACCACGGAAGCGGTAAAGATCGCGGCAGGAGACCCAAAATCTTATGAGGGCATCTTGCTGCTGATAAAATCGAAGGTTAAACCAGAAGACACTGGTACCGTGATACAAAAAATCAGTCGGAGAAGCAGGCGCAATGCGCCTACATCATAGGGTTTCGTGGCGTAAAATGATAAATAAATAATAATTTATCAATTACCATAGCAACGGTTGCCATGGCGATGGTTGTTATGACAACCGTTACCATAGCAACGGTTGCTATGGCAACCATTACGTAAGGCGTAAGGCCTTAAGACATAAAATATAAGACATAAGATATAAGACATAAAATATAAGACATAAGACATAAGACTTAAAAACTACGGACGGACACCGAAGTCTCGCTATAAGGGTTTTGGCCCTTGGCCACGAAACCCTAAAAATCAGGAGAACCTTCAAACAGGAGGTTTTCGTGATAGTGAAAAAGGGTGGAGATATCTTGAAGTTTGCGGAAGCACTGTCCTCGGCTCTGAAAGGCGCCTTGCCGTGCGAAGTCACTGCTCTCGTAAATAAAAGGTGCCTAGAGATCAAGGAGCTGGATGAAACCACGACGGAGGATGATGTGATTTCAGTTCTAAGGCATAAGCTGGGCAAACCTGATCTGAAGATAAAGTGCCACCTTTTGCCGCGCCTTAGAAGTACTAAGGTCGCTCTGATCCGCCTAGCTGAGGCAGAGAGTAACATCCTGCTACAGCTTGGTAGGATCAAAATCGGCTGGATAAACGCTCCAATTCGTGAGCATGTTGAAGTGACTAGGTGCCAAACGTGTCTAGGTTACGGACACAGAAACCTATCCTGCAAAGGCCCCGACAGAAGTAAAAACTGTCGGAGATGCGACGGAGAGGGACACCTTGCGAAGAGCTGTAACATTAAGCCGAAGTGCCTTACTTGCTTGGACCTGGGGAAGCCAGAAACGGATCACGAGTCCGGAAAGAGAGCCTGCCCGGTTTACTGTGAAGAACTGCAAAAGATTAAAAGGGCAAACCCTTAAAATTTTTGCAGGTCAACCTGCATACAAGTAAGGATGCACAGTTGCTCCTAATGCAAACAACAAGGGAAAATGAGGTCGATATCCTGTTCTGCAGTGAACAGAATCATGGAAGCGACCTCGCCCCTTGGGATCAGGATAAGGAGAAGAGAGCCGCCATAAAGCTGTGCAACCCAGAATTGCGGGTTGACAAGTTTCTAGAGACGAGCAGTGGGTTCGTGTGGATAGAGGTAGCTAATATACGTATGTATAGCTGCTACTTCTCACCCAACGACCCACTGACAAACTTCGAAGCCAATATCGAAGACCTAGAAGCGAGCCTCACAGAATCCAGGCTGGATGTCATCATCGCTGGCGATTTTAACGCAAAGTCGCCAGAGTGGGGTGAGACGAGACTCGACAAGAGAGGAATTCGTATTGGAGAAATGATCTCCAGAAACGACTGTAAACCGAGGCAATACATGAACTTTTAGACGAGGTGCAATCGGATCAATTATAGATCTAACGATCGCATCGTCTAAACTATTTAGCCGCATAAGCAACTAGCGGGTCTCTAAGGAGTATACCGCAAATGATCACCAGTATATTGAGTTCTCAGTCTCGATGAGAGACACACGAGAAGGAAAACGAGAGGATGTTCCTAGTCGCAAAATCTCCTCGTGGAATATGAAGAGACTCGACAAGGAAAAGTTCGGCCGGTCCCTAAGAGAAGCCCTTTTAATTGAGGACTTGGGCTGGGTGAAGAGGCCGAGCAGTCTGGATGGGGAGGTTCGAGCGGTGAGGAACATGATAGTCACCGCTTGCAATGCGTCTGTGCCACGCAAAGGCGCCATCCCCGTAAGAAAATCCTTGTACTGGTGGTCAGAAGAGCTAGCCTCCTTGAGAAAGGAATGTCTCAAAGCAAGAAGGACATATACCCGATCTAAGGGAGATCTCTCGCTGAAAAGGCTTTCAAGGAATCGAGGATGTCGATAAAGACCCATAGGGTCTGGCTTTTAAAATCGTTACTAAGAAATTAGGAACGAGGCAAAAAAACCCCGGCCTGCACAGTCCCGATTGGGTCAAAGAGATAATACAAGCTCTCTTTCCTCCTGCGGAGCCATGGCTTAGGATGGACTGAAATGGCTGTGAAGTCGGTGAGAATGAACTCTTCACTCTTACAGATTTACGAAATGCAGGTAAAAGATTAAAAACAGGCAAGGTGCCTGGAATCGATGGGATAAGTAACGAGATCCTATAGCTGGTAATCGAAACTTCACCCCAGATTCTGCTTCGATGCTTCAATCTTTGCCTTGAGATAGGAGAGTTCTTCCGCGACTGGAAGCGACAGAGGTTAGTCCTCTTAAGGAAAGGTGAAAAACCTCTAGATAAAGTCTCGTCGTACAGGCCCATATGCCTGCTGGATACGATGGGTAAGCTTCTAGAGGATATGGTTCTGCAGAGAATGCAAAGCCACTTGACCAGAGAGAATCGTTTACCCGATAAACAATTTGGTTTCCGTAAAGGCAAATCTACAGTTGATGCCATCCAGGCAGTAGTAGACATAGCCAAAGCAGAAAAAAACAAATTGGGACCAGATAAAAAAAGAGCTTCTGCGCGTTGGTAGCAATTGACATACGCAACGCGTTCAATTTTGCAAGATGGAAAGATCTCATTGAGTCAATGAAAATGAAGAACATGCCGTCCTACTTGTTGCGGATAATGGATAATTATCATAGCGACAGGTGGGTTGTATATGAGGGAGACACCTGCACTCTCAAGGAAGAGATGCAGCGTGGGGCTCCTCAAGGCTCGAGGGTGGGTCCATTTATATGGAATGTATCATACGATGATTTTCTGCGAATGGATCTTCCCGAAGGTGCGGTGATCATCGGCTTTGCGGACGACGCGTTGTTTGTGTGCACTGCCGAAAGTGAGGAGGCTCTTAGGACATTAGTGAATGAATGTCTGAGGCTAGCAAAAGACTGGATGGATACCAGAGTTCTTCAAATGGTTCTGGAAAAGACCGAAACACTGCTGGTCACAGACAGACGTGGTTATTAGCTCCCACGAATCGTGATAGATGGATTCGAGGTCAAGGTGAGTAAGCAAATTGAATATCTTGGTGTGGAGTTGGATGGAAGGTTAAACTTCCACCGCCACGGCTAATGCCAAATGTTGGCGGACCCCGTGAACAAAAAAGAAGATTGGTGGCGAGTGTCGCCCATGCTAAAATGCTTTATTCAGCACCAGCGTGGGCCCCATCCCTGAGGAGTAAAAGATGTGTTACCATCTGTGAAAAGTTACTGTCAGCGCAGAGATCGATAACTACGCGTATCATCTCTGCATATAAGACGGTATCTACGAGTGCTGTGCAGGTCCTTGCAAGTGTCCCGCCAGCAGATCTTTTGGCGAGGGAAAGGTAAGAAATGTTTCTCTTTTCTAAAGAAAGAAGTTCCCTGGATGAGGAAATAAGACCAAGCAAGGGCCTGATACGCAAAGAAGCGAGGTACAGGCTCATAGAAAGATGGCAAGAGAGATGGCATGGTGAGGAAAAAGGTCGATGGACCTATCGCCTTATCCCGGCACTCGCCACCTGGATAAATAGGAAACACGGTCAGGTTTCCTATTATTTGACACAGGCGCTCACGGGTCACGGGTGTTTTAACTCGTACCTGTGTCGCTTTAAATTACGCGAGAATGAGGTGTGTGCGTACTGCCAGTTCGCTGTGGACAACGCAGAGCACACCCTCTTCTCATGCCAAAAATGGGATCTGGAGAGGCGGGCCATGTTCGAAGGTGTAAACGGTCGGGTTACACCGGAGAACGTGGTATCGCTGATGACCCGGTCAGAGGAGAATTGGCGGCGAGTCGAGAACTTCGTAATCTCGGTTATGTCGAGGAGGGATCTCGACGGCCGCCAAAAGGCGTAATTTGAACAGCTTTTAATTTGTTTGTTCGTTTTTTTGTATTAATTTATTTTGTGATTTATTTGTCTTTATACACTTTTATTTTAATTCGTGTTTTATGTGTCCTTATGCAATTTTAACTTATTCTGTGATTTACTTGTCCATATACAGCTTTTACCTTTTTGACTTTATACATCTGTTTATTTTATATGTTTTTTGTTTTACACCTGTTGAATATTTTACCTCTTGGCATATATTACTCTTTTTAACATTTGCTTTTATTATTGTTGTGCTCTTGATTCCGCTTGTATATTATAATAGTTTGGAATTTTAACTATTGACGCAGGAGAACCGCAGGTAAAGAACAAAGTCGCAGCAGCGACAGAGTTGGAGCGCCACCCTCGAAGGCTAAAGTCTTACGACAGTTCCGAGGGAGGGTAAAGGGCTCTAAAAGAAGGGTTACGGGTTTTAGTGGGTCGGGCTGGCAGTAGGTCGCCAGTATTCTAAATTTACTATATTATTTATTTTTTCTTTATTTTGATTTGTTATTACACCAACCCCACATAACCTTGGAGTGCGGAATCCAAGGTATCTGTAGGCAGATTTCCCAAATTCCCTAAGCAAAAAAAAAAAGGACGAAAAGACTTATGCTGGGATCTTGCAGGAAATGAAAAGTTCGGTTAACCCACAAGATCTGGGAATCGAGGTTACAAAGATCAGAAGAACTTTAAATAAAGAGATCCTTCTGATCGTAAAAAAGGGAGGTGAGATCTCCAAGTTTTGCAGTGCCTTGGCGAGTGCCTTGAAAGACAAAGCCGACGTCAGGGCAATTGTAAACAAGAGATCTCTCGAAATGAGAGATTTAGATGAAACCACGACACGAGCTGACGTGATTTCAGCTATAACTAGCATAACGGGGCAGAACTGTTCTGAGCTGTCCTGTTCACTGTTTCCTCGCTTTGGTGGAACCAAAGTAGCTGTTGTACGGTTGCCTGAAATGGAGTACAATACGCTCTTCAAGGAGGGCAAAATCCGTGTAGGATGGATATGTGCGTCTGTCCGAGCTTATGTAGAGGTGACAAGGTGTCAAAAGTGCCTTGTGTATGGTCATGCAACACGTGCATGCAAAGGACCTGACAGAACAAAAAACTGTCGTAGATGCGGCGAAGAGGGACACCTGTCGAAGAACTGTTTTGTCGATCATCTCAAGTGCTTAACGGGCACAGATTTGGGCAAGACAGACGTCTTTCATGATCCAGGCAAAAGCTCCTGCCCTGTCTACAGAGGGGAGCTGCAGAGACTTAAAAGGGCAAATCTTTATAGCATCTGCAGGTCAACCTACATACCTGTAGGGAGGCACAAGCTCTCTTGATGCAGAACATTGAGGAACTTGAATCGAGTCTTAGAGAGTCCAGGTTGGACGTACTCGTCACTGGTGACTTCAATGCCAAGTCAACGGAGTGGGGAGAGTCGAGGCTCGATAAAAGAGGCAGAATGATCGGAGAAATGGTCTCCAGAAGCAATTTAACAATTGTGAACCGGGGAAGGACATGGACGTTTAGGGGAGGTGCAATTGGATCGATCATTGATTTAACAATCGCATCATCAGTCCTATTCAGGCGCATAAACGACTGGCGAGTTTCTGAGGATTATACCGCAAGTGACCACCAGTACATCGAGTTTTCAGTCCCAGTGGGAGACACAAGAGGAGGCAAGAGACAGGAGGTTCCGTGTCGACAAAGCCCCTCCTGGAACGTGAAAAAGCTTCACAAGGATAAATTTGTCCGTTCCCTGAAAGAATCCAGTCTCATTGATGAGCTCGGTTGGGTGCAGAGGCCAAATGTCCTGGAAGTGGAGGTGCGAGCGGTGAGGAAAACCATCATCGTTGCTTGCGACGCTTCTGTGCCATGTCGCAAACGCACTGCTTCACGGAAAGGCTCGGTGTACTGGTGGTCGGATGTGTTGGCCTCCTTACGTATAGCATGCTTCACAGCAAGAAGGACTTACACCCGATTAAAGGAAGATCCTTTGCTAAAGGAAGCGTATAAGGAGGCCAAGAAAAGCCTAAAAAAGAGATTCGAGCGTCACAACGCCGTTGCTGGAAAGACCTAATTGATGATGTCGAAAAGGACCCATGGGGTCTGGCTTTTGAAATCGTTACTAAGAAATTAGGAACGAGGCAAAAGACCCCCGGCCTGGACAAACCCGATTGGGTCAGAAGGATAATAAAAGCTTTATTCCCTCCTGCAGAACCATGGATTAGGAAGGACTGGAGTGCCTGTGAAGTCGGTGAGGAGGAACTCTTCACTCTTACAGAATTGAGAAATGCAGGTAAAAGATTAAAAACAGGCAAGGCGCCTGGCATTGATGGGATAAGTAACGAGATCCTAAAATTGGCAGTCGACACTTCACACCGGATTCTACTTAGATGCTTCAATCTTTGCCTGAAGAGAGGAGAGTTCTTCCGTGACTGGAAGAGACAGAGACTAGTCCTCTTAAGGAAAGGCGATAAACCTCTAGACAGTGTTTCGTCGTATAGGCCTATATGCCTACTAGATACGATGGGTAAACTGTTGGAGGACATGATTCCGCAAAGAATGCAAACTCATTTGACCGGAGAGAATAGTCTATCCGATAACTAATTTGGTTTTCACAAAGGCAGATCTACGGTTGATGCCATTCAGGCAGTTGTGGACATAGTCAAAGCGGGAAAAAACAAATTGGGACCAAAGAAGAAGAAGGGCTTCTGTGCATTGGTGGCCATTGACATACGCAACGCGTTTAACTCCGCGCGATGGAAAGATATCATCGAGTCGATGATGAGCAAAGGAATACCGCCCTACTTGTTGCGAATAATGGATAATTATCTTAACGACAGATGGGTGGTATATGAGGGGAACACCTGGACTCTGAAGGAGGAGATGCAAAGCGGTGCCCCTCAAGGCTCGAGGGTAGGACCATTCGTATGGAATGTATCTTACGACGACTTCTTGCGAATGGATTTACCCGAAGGCGCGGTCATCATCGGCTTTGTGGACGATGCGTTAATCGTGTCCTCCGCCGAAAGCGAGGAAGCCTTTGGGACATTGGTGAACGACTGTCTGCGGCGAGTTAAGAGCTGGCTGGACGCCAGAGGTCTTCAAATGGCCCTGGAAAAAAACGAAGCTCTGCTTGTCACAGATAAACGTGGTTATACTGTTCCACGAATCGCGATAGACGAATTCGAGGTCAAATAGAGTATGCATATTAAGTATCTAGGAGCGGAGCTCGATGAAAGGTTAAATTTCCATCACCATATTGCAACGGCGTTGACGAAAGCGATTGAGTGTGCGTCAGACTTGGTACGACTCATGCCAAACGTTCGCGGACCGCGCGAAAGGAAAAGGAGACTGGTGGTTAGTGTTGCCCACGCTAAGCTGTTTTACGCAGCAGCAGCGTGGGCTCCCTCACTTACCGTCTGATTCCAACACTCACAACCTGGATAAACAGAAAGCATGGAGAAGTCTCCTATTATTTGACACAGGCTCTCACGGGTCACGGGTGTTTTAACTCGTACCTGTGTCGCTTTAAATTACACGAGAACGAGGTGTGTGCGTACTGCCAATTCGCTGTGGACAACGCAGAGCAAACCCTCTTCTCATGCAAGAAATGGGACCTGGAAAGGCAGGCCGTGTTCGAAGGTGTAAACAGTCAAGTTACGCCGGAGAAAATGGTATCGTTGATGACCCAGTCAGAATAGAATTGGCGGCAAGTCGAGAACTTCATAATCTCGGTCATGTCGAGGAAGGATCTCGACGGCCGCCAAAAAGCGTAATTTAAACAGCTTTTAATTTGTTTGTTTGTTGAGTAAAGGGCTCCAAAAGAAGGGTTACGGGTTTTAGTGGGTCGGTGCTGGCAGTAGGTCGCCAGTTTATCAAATTAATATCATTTTTATTTTCTTATTTTAACTTATTCATTTTTCCTTTTATTTTACCAACCCCACATAATTTTGGAAGGCGGAATTCATAGTATCTGTACACAGATTTCCCAAAAACCCCTAAGCAAAAAAAAAATAATAATAATAATAATAATAATAATAATAATAATAAATACAACGATAATTTATTTGATAGTGAACAGACTAACATATTAATAATATAAAAATATTTTTCACACCAATTAAAATTGTGAAATATTTTTCCAAATTTTAACAACAGTAAAAAAATCTTTAAAAATTTCTTTAGAAAATTTGACAAAAGAAAAAGAAAAGACATAAATGAAAAGAAACACAATATATTCTGGAAAATGTCTTTTGTAAATAAGTTTTATAAAAACGGTTACTTGAAAGATTTTGGTTTCCTTCAGATATGCCTTTCATAAAGTTAGACAGCTGGGGCTGACCAAACGCGACCATAACTGCTTCAGTTGTTCACAATATTTAGTTTTTACGAGTTATACGCGACAATTTTTCGAGAATGAAGTAAAATATTTCAAAAAACTTCCTTTCATAATTTTTAAATTAAAAATATTTAATAGACAATTTCGATCATTTTTAACAACAAACATAATTACGCAAATAATTTACAAAATTTAATATGTAAATTAAAATTAAATTTCACAAATATTTAATCGACAATTTCCGACAATTCTAACAAAAAATAAAATTACGTAAATAATTTACATAGTTCAATCTGTTCATACAAACCAAATAATATAAAAATAATAAATATTTAAAAAGTATTTTGTGAATTTAATTTGAAAAAAATGTAATTAGATACATAGATAATAAAAATAATAATAATAATAATAAATATTGAAATAAATATTAATAATATTGAAATATTAAAATTGGTACGTCAAAACAAGAAACCTTTTAAATATACCAAACAATCCTCGTTTTAAATTAGTTTCAGAAATTAAATCTAATTTGGAATGAGGATGAGTCAATGAGCCTACTGAGTGTTGTGAGAGAATATTTTATTTAAAAAACCAACCAAGAAAGAAAAGATTTGACAATAATACAAAATACAATGAGTATATTAAAAAATGAAAATTCTTACTTTAGTGAAAGAACGTCCAAGCGCCCGTCCTGCCGGAAGGATGTTCCGAAAATAAGGCTTTTAATAAAAGGGAATTCAATATATTTTGGCCGGTCTAGTCTTTTTTTCTTCAGAAACGTTCAAAGAATAAAACCTATTTGTTTAATTTAAAAAATTTCATTTTTAATGTTAATCAGCAAAATTGCGGCCAATTGAATAAAAACTCTCTTTAAATTTGCTTTAAAAAATGAATATGGAAGCAGATAAAAACAAAAACAATTATATCGTTGGAAAGGTAATGAAACAAGCTTTTCAATTATGTAAATATCAAGTTTCTAAATTTATATGCCTAGGCTTGGTATACTTTTAAGCAAAGCGAAAAGCGTCCTGCCGGCAGGACCGGGTTTCCTCATTTTGTGACTAAAAATTATATGAATTTTTGGAAAATTCAATTTCTTTAAGTTACCCAGCTCTTCGGTTTGAACTTACAAGCTCGACATTTACATGCGCTGAAAGCTTGTTTCATCACCTTTTTAACGATATATATTACTTTTTGTTTATGTCAATCCATGTTAGTTTTATTTAGCGATTTCGGACGGACTCACCTGAGTCTTTTTGGTCCTGCTGGAAGGACGTTGGACGTTCTATCATTAGGAATAACGATTATTATAGGTGTTGAAGCTGATGATTATACTCTTGATTTCTGATCTGAAGAGTAGACACAAAGGAGCCTGTGGTTAATGTCTTTAATGGTTGTATATTTGCCTTATGTTTACACTAATGGGATTTAGTGTATTGTACTTTTAGGGATTTTACTTTTCTTCCAGACTGTCGCCTCCAAAACAAATTTCGATGCTTTGAAATTTGATAAATTGTTTCAATATTAAATTTGGACATATTTCCAAATTATCTCTTCTTAAATTATTAGAATATACATTTGATAATATAGTGTATTTATAAATTGTTGTCCGAAAATTGTTTCAAAAATATACTTGGGGATGTAGTTTAGTAAACTTCTAAACTGTAAACTGGGATTGCACTTCGAATCGCTATCGATGTTTACTTGTTGATTTCCAAAAAAAATATTCCTTTCTCGATGATGTTATAATGTTGGCTTACAAATAGATGTATCTTTGATTCAACGAAGATGCTTCCCCTTTTTATTTCAAAATCTTCTAATGGAACATCATGCATGAAAATACAAGTGCCGAAACTCGTCTAGTGCAGGTAGATGCAGCGTGACGTCACCGGACCACCTTCGACGGGACTCGATAAGACATTAAGCTCAGGGGTCTGGTATAGATATTTCTCTCTAGTTTCTACGGGATTTGATAAGACTCTCAGGACCTGGGTTGGTATTTGTTTTTCTCTCTCTTTCCTGATGTGTGGTCTAGTAAAGGTTTGCCACATTGATTCGTAATCGTTATTCCTTTTTTACATAACTTTAAAATATAAACCTCTCTTTCTTGGATTTGATATAACTTATAATGTTGTTTCAAATACATAGAAAATATAAAATAAGAAATACCATAATAATAAAAAATGTACTGCATATAATGCAATAATATATGACATACAAATAAATCACATATACACATAGAAATAAATATAAAAATTGTATAGTTAATTCAAGAATATTAATAAGAATTACATACATAGTTTAAGAATATTATTAACCAAATACATAGTAAAATGAAGAATATTTGTAAGGAAATAATTAAGTATTTAAAGAATATTAATAAGTTGCAGACGTAACAAAATATTAAATATTAATATTAAAATATTTAAAATAAATAGATAAAATAATACAATCCTTATTAATAAAATCAGACGTCTGTCTGTATATTGCTTAAACTTCAAAATCTAAGCATAAATAGTTGCTATTGACATCAAGAATTTTAGTAATAATTGCAAAAATGTTAATGTATGTATGTCACAGAAGCTTTGTACCCTAACAACGCAATAACTAGAGGTGTGTAAAAAGCCGGAAACCCGATCTGGTAATTTCGGGCTTTTCAACAAGTATACACAGTACTTGCAATAGGTATTTCGAAAAAAAATTATTGAAACATCTGCTATTTTTTATTTTAATCAATTTTTTATTTACGGTGGTATTTTTCTATGTTAGATACCTTCTTTTTTAAAAAGCAATTTTAATTTTTTGTTTAGGATTTGTCAATCTTGAGATGATCTGTCCACCATTGGCCAATTAACTTTGTGAAATTTTATACTATCTGCATATTATGATATTACATAAAAATTAATAATAAACTATTATTTTTATTTTCCAAATATGTACTAAGATAGTAAAAAAATGTTTTTTTTACATATTTACAATAAAAGAGCTGAAAAAAAAATCTTAAAAATTTATTTTTTTAAGAGCTTTCGAAAGTTTAGTATACATTAATTCAGAAGAATTAAAAGAAAATATATAAAATATATTTTTAAATGTTACTTTTCTTTAGTATTAATTAATTGTATGATTAAATTTTTCAAAGTTTCATGACATTAATCTTTAATACAGTTTTATTATCTAGACAGAAATATAATTTTTGAGTAAAATGTTAAAATTAAAACTAAAAACAACAATTTAGAAACTTAGAAAAAACAATAATGCGAAGCAAAAAATGTTGAAGTGCATGATAATTTTTTATAATTTGACAGAAATATTATTTTAGTGAAATTTTATATAAACAAACAGTGTATTTATGACGAAATTACATTTTAACGAATTTTCGTTTGTCCGTAACAAGATTATTAGGAATATTCACTTTTAAACATGTCATTTTTATAGAATCTGATTATTATAAATTGTCTTCTTCGCAAAAGGGCATTTCCAAGAGAAAAAATAAGTACATAAAAGGTTATTTGACAGTAATAAGTTTTTGCATGGGATTCTGTAAATATTTTATAGGCAGTCCTAGAATTTTTCATTGACTTATGTGACATAATCACGAGCCGTGCTAAAATATTTAAAATATTTAATTGATTACTTTAAATATTCCAGCACTGCTTGTAATTATTTTACATTAGTCAATGAAAACTTCTAGGACTGTCTATGAAATATTTACAGAATGGTGTCCCATCCAAAAGTCAAGTACTGTCTTTTATGTACTTATTTTTTCCATTTAAAAATTTTAAAATGTTATATGTTTAATATTTTTTGGGCTTTAAAATTAAAATCTAATTTCGACATTTTTTTACTAAACCTCTTTACAGTCCATGAAAATAAAGTTTTTGTGCCATAAATGTTTAAAATTTATTTTTATTTAAAACATGATATCATCATATTTTATGTTTTTGAGGTCATTGATTCAAAATTAACTTTTTAATTTGTTGTTCGCTACCCTCACATCATCGAAACTTTCCTACAAATTTATTAAATATTTACTTGCAATATTCGAAACTTTTATCCAAATGAGACATTTAAATCTTTACACAACGTTCAATAAACATTGAAAATAAATGTTGTGAATATTGCAAATAAATATTTAATAAATTTTTAGGAAAGTTTCGGTGCTGTGAGGGTATTTAGAAGCTAAGTAGTTGTAATGAACTGGTATCATAAAGATACCTTTTTTGGTAAATATGTAAATTATCGGTTTCTTGTAAATCATAATATGGTAGATAGACAGAAGATTGATACTATAAATTTAGTTGTTTTACCATATGTGAACGAGTTACAATATTCTTTGCAAGAATCCCACGTGAAAAGATTACCGGTAAACTCCGTGGAATCTGTGCTCTGCGGAGTGAATCCGCAAATATTCCGCGGAATTATGATTTTCTTAAATATGCTGAGAATTCACAGAACAAGTTAAATTGTAAGAAAACCGATTTACAAGAATTTAATTTATGTTTATCCAGGCAATCCATAAATATTTTTAACGTAAACTGTCAAAAACGAAGAATCAGAATATTTAATATATCCTGACAATATTAAAATAATTTCAAAGTATTCATCTATCCATAACATTACCCACGGTTATCACGGTATAATCCACAGTATTTTATCCAAATTTGGTATAATTTCAAAGGTAAGTTTACTTTCAAGATCGATCACCTTGCTATTACCTACGGTTATCCATTTGGCCTGACACTATTTTAAACATTTCCAGAGGATCCTAAGTTTCAAATTTAAAAGGTAACCTAACCTTGCAAAAACAATGAATCTACATAACACCCGCGGTTATCCAGGTAACATGTTACTATTTTAAACAATTTCTAAGGTAAGTCAACACAACCTGTCAAATATGATGCATTAGATAATTATCAACTGATATCCATGTATCCAGTCATTTTTTGATCAATTTCAAAAGTTAGCATAATATATCAAAGAAAAAGCAACCAGCAAATCGTCGCTTGGGCAGCAACATGCCGACTCAGCTAAACAGTGAAAAAGATGCCGTTTCAAAAATAAAAGTGCTTATCCAGCTTATCAACCACTGTTATCCAAGTATCCGGCCATTATTTTGGACAATTCCAAAGTAAGTGAGCCTATCCTGACCCAGGCGATGCACCAGTAAATGAACTACAGATATCAAGTAATACGGTCACTTTTTTAATCAATTTCAAAGGTAAGTTAACATAGCATGTGACCCATCACGTCGACATTTTAAGAAACGTGGACTCAAAATTCCAAAAACCCTGTTTTTGGTTTATTTTATCACGTATAGAGAATGATGCTGACGTGCTAGAAGTTTCTAATTAGGTTTAAATTAAAGCTTGAACTATCAACTATAAGAATCAAATCGAAAAAGTTTTAAATCAGTCAAAAAATTTTATATAGCACAACTTTTTCAAGTGCGCATGCGCTCTATTTGTACTTATTGAGCGGTACACTACGGCGCTCTTACTTTTTAATTTTATTTGCGCTATTTATTGTTATTTGTCAGTTTTAAGATCGCTAATTTATTTAAAATTTTAAAACCACAATTTTTTATTTTTTTAATTTTTACTTAAGATTCGTAATCATCGCCAACTTGAAAACCCCTAAATACCAAGTTTTAGTCAAATCTATCAATTTAAAAAAATTATATGTCCGACAATTTCAAACCTTCATTTTGAATTGTATAATAACGACCTTACATTCAATCAGCAATATTCAGCGATCCCAAGAATGATAAATAAAAATAAGTAGCTTAAATAAAATTAATAAGTATAAAAGTGCAACAGTATCGGTATACTGCTCTATGAGTACAAGTAGAGCGCGTGCGCACATGAAAAGTTGTTCTATATGAAAATTTTTGACTGATTCAGAACTTTTTCGATTTGATTCTTATAGTTGACAGTTCAAGCTTTAATTTAAGCCTAATTAGACACTTCTAGGACATTGGCATAATTCTTTACACGTGATCAAAAAAGACAAAAAATAGGGTTTTTAAAACTTTGAGTCCATTTTTCTAAAAATCTCGACGTGATGGGCACTTTTGGAGATCATATTCGTGTTCAGCGATAAAAATCCTATAAGAAAGTCATTGTCCGGTCTTTGAACCATTTTTCGTGTCGACCAGTGTAATTAGCAGGTGTATCGTGTACGACAGGTTACGTTGACGTAGTGTGGAAATTATCCAAACATTCGACTGAATATATGGATAAGATTATATGGTTAGCAGGTATATTGAGTATATCTTTGGATATCATTGGGTTATTAGCAGGTGGATCAGATCAGATCGCATTTGGTTTACAGTATTCCTTGCTAATATGGAGCTTGCTACATTGGCGAGACTAGTAGATACATAAAAAGTAGATTAAGCGAATATAAGAGGGATTGCAATAATGATAATAGAAGAACGGCTCTAGTAACCCATGCTCATGAGAATTTTTTTAATTCTGATTCAACAAATATTATTTGTAGTGAGCGAAATTACAGACGCAGGAAATTTAGAGAAATGTTTCACATTCTCAAAGTCCAAAACTCTGTAAGTAAGCAAACTGACATAAATAATTTAAATCAAATTTATCATTTATTAATTCTAAACACTAATTAAAATTTTTTAATTAATGAATTTCTTTTTATATTTCAATTAAGGTAAATGTACATATTTCCGTGCCTTATCATCATATGGCATTTAAAAACATTTTTTATACGTTAAGAAGCAGATATGCTCATACGTTTCTTTAATTTCTTAACGTTTTTGTGTTTGTAATCAAGAACATAATTTATGATTATTTTCAAAAAATGGAGTTTCTTATATAAAGTTTTTTGTTCAATTTCTGAAGAGACCTCTTGGTAAGTTTTTGTTTTTTCGTTATGTAATTCAGAAATGTAAAAAAAGAAAAAGTTTTCGAATTGAAAATATAACATGTATTTCAGTTTAAATATCTGAGGATGCCTGTTGTCCATGGGCAAAAGCTCATAAATAAACAAAATTTTTTTAAATTATTAAAATAATGCATTTTTAAAAAACAAAATAATATCACACTAAAATTGTGAATCCAAACAAAATAACAGGCATAGTAAGTTTAAGGCACATCTGACAGTTACTGCAAGATGCAAGTTTAGCAGCCTTTAAAATAAAAAATTTGACAATTATAATGAAAAAAGTAAAGGACCCCGCAGAAAAGACATTAGTTCAAGGTCCCAGTCGATTCCGAAGTAACTTTGGGGTTTTGTAGTTTTCGTAATTCTGAACAACTTTTCTCTCTTGGAAAATTGATTAATACAAAATCCTAAAGACACAGAGAAATTGACTAAGACCCAAAAGTATATATTTTCTACGGGGTCCTTTAAGAGTTAATTAATTAAAAGATCATCTCATTCAAATAAGGTAAATGTACATATTTCCGTGCTAGAACCTAATTCCGTGCTATTTTTTTATTAATTAAAATAAGGAATTGATAAAATATTTTAGCAAGTGGAAAATTGTAGAATAAATTTTGGTATTTAGTAGATTAATATTATGGGTTCTATTTTACTAAAATATTTTATTAATTTTTTATATTAATTAATATTATATGATAGCACGGAATTATGTTCTAGCACGGAAATCCCTTTAACGCCGGGAAGGACACATATTTTACTCAACTTTTAGAGCCATCGTTCTAAACGATTTCGTAAGTTAAAAATTTGGTATGAATCCATCCCTATAGAGTTTTTATCGCTCTTTCAGAATCTGAAGTTTAAATTTTAAAAAAATTTAATTTGAGAAAGTTGTGAACATCTTTCCGACAAAAAACTGAAAATTTTTCTTTTTTTTTTGGAAAAATGAATTTTTTTTTAAGGTAGCAAGTAAGAATGCATGCGTAAAACCTACAAATATCGCGTCCGCAAATACCAACCTTCAATATGGCGAAATGTACATTTAAAAATTTCAAAATGGCGGCTTCAAAATGGCGATAGAAGATATTTTTTTTAAATAAACATCAAAGTCTAGTGTACGAATTTAAAAAAAAATTTGGATAATCATGTCAGTTTGTATGTAGGGGTTTTTGAGGTTGCTGATTACGAATCTGATATCAAATTTCAAAAATTCAAAATGGCGGATCCAATATGGCGGAATATATTTTTTAAATTTGACAAAATATGTTTGAAACCTCCTACTCAGGGGTTTTCGGGGTCGCTGATTACGAATCTGATATTAGTTTTTCGAAATTTAAAATGGCGGATCCAATATGGCGATCGTAAATTTAAAAAAACGTTGGATTTTATTGAAACCTCCTACTCAGGGGTTTTCGGGGTCGCTGATTACGAATCTGGCATCAAATTTCGAAAATACAAATTGGCGGATCCAATATGGAGGATGGTTTTTTTAAAATTTGACTGAGTATACTTAAAACTCTTTACTCGGGAGTTTTTGGGGTCGCTGACTTAGAATCTGATGTGAAACATTCTAAATTTAAAATGGTGGAATTAATATGACAAACAAAACTTGGTTTTTGATAAAATCTATATTTGATAGGATTGTCTTCAAAGTAAAAGTTTCTAAATATTATATATTATTTTTGTGTCAAGATCATATCAAAAAGTCTCACTTTCTTAATCCACAAAAAAATGTTGATGTTTTTTTAACGACTCGAGTTCGACGCGCTATATCACTTGAATTTTTATTTGTGTATTACTTGTAAAAATCGGCCACGATTAATAGTTCGTCTAACATTAAAATATTTAAACAAATAACTATTTAACCAATAATTTATTTCTGATTTGTTGAAAGTTTTGGGACGATGAATCAATATATGAAGAGTTCTTCATGTCACTGGAGAAGGACATTTTAAAAATTATAAATTTGTGTAAAGTAATAAATCAATGTGAGTGTATTTCTCAAAGAGTTGACAGGATTCTGTTTGTACAATTCTTGATGATTTTGTTGTAGTCAAACACATTTTTCGATGATATTGTCAAATATATGCATTTAAAAAAAAAAATCTCAAAGACAATAAAATGACAATTTTTTCTACTTGTTTTCTAAGTGATAATTGTTCTTGTTATAAAGGATTCAGTAAAACAAAAGATAACTAGTTTCTTGACAAAAAGCAAATAAAACTAGACTGCTTTTTTTATTATTTGTTGTTATGGAAACTAGTTGTCTTTTGTTTTAATAGATAAATCGGATTCACATTTCGTTGCTAAGAAAGTCGTGTTATTTCTTGTTGTGTAAATTCAATAAATTGTTATTTTATTATTTTTTGAGTTTTTTCTCAATAATTGGAAATATTTGACAATGGCACCTAAAAGAAAACGCTCAACTAGAACAAAAACGTCAAGGATTGTACAAGCTGAATCGAGTGAACTTTTTGAGAGTGATTCTCGAATTGATTTAGTAATTCTGCCGAATTTGGTGAATTCAGATGCAGAATCAGAAGTAGTCAGTGACGACAATGATGATAGTGAATTATCTGCAAGTGAGCAAGTCACATTATCTTATAGAACAGTTGTTCAAAACTATTCCGATGCTCAGGCTAAATTAGAACCAGATCACAAATATAATTGGGTTTCCGGGGAAAAAAATTGCTCTCGAATTTTTGAAAACCAGTACCTCCTAACAGATATTCAAACAAAAAGGATCAGGGACAGTTCGCCAACAGAACTTTTTGAAATGTTTTTTTCCAGTGACATGAAGAATTATATTATCGAAGCATCTTCTCAAAATGGTTTGCAGATGACAATTCGTGAGTTAAATGCATTTGTAGGAATAATTATTCTGACAACTTTCAACAAAAGAACATCAGAAAGAGATTACTGGTCAAACAGCCCCTTACTTGAATGTCCTATTGTTAGATCAACAATGCCCCGCGATCGATTTTTAGAAATAAAAACAAATCTAAAGTGCTCCAAAACTACGGATGAAGATCCAAATGATGCAGCGTGGCGAGTTCGAGTAATTTTGGAAATGTTTCGAAAAAATATTAAATCCTTCGGCTTTTTTCAAACAGCGTTATCGATTGATGAGATGATGATTAAATTCTATGGACGTTTGAAGATTAAACAATTTATTAGGAACAAGCCGATCAGATTTGGAATCAAAATGTGGGGTTTGTGTGGTGCTGATGGATTTCTATTCGAGTGTGATATTTATTGCGGAAAAGATGCCAGAAATGATAACATGTTGAGTAAATGTGCTTTAGGAAGTCGCGTGGTACTGAAAATGCTACAAAGTCTACTCCTGTCAACTACTGCTAAGAAGTTGCATAATTATCATATCTACTTTGACAACTTCTTTTGCAATCCGGATTTGATGGTTCATCTCAAGAATATTGGTTTGATCGCAACTGGCACAGTTAGGCAAAATAGAGTAAAAGAAAGTAACACAGTCAATGCAAAATCTCCTAGGGGAACTTTCAGCATCAAGCATGATGAAAATAGCGGACTCAATTACATTACACTTATGGATTCGAAAATAGTATCTATACTGTCAACAGCTGCAGGAGAAAAACCACTGAAACTAGTGAAGCGCTATTCGAAACAGGAAAAAACCAAAACCGACATTGCCATACCAGCAGCATTTTCCATGTACAATAAATTCATGGGAGGTGTTGATGTGCATGATCAATATCGCAGCAATGTCTTACCATCGATTAGAAGTAAGAAGTGGACCTGGCCGATTTTAATGGAACTCATTCAATCGTCTATCGCGAATGCAGTCATCATTTCTAACGCTGTTCTGAAGGAAGAAAAAAAATCGAGTGGAAAAGAATTTGCGATGAAAATCTCAGAAGATTATTTACGTCAATCTCCATCACGTTTAAACTCGCATTTATTGAAAAAAGTAGACAATAAACGAAGCTGTGATTCCGAGAAATGTCCAGTGAGAACACAATTATTTTGTGACAAATGCAACAAATATTACTGCAAGGTTTGTTTCCAAAAAGTTCACTCTGAATGAGCATTACTCACGTTTATTTTTATCGTTGTAGTTGTTTTTTATAATATAAATTTTTTAAAATCAAAAAAAAAACAAAAATATCCAAAAACTAAAAAAAAATGATGACTCTACATTTCACGTTTACCTCCTCGTGGTTAGAGTTGGGCAACATTAAAACATTTTAATGGCTAAAGAACGTGATACCTTTGATTATCTTCTTGCAGAAAATAATATACCAAGTGTTTTTTTCGTAATAAGTTTCAGATAAATTTTGTCCATCTACAAAGAAATCATCCGTAATATTGGAATCAATATTTTTGAGTTTTGAAATCTAACAACAGATTCGTGCTAGACGTCTAAAAACCCCCGAGTTACAAATTTCACCAAATTGCAACAATTTTTAAATTTTCGATCGCCATATTGGATCCGCCAATTTGTATTTTCGAAATTTGATGCCAGATTCGTAATCAGCGATTGCGAAAACCCCCAAGTAGCAAGTTTCAACAAAATCCAACGATTTCTTAAATTTACGATCGCCATATTGGATCCACCATTTTTAATTTCGAAAAACTAATATCAGATTCGTAATCAGCGACCCCGAAAACCCCTGAGTAGGAGGTTTCAATAAAATCCAACGTTTTTTTAAATTTACGATCGCCATATTGGATCCGCCATTTTAAATTTCGAAAAACTAATATCAGATTCGTAATCAGCGACCCCGAAAACCCCTGAGTAGGAGGTTTCAAACATATTTTGTCAAATTTAAAAAATATATTCCGCCATATTGGATCCGCCATTTTGAATTTTTGAAATTTGATATCAGATTCGTAATCAGCAACCTCAAAAACCCCTACATACAAACTGACATGATTATCCAAATTTTTTTTAAATTCGTACACTAGACTTTGATGTTTATTTAAAAAAAATATCTTCTATCGCCATTTTGAAGCCGCCATTTTGAAATTTTTAAATGTACATTTCGCCATATTGAAGGTTGGTATTTGCGGACGCGATATTTGTAGGTTTTACGCATGCATTCTTACTTGCTACCTTAAAAAAAAATTCATTTTTCCAAAAAAAAAAAGAAAAATTTTCAGTTTTTTGTCGGAAAGATGTTCACAACTTTCTCAAATTAAATTTTTTTAAAATTTAAACTTCAGATTCTGAAAGAGCGATAAAAACTCTATAGGGATGGATTCATACCAAATTTTTAACTTACGAAATCGTTTAGAACGATGGCTCTAAAAGTTGAGTAAAATATGTGTCCTTCCCGGCGTTAAAGGGATATGTACATTTACCTTAATACAATATTAATAAAAGCTTTATAGAAATTGATTCACGTATAAATATATTAAGTAAGGTCGAAAATAATTTTTTAAGCATGTTCAAATATAATATTATTCTATAATACTGAATAATAGTATTTTTCAAAAAGTTCCAGTAATTGAAGTAATCGCAGTAATTGGCACATTTATACTACTTTAATAATAATAATAATAATATAATTAAAAAAAAAGATTAAGACTATACTTAATCATAGTGATACATGGACACAAATGTCCAATTTTTCGTGGAAAAGATCAAAATTTATTTTGTAAAAAATACTACAGTACACGGAGAAAAATGGATTATACGTGATATAAACCAGATTATATTTCTTATAATGTTTTTACATTGTATAGATAATAATAATTGGTCTTAACGTTATTTTAAATAAATAACATTTTGACATATTAGAACTAACCCATAAGTTAAAAAAATTAATTTGATATTTAATTGCCTAATAATAAAATTAAAAAAATTAAAATTTCAATTTGTTGTTGCTAATAATTAATTAAATTAATTAATTAATTAATCACTAAATTTATTTTTTCAACATTTTATTTATTCGTAAATCTCTGGTAATTTAATTTTTATAAATTAACAAAATTAATAAAACTATTTTCAAAAAATTATTATTAAAATTGTTATCAATTAAATAATAATTGATCAATTAATCACAAATAAATTTACAAGCAAATAAATTCTTACTAAACACAAAATTTATACTTTGTAAGTAAATAAAAATACTTTTAAGAAAAGGTTAAAAATAATATTCCCTTTTAAACTAAAAATGGTTGTAATTAATAATAAGCTAATCATACACTATAAAAACACTGCAAAAACAAGTATCTTAAAATAAATTATAATCACTTTTAAAACGATGAAAACATCTTATTTTTCCATTTTCTATCTTAGAAACTAATGCATTTTAGATGCTTTGAATAACTTTTTGGAAACAACTTAAAAGTGACTACCAAAGTATCTTAAAATAAGATGCCTCTTTTGACAGTGTAAATAAATGCATAATACTATAATTGTTTTTAGATTTATAAAAATGAAATTACCAGAAGCTCACAAACCTGGAAAATTAAAATAACAGCACATGTAAAAAAGTTTGATCACAACAAATTTTCAAAACAACTTTAACCTCATAAACATGACAATTTGAAAAAACATGTTGCTACAGTAATAATCTATAGTTGAGGGGCTGGATGCTATAATGTGTTACGCGCCATGTTAAATGAATGGCGCATAACACATTATAGCATCCAGCCCCTTAATTATAATTTGATTCGATTTTGGATTATAAAATGTACTGTCTATTGTGAATACCAGAAATAAGTCTAAAATTTTTAAAGGTTGTAAATAGATTATAAAGGGTAATATTCAGATTATATTCAGCATTATCTTATTTTCTATATTCCTAATTGTATAATCCATTTTTCTCCGTGTAAACTAGTGTGCATGTATAAATTTTCTACATATTTAGATATCGCTTGAAACAAGTGACGATTAAAAACAATTTATGTAAATAGAATTTCGCTCTAATAACTATTCGATTAATTGATATTTAGTTAAAATGACATTTTTACCACATGCAGTTCAGTAAAATCTCATTTGAGAAATATTAATGCGATTGAAAATTTTATATTTATTACTGTAATTAAAAAAATTAAATTAATTTAAAGGGAAGAATAACATGGAGAAGCAAAATTACATGTTAAAATTTTTGAAGAAAAGTTACGCGTTGCATGGAAAATAGAAGCAATGTAGTCGATGGAGGCGCTACTGTAGATAAAAAATAGAAATAAATAGGGGAGAGTGGGGCAAATCGGACCGGTGGGTAAAGTGGACCCCCTTCAATATTTTCGAAATAGCGAAATTGGCAAAAGTGCTATTTAGAAATTTGAAACAACAATGTGTAGTATACATTATTTTTTCAATTTGACATTTTTACTTTTGTTTGTGCAACGCTGAGAACAAAAGTTTTTTTTAGTTTTTTTCTACACTTTTACGAATTTTTTCTTAAGGAAATTCTGAGGAAATCGTGTAATATTTCCAATTATTAGGTCTTGGGTTTTGAAGGTACACACCTCAGGAATATTTACCACTAAAAACTTTTATGAATTTGCAAAGCGTTTCTTTTTGACAAACATTTATTCTCAAAATGGGCCTGTGGGGCAAACCAGACCGTTTTCGGTGAGGCAAACCAGCCATAGGATATTTCCATTGAATTAAAGTTTAATAAAAATTATTTTTAAATAAAATGTTTCTTTCATTAAAATATGTACTTATAATGAAAAATAATTGTCTTCCAATGAGAACTGAACCCTTTAATATTGTTTCTCTGACAATGGCAAACATTTTTATTTTTTATTAAAAAAATATTTATTTAATTAAAATTCAATCTTGAATTATTATTTTCATTACTACAACCATTGTTTACATGATTGTTTATGTTTTTTATTATTGTAGATTATGTAATTGCAATATTATAAATAAAAAACCAAACGGTCCGGTTTGCCCCATGGGGGGTCCGGTTTACCCAAGGGGGTGGGGCAAACCGGACCGTTTGCAAAATTTTTTAAAGCTAATACAGCAACTAAACAATAAAAGATGAAGTATAAGTGTCTCTAGGAAAAAGTTGCGCAATTAAATAATCTTTTAAACAAGCCCTTAAAAAATGAAATCGGTTGATTCGTTTAGTCACAAGAGTCAAAAAACCGTTAGGGGGTCCGGTTTGCCCCACTCTCCCCTATACTACTGTTTTAAGGGCTGGAAAAACTGAACTTCTTGTTGGTGAGCTGAGGTAAAAATATTGACGTCGAACTTATTTTTAAATTTGTAAATTTAGGTGAAACATCTACTATTTACATTTACACCAAATGACCCTAAACGAAAATTATACACCAAATAAAAAATGAGTAATTCAAATATAAAAATATCTGTGTTTATATAAAATTAGCAATGAATATAATAATTTAAATAAGTCATTCTTCTATCGTTAAAATCATACATGTTTAAAATTACACTGAGAAAAATGGTTATTGAGCTTTAATATCTAGATATTAATGGTGAATATCTTTGACAGTCAAATACATAAAATACATAAACATCTTAGATGTTTAAATTTAATATCCATAGATATTGGAAAAGACATGTCCAAACATAACCTCCAATTTGTAGATTATACTTTTTAACATCTGAGATATTAAACCCTAACATCTAGATGTTATAAAATACCATCTTTTATTAATATCTAGTATATTAAGATTTTTAATATCCAATTTTCTCAGTGCACATAATATTTTATTTTATTTTTAATTATTTAGATTGCAAAGTTTTCAAAAATTCAGAAATCGCGTACTTTCAAATTAATATTTCTTGTATATTTAAAGAAAAAACAGGAAAACGGATAAGAAAATCTGAAAGTTTATCGAAAACACTCTATATTCGGTGAGTTTTTATTTAATTCAATAATTCATCCTTCTCGTAATTAATTAATAAAAACGTCGAAATTGGGTTATTTGGTAGACCAACTTTAAAAACATGTTTTATCTATTATTTTAATTTTTTTACTAGTTTATTGAATACGGATTAATTAATTAAGTAATTTTAAACAAGAATCAATAACTTTTTTACATTTTGAAACATTTTTCTGTTTTTTATACATTTTCTAACAGCTAAAAAAGTGACATTTTATCGCACCTTCTCCACTTTACACTCATATTTTGAGAAAATTAATAAATATTTTAACATAATTCTTTTTATTTCGTTCCCTAGACATCATAAAGAATCATTTCTAAAAGAGTCAATTTTTTCTAAAATTAAGCCGCAACGACCTTATTCGATATATAATGGTCTGACCCAAAGGTCAACACACAAAAAACCTAGTTTCATTTTTGTTGCATCTCAAAATGAGACTATGTTAAACGCCATAGAACGTGGTGCCACCTAAAAGTCTCATTTTTGTTGCAACTCAAAATGAGTAGCGTACGATACTCATTCTGAGACTAGGTTTTTTCAGTGAATATATGATCTGCTTACATTATAGTGTGTATGAGATTCGGCACTAGTCTTGTTTTGAACTCCGCCTAGAAGCTTCTATCAATATGTTCAGTCTGTTTTGTTCCGCGTATAAGACTGCAAAAGAATTAAAACTTGTTCAACCTACTGAAGGGCTTTAAACCTTTTACCACTCATTTCCCTGTTTTTTATCCTAGAGCCGCAGAGATAGACAACTTTGGGAATGAAATCTAAATAATTACTGCTGAACTCCAAAAGTTTCAATCGAATTTTTCTGCGAACAGCATTCTACTGTCATACTTATTGTTTCAGGAAAAGAGAAAACATTAAACTCACAAATTTACCAGAAATTTATTATTTATACGTTTTTGGAGTCCTCTATATCTGAATTTAAAAAAAAAATGAAATTGGCAGATCCAAAATAACGGATAAAAATTTTAAAAATTATCATATAAAAATTATCATATTAAAGTGGATACATTTCTCAAAAATCTAATCTTTTTGCCTGATACTTATTATTTAGGCGTTTTTAACAAATAATTTTTTAATTTGTTATCTGACATATTGGATCCGCCATTTAAAATTTTTGAAATCCGACTTCACAATCATAATCAGGGACCACTAAAATTTAATTATTGAAAAGTAATAAAAACTTTTTTTGAGTTATTTAAAAACCGCAAGGAGATAGATTTTCTAATAATTTTTATTATACAAAACTTTAATTGTTTATAATAAATTATACACTAATTCAATGGAGAATTTCATGAGATTTCTATTGTTATTTTTATTACATTAAATTTCTGCCAATTTCGTAGAGAAATTCCTGTTTGAAATGTTAAACTCTTAATATCACAAAACACCCCCCCCCCGACGATTTTTATCAACATTATATGAAAATAAAGCGTTAATTCTCTAGTTTCTATTCCCATTTGATATATTTACACTTTATTTTTATATAATTTTGATAAAAATCGTCGAGGGGGTGTTTTGTGATATTAAGAGTTTAACATTTCAAACAGGAATGTCTCTACGAAATTGGCAGAAATTTAATATAATAAAAATAGCAATACAAAGCTTATGAAATTCTCTATTGAATTAGTGTATAGTATATTACAAACAATTAAAGTTTTATATAATAAAAATTATTAGAAAATCTATCTCCTTGCGATTGTTTTTTGTCGGTGAAACGGTTTGAAATGAAATGCCTCATATATATATATATATATATAGGGGAGAGTGGAGCAAACCGGCCCTTCTAACGGTTTTTTTACTCTTGTAACTAAACGAATCAACAGATTTCATTTTTTAAAGGCTTGTTTAAAAGATCATTTAATTGCGCCACTTTTTCCCAGAGACACTTATACTTCATCTTTTATTGTTTAGTTGCTGTATTAGCTTTAAAAAATTTTGCAAACGGTCCGGTTTTTTATTTATAATATTGCATTTACATAATCTACAATAATAAAAAACATTAAGAATCATGTAAACAATGGTTGTAGTAATGAAAATAATAATTCGGGATTGAATTTTAATTAAATAAATATTTTTTGAAATGAAAAAATAAAAATGTTTGTCATTATCAGAGAAACAATATTAAAGGGTCCAATTCTCATTGGAAGACAATTATTTCTCATTGTAAGTAAATATTTTAATGAAAGAAACATTTTATTTAAAAATAATTTTTATGAAACTTTAATTCAATGCAAATATCCTATGGCCGGTTTGCCCCACCGAAAACGGTCCGGTTTGCCCCACAGGCTCATTTTGAGAATAAATATTTGTCAAAAAGAAATCGGTTTTTTTATATTCATTTGTCATTGCTGTCATGCTATAATTGTTTGGCATTTATTATTTTTCTTTACTTATAAAATAAAGAATCTCACTTTTGTCGCTATTCATTAGCCGTTTTCAATTTCCAGTATAGAAATAAAGATGTCATTCATCTTTAACAATCCCATGAACCACAGAGTACCATAATCCATGCGAAAGCGAACATTTTCTAATAAATCCCCAGCCACATTGGATTAGCCATTTTAAATTTTACAAATCTGATGTTAGATTCGATTTAAGCTACCTTAAAAATCCTCGAGTAGCGTATACCAGTCAAATTCGAGAATTTTTTTATAAATCGTTAGCCATATTGGATCGACAATTTCAAATTTTTAAATTCTGATGTCAGATTCATCTTCAGCGACCCCAGAAACTCCCGAGTAGCATGTTGCAGGCAAATTGAAGCATTTTTTAATAAATCGCCAGCCATATTGGATCTGCCATTTTGAATTTTAAATAGCTAACGTTAAATTCGTCTTCAGCGACCCCAAAAACCCCCGAATAACAAAACTTTGATAAATTTAATGAATTTAAAATTTTTTCGTCAACCATATTGAATTTTAAAAATCCGACCCCAGATTCGTATTCTGCGACTACAAAAACCCCCGAGTAACAAGTTTGAAGCATTTTCGTTTGCTTTTATTGTTTTTCTTTTTAATTTAACCGCCATATTAAAGACGCCATTTTTTAATTTCAAAAGGTGCTATATTGTAATTGAAAGTAGACATAATAACTTACATTTTAAGCCATATTAGAACTTTTTTATTAAAATCATTTTTGGACGGATAAGGTCTTCCTCTGACAGAGAATTCCCCATATATATATATACACTACCAGCAGAAATTGTCGGTACGAACGACGGGCGAGCTACGAAAAGTTGCTGCCGAAATTAAATTAACATATTTTATTATTGAAAAATTATAGAAACATGGTTCTTAGATCGTTTGAAAGCCAATTAAATTCTGCGTCGTTTGATATATGAATGAAAATTATTTGATATTTTTGAGAGATTTTATCACCTAAAAGATTTTGAAAAAAAATTAATTAATTTGTCTATTTTTGTGCACCATGTTTGTGTGGCTGCACATTCTAGAAAAATTTAGAGAAAAATTTTAAACTCTAGCAACTTAATCTTTAAAGTCTCAGCTTTTATTTGAGCTTTGAAAATTGAAAATCCGTTCAGTAGTTTTTGAAATATCTAAAAAATTATCCTAGCATGTTGTTTTATAATTTAGGCGGTGATACACACTTATTGCACTCTCGCTGCTCACCTGGTTCGTTGCGGCAGGGCCGAATAAGCGGCATATAGAGTGGGGGTCATATTTAGAGCCCTTATTAAGTTTTTTATAATTTTAGATTTAATATTCATTATAAAAATTTAATAATTGTTAAAGTTAATTATTATATACATAAATAAGTTGTCATATTACAAACTTTCATGATCAAAGAGTCGTTTAATTTGGGAAAAAAAGTTAGAAAAGTGAAAATTTGTACGTAGAAATAAACGACTATTTGATCATGAAAGTTTGTAAAATGATAACTTATTTATGTATATAATAATTAACTTCAACAATTATTAAATTTTTAATGAATATTAAATCTAAAATTACAAAAAACTTAATAAGGGCTCTAAATATGACCCCCACTCTATATGCCGCTTATTCGGCCCTGCCGCAACGAACCAGGTGAGCAGCGAGAGTGCAATAAGTGTGTATCACCGCCTAAATTATAAAACAACAAGCTAGGATATTTTTTTAGATATTTCAAAAACTACTGAACGGATTTTCAATTTTCAAGGCTCAAATAAAAGCTGAGACTTTAAAGATTAAGTTGCTAGAGTTTAAAATTTTTCTCTAAATTTTTCTAGAATGTGCAGCCACACAAACATGGTGCACAAAAATAGACAAATTTATCAATTTTTTTTCAAAATCTTTTAGGTGATAAAATCTCTGAAAAATATCAAATAATTTTCATTTATATATCAAACGACGCAGAATTTAATTGGCTTTCAAACGATTCAAGAACCAAGTTTCTATCATTTTTCAATAATAAAATATGTTAATTTAATTTCGGCAGCAATTTTTCGTAGCTCGCCTGTCGTTCGTACCGACAATTTCTGCCGGTAGTGTAAATAATTTCGTTAATTAACAAATAGATAAATCTGGTCCTTCTTAAAAAATCTTTTTTTTATGACAAATTTATGTTTATTTATGAAATTTATGTTTATTTTTTAAAAAAGTAATTTTAAAGTTAATAATTATCATTGTTATTAACAATTATATTTATATAAAATATAAATTAAAAATTATTTAATCAATTTTTTATTACTTATAATCGGGTGGTCATACTAGACTAATTTAAATTGATTTCGATCATGAGGAATGAAAAAATAAAAAACAAACACGATTTTTCTCAAAATTCTTGTAAATTGTTAACTTTGAGTAACAATTAATATATAAACAATTATAATTTGAAATAATGGGTTTCGGGAAAACTTTTAGAAAATTTATCTCCTTTCATTTAAGACCAAGAACATCAAAATCGGATAAAATTTGTAGGCTCTAGACAATTTTGAACAGTAAAGTGTAAGAATTAGGATTCCCGGGCACTCACACATCGCTGGCACTGAAACGTGGTCGCTCTTACACAAAAATTGCAATATCTCAAAAACTATTTGAGTCTCCATTAATTTTCTTTTATTAAATTTCATTGAAAACTTTCGGAAATATTAAGATTTAAAAAAATTATAACAAAAAAATTTTAAATGGCGTAACTTCAACAGATTTCAAAATTTTCAAAAAATTTTTGGCAAACTAGATTTTAGTATCCAATACTACAATTTCACCAAATTACAGCCTAATCCAAAGACCCCATGCAAATCGCATATTTTCTGACGGAGTCTTACCCTGTTACTATTTCATTTAGTAAACGAATCCTCACTATTTGATTAGTAGAAAACTAATCATTCAAATTTAGAGAGTATTCAAAAAAATATGTAGGCGGGTGCAGAGCGCGACTGCTAGCTTCAGCTGGCTTAGTAAAAATGGGTGTTGGTCAGACAGTTGGTTTCGACTTCTTATAATTATTATAGAATCTAAAACAATATTGAATTGGACTTTAAGATTTGAATTTCAAGAAATAAAATTCTCGTTCAAGAAATTTATATCTTATTGATTAAAACTAAATAGCACTTCTTCTACTCTCTGCGACGAGAATTACACGATTTTAAAATATTCTCATCTAATCAAAACTCACGTCTACTACTGAAAATAAAATCACAATCGGGTATCTCATTGGCTGAATTACGATACATAAAAGTTGTACTTCGCTACGAACATAAACTTTTACTGGATTTAAGTTAAAAGTAGAAGAAAGTTAAATTTTTTTTACTTACAAAATTATATTTTTTACTAAAACTAAAATTATAAAAGATATAAATAAAAATAAATAATAAATATAAATAATTTCATTTTTTGAACTGCTGTTGTGTTCTGCGACAATAATCTTGGACAATAATTGTTTTTACCACTAAATTAAAAATTAAAAGAACATAATAATTTTACCTGAACAAATTCTTACATTCACAAGTAATAAAATTAAAAATTGTGGTATTGTATGACTACTTGTTTCACTACTACTATATTTATTACCAGCACTAAAAAACTTCTAAAAGGACCCCGCACTAAACACACTGAAAATGAACTTTAATTAGTCAATAATAGTCTTTCTGATTGTTAACTGCCTTTTACTACTTCTAGAAAGTAATTAACCTTCTATTAGGTTTGTCTGATTTAAAACATCTTTTACCACTGATGTGATAAAGTGGAAACATTTGAAACAATAAACTTAAAATTAAGTCAAGATTTGTCTCTTCTATCTGATTGTGATATTCTTTTTCTACACAGGTGTGTATAATAACATTGTCTTTACTATTTTAGAATTTATCCTATTATATTTAACAGTCTTAAAAACTTCTGTTTCCGTTTGACTGACTAAAAACTGTTTTTACTAATACTATGAAAAAGTGATAAAACTTTTCTTTGACTATAACCTTCATATACCACTAATAATTAAATTATATTGTTGAATATATTATTGAATTCATATGTTAAATGTTAATTAAAATAAAATAAAATAAATACTGACACTAAATAATGATACTTGAAGTCATTAATGCATTGTTCAGTCATTTATTTTTTATTACTAATTTAATAATTCACTACGAAATAAAAATTTTTCTCCTTTGTAATTTACATAGTACTGATAAATATAATGTAATTCAAACGGAGAAAAACGTCTATACATTCAAATTTTTCCATTTGTGTTCATTTTAAATATTTGAATTTAGAAAAGAATGTTATTTACGTTCCAGAAAGATAGTAAATAACTTTCTCACAGAAAAGAAGAAGAAAGTTTTAGTCGCGTTTCATACATTCCTCTTTTATATTTTTATTGGTAGTAGAATATAAAACTTAAAAATCGATTTGAACCCTATTTTCATTTTGGTATTCAGAGAATGCAATTTGAAGTCGAATAAAGTTTCTCTTTCCATTTTAAAATGTGACCTTTATTCCGATCGAAGTTTTATGCAGTCATAAATATTATATATTTGGAAAGATTTTTTCACTTGATTATTTTTCAAAATTCATATTTTGCTGTTTAAGGAGAATTTAGTGGACTCGAATTTAATTGAATTGGCGCATTTCGTCTTCTTTAGAAAAGGTCACTATATTACTTTTATAAAAAAGAAAAAGCCCCGTTTGAGCCACACTGCTTAAAGGCCCCTGGCGGGGGCCCACGTGGTGGTTCTATGAGGAGGAACCCACGAAGGTACCAGCAGGTGCCTTGCTCTCTGCCCTTACGGTTACCATTTTCAAAAATTTTTCTAAGTCCAAAAAAAATATTTGTTAACATCAACACATTAATTAAAGTCAACAAGTCACTGACAATAAAACGTTGGTGTTCAACTAGGCTCCGTAGAGTAGTGGTTAGGGCGTTAGTCTCGTAAACCGTAGTCTGAAGATCGTAGGTTCGAATTTCGCGAGCGTTAGATTTTATAAATTTATTTCATAGGTTTGCGTTTATTTCAATTTTTTTGCATTTTAAAGCTATCAGTATGCACTTTAATGATTATTATCATTGATTATCATGATTATCATATTTAACAAAAAATTCTTTTTGTACATATTTTTCCATTGAGTTTAAAAACATATTAAAAGAAATGGTACATTGTACAACTAGTGGCGAAAGTGTGATTTTTCGAGAGTGAAGCTCGAGTGAGGCTCGAGCGTAGCGACAGCAGTAATCACTCGAGAAAAATCATTCTTTCACCACGTGTTGTGCACTACGTTTTCTCCAGCATCCTGCGAGGAAATGCATTTATGCATATTTTTTGTAATTTTAATTACGAAGAATTAATATAATGAGATTAATAATAATCAATGAACGTCAATAACTAATCAAATAAATCAACTAAGATCAAAGAAAAAACACAAGACTATTGAAATTTACTTTCGCCACGCTTCGCAGAGAAGTTAAAAAACATCAACTTTCAACACATTTTTCTAACCTGTAAAGTTCCATTTTCACAGCAGGTGTTGGAGAAAAAATTTTTAATTAATTATATATAAGCTAGTAGCATCACGTGCACATATGCGCGCCGGTTTAATTTGCAAAATGTACTAAGACGATAATGCTACACACTTATATGCATATAATTTGAATTTTTTTTGTGATAATATTACTTTCATTTTAATGGAATAAAATGTACAAAAAGAATTTTTTGTTAAATATGATAAATAACAATAATCATTTGTTGTTAAAAAATTTTTTTTTTATTATTACAAAAAATTATATATTTTGAAAAAATATAAAATCATTCTCTAATTCATCATAAAATAACATCAAATTAAAAAAAGAAAAATTGAAATCGGTTAATAATTAACGAAGATATAACCATTTTTGTAAATTTGAACAGCTGATTTCAGTTATAGCGTCGAAAACTACACGCCACTGACTGTGAGTATCCCCACTCCGCCGTTCAAGAGTTAAAAAAACTATATATGTATTTCTACTTGATATAAATGAAAAATAAAAACATAAAATATAACAATTAATTTTTTTTATAAAATACGTGTATTAAACTGTAGATGGTGTAAATTCCATTTTAAAATATTAATAATTAACTAGTTAGGAAATTTTTGAAATAAAAAAACTAACTCTCCCACCCTTAAACCTAGGTCGGATCTTTTTTTTGGAAAAGATTTGTGAAAACACATAAAATTTAATGCCGTTTACACCAAATTGATAAAGTGAAAATTGTCTGAGAAAAAAAATGGCTCCATTTGTTTCTCACAAAAATCGTACCCTTTTTTAATCTTCATTATTGTACATTTAAATAAAAAATATCGAATTTCTATTTAACTGGGATAAAAGTTTGACTCCTCATGTGTACTTTAAAAAAAAGAAATTTGCAATTCCAAAAGTGTAGAAATTCCGTTGCAAAATTACATGTTTTTAGTTAACAAATGGAATTTTGCATAAACTATTTGTCCGATCGAGTTGAATTTTTTTCGGGATTTATTCAACTTTGCAAGGAGAATATTCCTGGTGAATTATAAACAAATTCGATAATTATTAACAAAGTTATTAAACAATTAAAAAAGTGCTATTTTTAATGGTTTAAATTCATTTGCAACTAAACTAATTAACCTTTTTTAACGTACTACCTGTCATTTGAAAGCTATTTCCAAGCTCTACAACTTTTAATAACAACTTTTTCCTCTAAAATGTAACTGGTAGCGTCGGTCATCGAAAAACCATGTTTTCCAAACTTTGACGATTTTTTACACTATTTTTCAGAACTGATAATCGAGAGCAAACTGTAGGGCTCTTATGTGGAGCCCCCAAACTACAATGTACCACTGAAACTTTTCAGGTTGCATTTTTATGCACTTTTTTGACCCAACGACTGGCCTATTTTGGGGATCTGAGAAAGGGGTCATCTATCCTATGTGTTAACTATTTCACTCTTTCTTATGCATAAATTCATTTGCTGTAATTTAAACAAGTTAATATTCTATGTGGCACAATCTCCCCCAGCGTGGATCCTTGGGACGCATCGCCGCACTCCAAAAAACCCCATGTTTGTTAATAACTATGAAAAATAGTTCAAAAGTATATATAAATTCATTAACTACACAAAATTCTACTCCAAATAGTTCATAAATATCCCAAGTGCGAAATGCCAAGACTGCAAAAACGGACCATTATTGGTCCAGTAATGTCTGTCGAGAATTGGCAGTAGTTACTGGGCCATTACTGGTGTTCAAAACGTCCCATTGCTGGGCCAATGATGGCGCCGATGGTCAGATTTTCAAAATTTTTAAGACTGGGCCAGCTCTTGGCCCTATAATGGCACATTTACGGCAAAGGATCAATCTTTAATGGCAAAAGAAAATTGCCAGTGATGTGCCGACCATCGGTCCAGTAATGGCACATTAGTGGCACTTCAATGGCAAACATTTTGTATCTTTGATGGCAAATTATAATTTCCAGTATTGGGGCGTAGCATGGCCCAATAACGATACGTTATTGTCAAAGTTAATCAATCTTTAATGGCAAAATTCAATTGTCAGCGATGTGATGAAGATCGGCCCATTAAAGGTACATTTTGTATTTAAATAATTGAATAAGTTTGAAAAGGATTAAAATTTAAATATTTAAAAATTTGAATTTTCAGTATTTTCAACTGGCAATTTTAAAGAATTAATTTTTTGAAAAAGTTTAATTAAATAGTTATTTAACAAAGAAGTTATTGATTTTTTCAAATAACTTTACACTGAAAAAAAAGTGCTGTTGAATCAAATAGCTCCATGCTGTTGAATTTCCCGTTATTAATTCAATAACACATTTATTAATCGAACAGTATATTGCTTAAAACGAAAAAATGAAACTGTTTAAATTAAAAGTTCGATACTGTTAAATTAATGATATTCTACAAATTGTTTCTATAGTTCATCTATATATAGCAACAGAATAATTTATTGCTTCTTTGACATTATTCATTTGAAACATCTAATAGATAAACTTGTAGAAAATGCGTGTAAAGAATCAAATGAAAAGTTGTTTGCACCAAAGAAGCGCGCTTTTGAAAATGAAAGCATATGCTTTCGTTTCAACGAGTGGTGCTATAGCGGACTGCCAATAGCATATGCTATAAAAATAAGGACACTATGTATTTGAGACATTGACAGGTGCTAAATTTATTGAAATACTTATTCACACATATTTATATGTTTATTAAACCTGTCGTTTTTGAAATTCTTATATAAAAAACTATTATTTAAATTGTTTTAAAGAATTAAGGACTAGTTAAACATAAATTCCCTATATAAATTCCCTTATTCACGAGAAAAATCTCGCGCACGGTATTTAACTACAAAGTAACTGCTCAATGTAAGAAGCGAATGTATTACATTGCAGCGCGGCAATGCACGTTTTGTCGCGGTTACTACCTGGATGGGTGACCGATTGGGAACAGCGTATTTTTCAGACTCAAAAAATTATAAAGTGTGTTTGAATGTGTATGTATGTGTTTGTCGTTGGAAAAAATTTTAAAAAATAATAAAGATGACTATGTTAGTGTGTAAAATTGAAAAAAAGATGTATATAAGAAGTGTTGTGTTAAAGGTGTGAGAATTAGTATATAAAAAATATGTGAACAAAAATTTCATTTTTTCAATTTATCGTTGGTATATCTTTAACCACATAAAAGAATTGACTTAACAGTATGGTGTTATTCAATCGATAGCAACAACTAAAAAAATTAAAAGTACAAATTTTTGAATCATAAAAATGATGCTTTTAAATTTAAAAACTATAGTCATTGACTCAAAAGCATATACTGTTAAATAAATAAATTTTGATCGTTGATTCAAAAGGAATACCTTCAAATTAACATAGTATGCTGTCAATTTAAGAAATATGCTTTTGTTTCAATGAAAGTGATACTATCGAATCATTAGAATCGGTGCTTTCAAAACAACAGCATATACGTTTAGCAGCCCGTTATGACACTATTCAATGAATCAAACTCATATGTCTTTGATTCAACAGCATTTTTTTCTCCGTGTACAATTAAATTCTTAAATAAATGTAACAGAACATTTTATTTCTCATAATTAAATTCTAAGAAACATTTAGTTATTCAATAAATTATTTATTTTTGTATTGAAATAATTGAATTCTCGTAGAATTTTCTATTATAATTGCCAATATAGAGACGTAGCTCGGCCCAATAATGGCACAGTATCGGCTAGTGTAGTGTATTTATAACAACCTTTTTGCTTCCTCGACTTCACGTCAGAGTAGCAGAGTGGTCAGAGTGTTAGGCTGTGGTGCATCAGGTTCAGGTATCGATCCCCGCGAGCGGTTAGAATTTTTCAAATATTTGTAATTTTGCGTTTAACTTAGGGAAATAAGCCGTATAAATATTATAAATTTATTAGTTAATTAAATAAAAAATATTTTTTTAAATTTTGTCAATAAGTAATGGCAGCCAATATTGGGCCATTAATGTCTGCCAAGATCTGGCTGCCTACGTCCAACCGTGGCACAGTGGGCCAGGAAGCATGAAAAAGCGGACAAAAGTCAACTTTAGAATTATAAATTTTAGATATAATAATCTAAATCTATAGTATTTTATGTAACTTTTTGTAGAATATTATAGTTATTTATCAAAAATTATAGCGGTGGTTGTATGTTGGTTAAAAAGTTTTATTAAAAACTTTAAAGTTATCCGCTGACTGAAATGTTTATTTATTTTTTTATAAATGATTATTTTTTTTACTTTTAAATTTTATTTCTTTTAAATGATATGTATTATTATGAAAAATATTTATAATAAATTAAAAAATACTACATTTTTAAAAATATAGCACTTTTAACGTCGGAAAATGTTAATTTTTTGAAATGCACTTGCTATTAATTGTGAGTTCCCCTAACTTCCACGCGATATAAAGTAAACTAAACGTGAAATGTCTTCTAAATTAAATGTACTGTTAATTAAAGTTGCCCATTTTTGCCCATTTTAAAATTTGGTGGAGTTATATAGGTGAATTTTCTGAAAGTGACACTTTTAAATTTCAGTTTTTCAATTAATTTTTTTCTTCAATTATATGGTTTTTTCTATTAAAACTACTTAATTTCATACTCAAGAGTAAGATTTTTAGGTTGCGCAAAATTAATTCTTAAAAATATTAAAGTTTTTTCATTTGAAAAATATTATTGTTGCTCCATTAAATTAATTTATTTAATTGGCGAGCTTTTCTATTAAAAATTCACACTAATATCGCGTTTACGAAATCGAAAATAAAATTACACTGCTTAAAAATTAATAATTTGTATATTTTAATACCAAATATATTCAATTAGATGAAAATATAAATGTATTTAAAGTATTTGATTTAATGGTAATTTGGGTTAATTTGTTCAAAGCAATGCAGGTAAATACTAAAAACAAAAGAAAAACTAGCACATTTCAAGGAAAAGGCTTCGGAGATGAAAAATAAATTTTCTTTCATATTTGTATACATTAGGGCGCAATTAAAATATGTTTTTTAGTAAAACTTACAAATCTCAAACCCTCATTTTATATTACCATCGAAATATTCTGTTAAATTTACTTCTACATTCAAATATATTGAGTATGCCATTTTAAGTTTTGTAAATCTGACCACGGATTTGTAATCAGCGAACTCAAAACCCTCTAGACACCAAGTTTTACAATTGTTTAAGAATTTTTTTGAAAATCTCATCCGCCATATTGGGTCAGACATTTTCAATTTCTTCAATATGGCCTCAAATTCGTAATCAGTGACCACAAAACCCACTATACACCAAGTTTTATAATTGTTTAAGAGTTTTTTTCAAATCCTATCCGCCATATTGGGTCCGCCATTTTGAATTTTTTAAATATGACCTCGGATTCGTGATCAGCGACCTCAAAACCCCCTAGACATTAAGTTTTATAATTATTTAAAATTTTTTTGAAATCTCATCTGCCATATTGGGTCCGCCATTTTGAATTTCTTAAATTTGACCTCAGATTCGTAATCAGCGACGTCAAAAACCTCTAGCCACCAAGTTTCGTTTAAATTCTTTGAAATCTTGAATTATGTCCGCTTTTAAATGCTTCGTGGTCCACTGTGCGTGGTTAACACCACATGAGTCGGCGCAAAGTTGGACCAATATTGTCTGACAAGTCTCGATGCCTGCTTTGCCAATACAGGGCCAATGTTGGGCCTCGTTGGTTTTCGCACTTGGGAGTTTTAGGAATATGTTTACCAAAAAACAGACATAAAAATATTTCTTATTAAAGTTACGGCAAAATGAATTTTTTTGCAACTTTTTGATACAAAATTTTAATTTTAATTTTTTTTTAAATTTATTACACTACCGTCCGAAATTGTGCGAACGCATACACCGCGAGTCATTAAAAAACATACTTGCATTAAAATAGACGTAACTCGGAGAGAAATAAACGTAAAGGATTTTTCTTTTGAGCGTTTGAAAGATTATTAAATTTCGAAAAAAATAATGCCTATTTTAATAAGATTGCTTAAATAGGTTTTAGTATATCATCTTACAAAGTTGAAAAAATAATTGTAATTTTTTGCTCATTTCTTACCTTGACTTTAACCTCTTGCATGGTCCAGGAAAATTTACGGAAAATTTTGCCATTTCACATGATTATTCCTTGGAATCTAAGCTTTCAATTGATTCTAAGAACAAAAAAAACCGTTAACGGGATTCCTGGAAATTAAAAGAATTGTGCGAGCGCGCATAGAAAAAAATTCGACCGTCAATCGCTCGTTTTTCTCGTCTCGCTGGCTCCTTCGTTCATGCGCCAGGGCCGAAACAGAAGATTTCGATTGGGCGCTTTCCCGGGCACCATTACTTTTATTATTTATGCTTTTTCTTGAAAAATTAAACATTTGCATAACTCCAAAGATATTATAATTATGTATTAAGTTAATTAGACTGCTATTAAAATTAAATAAATGTAATAAAGATTATATTTTTGGAATTAAATAATTTAATTTGACAAACTTACACAATTTTTTTGAAATTGAATTTTACTTTTTCAAATTTATTTTTTGTACACTTAATATACTACAATGTAAATTTCTTTTTAAACAGTGCATTGTGTTAAGTTAACATTACCGCAATATTAAATTGTATATTTATTATATTACGCTATATTATGTCGGTTAAAAATAACATTTCTATTTTCTATAATACTCTGGTTATATTCATTTAATATTACAATGATAAAGACTATTTTGAACTTATATTTACTACTCTTACAAAAACCATCTAAAAATCGAATTAATTTTGCAAAATTCAAGTTTTTAAGGAGACTATGGAATGTAAACAAATCTAACTATATGCATAGTTATGTTTGTTTACTTTTCAAAGGCTTCTTTCAACGTTTTATGAATTAAAGTCAACAGTGGTTCATTACCTAAATTCGAATTTTGAAACGTGAAATTTTTACTATTTTTATCAAAATTGACTCAGAATTATTTTTTTGTGTAAAATATAGTTTAACATTTTTAATACAATTCATAGTGTTTAAAGTGTATCTTATTTTAAAAATGGCTCCAAGAAAGGAATTAAGTTACGCATTGCGAATGAAAGTTGTAGTTTTGTGTCAGGAAGGATTATTTTACAGTGAGATTGCCAAAAACTTGGAATTTCAAAAGCGGGTGTTGCAGGGATTATTCGTAAACATAAGAATACTGGAGAGATCAAAAATCGAGATGGTCGTGGCAGGAAAAGATCGACTACTGCTAAAGAGGACACTCACATTGCTTTAATCAGCAAACGTGCCAGAAAAAAGACTGCTCCTCAAATTCGTAAAGAATTTAATGGAACTCGAGAGAACCGGGAAGTATCTTTAACTGTCATCAAAAACAGATTGATTGAAAAAGGTTTAAACGGAAGAATATCAGCAAAAAAAGCCACTTCTAAGAGCTGTAAATAAAAAAAAGCGATTGCTTTGGGCAAAAAAATATGCCACTTGGACTCCAGAACAGTGGAAGAATGTTCTTTTCACGGATGAATCCAAAATCGAACTTTTTGGAGGAAAGCGTAGAGTTTTCGTTCGTCGAATGGAAGGCGAACGTATGATTGACCAGTGCATTACCCCAACCGTCAAGCATGGAGGAGGATCAGTGATGGTGTGGGGATGTTTTGGGAATGGAAAAACAGGGGATTTAAAAAAAAATTGATGGAATTTTAAATAAAGAGGGTTACCATCAAATTTTATGCAAACACGCTGTACCATCAGGAAAAAAACTTATGGATGGAAAGAAATTCTTTTTTCAACAGGATAACGATCCTAAGCACACCTCCAAGTTGTGCAAAAATTATATTGGAAAAAAAGAAAAAGAAGGTGTTCTTGAAATTTTGGATCATCCTCCACAATCACTCGATTGCAATCCGATTGAACTCCTGTGGGACGAGATGGATAGAGAAATTAGAATGCTTCGATCGACAAATGTCAATGATTTGTGGTTAAATCTGCAAAGAGTGTGGAGTTCGATTTCAGAAGAAACGATACTTAAATTGACCAACAGGATGCCGAGAATCTGCAAAGCAGTAATAAAGGCGAGAGGAGGATACTTCGATGAAACAAAAGTGTAATATCTAAAAAATACGTAATGGAAATTTTTTTATTTTATATATTTACGGTAAAAATATTAATTTACTTGTTAATTTAATAATTTTAGAAACTATTAATTATTTTAATTTAAAAAAATCCAATTTCCATTAACATTATTTTAACTTTTATATACAATTACATATACATTAAGAACGTATAACGTACTTTTTTGACAATAATATTGTAATTTTTTGTTTTAAAAATAATTATCTGCAATCGTATAAACTCATGTATACTATGCTAGAAATTATTTTCATAAAATATGTAATATAAAATTTGAATTATTATACATTTTATTACTAAGAATAAAAAACTTCACGCGCGTTACGTGCGAGCTTTTTTTTATCTTTGGTCAAATTAAATTATTTAATTCCAAAAATATAATCTTTATTACATTTATTTAATTTTAATAGCAGTCTAATTAACTTAATACATAATTATAATATCTTTGGAGTTATGCAAATGTTTAATTTTTCAAGAAAAAGCATAAATAATAAAAGTAATGGTGCCCGGGAAAGCGCCCAATCGAAATCTTCTGTTTCGGCCCTGGCGCATGAACGAAGGAGCCAGCGAGACGAGAAAAACGAGCGATTGACGGTCGAATTTTTTTCTATGCGCGCTCGCACAATTCTTTTAATTTCCAGGAATCCCGTTAACGGTTTTTTTTGTTCTTAGAATCAATTGAAAGCTTAGATTCCAAGGAATAATCATGTGAAATGGCAAAATTTTCCGTAAATTTTCCTGGACCATGCAAGAGGTTAAAGTCAAGGTAAGAAATGAGCAAAAAATTACAATTATTTTTTCAACTTTGTAAGATGATATACTAAAACCTATTTAAGCAATCTTATTAAAATAGGCATTATTTTTTTCGAAATTTAATAATCTTTCAAACGCTCAAAAGAAAAATCCTTTACGTTTATTTCTCTCCGAGTTACGTCTATTTTAATGCAAGTATGTTTTTTAATGACTCGCGGTGTATGCGTTCGCACAATTTCGGAGGGTAGTGTATTTTACTATTATTTTCTTTCATTTTGTCGAAATCGGTACATTTAACCCAGCTCACCCCTAATATAATTCGTCATTTTGGATTTGACATTTTGAATTTTCAAATTTTAATATTTTTATTCAACAATATTAAATGCTTAAGTATTTTAATTTGTAGTATCAAATATTTAGCTATTTTTAGGAATTTCGAAATAATTGAGTCAAATTAAAGGAATAATTGGATCTAATAAATATTGGGTCAGACTTCGTGAAATTTTCACAAATAATAAAAAGAATATATTTTAAATTATAAGAAATTAAACAAGTTGTAAATCCAGATGTTCATTACATGAACATTTTGCTTTCTCTATACGATCAGCAAAAAAATTTGCTTCCTCGTGGAGGAAGCACTAACTTATTGTCACGTATTGACATATTTTCCACGTTGTTGTCTTCAAATCTAATTAAAAATTAATTTTTAAAATTTGTTATATTTATTATAATTATAATTAAGTATGTTAAGTATATTTAATTTTTAAGTAATTTCTCATACGATCTAATATTTATAAAATCAAAAAAATATTTATAAATTTTTTTTTAATCCTAAATGAACAAAATAAAATTTTTAATAAAAAAATGAATTTTTCATCTTTAATTGTAATTAATTCTATAATTTTCAATAGAATATATATTTTACATACATCAATCGATTCGTCTTGATGCAAGAAATAAGATTTTAGATTTATTTTTCAATAAATAATAACATTTTATTGTACAGCAACATGATTCTTAAGAAAAAATGATTTTTTATTAAAAATGCAAATTTTGTGTCTGTAATTGGTTTTAATTTTAAAAATTTTAAATACAATATATACTTTATATATACCAATCGTTCCGTCTTGATGCAAAGAATAAAATTTTAGAAATAAGTGAGTAAGATTTTCTTATACAGCAACATAATTTTGCGGAAAGAACTCATTTTTTGAGTAAAATGCGAATTTTTCATCTTTAATTGTGATTAACTCTATAAATTCTCATACAATTTATTCTTTTTATATACCAATCGATTCGTCTTGATGCAAAGAATAAGATTTTATTATATATTAACTTCAATAACCACCCGTGTGGAAATCGCCAAGGTTTGCCAATTTTGATTATAGGGCCTATAATGGTCCTAGCTTGGAATATACCTTAACCTGGGCCTAGCTTGGTTATAGCTAGAACTTCTTGTTAGATTATAGGTTATGAATATGTTTCAAAATTCACTTAAAAATTATGTATTAGTAATTGTTTATGTGTAATTTGAAGTAATATTTAAATATCACATGGCAAGATTGAGACAATATTGAACTGAAAGTTTTACTCTCTAACTTTAAATCCGTAAAATTTGACTATAATTATTTGCAGAATTTTACTAATTACTATTACCACAATTAAGTTACAGGTAATTAATAGAAAGTTACTGATTCAATTAGTAAAATACAGGTTACTGATGATTCAATTTGTTGTATAAAAATATTGCATTCATCATCAAATTTACCAAGTTATCAGTTAACCTTAAAGGTTATGTGGGTTTTTCCTTGGCTACCAGCACATTTAAAAATTGTATCAGTAATTTTGTAAAAATTAACTTATTTATTAGTTGAATCTAAATGTACCTACTGATGGAATTAATAAAAATTCTACTAATTTAAATAAAGTTTCAAAGTCAACATGAAAATGAAAACAAATCTTAAAATGTTAGCAATTTTTTAATTATCAATATAATTGTCTACCATCGAAACGTCGAGACAATTATATTTATAATATGTTGACAAACTTAAAAATTGTCTTTAAAATTTTGTAAAGAAAAATTTGGATTCTTTGGTCTAAAATATAAAACAAAAATTTATTTAAATTTAAAAGAAATTTTAACTTTCATGAAATGTATGATTTTCTGGATTAAATATTCAGTGAATTAATTCAATAAAAATTTTAGTTAACGATATGACTGTCAAATTAATTTTTTAGTGAAATGAGATAAAAACTTAGATTTTTTCCGTAACTATTGTCTTTTTCTCCCCAATTGCATTAAAAATCTGTTAAGGAATAAGGAAACTCCAGTTTTATAGTACAGTTAATGTGACCTGATGTATAATGCAACTCCTCGTATCGTGTGAGCGTGGTTAGGTTATCGGTCTACGAATGTCAGGGTCGTGCGTTCAACTCTCAACGTTTGGGGATTTTTTCTCTGTTAGTATATTAGGAATTAATTATTATGAATTACATGTGATCAAAAATAGGTAAAAAAGGTGAAAAAATAAACCTCAGTAATAATAAGTGAGAATAAATAATTTTTTTTAAATAGTTAATTAAACTGTTCTTTTTATTGGGCCCAAATAGATTCTCTAGGTAGGGCCAAGTTAGAAGAGCGTGACGTGCCAATGTAGGACCTACAAAAATGTACAAGTTAGGCCCTAGTTAATAAATTGGAAATCTAGGTAGGACCAATAAAGGGCCACTACACAATTTCCACACGGGCAACTTAAATAAAAATTTTTGAAAAAAAATTTTTTTTAGAAAAAAGTCAAAAAAAATTTTTTTTCTAAGAATTTTTTAAAGTCTATCAATCCAGTTCGAGATATTTTTATGATAAATATACCTGGTAAATTTTAGCCAAATTCGTTAAAACCTCTTCGAGTTATCGTGTTCACAAAAATCGGGATCCACACACACACACATACATACATCCGGACAATTGTTCAGGGTCTTATATAACATAGTCTCATATAGAAGAAAATTTGTCAAAAGGATTTTTAAAAATTTTGTAAATTAAACGACTACAAAGCTTCCTCACGAGGAAGCAAAAAACAATTTTATTTTGACTTAGGAATATGTTTACCAAAAAACAGACATAAAAATATTTCTTATCAAAGTTACGGCAAAATAAATTTTTTTGCAACTTTTTGATACAAAATTTTATTTTTTTTCAAGCTGGCATATAAAAGAGGTTAAATACACTCTTGTTTGGAATTAGAGACTTTTTAAAGAGTTTATTTTTTAATAATTATTTAATAAATTTTTTATAAACAAATTGTTTTCAGGGTTCCGTCCACCTACGGTGTACCCACGCGACGGAACCCTATTAGTGAGACTTTTGTATCCGTAGCCAAATCGTGTCCCCCCCTAGCGGCTAAATTATTTGACCTAGAAAGCTTAAATTTAGTACAGATACTTATTTTTACACGTAGATTACAGGAAAAAGATAAAGAATGTGATTGGAGGTGATGGCCATAGCGTTGTCAAGGAAATAACAAGATTTTTGGCCAAAAATCCCAGGTGCGAATTTTCGGTTGGACCTTAGTTGGGCCAACTTTTACAAGGTCGGTCCAACTTCTCGTGCCAGAGGTTGGGCCAACCATACAGATGATAACGGTTGGCCGTCTAATGGCGACGATGATTGGCCCGACAAGTCATAAGGAAGTTGGCCCAACTTAAAATGCATATGTTGTGCCAGCTATACATTTCAATGGTTGGTCCAAAAACTGACGCCAAAGTTGGCACGACTTTAAATGCGTAAGTTTGGCCAACTTTAACAGCCAAAGGTAAAAAATTATTAAAAAACTAAATTATTTAAACAATTAACACGTTATTATTAGCAAGAACATCAGATATAATCTTTACCTATTATTATTAAACACAATCTCATACATACATTTTCGAAAATATCTACCGCTTGCTGGGATCGAACCCCTAACCTAACGCGCCGAAGACTTATACACTGACCACTACGCTACGCTCACATAAGAGTCCATACCGTTAAATGTATATTAAAGCTGCAACAGTCGGGCCAACCGTGGCCCAGAGTTTGGCCGACCAAGAAAGTCTAAGTCATTTAAACTGTTTTTTACAAAGTTTTGCCAACCGTCGGGCCAACCGTGGCCCAGAGTTTAGCCAGCCGAGAAAGTTTAAGTCATTTAAACTGTTTTTCACAAAGTTTTGCCAACCGTCGGGCCAACCGTGGCCCAGGGTTAGGCCAGCCGAGAAAGTTTAAGTAATTTAAACTGTTTTTCACAAAGTTTTGCCAACCGTCGGACCAACCGCGGCCCAGAGTTAGGCCAACCGAGAAAGTTTAAGTCATTTAAACTGTTTTTCACAAAGTTTTGCCAACCGTCGGGCCAACCGTGGCCCAGAGTTAGGCCAGCCGAGAAAGTTTAAGTCATTTAAACTGTTTTTCACAAAGTTTTGCCAACCGTCGGGCCAACCGTGGCCCAGAGTTTGGCCAACCTAAATTTGTAAGTCATATGAGATACGTTCCCAATAGTTGTGTCGACCTTTGTCGTCAAAGTTGGCCCGACGGTTGGTTATACTCTGCATGTAATGGTTGGCTTGCAAAGTCGGGCCAACTGTGGGCACTAGTACTTGCCAAAGTTGGGCAAACTCTGGCAACCAAAACTTCGCTTGCCAAAGTTAGGCCAACCGTAGGCCAACCTTCAAACTCTGGCGGCCAACCTAAATTCGCACCTGGGATGTATAAAAAGTGACCATTCCCCTCTTAACTTCTAAACAATTCAACATGGAGAGCTAAAATTTGACATACTGGTGTATTTTAACGCGCATATTACAGGAAAAATAAAGAGAACTTGCTATGTAATAATGGCCATAGCGTTGTCAAGGAAAAACCAAAAATTAAAAAATTTTTTTTTCTAATTTCCACATTTTATGACTTAATGAGTTAAAAACTGGTTTATTAGTATATTTTAACAGTCTGATCACAAAAAATATATTAAAAAATCTTTAAAAAAATTTAAAAATAAATTTAAAAAAAACTGGACAAGTGCGAGTTGCACTCGCACTGAATTGGTGAGTTCCGCACACAAATATAATAATAATACTTGTGATTTTGAAACAATTGATGAAATTTTTTTCATTTTTGTATTATTTCGGTAAGTTGAATTTTCTACACTAGATTAAAAATAAGTAAATAGGGGAGAGTAGGCTACATTGAACCAGCGTCAACAGTGAACCACTTTAATTTTCTAAGAAATGACTGAGTGGAATTTTTTCTTATTTAATATATAAATTAGTATTACCGAAAGCGACTACGTCCAAAAATTTCGAGCACGTAGATTTATTATTTACAAAGAAAAACAAAAAAAACTGTTTTTTTCACGTACAAAACAAAAAATTTTGTGGAAATATGATGCATTTTTTTTATTGAAATAGGAAGCTTTAAAAATTAGTAAACTTGTGATTTATGTCGCTTAGGGTGTCAACTTGAATATTCCGATGTGATAAAGAATTTTAAGCCTTACATAAATTTATTATAAACAATTTTTGTTGTGAATGTCATGTGAATGCAGTGAGTGCGGCATCATTGAACCACCCGAAAAAGCAAAGAATTTTCAATTTTAAGAGTGGTAAAGTTGTCTGCTCTACTAATTAGTAAGAAAAATACTAGAAGACATGCTTTCATCACAATTGTGAACGAGATAAACTCAAACTGTCACTTTACCTACCTAACCTGACATCAAAATATATTAATCTCCTATATTAACAAATAATAACTCTTTAACAACAATTTTCTATTTTTTTGAGTGAAAAATAATATTTTTTACAATGTGTAAGTGGAAATATTATTTTTGAAGTAAATTGTAGTGTTTTATTAAAGGTGGTTCAATGTAGACACAGATTCTTCAAAATAAGAAAAGTGTAACTTGTTAGAAAAAAATTAAATTTAATTATTTAATCATAATAATTTGTGTTTGTAACGTGTATATTAACTAAAGGAGTACTTCAGCTTAATGTTGATACAAAAACCTGATCAAAATTTGTAAAATTTAATTACTTCTTGGACTTTAGAAAATACCCGGTTCAATGTAGCCTACCCTCCCCTACGTATTTTTTTATTTTTCCATAATTGCCAAACTTTTTGTTACGAATTTTCGAAATTTTGAATTTTTAAAAGTTTACTTATTTTCAAAAGCTTATAACTTTTAAAGTATTGAGTTTAGAAAAAAGTTGTCAAAGAAAGAAACTATAATTTTTTTTAATTTCGCCGTTTAGACTCTCAATATGCCATAATTTGTACTGCGTCGTATTGTACCTATATTGGACTTAACTCCAACCCGTGGACCTTTTTTATATGCCGATTTACATTAAAAATAAAATTATATTTTAAACAAAAATAAAAATAATAATTTATTTAAAAATTGTTTAAATTATAATTGTACTTTTAATTTTAATCTGGGAAGCTCCATGCCAAACAAAGAAAAGTTGTTTCCAAGTTCTTCGATTGAGAAATTGGCACAGAACACATGCAAATGAAAATTGTGAAAACGACTTTATAATTATTTGTAAATCATGGTTACAAATATTAAATAAAAAACGAATACTTATATTAAAAGCTTTTGAAATTTAACTATTTTGGAGACATTAAAAACAAAAACATTGTATTGAGTTTACAAAAAATAAGGAAAATAAACTTTTAGAATAGAAAGTGACACAATTAATATTAAATATTGTGACGAAGTGAATTATCAATCGTTGTGAACGATTGAAAATTCTGGATCGTCGCGCCATCCGTCGGAAAAGCCCCGCATCGAAAGGCCCATTTATGAAGGTAATTGGGAAAAGCTAGTGCCGCCGACTGACCCACTAGTAATAGAGAAAGTAGGTCGCGCGCCTAGCTCACCGGAAAAATTGTTAGATGGCAGGGCCAGTACTATTTTTGTGAAGAACGAGGGAAAGAAGAAGACGAGCCACGAGGGAAACCGAGAGATGCGACAAGTCCCATGTAGATTAGCCGCCATAACGGTTTTTCTTGCTACCTGTATACTGAGCGTACCTCAGCGTGAGCGCGAAAATTTAGCCGTTGCTATTAGTTTGTGTGGAGTTAGTTTCGTTGTGAACTGAGAAAAGTGTAGAATTTAAGCCGAAGGCTCGGTGATATTGTGATCAATAAAATAAACTGTTCAAGAGATTTGAATAGTGTAGTAAACTTATTTTTTTGTAGTGCCGAAATTTTCCTCGTTGTCCTTTTTCTGTGGATATCGCCGATACCCCCCTACGGAGTCGCCGTAAATCCAGCCGAAAGGGGAGAAAACCACGAGGATAGCCGAGAGAAAACACCGTGGGTAAGTCAGTTTGCCGATATCGCCCCAGTCGTGTCTCGACGCTGGTAAATTCTGCTTACCAAACGTTTGGGCAGAACTCCCTCTGGGTGAGGGAGAAGCTCAGAGGTTTTAGAAGAGTTGTCATTTGGTCGAGTCGAACAAGTTTATTAATTATCTTAAATATAAAAATTAATTGGCGCCTGACGGCGAAATTTATTTATTTAAATTTCATAATTTTTTTTGTTGAATGCGCTGGATTTTGCTTGACGTAGAGCAGAAAATTTGGACCGTTTTTTTTAATTGTTTAAATTAATACGTCACAAAATTTATCGCTCAACGAGGGGCCAGCTTGAACCGAGACACGACTGATATTATTTGTGAGCCAGTTTTTTTTTGGTTTGGCAAGTGTCCTGAAATTTGAATCGTTCAATTAGCCAAAAGCCAAAGTCCATTGTTTCAAAGCCAAAGGGATTCAAATTTTCACTTGTTAGTGCCAAATTACTTAAGATATTGCCGAAGATTTGAATTTTCTGTTTGCTGGAGGTAGTCATAAATGTTCTATTAACAGCTGACAGAAATTGCCAAGTTATATTTTGCCAGACGTTAGAGTGTTTTGAACCATTTTGCCAGTACCATATTTAATTTATTCATGGAATTATGAGTAAATTATCGTTACGTGTCGCAGAAAATCAAAAATTGTAGAACATTTGTCATTAAAAGTAAAATTAAAAAAATTTTTTTTTGTTTTGCCAATTGTCAAAGAAAACTTGTGCCGAAAGCCATCGAAGTGAGAAAACTAGTGAGTAAAAAGTAGAAAGAAAACAGATAAATTTTTTTTGGGGACCCTCGTTCAGTGAGTACGTCCTTGTACTTGAAGCGACACAGGGCCGTATATACTAGTGGTGAAACCCCTCTAACATTTAACAAATTTTGACATAGACAGAATTGAGCCGAAATTTTTTTTTGTAATGGCCAAGGCAATTAGCGAGATGGAGAATTATAAGAATAGAATGGTCGAATTAATGAAAAACCCGGATGTGAGCCAAGCATGGGAAACGATTAGGGATATGCCGGTGGGACAACTGGTGACGAGCCTTCTAAGATACCAACTGTGTATCAGCGGGTCGTCACAAGTCTTAAAAGAAAGGTTACTACGAGCTGAAATGAGAATGGCCCTAACAGACGAATACGACGTGCCATTTAGCGAACGATACGACCTTGGGAACTCGGATAAAACGTTTTTATTAGAAGCCTTCTCAAAAATCAGTGAGAGTCCGTTTCCAAACGTGACGCGCCGGAGGGGCGGTCGAATTTCATCCGCGGATGACGAAAACTCAGATAGCGGGGAGAGTCAGAGCAGTGGGAGAAGTAGTGCCGAATGGGGACATAGGAAAGGGGGGGAAATATCGCACCAAGAAACGACGTACAGCAGACGTAGTCCGACCAACGTTGTTGGGACTCCGCGATTTACACCCCCACCACCAGTCATGTCGACAGCCAGCACGACTACCACTTTAAGATTACTCACCACCAGGAGGCGAGGATCATTTCGCAAATGCCCATGCACTTTGCTTATCCAATGGCGTACCCTGGTATGTTTCCAACGGGGATGAAACCAAATTACCCCAAGCCAAATGGTCCAAACGGACCTAAGTGGGGGCAAAATGGTACATCAGCACCAACAACGTCCAAGGAGTTTGTGGGGGCATGTTTTCACTGCCAGACACCAGGACATCGAGCCAGAGATTGTCCTCAGAGGATCTGCTTCACGTGTCGACAACAGGGACATTATTCAAATCAATGCCCCACGAAGCCAGCCCAAGCAGAGGCATGCCTGGTATGTAAAAGGCCAGGGTGTAACCTTCTGACGTGCCCGAATTGTGAAGCAATTAGAGCCGCCTTGGGAAACGGTGTGTGGGGGGCGCAGCACAGTTCTGTACCCCCCTCCAACCTAACCAGGCAGTAAGAAATGCTGTTGAGGAATGTACTGAGGAGAATGGTGAGCCGTGTGACGTGGAGAAGAGAGCCGAGTTTTGTGAGCCGTGTGATGTGGAGAGGAGAGCCGAGTTGTGTAAGCCGTGTGTCGTGGCGAGTAGAGCCGAGTGCCATGAACCGAGTAAAGTAGAAAACGAGAGCGAGCGCGTAGATAGATTCGCACCTAGTTGTAGTTGGGTAAAGACGGAAAGCGAATTAGAAAGAGAGAGAGAGCAGAGTCAGGGAAAGTTTCGAGCCAGTCATAGGTAGAGAGGATTTGACCGAAGAAAAGAAATTCAAACTCATGTCAGAGAGAAAGAAAGGGCGGTCGAGTGAGGAGAACTCCCTCCACCAGCGCGAGGTAGAAAGAAGGGCCGAAGAGTGTGGGACAAAAGGTACGGATGTAATCCTGGTACCTATAGTCCAGGGGAGGGGAGAGGCTGTGAGAGTCACAGCTGACCCGAACTTAAGTGATGAAGAAGACATCGATGGATCCAGGACGGAGAACAGATACTTCTTCGACATGTCTATTGGTGACCGACATTACGAAGCTCTTTTCGATCCTGGTGCGATGATATCAGTAATCACCACCAGAGTCGCAGAGCCTTTCAAAAGCCGAATTCAGCCGTGTGGTACAGTTGTGAGATGCGCAACCGGAGGTATCACTGAAGCAGCCGGAATCCTGGACCTTAACATAGTAGTCGACGGATATGCCCAACGTTTCGGAGTCAAAGTAATGAAGACGTTGACACAAGACATCATATTGGGCATCGATTTCTGTATGGCTTGGGACATGGAAGTTAAGCTAAAAGAAGGACTGTGGAGAGTTTGTCAAGGAGAATGGCATGAGTTTGGGCCAAAGGAAAGAGAAGAGGACGAGCAGCTGATATACTCAATGATCGACAAAAGGACATCATCCAAGCCCTAGTGGACAAATGGGTACTACCAGAGTCGGAGGAACACGGAATGACAGACCTGACAGAACATCACATACGTGTTGCCGACGAAACATCAGTACAACATGCCATTAGACGGATGTCACCAGCAATGTTGACTTGGGCCCAAAGCAATGCGACCAAGTTATACAAACTAGGGATCATCGAGCCATCTGCCAGCCGTTGGAGAAGTGCGCCAGTAATTACGAGAAGAGGTGAAAATGACTTTAGACAGCGCAACGACTATCGAGACGTCAACAAAGTAACAATAAAAGATTGTTACCCATTGCCATCCATCGATTATATTTTGGACAAGCTCCGAAAAGCCAGATACCTGTCGAAAGTTGACTTCAAGCTAGCATACCACCAAATTCCAATGGCCGAAGAGAGCAAGAAATACACTGCTTTTGCCATACCTGGGTCAGGATTATGGCAGTTTCGCCGAATGCCGTTCGGACTCATGAACGCGCCGATGACGTTCCAGAGAATGATCGATTCATTGCTGGGACCAAAGGTAGAGCCGTATGTCTTCGGATACCTGGACGACATCATCGTAGTCACGGACACGTTCGAGGAACATGTCAAGTGGCTCGAAACCATACTGCGAAAACTGAACGAGGCAAAGCTGATTGTTAACCCAGAGAAGTGCGAGTTTGGATGTTCTGAGGTCACTTACCTCGGATACTTGTTGGACGGTGAGGGTCTGAGGCCAGATCCGAATAAAACAGAGCCGGTGAGAAACTACCCTGAGCTAAAGAACGTGAGACAACTCAGACGTTTCTTGGGCATGGTCGGGTGGTATTCCCGTTTTATCCCAAACGACAGCGAGATCAAAATAGCATTGCTGAAGTTGCTGCACAAAGGCCGAACATGGGAGTGGAAGGACGAGCAACAAGAAGCGTTCGAACAGCTTAAACGGAAGCTGACTTCTACACCAGTCTTAGCCCGACCTGACTTCACAAAGAAGTTCACAATTCAATGTGATGCCAGCAACTACGCCATTGGGGCCGTATTGACGCAAGAGTTTGAAGACGGAGAGCACCCAATAGTGTACATCAGCCGAGTCTTGACCGAAGCCAAGAAAAACTACAGCGTGACAGAAAAGGAGTGTCTGTCATTATTGTGGTCGATCAAAAAGTTCAGGCCATACATTGAAGGGTACAAGTTTCATGTGATCACAGCGCCCTAAAATGGCTCAGGAACTTGAAAGATCCGACAGGTCGCTTAGCCAGATGGGCCCTGGAAATGCAACAGTGGGACTTCGACATAGTTCACAGACGAGGTGCACAACATCATGTCCCAGATGCATTGTCTAGGTTACAAGAAGACGAAGAAGAGTCGATTGCCGCGTTTGAATCCATTGAGGACCAATGGTACCTCAAACGCCGTGAGTTAGTGAGCCAACATCCGCAGAGGTTTCCTGGATGGATTGTAGAAAATGATACTCTCTACCGACATAGAAGTGACCCACATTTATTGCCGATAACAGGAGACGAGGACGGTTGGAAATTAGTAGTGCCAGAGGAATACCAATCGAGAGTAATGGAAGACGGACACGCCCAAGCATCAGCCGGACACTTGGGAATCGAGAAAACCTATGATCGAATAGCACGAGAGTACTATTGGCCAGGTATTTGGAACGATGTACACAAGTACGTGATACAGTGTCACCAATGCCAAGTACATAAGGTATCTCAAGCCGGACCCGTCGGACTCATGGGCCAGAGAATTGTAGAGAGACCGTGGGCCGTAGTAGCCGCAGACACAATGGAATTCCCACCTAGTAAGAGCAATTACAAGTACTTAGTCGTGTTCCAAGACTTGTTCTCGAGGTGGATAGAAGTAAAGCCATTGAAGTCCGCAGACGGAAAGTCGGTAGCCAGAGCATTCGAGGAGTTGGTCCTATTCAGGTGGGAAACGCCAGAGTACTTGCTCACCGACAATGGTAAGGAGTTTGACAACAAATTTCTCAAGTCAACACTTGAGGAATACGGAGTCAAACACATCACGACACCACCTTACCACCCACAAGCCAACCCAGTCGAGAGGAGTAACAGGACCTTGAAGACTATGATCTCCACTTTTATCGGTGCCGATCACAGAAAATGGGATCTCCATGTTCACGAGTTCCGTCATGCAGTGAACACAGCAACTCAAGCGGCAACCAAGACGTCGCCGGCGTTCCTGAACTACGGAAGACACCCTAAGCCGGTAAAGAGCCTGCGAAGAGAGGTCGAGAGTAGGAGAACGGTAGTGAGAATAAAACCGGAAGATTGGGTCGAGGGAGTGTAGAGATTGGACGCGCTAAGGGATATGGTAGCCAGAAACATTGACATAGAGCGAGCGAGACAAACGAAGTACTACGACAAAGGTAGGAAAGACGTGACGTTTAAAGTAGGTGACCTAGTACTGCGAAAGAGCCACAAATTGTCGAGCGGGGCACAAAAATTTGCGACGAAATTAGCACCGAAATACGAGGGTCCTTACGAGATAATCGAGGTCCGTGCGCCAACCGTGTTTATCCTAAGAGACGAAAAATGTCGACGAGTCCCTAAAGTCCATATTAACGACCTGAAACCATTCTTACCTGCCCAAAACCCCTAAATAATCAGGTCCTAGTGGTGCATAAACAAAATTGTTGTAGATTGGAGGAGGAGCCAGAAGCGGGAAGGGTGGATAGAGAAAAGGAGAAGAATAGCCATGCCATACATCCCGCCAGGAAGCCGAAGAGCCAGAGAGCGAAGTGCCCATCGCTCAGAAGAGCCGATGCGAGGGAGAGCAAGGTTGGAGAGAGGCGGACGAGCACAACCAACGCACCGCCCATTTCCCGAATTCGACGCAGGCGACGGTAATAGGGAAACCACATCGTACCTATCGTTTCCACTAACCGACCAGGTGATGGAGGAGCCGATGAGAGCCGAAAGGGGGAACCAAGTTGAGCAGCCTGAAGCTCAAACCGAAGGGAGAGACGAAGGCGAGACCGAAACCACCAATGTCAAAACAACGCCCTAACGGAGCCATAGTAGTGGAACCGTACCGATGGCCAGCAGACCGAAAGCCAGAAGAGAGTATGGAAGCCTACGAAAGCCGCCTCGCCGAATTCGAGCTGGATTGCTTCCTACGGCTACAGGAGCCTTTGGCGTCGGCGTCGTTAGAAAAACTACGGGCGGCCCAGAGGAAAGCGATTGAGGAGAGGAAACGTCCCGCACTCCGAAAAGAAGATCTGGAGAGTGGGGAGCCAGTCAAGAGAGCCCAGCGCTCACACTCGCCACACCCAGGGCCCCCGACCCGCCAAGGAGACCGGTACGAGACAAAAAGGGTTACCCAGAGCCGACCGGAGAGAGAGGAGCCGTGAACGGAGCATTGTCCTGAAGACGCGAAAAAGGGGGATCCTTTTCGGAGGCTTGAGGGAAATACCCACCGTTGAGGGCCTGGACCCCCCTCCGTATTGCTGTTTTAATTGTTGGAGACGGGGGCACAGAGCGTTAGATTGCGAGCACCCCATACTCCACATTTACTGCCAAAATTGTGGGCGAAGGAAAGTAGAGATGCCCGATTGCCCGAGGTACGCCGAAGCCTATTGCCGTTTTAAAGGAATTCCGTGGTACGGCGACGACGCCACCGATAGTCAAAGCGAGGGAACCGAAGCACATGAGCCAACGGTAGACGACGAGGAACAGACTTATAGCGTTGAAACCGAGCCTGAAAACCTCGAGGACCTGGAAGAAGAAGCCGCAGGAGCATCAGTGCCGGAGAAAGCGACACTGGTGCCGGGAACCACTACGTACCATGGATTCAGTGGGCAACAAACGGATCTCGGGGTAAAGGAAGAAGACGAGGATCTGGTCGAGAGGGTAAGTCAGTTTGCCGATATCGCCCCAGTCGTGTCTCGACGCTGGTAAATTCTGCTTACCAATCGTTTGGGCAGAACTCTCTCTGGGTGAGAGAGAAGCTCAGAGGTTTTAGAAGAGTTGTCATTTGGTCGAGTCGAACAAGTTTATTAATTATCTTAAATATAAAAATTAATTGGCGCCTGACGGCGAAATTTATTTATTTAAATTTCATAATTTTTTGTTGAATGCGCTGGATTTTGCTTGACGTAGAGCAGAAAATTTGGACCGTTTTTTTAATTGTTTAAATTAATACGTCACAATATAATTGTTATTAACAATTATTTAAACAATTTTTTAATTAAGTTTATTTTTTTGAAATTTTTTTTCTTATTTTTAGTATTTACAAAAATTTAAATTTTTTGAAAGAAAAATAATATAATTAGAGGAAAATTTACCAACACTAATTTAAAGTTAATTAATTATTATATACTAGAACCAAAAATGGCGCGCCTCTTCCTTGTCCTCTATTTAAAACAGAAACTTTTATTTTAAGAGTTATACACCAATGTAACTGTCTAAGAAAGAACAAATTTTAAGATTTTTTTGAATGAACAAAAGAACATACAATTATAATGTTTGAAACATCTAAGAGCCAAATAACAAAATTGGAAAAACGACACATTATTAATCCAGTTACATCTACCGAGAAATAGCAAATAGTGATTGCTTAATTAAAGATGTACAGTACTGAACTATACTGTATATTTTTTTACTGTACTGTATATTGTTTTTTGAGGAATCCTTCAAGACTCTTTCAGGTCATTCATTTTGGAATTTGACTAACGATTTAACGCTAGCTTTCTTTCCCTCTATCAAGGAAGAATAACATATGAACTTTTTCATCTAAAATTACTTATCTCTTTCAGCACAGTTACAACTGACATAAGAATATCTTTATCTAAAAATCTTATTGTTTCTTACTTCGTCTTCCAAAACAAAAACCATTATTTCGTCTCTCTTTACCTAAGCATATCTACTGATTTTATATTACTGATGATGATGATTTACTGAGATTCTATTAAGAATAGAACTTCTGGTTATCTGTTCAAAAAAGAAACTTTAATTTATGGAGTTATACACCACTGTAAATACCCAGAGAGCATGTAATTTTGAAAAAATCTTGTGGCAATGTTGCCATGCAAGATTTTTATTAAGTAAAAAAATTTATAAACACTTAAAATTGTCAATGTTTATTATTCGTTTATTATTTATTATTCGTAAAAAATTAGTTAATACTGTGAAAATGTAAGAATTTAATTTCAGATGAAAATTAAAATTGATACACGGCACGCAAGCCGAGAAAAAATATCAGGACTATATGAAGGGTGGGACTATATGACAAAAGGGGTCAAAACCAGAAATTTTTAAAATTGAAATTTTTTATGAAAAAATCTAATAAATTCATAAACACATTTTTGTAAAAGAATTTTCTTTTTAACTGCGTTTTTAATAAAAATTATAATTACCAAATAGCCTTATTTTCTATTTGTAATACAAGTTAACAGAAAAACAAAAGAAATGCAAAGTCAATATTATTATCAGTATCTAAGTCAATATGGTTACAAGTGTTACTATCCCAAATTCAGAGATGTCATTTTTTTTATTCACGGAGGAGAAGAGAAAAAAAATGCATTTGTGCATGTCCAGGAAGTTCCCGCTTGCGCTGTGGTATGTCGGGCTCACGCACAAAATACAAGGATAAAAATTATAAACCTTGCATACCTGCTTTAGGCAGTCATGGATACCGACTAAAAAAAACTTCTTGATCCCCTGGGTGTCGAACCTATTATCCATCTACGGAACTACCTAGTGGCTTCAGACTTCGTAGATGAATGGTCCCATGTAGTCGCTGGCGCGACTCTCTCGTGCCGCTCAGGTTCTGGCCTTATTTCTTCCTTGTCCTCGACAAAGTCTTCTTTGCTTCCTGGAGGGCAGTTCTGAAGACTTCGCATCTTCCTGATCCAGCGACATGTTGGATGTTCTCCTTTTCGCCGAACTTTGCCTTGCATAAGAAGCAGCATGGGCTCTTCTTACAATCTGCTACCTTATGGCCGGCTTCTCCGCACTTGAAACACGCAGTCGACCTATCTACTGCTTGGCAGTCTCGACCTATATGGCCATATCCAAGGCATCTGTGACACATTGTGACCATAACTCTCCTTGCCTTTCGACCTTTTAGGGAGTTCCTCCTCCTTTTTCTTTTTTGGGTCCTTCGTAACCTCAGGATCACTTCTTTTCCGTTTCTGAACCTCCAAGACGACGTTTTTAAGCATTACTGCATTAAAACGGTCACGTCTCGTTCGTCGGTCCCTTCGTGCTTCCTCTGACCAAGTTAGTCCCTGGTAGAACTTCGCGTCTTTTTTGGCCGCCACTGCGTGCTTCTCCTTCAACTCCAGTATGAGCGATGTTAAGCATCTAAGTCCATCTTTGATTGTCCTATTGACATTCTTCTGGACATCGCAGGACTTCAGCATCTTGCTGACCTCTTCCTCCATTTCTAGAATACTTGCTGCCTCTTCTTCCCGCAGCCTCACGCATTCATCCCGCTCTTCATTGCAGCTAGCAATGTCAATCGCAGAAGCATTACTGAAGACAGAAATGCAGCTGGCTTGACTGGTGACGCTGCTCGTACTCCCTCGTCTCTCCACCTTGTCCACGATGATCTGTGGCACCTCCAATGCATTGTTGCCCTCCTGCATCCTTGGGCCACTGGCCACCGCCCGCACGCTCGAAAGCGCTTGACGATCGGAACCAGTGAGATGTCATTTAGATGCGGGGAAAAGATTCTTAATAAAAACTTGAAAGAAATAAAACTGGATCTGGTTTATCTACAGAAAAAAAGAAAGATTTGACATGGATGTTAAATTTTTTACCGTCCTAGGCGCAAGAAGAATACAAGAAAATCAATAATAAAAATTAAAATTTTATTGACTAAAATAAATTTTATGTTGTTCGAACGTTCTTGCTGAAAAAGTTTATCAAAATATTAGAAAGTAAAAATTTTAAAACATTTTTATGAATTTATTTTTACGACATTAAAATAACTGCTCAATTTTTATTAAAAATTTTATGTTTACATATTTAGGTTATTTTATTCTCTACGTAATTGTTTATTTATTGGTTTATACACCTGTCTTCAGCATTATATACTTGGCTATACAAGTGTTTTATACAATTTCTTGCATTACAAATTTTTATTATATACAACCAGTTTTTAAGGGTAAAAAAACAGTCTTTGATTTTCAATTAAAGTTTGCAAAATGAAAAAATCAAATTTGATTTTTGTTGTACCGTTAATAAAAAATAATGGTAAAAACCGCTGCCAAGTTATATATTTTTGTTATAATTTTTGTGATCCTTTCATGAAAACTTTGCTTCCTCAAAGACATATTAATAATAATAAAATATAAATTTTAAACAATAATTCTTAATTGCTGTAATAATTTTTTCTCTTTATTTGATTAAAAATTCAAGTACCACATGGGTAAGAATCCGTCAGAAAATATGCGATTTGCATGGGGTCTTTGGATTAGGCTGTAATTTGGTGAAATTGTAGTATTGAGGGCTAGAAACAAGTATGCCAAAAATTTTTTAAAATAATTGAAATTTGTTGAAGTTACGCCATTTTGAATTTTTTTGTTATAATTTTTTTAAATCTAAATATTTCCGAAAGTTTTCGATGAAATTTAACAAAATTTGGAAGACTTATACTTGACATCATGTTTCTTCTGACTATCACATAAAAAAAATTTTTTTGTCCAAAAAAAATTTTTTGAGTTTTCTTGTCAATTAATAAAATATTCCTTATAATTTCACCTTTTATTAAAAAAAGAAAGTCTATGGAGACTCAAATAGTTTTCGAGATATTGCAATTTTTGTGGAAGCGCGACCAGGTTTCAGTGTCAGCGATGTGTGAGTGCCTGGGAATCCTAATTCTTACACTTTACTGTTCAAAATTGTCTAGAACCTACAAATTTTATCCGATTTTAATGTTCTTGGTCTTAAATGAAAGGAGATAAATTTTCTAAGAGTTTACCTGAAACTGTTGTTTCAATTATTAATAGTTTATATATTTTTTTGTTACTCAAAGTAAACAATTTACAAACATTTTTGAAAAAAATTGTGTTTATTTTTTATTTTTCTATTCCTCATGATCGAAATCAATTTAAATTAGTCTAGTAAAACCACCCGATAAATAATAATGCATAATATACTAACAAAATAAAAAAGAATTATATTTATATAAAATATAAATTAAATATTAACTAATCAATTTTTTATTACTTATATCTTTTTTGTATAATCATAAATTTGTCTCTAAAAAATACAATTTTTTTTAATAAATGTTAATAACAATAATAATTATTAACTTTAAAATTATTTTGTAAGAAAAGAGACATAAATTACTTAAATAAACATAAATTTATCTGTAAAAAATACTATTTTTTAAAAAAAGGACCAAAGTTATCTATTTGTTAATTAATAAAATTATTTAAATAAATTGAATTATGCATAACTATTTATCAGGTGGGCATACTAGACTAATTTAAATTGATTTTGATCATAAGGAATAGAAAAATAAAAAATAAACACAATTTTTTTCAAAAATGTTTGTAAATTGTTTACTTTGAGTAACAAGAAAATATATAAACCATTAATAATTGAAACAACAGTTTCGGGGAAATTCTTAGAAAATTTATCTCCTTTCATTTACGACCAAGAACATCAAAATCGGATAAAATTTGTAGGTTCTAGACAATTTTGAACAGTAAAGTGTAAGAATTAGGATTCCCAGGCACTCAAACATCGCTGACACTGAAACCTGGTCGCGCTTCCACAAAAATTGCAATATCTCGAAAACTATTTGAGTCTCCATAGACTTTCTTTTTTTTAATAAAAGGTGAAATTATAAGGAATATTTTATTAATTGACAAGAAGAATCAAAAATCGGTCCCGCTCGGGCAAAACTGTTTCAAAAAATTTTTTTTGGACAAAAAAATTTTTTTTTTGTAATAGTCAGAAGAAACATGATGTCAAGTATAAGTCTTCCAAATTTCGTTAAATTTCATCGAAAACTTTCGGAAATATTAAGATTTAAAAAAATTATAACAAAAAAATTCAAAATGGCGTAACTTCAACAAATTTCAATATTTTCAAAAAAAATTTTGGCATACTTGTTTCTAGTCCCCAATACTACAATTTCACCAAATTACAGCCTAATCCAAAGACCCCATGCAAATTGCCTTTTTTTCTGACGGAGTCTTACCCACATTAAAAATTTTTTTTGAAGTTTCCATCACAATTTCTGTTTTTTAAAAAATGAATAACTTCTTTATTTCTAATCGAATTAGCTTCAAAAATAGGTCAATCGAACCGTTTTTAATGCTCTACAAGATGATAATATTAGTTTTAAAGTTATTTCTACGTTTTTAACAAAATTTTCAAAAAACTCTTATTTTCCAAAATTTTTTATTAAAAAAAGTTTAATATCTCTGGTGAATAAAGACAAAAAATGTTCATTGAGGATTTAAAAAATGCGTCTTAAAAGACAATACAAAATTAGAGAAAAACATTTTTAGGTGTCATAACATTTTTTTAAATTATGGGCAAAAAACGTTTTTTGAAGAAGTGAAAATCAAAAATATATATAGTTAAACTTTATTAATCTGTCTCAAAGTACTCTCATTTTATGTCCGCAGATGAGACCTACAATTTAAAAAAAATTCAGTCCAAAAGCTCTTTATAGTTTGGAGATATATATGAAAATGTGATGTTTACACACACACACACACATGCGGAATGACATTTTATAAAAATGTCATTTTCGAACTCCTGAGGTCAAATAACATAAGGATATGTCAAAAAATCGAAGTCGAAAAATTTTGGTATTACAATACTTCCTCAGTATGAGGAAGCAATCATATGAATTTTTTATTTTTTTTCAAATGCAAGTTTAAAATGTGAAAGGGTTGTTTTCTTTTATTTTCAATCTTTCATGCAATAGGAAATATGTTTGTTTACACTGCTGCTAAATAACAAACTGAAAATGGTAAACTTCTTTAAACATGTTGGAGGTGATTTAGGAATCATGGTTTAAGGCCGTATATGGGGAAATCTCACCAAGTGGGGACTTTTTCATTTAAAAAAATTTTATTTTCAATTTAGTGACACATTGTTTTTTACCATAAATGATTATTTTTCGACCAAATAGAAGTATATTTTAACTGGCGTAATTTTTATTTTTTAATTGCTACTGTATTTAAAATATATTATTCATATTTTTGGTTAAAAGTGCAGGTTAAACATACTTCTAAGAGAAAAAAGTTACAAATGAAGATTGTAATTCCACTACTCTTGTTTTTAGATAAAACAACATGAGCATGATTAAAATAGAATTTTATTTTAAGGAAAGAAATTAGTCTTATTTTAAGTAAAATAATTTTTTTTAATTAATTTCGATTATTTAAAATTTTTTTCAAAATAGGGATAGAACCACCCTATCAGTCACTTCACTTATTCTAAAAAATTTAATATATTTTAAAACCCTTCAAAACACATTTCCTTTTATTTACCTGAACTTACATTCATCAAAAATCCACCCGCAATATAGTTCAAATAAATGTTTTTCAGCAATGGCCCTATAAACAGAGTAACTAATATATTTAGGTGAAAAATTCTTTAATATCAACCCCAAAAATTATTTTTAGGGGTGAGCATTTTGCACATATATTTATTTACACTAAAGCAAGATATTACGCGAAGGTGTATCCATTTTTTTAAAAGTGATTTCTTGTGCTCGTCGAAAAACCATATTTTGACAATGAGTTACGCACTCGTTGCGCGTTTTCCAAGGCCGATTTAATAGATGTATCAAGTGGCACAATGTTCTACCACCCAAAATTCTTTTTCTGAATACCTAAAAATGTAAATAGTATATGAGCGAATGTTAAATGATGATCACTCAACGAGTATTGTAAGAAAATTAATGATTTTCAAAGTTTGGTGAAAATACAGTTACATTTATTAAGAGCTCATTATCTGGAATATTATAATTGGCACACTTGTCCAATTTATATTTTTCTAATCTTCAGAACCCATGGATGAATGACAAAAATCTCAAAACATAAAAAATAAATTGCTCAAAAAGTTTTCGCTTAATAAAAATTCGAATAAATGCGAGTTACGCCAGGAATTTATCAATTTCTACGATTTTAATGAAGAAATCAGTTGCACAAATCTTTAATTTTGCCTAAAAACAATTATTTTTAAATCTCATACTCGTGAAAGAGAGTTAACAAAAATATATAAATGTGAATTGGCAATATGGAGGCTTTTTGTGGCACCGATATCTCAGTACCCAATTTGTCCCCATTTGGTGAGATTTCCCCGTGTATTTAAAAAAAATTTTAACTGAGAAAACTGCTTCGATTATCCCCTTGCTTCTATTTACTTCAACTGACCCTATATTTTAAATAGTTATTTTAATACCTAAAAATCACTTTATTTTAGAGAATTCATTGTCAGATTTGATAATAAAAATTTAGTTAATTGTTTATAAAAAAACAACTATTTAATAAGAGATTTTTTATCAGTAAAAGTTTTCTTTAACCTTTTTCTAATGTTGTACTAAAAAACCTTTTTAAATTTATAAATAAATAATTTACCAACCCACAATCAGATTTAAAAAACTGAAAGTGTTGGACAAAAAATGTCGGACAAACCAAAGATGGTTAATAAAATAAAAACTTTAAATGTAAAATAACAAATAAACATTTTTATTTATGTGATAGTTTTCAAAAAGTACAACAGACATATACAAGTAAAAAAATATTATAAAATATTGTTGATTGATTAGAAATACAATAGTATTAAAATTATATTAAAATTTATTATTACTTCACTTCTCGTTAACATCGTAATTAATTTCATCATTATCATCTCAAATTTCTTTATAGACAATATTTTTAATACAGTTAACTGTATTATATCCTAAATATACTTGTACTGAATCAAAAGAACGTACTCTTGTCAATGCGACGTACAATTGACCGTGATTAAATACATCTCTTCTCAAGTCAATAGCAAATTTAATTAAATGTTTGCCCTTGAGATTTATTTATAGTCATCGCAAACGCCAATTTAACAGGAAATTGCCTTCTTCTTAAAGTAAAACGGCAGACATTTTCGCAATATTAAGTAATGCGATGTAAAAATATGATATTTCCACATTTATCTCCTGTTAAAATTTGACATTTCATAACATTGTTTATTAAATCTAAAATTAATAATCTGGCCCCATTGCACAATATTTCATTAATACTAAGATTTCGAATAAGAATGACAATAGAATTAATTCTTAAATGCAGTTCACGTGGTGGTAAGAATGATGGTGAAGGTGTATTTAAATATTCTGTTAAAATAACTTCATGATAATTATCATTGTCACAATTTTCAGTAGAATCGATACTTTTATATATTTTTTCTTTATCCTTATTAAATAAATGTACTTTTCTTTTATTTATTTCATCAACATCAACATTTCTAGGTGATAGAATTACACGAAGTTCCACTTCCTGAAATCTGTTATTTTTTATATAGTCACCATAATATCTTCGACAATATCTATATCCTTTGGTTTAATAATTTTGTTTGGTAATAAAAAATTATCACTTTTTTTATTACATTTCCCGTCTCCAATTTTAAGCAAGAAGTTTACAAACTCTTTTTCTTCTGGTAAAGCTCTCATATTATCTAACAATCTAAATTTTTAAAATTTTTTCTAAAGTTTGCTATATTTTAATGACAAATTCAAAATTTCTGACTTTGTACCTCGTTCTTTAATTGGTAAAATTTGTCTGAAATCTCCACCCAGAATAAAAAGTTTACCGCCAAATGATTCTTGTGATTTCATTAAATCTCTTAATAATCTGTCCATTATTTCTAAAGCACATTTTGGAGCCATTGGTGCTTCATCCCAAATTAAAATATCAATTTCCTTTAGATAGTTTTCTTCTTTTGACTGTACTTTAATATTAGAATGTGAATCACTAAAAAAGAGGTACAGGTAAACCCAATACTTTATGAACTGTTTTTCCACCATGCAGTAAAGTTGCAGCTATTCCAGTAAATGCCATATTACTTACTTTTTCCCTTTACTTAACAATAAATGCCATAATGTTGTATACAAAAAGGTTTTTCCAGAACCTCCAGGACCATCAACGTATAAACATTCACAAGTACTTTTTGAGAAATCATCAACTTCTCTTGACCCAAAGAATTATGATTCATAATAGAAATATTATTATTTATCCCTAAAGGTACTTCTTCATCTTCGATATCAGGCAAGCCTTGAAAATAATTTAATCTATATCCTTCATTAGACAATGAAGTCTTTATATTCCTATAGGCTGCATCTTCTGCTGCAGAAACATTATTTCTTTTAAAGTCTTCCGACATTTTACATTTAAATCGTTCTCACAATTCAAAAAGATGCACTGGGTGACTATGAATTAAAATTCTAACGAATAACCTGCGAAGTGCATAAGGTATCATCCATATTGCAGCTTCTTCTATTGTTCTAGTCTACTCATAATCATCTTCTATTAGCTCTAATGCTAAGCACGTAGAAGTAAATGTTTCATGAATAACTCCATTTACTGTTCTTAAATTTTCAAATGAAGTAGCCCCTTTACATGTTAACAACAGTAATCTCAAATAAAATAGTTCTACTTGCGATGGACTAACAGAATAAATTCTTCACAATACTTTTTCTTTGCGTAATCGTTTTTTCCGTTCTAAACTTCTTTGTATCCACGTATAATGTTCTGGAATTTCAGAATAATAATACTGATTAGCATTTATATCACTTTTATTTAACTCAAAAAAGTCTAGTCTTTATAATGATTGATTTCATCGTGATTTACAACAGATTCGCCATTACTATTTGTAATAATAATAAAAGCAGCATCATGTCCTTTAAATATGTATTTATATAAATATTTCACAGACTTAATACTTGACACAACTTCTACATTTATATCACAATTAAATATTTGTGAAAGTTGAGGACAAAAAGGTACAACAAACCTATTATCAACAATCTTAATAAAAACACATTAAATAGTGATGTGATAAAATAACAACAGAATAAGTAATAAAATTTAATAATATAATAATTAGTAGTATTTATTTAATACTGCTAAAACAGCGGGCGGAAAAACTTACTTTCGGCCCGCTATACATACACGGAAACTCGAGTTTATCGCGCATATAGGACAAAAACAATTTAAAAACACAGCCACACAAAAAAAATAAAAGTTCTGATCTGGGGGTCTCACTATGTAGACTTTATGTTTTTTGGGTCGCTGAATCTGAATCCGAGGTCCATTTAACCCCATCAGCTCAAGATTTTGACATAACCTCAAAAAACCAATATGGCGGACACGTTTTTAAAAAAGTTCATCGGATTCGTTTGAAATTCGTTACTCGGGAGTTTTTGGGGTCGCTGATTACGAATTTGAAGTCAGATTTCAAAAATTCAAAATGGCAGATTCAATATGGCGGACACGTTTTTGAAAAATTCATCGGATTTGCTTAAAACTCGTTACTCGAAGGTTTTTGGGGTCGCTGATTACGAATTTGAAGTCAGATTTTAAAAATTCAAAATTGCGGATCCAATATGCCGGACACGTTTTTAAAATTTTCATTGGATTTGCTTGATATTCGTTACTCGGGGGTTTTTGGGGTCGCTGATTACGAATTTGAAGTCAATTTCAAAAATTCAAAATGGTGCATCTACTAAATATGTTCTTTTAAGGAATTAAGAACTTTAGTGATTCAATTCACCCGGAATTACTCTATATCTTACGTGTGCCTGCATCCAGAGCACCTCCACGTGGTGACGGTGGGCAACGGAGTTTGTCCGCTATCCGGCTAAGTCCCTGGATAATGGCTTTGATGCCGTCATGGCAGACATACGTAGAAAACGTGCTACGATGCAGGGACTCGGAACCCCAGTATCGGCGGTTGAGAGTGAGAAAGCAGGCTCTCAGGCATCGTCATCTAACAACTGCAGCTCTTCATTGGTGGGAAACTTAGTTAATGTAGAGTACAATGCGACAAGAAAAAGTAACAATCCATCTCACAATTGTGATAGCAATCGTGATATGTTTTGTTACATTTGCTCTAAGTACGAAATTAGTTTACTGACGAAGAAAATAGATGATGACATCCAAGTCACATACAAAGGAATTTTCGACTTCAATATTGGTGAACATCGATGGGTTCCCAATATAATTTGTAATTCATGTCGAATAATGTTGAATCGTTGGAAAAAAGACAAAAAAGAAACTAAATTTTCTTGTCCAACAGAATGGAAGGAACCTCTTAGTGAAAACGATTGCTTTTTTTGTTGAAATAAGGTAAGTAAAAATTTTACTATTAAGAATAAACAAACGATAGAGTACAAAACAGTGACAACAGTAAAGGCTCTAATTTTATTCATCAAACACAATAAAGAAACTGGTTTCGAGAGCATTAATGCAGTTAGAAATGACGAATTGATGAATGTTAATGAATACGAGTCTGAGAGCGACCAACACGAGAGCGACCATGACAATAGCCCCACTGTCTATTCTGCAGACACTAAAGATTCAGGCGCAAAGATGGTTTCACAACCCTTATTAAATGACCTCATACGCGACTTAGGTTTGGCTAAGGACCAAACGGAGTTTTTGACTTCGTTTATGAAGCAGCAAAAATTCCTTGCACCACGTACGAAGGTATCAGTGTATCGAAATCAAGAGTCAGACTTTCGAAAATATTTTGCTAAGGACGAAGATCTAACTTATTGCACCGACATTAATGGACTCATGAATGAGATGAAAGAAAATTGCTACAATGCAACAGATTGGCGACTTTTTATTGATGCATCTAAAAGAAGTATTAAGGCAGTGTTACTGCATAATACTAACGTCTATGCTCCTATACGCAAAGCTCATTCGACTGTTATGAAGGAAAATTATGAGAATATGGTAGTACTATTGAATAAAATTGGCTACGAGCAACAAAGATGGAAGATTTGTAGAGATTTAAAAATTGTTACCATATTACTCGGACAACAGTCTGGCTTTACAAAGTACCCTTGCTACTTATGTCTATGGGACAGTAGAGATAGGCAGAATCATTACAAGGTGAAAGATTGGCCAGCTAGGGAATCACACCTGGTTCACATAATGTCATTTACGAATCCCTTGTAGATCCATCAAATGTCCTGCCTCCTACTCTTCATATAAAGCTAGGTCTTATGAAGCAGTTTGTCAAAGCTCTTGATAAAGCAGGTAAATGTTTCAATTATTTACAAAAGGTTTTCCCTAAACTTTCCGATGCTAAAATTAAAGAGGGGATATTTGATGGTCCACAAATTCGGAAACTCTTTAGGGATAATAGGTTTATCGAAACAATGAATAATCGGGAGAAAGCAGCCTGGCAGAGTTTTCGATCAGTTGCTCAAAACTTCCTAGGAAACAGAAAAAGTCCACAGTAGAAAAAACTAGTTAACAAGATGATCACGGACTATAAAAGACTAGGATGCTTGATGAACTTGAAGCTGCATTTTCTGCACTCGCATCTTGATAAATTCCCGGAAAACCCGGGACACTTCAGTGAAGAACAGGGGGAGCGTTTTCATCAAGATATTAAAGTTGTTGCAACTCGTTACCAGGGACGTTGGGATGCTAATATGCTTGCAGATTTTTGCTGTATGTTAAAAAGAGAAACGCTAGGACAAGGTACGAAACGAAAGAGAAATCTTATACATAGATCATTCGAAGAAAAAAGAACTCGATACAGCTCAAAGAAGGAGAACAATTTAAATAATATATGTTTCTCAATAGCAATAACAGTCAGCCCTTTTAAGAGCTACATGATGTACAAAATCCGATCGTGCAACCTCCTCGCGGTGTACAACAGGTAACGCTAATGCCGACGGTACGTCTATATTGTTACATGCGTTTAATAGCACAAATTGTAGGTTTTGGGGTTATGTCAAAAGCATTTGCTGATAAAATTAAACTGACCTCGGTTTCGTAATCAGCGATCTCAAAAACCCCCGAGTAACAAGTTTTAAGCGAATCGAATGAAATTTTTGAAAACGTGTCCGCCATATATTTTTTTTTGCTTAGGGACTTTTGGGAAATCTGCCTACAGATACTTTGAATTCCGCACTCCAAGGTTATGTGGGGTTGGTAGAACAAAACAGAAGAAAAATAAAAAAAAGAAACTAAATAAGTATTATAGTAAATTTAGAATACTGGCGACCTGCTGCCAGCCCGACCCACTAAAACCCGTAACCGTCTTTTGAAATTGACTTCAAATTCTTAATCAGAGACCCAAAAAACCCACGAGTAACGAATTTCAAGCGAATCCGATAAATTTTTCAAAAACGTGTCCACCATATTGAATCCGCCAATTTGAATTTTTGAGATCTGACTTCAGATTCGTAATCAGCGACCCCAAAAACCCCCGAGTAACGAATATCAAGCAAATCCAATGAAAATTTTAAAAACGTGTCCGCCATATTGGATCCGCCATTTTGAATTTTTGAAATCTGACTTCAAATTCGTAATCAGCGACCCCAAAAACCTTCGAGTAACGAGTTTTAAGCAAATCCGATGGATTTTTCAAAAATGTGTCCGTCATATTGGATCCGCCATTTTGAATTTTTGAAATCTGACTTTAAATTCGTAATCAGGGACCCCAAAAACCCCCGAGTAACGAATTTCAAGCGAATCCGCTGAACTTTTTTAAAAACGTGTCCACCATATTGGTTTTTTGAGGTTATGTCAAAATCATGATCTGATGGGGTTAAATGGACCTCGGATTCGGATTCAGCGACCCAAAAAACATAAAGTCTACATAGTGAGACCCCTAGATCAGAACTTTTATTTTTTTTGTGGCTGTGAAATCTATTTTATTTGAAATTACTTTAGAATATGTGTCAATAAAGATCCCATACTTGCTAAATTAAATTTTTTGTCCTAAATTTTACATTATGCAACAAGGGAGGTAAGTCCGAGTTTATGTACCAAGTACAATATTAAAATCGAGTCGTAGCACGAGCGAAGCGAGTGCGAAGACAAGTTTTTCAATATTGGACGAGGTCATAAACGAAGATACATCCCTTGTCGCATACTTTGCTTTATACTACAAAGGCGTATTATGGTTACTCTATGCTACCTGTACCGGTTCATGCTAAGTTCTCTCATATAACCCAGCTGGCCAATAAAGTAACCACTATTGCCCTAGGGAAATAAAGGGTACTTTATTGACTTGTGGGCGGTCAATAATGTGCCCTTTATCTCTCTAGGACTATAATGGTTTATTTATTGACTGCTGTGTTGGAAAGACAGGATTAGACCCCTTTTGACCCGCCTATCACATTTTGACCAACTCTCCCCTATATTGAGTTTAATTAAGAGTTGATTTTGAACTTTTTTAATATTTCAGGTAATATTCCCAAAATCTTTATATTTCTTTAAAAGATATTTATTGCATTTTAATACCTTTTCGTTTAAAAATTAATTTGTTTGATTGAAACAGTACAAAACATTGATTTTTTAATTGCAACTAGTAAAGAATAATATTCACCCGTAGATTATAGGAAAAATATAGCGAACTTGATTAGATTGGATCTTCAAACTTTTTTCAGAGAAAAAACAATATCGTCTAAAAAACATATATTTCACCCTAACGCTTACAGTTTTTCACCTCGAGAGCCGAAAATTGGTACACTTATGTATTTTCACGTGCAGATTACAGAAAAAATACAGCTAAAAAGATTGGAGATGATATTTATATTTTATTCAGCAGAAAAGTAGAAATTTTAACCGAGTGTTCCTCACGCTCAGTTTTAGTACGAGTTCTACTCGCACTAGTTTGCTTTTTTATGTAAATAGTTTGCCTAGATGTAGTTACAAAGTTTTAAATTTAATGTTTTGTAAAAATTAACAAAATTTAAAAAACGAAAATACGGATAAGTATATATATTTCACATCCAGTCCATGTAGCAATACTTAAATTATAACGAGATACATACATAAAACATTGTTTTCTAGAGCCTACATTATTCTTGTTCTTCGTTTGAATAATTCATGTCGGTGATAATTATATCACTGCCCTTATTTCTTAAAGACAAGATTGAAGCACGACTATATCTTTTTGCAATTTTTCCCCTTCTTCTTTTTTTTGAACGAACATTGTTATAAATGATTTATACACTTAAATTGAATTATTCCTCCTGTTTATACTGTCGGAAATCTTATATCCATTTATAATACTCCGCGCAAAATTTTCACGATTATAAATGAGAAAAAAAATTACGAATTTCGTTTGAATATTGCCTCGGTATTTTTGATGCCTTTTATTATATGATAAATTGCCCACAATTAAATGATAATTCGCTTATATTTTCTGCATATTTAGGCTATACAAAAGGAAGTTGAGAATTTTAATTTTATTGCTTTAATTATAAGTGCTGTATTTTAAAATATGATTGAAATTATAAATGATAATTTTTAGCATAAATTTATATCTAGTTAAAATTTTTTTGTAAATTTTAATTCTTTTCTGGTTAGGATCGTTAATAGATTACGATTTATGTTAGTCAATCAAAATTATTTGCATTTAAAAAATTTGATATCAGCAGAAAAGTAAGTTTTAATTAGACTGGAAAGTCCGTAATTTTCATTTTTAATTATTCTAAATATTTGCATTTTTCCATTGTAGTAGTAAAAACAGTTTTTAGTCTGACAAACAGAGAAAGAATTTTTTAGAACAGTCACATATTAGGACAAATTCTAAAGTAGTTTACGGCATCTTATAGTTAGACAGAATGTTAAAGAATAATTTAGTTTTAATATCAGTCAACAGTAAATTATTCATTAGCTAATTTTATAATTAGAATTTAATTAATTAAGATTACCCCAAAAAAATATATATGACACTGTATTATACACATTTTTTGTGCAATTATTTGAAGTATTTTAAAATTTATTCTTTGTGACTGAATAACCTATGTTGCACTAATAATAGAAAGGTCTATAATTTAAATTAATTATTAAAATTTTTTAATTTCAATCGTCAATTACTTTTCTCTCTAAAGAAATAAAAAATTTTAATTTTTGCAATTTTTAAATCAAAAATGATGTTTCAAACATACTTAAATGTTCAGAAAATCATAACTCCAGTAAAAGAGGTAAAACTTAGATTTAGTCAAAGTACTGAAGTTTCTTAATATTAAAAGAATTCATTGTTTTAAAGTCAGTAGGATTATTTGTATTTCCCAGGTGCGAATTTAAGTTAGCCGTCAGAGATAGAAGGTTGGCTTAACAAAAAAAATCATGGGTCAGGTTTGGGTTATAGGGAAAAGGAGATTTAAGAATGACTGAAGAAAAGGTTATGGATGTTTGATACTCTGTTGTGTGCTGTGTTATGTTGTAGGGTAGATATATATATATTTTATTGGTTTATACACCTTTCTTCAGCCTTACATACTTGGCTATACAAGTGTTTCTTACAATTTCTTGCTTTACAAATTTTTCTTATATATATACAATTCTTAATACTAAGTTTGCGCCTACAGAACGTCTTTCGAAATTAGGAGTACTCGCATTAGCCTGGACTACCCGTCTAATGGGTTTTCTCGCCAGAGGAGAGAGAAACTGTAGAAAACCTTCTCCTGAGTACAACCGGTTTATCGACAGTCGAGTTCTAATGGTGTGTACCGGACAATAATCGACAGTGCACATCATTATACCTCGACGTCAAACCTCCCGCTCAAATTATCTCACATGCCGGAAAAATCCAAGCCAAATGGGCGAGAACCAAGTACCCTTGGTCCTAGAACGTCCGCCAAGCGAGGCATCTTATCCGACCGAGCTAATCTGTCGGTTAGGGTAGAGATATAAGGATAGACTGAATGGAGTACGATAGAGAGTAGCAATGAGAAATACATAAGGTGGAACCTCGAAGTTGGCCCGATGGTTGGTTAATTTCCGCATGTAATGGTTGGCTAGTAAAGTCGCCAAAGTTGGGCAAACTTTGGCAAGTACCAATGTTCACAATTAGGCGACTTTACTAGCCAACCATTACATGCGGAAATTAACCAACTATCGGGCCAACTTCGGGCTTCTACCTTATATATTTCTCATTCCTACTCTCTATCGTACTCCATTCAGTCTATCCTTATATCTCTACCCTATAACATAACACAGCTCACACCAGAGTATCAAACATCCATAACCTTTCATCAACCTTTCTTTAATATCTTTTTTCCTATACCCCAAACCTCACTTATTATTTTTCCTGTTCTTTTTATCCTTCTTACATTCAACTTATGATTCCCATTGCATTTAAACCACAAGGTTTCTGCTTACAATGTAGTTCAGCGTATAGATATGATCCATTGTCCCTATACCCTTCCTAAAACCTGCCTGGTTATGTGGTATGTCACCGTTCCTTTCTACACTTAGTTCCAACCTTGTTCTTAAAACTTCAGCATATACCTTATAACCCGTTGATATGAGCGTTATCTCTCTATAGTCCTCCACTGTTTCTCTTCTCCTTTCTTGACTAGTGGTAATATTATCCCTGTTTTCCAATCTTCTGGCCATCCTTCTCCTTTTTACACCTTATTCACTAAATCCCAGAATTCTTTCCTTACTACCTCCCCTCCATATTTCAAACACTCCCCTTCTAAACCATCATGCCATGCTGCTTTTCTTCTTTTAATTCCACTGATCTCTCGTCTACCTCCTCTTTGCTTACTCCTTCTTCTTCCATACCTACTACTGTTTTTTGCCTTCCACCCTCACTCTATTTTTTACCTCACTGCTTAATTCCCTAAAATGTTTTGTCCAATCCTCCATGCTGATTCTTCTATTTACACCTTTCCAACTTTTCCATTCTTTTAAATTATTATATGATATTATCACTCGGTTGTTTTAAATAGTTACTAAACACTGAATTTAACGATCATTAACACCTGACTCGGAATGATCGTTAAATTCAGTGTTTAGTAACTATTTTCCATTCTTTATTGATGACATCACAGTCTCTTCCTTCCCTCATCACCCTTTATACCTCCTCCATAAGTTTCTTTTTTTTCTTTTCTTTTCTTCTTTACCACCTTTTCATGATCCTTATGTCTTCTGTTGTACTCCTTTTCCTCGAACAATTCCTTTCTCCTCATTTTTATACTCGTTCTGAGTTCTATTCTTCTATTTTCGCACTCTTCATCCCACCAATCCCTTCTCTGTTCTTTTGGCAATTCTTTCTTCCCCATCTTCTCTTTTACCCGCTCTATATTTCTCCTTATTCTCTCGATTTTCATGTCTACCTTTTCTTCCCCCTGTCCTTCAACCCATTCTTCCTGTAATCTTCTTTAGAACTCCTGTAACTTCGTTAAATCCCATCTTCCCATTTTAACTTTTTCTATGTTCCGACTAAATCTTTCATTCCCTCATGCCTTCTTCCTTTCTTTCCAGTATAACTCCGCTATTACCGGGAAATGCTCCGATCCTACATCCCTTTCCACTTTGAATGTCCTTATCTTTTGCCTTAGCCTTTCCTCTGCTAAAATGTCATCAATAACAGTATTGCCTTTTCCTACAAAGGTAAATTCTACTCTCTCATCTCCCTCCATGTTACCATTACAAATGGCCCAGCCCCATTCTCCCTTCAGACTCAGTAACCTCATGCCCTCTCCATCCACCTCTTTACGTTTAGAAGACCTTACATATTTTTCTAATTCCTAATTCCACCTCCAAGTTCTCCAGTCCAAACGTTTAAATCCCCCTATTAATATAATTCTGTCTTTACTTTCTGCTATCCAGTACTCTAATGTCTTCCAACCCTTCTCTTCTTCCCTTCTTCTATATATTCCCACTAAATCAATGGCCTTTCCTCCCAGTTTTATCGTCCTTACCATACATCCTTCCTTCTCTGTCCATTTCTCTCTCTTTCTTCCCTCTTTTATTACCTCCCTGACTCCCGAAATCATCCCCCTGCACATCTTTGTTTTTTGTGTTTTCTCTTTTCCGCTTGCATTTCTTGATTGTAGTGTATTTTATTTCATGTTGAGATTATTAATGATAATTGAAAACGACGTTCGAAATGGGCGAAAACTATACGAATCCAAATGAATTTCTACGATTCCAGTAGAATCTTAACATATTTAACGAAGATTCTCACGAGTCACAAGTGATTACGGATTTATCCGAGCGAATTTCGAATCAGTAACCGATTTCTCATGAAACAGTGCTCATTGGTCGAGCATTGCAATATTACATGATCTTGTTCGTTCGATATCCGGCGATCGATATTTGGACTCTATTGTCGGCATGACAGTACCAACTATATTGTTGATGTAAAATGTATCAAATATCTATTCAAATATAGTGTAGGGATAATAGTCGCATTTAATTAAATCTGGTCAACATTGCAAAAAAAACTTTCAATGTTACAATAAAAAAGTACAGTTGCACTAACTTTTGCTTTGACTGTTTGTCAGATTTTTAGTTAAGAAATTTACAAGATATGACATTTCTAGCCTTTACTTTCTACTGTGCTTTCAAAAATTAAGTGATGGACCAGGTTATGGATTCCAATCGAAATCGAGATCCAAATAATATTAACATTAGTCGTGTTGATGAACAGGACAAATTTCATCAACATTTTTTAAACAAAATTCAAGCTGAATTAGGTGTTTGCTTTCCTAAATATCTAAAAAATATTTTAAAACATAATAACTCGGATAATCCATTCTGATTTCCATTTAGATTCTGAGCCTTACAATTATAGTACGGAAAACAATCCTTCGGTCACTTCACAAAGTTTATTTCATATTGATGAGAATAAAGATAATTCAAGGATATTGACAACTTTGGGACATGCAGTCTCGATTCTCGCTAATTTAAATTCTTTTCTAGAAACTGAGCAAGTTACTTTTTATCAGGGGAATAAGAAGTCAACATTGTTGTTGGGCGAACTTTTTCGACAAATTTAATGAAAATATTATTAATTTCCGAATGGAATATAAATCTGAAGAAAGTATAAATAATACTTCTAACTATATTCAAAATATTTTAGAGTTTGGAAGTTTAAAAAAGAAAACATCAACTTTTCTGAGAATGCTTATAAAATCTGGAAATGAAAGATTCAATAATAAAATCAATGGGTACAGATATCCAGATGCACTAAAATTGTTCTCAACGTATTTATTTATAGTTGGTGGTCGTATTGTTTATGAAACACTAGCAGCAAACTTGACATTTCCGTCTACATCCACAGTACTGCAGACGATCCGTACCTTTTCTAAATCGTTAATTAAACGAACTTGTCGAATTAAAGAATTAATTTTTTACAACGTAGAAATTTACCTTCAGTTGTATGGTTGAGTGAAGACGCTACTAGGATTAACGGTCGTATACAGTATGACGTTCACACAAACCAATTAATTGGATTCATGCTTCCATTAAATCATCACGACATGCCTGTTCTACATTCCTTTAAAGCTACAACTAAAGAACAACGCGCTTTGCGTTTGCTTGTGTTTATTTGGAACAGATAATAAGTTTAATTTCGAAAATGTTTTTAACTGTTATAAATAGTGTTGCATTCGAGCGAGAAATCGCTCAAAAAGAACGAGAAATCTCGTGAAGAAGACAATGAAAATAATTGAATGTTAAATCACATTCAATTGTTTTTATTGTCTTCTTCACGAGATTTCTCGTTCTTTTCGATCGATTTCTCGCTCGAATGCAACACTAGTTATAAATTTATATGTCGAGAGCTAAAAGACTACGGTATTAAAGTAGCAGGTATCTCTTCTGATGGTGATTCGCTGTTACTAAAAACTATGCGCCAAAAAATTATTCTTGGCCTTGAAGTTCCTAATTTTAATGATATTGAAAACAGTTATTCGATCCCGGAAATTCACGCAGCAATTTTGCCAAACTTACTCTGTACTCAAGATACAGTACACATTGGTGCAAAATTGAGATGCCGCTTATTAAAGTATTCAATAATAATGCCTTAAAGACATTTACAAGTTTTAATAAATACTGTTTCCAAAGATAAACACCTTTTGACTCCGAGTGACATATCACCAAGAGACAAAATTAATTTTGGTTCTGTAATTAACATTTGTGACCCGAAAATTTGGTCATTATTGGAAAATCATGTGCTGGGTAGCGAAGGTACCATAGAATATCTGAAAATTATTTATTACGTACTGAATTCCAATCTATTCTTATCAATGACAGTTATTGATAGAATATATGAGGCATTCCATGTCAAGTGATTCAGGTGGAGAACAAATTTTCTCCAATCGTAGCAAAACTTGGGGCTTTTGTAGTAAGGTAAATACGTCAGTGCTCGTCAGTGCTTTAGTCGTCGGCAGGTTGTCACAACTTAACCAAAAAATAAGACACACAGTCATTTTATGCATGAATAAACAATATTTTTGGTAAGTTTCAATATCGCGACATCGACATCGACGACCGATTACTGACACAGTCAATTTTCGTACCTGCCGATTACTAACGCATTTGCATATTTTCGACCTTAAATGCAAATAAATATTACATAGTATTTGATTTCTTAAAAAGTGATGTTAATTACTCTTCTTTATAATCCCCTTTAATCAATAAAATTTGTTTCATTTGAAAAAGTTGTCTTTGAAATTGCTAATTAGTCATTTCAAAATTGAAAAATTCCTTAAGCTGCCGAGCACTGACGTATTTACCTTACTAATAGATAGTAATTTTTCGTAAAAATATTTTTTTACCTAGTTCAATATTTTCCGATGGGGAGGGGGTTAAATTTTTGGGTTTGTCAGTACAATGCTTATTTCGATACTTTTTTACTCTTAAACTATTAAACATACAAATTTGGAAAGGTTTTTTCATGCTCTTTCGATTGAAAATAAGCATTTAAAAAAAAAAATTTTTTGACCCAAAAAAATCAAAATTAGAAATAAATTTTAATTTTTGGGAGGAAAAAAATCCGATTTTTTTAAACGAAAGCTAAGGTTTTTGCCTAAAAGGACATATTCATGAAAAAGTGGGACAAGAATGTTTAAACATTGAAAAACTTAATTTTCTCCTAAACAGAGCTAAGAACCGGGTTTAGAGCGCTCCGGTGAGTTGAAACCTCTGTTTTTCAATGTTTAAACATTCTTGTCCTACTTTTTCATATATATGTCCTTTTAGGAAAAAACCTCAGCTATCGTTAAAAAAATCAGACCTTTCCCTCCCAAAAATTAAAATTTAATTTTGATTTTTTTTGGTTCAAAAAAATTTTTTTTAATGCTTATTTTCAATCGAAAGAGCATAAAAAACCTTTCCAAAGTGTACCTTGCCAAATTTTTATGTTTAATAGTTTAAGAGTAAAAAATTATCGAAATAAGCATTACACCGTAAGACCCCTGGATCACATGACATGGAATGCCTCATATATTAATTATGGTATATTGTATTCTTTCTACGATTATAGTGAGCGTAGCTGAATTCTAAATTGGATTACTCTTTGACAAATAATTGTATAACAGCAAAAGATTACTTATGCATTGAATTAAATGCACATAGTATGCTGAATTTAATTTTTCAATGTATCAAAGAGAAATCTGTGAAACATTTTTTAATTTGGCAGTTTGGTAGCCAACAATGCGAAAGTTTTTTTTTAAATCTTCGGTCTACTAGTACCAGATTCTCAACAGTATTAAATTGCAGTATGTTAGAGACGATACATAGAATTTAACGAATTTAATTACAAGCAGATATTTCTGTCATGGACTTTTAAAGTGAATCTGAAAATCTGCTGTTTCCACGAACAAAACATTTAAACTCGTCGTTTGAAATTCAAGATATGGAAATAAATTCTCCTTTAGTTTTATTGGATAAAAATGTAACATTTCCTGATAATTCCACTATCAAAGATGTACTTGAATGCACAAAGAAAGATGCACACTTAATGTCTAATTCATTATGCATGACTGTAGATATAAGGCAAGCTAATGATATCCAAATTTGAAATATTAATGTGTGCTACGAAGACACTGAAAATATCGATAACGAAGAAATTTCCGAGGATATTTCTAATAACGAAGGCTTTTCAGAAAATATTGAAAATAATATTGATGATGACAAACTGAACACGTTTTACAGGATTTAACGATTCTCAAAATTTAGGTCAATTTTGAGGGCAGTTTTGACCTAAACGTCAAAATTTGACAAACAATTCCCGCTACCCTCAAAATTTATGTCAGTTTTGAGGGCAGTTTTGACCTACGGGTAAAAAGAGGCCCACAAACGTCTATTACATTACGTCGAAATCTACATGTTATTTTACATTCTTCTTTTACCTACCTGTCATAAACAACAATATAATGTCCCTTAATTTATGTCAAAATTTATGTCAGTTTTAAATTATTGTTAAAGCTGCAATTAAAAAAGTTCCTAATAATGACATAGATGATACTACAAAATATATGCCAAATTTAACCAATTTATTTACCTTTAGATATAAAGAAGTATCCATAAGGGCACCATATAATCGCCTGATATAATTTACTCTAACTTATTACTATGCTTTCATATTAAGAGAACATGATTGAGTGTTGATTGGATTACCGACTTTGGAGATTGGAAACCCCAATTGGGACCACATTGTAGCCCAACCGACTTTTCCAAACGGGGTTCTGAATAAAAACTGTGAAAATGTTTGTAAATAATGTTAAAAGTTTGTTAATAAATTTTCTATTGCCGGGGGCCGGGGCGTAATGGATCAGCAATGAAATTATAATTTAGATCATCAAATATTATTACGGTATTGACAATTTTGGTTTCTATTGTACATTTATAACAAAGAATATTAAAGATAGAACATATTTTATTTAAACTTTAAACATTTTCATGCAATTTGCAAATTTTAAAAAGTTGTAGACAAATGCAAAATCCATTTACTTAAAAAAATCTATTCTCCAGTTATTTTTTAAAGCTTGAAATTCGTAACCTTTTTGTTAATATTTTAAATATAATAGGTTTTTCTTATTAAAATATGCAAGCCAAAACGCCCCGGCCAAAGTGATCCATTACGCCCCGGAGGTTTTTGTTGAAATTTTTGTTATTTGTTATTAATGCCGTAAGTATTAAATAAAAATTGTCAGTTGTTCTTTAAGAACAAATGTTTAAAGCTCAAAACCTCATAAACAAAATTTTTTTACAAGTAATTTTGAAAAAGATATGACAAAAAAACAAAGATTTCAAAAATTTAATTTCGAGCGACAAAATCAGTTTTTCTACAATATTTTTAACAATAATAAATGAATAACAATGAAACTTGGTACAAACTTACAGTATACCAAGTACATTATTTTGATCAAAAACCAAAATTACTCTGATTTACCACTTTTGAATGAATTGAAGTGATCCATTACGCCTCGGTCTCCCCTATTTAATTTTTAATTACCCAAAAATCGGTCCGTTTTATTTGAAAATAAATTATTGCAATCGAAAGCTAAGGTTTTTTCCTATGCGCATGTAAATTTTCAGAATACCCGCGACGCAGCGCGCAGCAATTTATTCTTTAAAATTTAATAACTCAAAAACAAAAAAGGGCATTCTAAAAATTTACATGCGCATAGGAAAAAACTCAGCTTTTGTTTGCAATAATTTATTTTTAAATAAAACGGACCGACTTTTGGGAAATTGAAAATTAACTATAATAATCTTCGTATTCCGGATTTCCAGATCTCCGTCCACACCTGAAGTTAGACTTTTGTGGATTCTTTTGTTTAATTTTTTAACTAAATTTTTGTTTTATTATAGAATAAATAATAATATTATATAAAAAATATTTATTTGTTTGATTCAAATAATTTGATACGCATTTAAACAAATAAAAAAAGAATAAAAATTAAATAAATTACATTATTTAAAAAAAACTAAAAAAATTAAAATTCAATAAATTATGTTGCGAATTTGTTTAATTAATTTTTACTAATGACATTTATTCCTGATATGGTGTAGTTTCTTTTTTAATAATTACTCTTCGGAACTCAACAATCGATCGAAATATATGCTTTCGACCGTTTAATAATGCGTGATTCGCTTTTCGCGGTTATCAATAACTTTAATTATTATTATTAAAAGATGTTCAAAAATTTATTTTATTTATTTACTTTGAATGGGTTTGAATTGAGTCAATGAATTCTTGATTATAATTCACAGTTTATTTTCCATTTTTCTTTTGAATTCTAGACCACCTCGATTGCTATCCGGAGTAATTCTACGTATATCTTGGGATTCTCGATTACTCGCGAAAAGAATTCTAACGCCCGTGATCTTAAGAATTAAACATTACAATTCTGAGTTTGAGGTGAGATTCACCAATATCGATTGTCGTGAATTATTTAACCTTTTTTAGTATAAAACTAATAAAAGGGACAGCCGACAAAATGTCGCTTTCCGTGATAAAAGAACGATGAGTACTGCCTAGATCGAAACATCATGTCAATTCTTATACCAAGTGAACTATGTCACATTTGGTGGGACATTTCTACGATCGTGGCATTCCTTAGGGATCATTGTCCTTAAGTTGAAATAAATTTATTATTTTCATATTTAGAGGTGTCTTCTATGGATCACTTTTACTGACTTAGCTATGGGTATTGTGCAAGTCGCTCGAATATTAATCCATGATTGCCAAAGACTAAAAAAATTAATGTAATAATTATTGTCTTATTATTTAACAATCATTATTAATCTTTTATTTTGTGGCCACAGGGTGAACAACCTTAGTGCAATAAGTTAATGAACTTATATTAATTTAAAAGGGATGTCCGAACATTGCAGAATTTCAGGTGCAATAACCGACATTCGATACGTTCCAGGCACATAAAAGATTCTTTAAACATTAATTTAACCAATTTAATTCTGTTGCTTTAACAGGAATTTGAATTTAACATATTTTAATTTGATACAAATTAATTAAATGATTTTTTTTATTAACAGAAAAATATTTATTTAATTCAAATAATTTTGATTTGTATTTTTTATGAGATTTTTGATTTTTTAAGCGATTTCCTATTCGAAAAATATATTTATTTATATCCTATTTTTTCTACACTAAATGGAAAAAAATTAATTTAAATTTCGAATTTATCGATTTTTTCTAAGCGTTTTCGTACTTCAATATAACATTGAATTGAAAACAAAATAAGCGATTGAAGAAAATAAAATTGAAAAAACAATTAATTAATTAATTATTGAGCCAAAATAAGTGAAACCGGCCACTTGAAAAATTTTTGTCTCCAATTTTCAAGTTATCTATGATTTTTGGTAGATATATGAGTACACTTTTTCCCCCTAAATTTTTTTTCAAAAAAAAAATTTATTTTTGAAGTAATCAGGTGTTGAAGTTTTGGGTCATGTTATTTTCATTTTATTATTACTTTGAAACAAATAAAAATAATTAAGTGAATTTTTTTTAAATTAAAGTCTATACTTTAAGGATCAAATAAAGCGATTGCTAAAAAATGAAAATTTATAATTAAACAATTGCAAATTGAATAATGTTCTCAATGTTTTTCAAAAATTAAATTACGATGTATTGATGCGTAAAACTCCAAGCATTAAAAGAAAAAAAAGAAAAATCAGTAACCTCCAATATTATAGATATTATGTAGATTTTTCTGAAAAAATGCAGGCAAAATTTGACTCGAGTTACTGGAAAAAGATAAAATTGCAAACGAATAAATAAGATCGTCTTTTGTTTTGTTAGATACTTCACGCTTTCAAGCGGATTTTTATGATTAAAAGTCGATTTTCGCCTGCATTTTGTCAGAAAAATCTACATAATTTCTATAATATTGGAGGTTACTGATTTTTCTTTTTTTTATTTTAATGCTTGGAGTTTTACGCATCAATATATCGTAATTTAATTTTTGAAAAACATTGAGAACATTCTTCAATTTGCAATTGTTTAAAAGAATTGTTAATAACAATTATAAATTTTATTTTTTAGCAATCGCTTTATTTAATCCTTAAAGTATAGACTTTAAGCTTTAATTTAAAAAAAATTCACTTAATTATCTTTTTTTGTTTCAAAGTAATAGTAAAATGAAAATAAAATGACCCAAAACTTCAACACCTGATTACTTCAAAAATAAATTTTTTTTTTGAAAAAAAATTTAGGGGGAAAAGGTGTACTCATATATCTACCAAAAATCATAGATAACTTGAAAATTGGAGACAAAAATTTTTCAAGTGGCCGGTTTCACTTATTTTGGCTCTATTATATTATTATTAAGATGATGGAAAAATCGATCGATAAAAAGATCGATGAAAAAGTAAATTTTTTGAGCGATTTTTTATTCGAATATTACATTCAAGTAAGACATCGCTGGAAAAATTCAAAAATTTATATTAATTAATTAAAATTGTTTTTTACGTTTAGTGTTACAATCGAGTAAGAAATTAATTATTGAAAATAAATTAAATTTTTCAATTTAGTGTAACATTCGAATAGAAAGTCGCTCAAAAATTTTAAATTTAATTAATAATTTTTAAGTAATTGGTTTTTCAAATTTAATGTTACATTCAAGTAAGAAATAGCTTAGAAAAAATCTATAAATTTGAAATTTAAATTAATTTTTTTTCTCTTTAATACCTATTAATATTAACAAAACAAAATTAAAACTATTAAAATTTATGACAACTTTTACAATTTCTAGAATAAATTTTCACAATTTAAAAATATATATTTTACAATTTGTTTATTAAACATAATTTATTTGGAATGTTTTAAAAATTTAATTAAAAATAAATTTTTTTAAATCAAACTTTCTGTATTTTCGCAATTAATTTTAATATACAAAATAATTTTTAAATTCAATTCCAATTTTTAAAATTAGTTCCTGTTTTGTTTAATTCTATGAATTTTTATCGATAAACGTTGCAAGTATTGTTTTAATATTTGTGTACGAAACCCGCCATTGTAATGAGAGTACAACTCGTACTTGTTCAATTTTTTTTATTTTAGTTACAAAATTAAAGGAAGAAAACTCTCTCTCATTTATTCTTCTAAAATTCTACACTTTTTTAAAATATTTAATGACACTTGTTTTAACTAAAAAAATGAAAAAAATTACCAAGATCTTTATAAATATCCTGTAATCTACGTGTGCAAATACGTATCTGTACCAAATTCGAGCTCTGTAGGTCAAATAGTTTAGCCGGTAAGGGGGGGGACGATTTGGCTACGAACACAAGAGTCTCACCAATAGTTTTCCGTCGGCTCGCCGTAGGTGTACGGAACACTAAAAACATGTAATATTAACTCTGTTGCAAATTAATACAATAGATTATCGCATAATTTTATGTTCATTATCAAATAATTATTAAATTTAAATTATTATTTATCTTACACTTACTTTTTATAACTTTAAATTTTTTCAATAATAATAATATTTTTATTTATTCTAAGAATAATATTTTACAATAAAAATTTATTTAAAAATTAATTTCCTTTAAAATTTTAGATAAAAATTTATTATTACTTACAGCATAAATTTTTAGAAATAATTAAATTTTGAAAATGTTAAAAAACTAAAATCTATGAAAATTGAATTTAAATGATAAACATAATTTCTAAAAAGTCAAAGTAACAATATTTTATTAAATAAACTAATATTCTTATGCCTAAGTTATACTTAATTATTAAAAAAAATAAACAAATCATTCTGAGTCAAAAATTAAAAAAATAATAATATTCATACAAGATTTTATAGTTCAAATTTTTTTTTAAATCTTAATTCCTACAAAAAAATAATAAGTAAATATTTATTTAAAAATGTAGATATTTGTATTTTTGAATAATTTTACAATTAAGAAAATTCGTAAATAACTATAATAGTAGGATAAAGAAGTTCAACTTTTTTAGTATTTAGTTTTTTGCAAGTTGTTTATTATTAATGTTTAAAGAATACAGAAAAAAATTAGGTAAAAAAATTAAAAAAGGTTTAGTTATAAACTGGTAAAGTTGGGGGCTGAAAAAAAATTTATTTGATTCAAATAACCGATTATTTGACTATATTATCAAATAAATATTTACTTGAAACAAATAATTTTTATTTGAATTAAATAATAGTAATCGTTTATTTGAATCAAATAAATTTTTTTTCAGTGTATAAACTGGTTGACAGTGTGGAGACTTTTGTAATGCTCTAAAACAAAAAACCTAAAGAAACTCTTGGTAATTAAAGAAGAATTCTGCAAAATTTTAAGTCCCAGGCAGAAAAGTCAGTGGTGTGCCGATGCCTACGACCGGCTGAACACCGGCCCAGTGGTAAAGCCGGATAATAACCGGTGCCGGCACTGTGGTACCGGGCCGGTTCCTAAAAGACAACCGGCCCGGCACCGGCCCGGTAGTAACGTCGAACAATAGCCGGTACCGGGCCGATTAATAAAAGACAACCGGACCGGTACCACTACTTGGTACCGTTTTTGCACCGGCGATGGAGTTTTCTGGCATCAAAATTAGTACCGGCCCAGCACCGGGCCGGTACCACTACTTGATACCGTTTTTACACCGGCGACGGAGTATTGCCGGTATCAAAATTAGTACCGGCCCAGTATCACTACTTGATACCGTTTTTACACCAGCGACGGAGTTTTGCCGGCATGAAAATTAGTACCGGCCCGGCGCCGGCCCGGCACTACTGCTTAATACTGTTTTTACATCGGCGACGGAGTTTTGCCGGCATCAAAATTAGTACCGGCCCGGCACCGGACCGGTACCACTACTTCATACCGTTTTTACACCGGAAACGTAGCTATGTCGGCATCAAAATTAGTACAGGCCCGGTACTACTATTTGATACCGTTTTTACAACAAAATTTTTTTTAATTAAAATATTTGAAACTTTTTTTGATCATTCTGGAACCTAATTTAATGAATAATTTAATAATTCAAATTAATTTAATTTACTCTCTAAACCTAAAACAGTGGAATTTTACTGATTCTCCAGTGTATTTTATCACGTATATTGAATAAGTGGTGTACTTATGTAACTGGATACTGAATGAAATTATTAACTGCTGAATCAATTGAATTTCACTGATTCAGTTTTAAAATAAAATAATTATATAATAGATAATTATTAATAAATTAATTAAAATAATTATCAGAATATTAATCAATACTTTCATTAATAATTTTGTTAATTTCTTCTTTTGTTAATAATAAAGTACTGTGTGAAAGTGGAATATTCTTTCAAAATAAGTGATTTAAATTTCGCCCAGTTTTTCGTCACGTGATATACATTTCCTTTTGTAGTTACATCCTGCCTGGCCTGGCCACGCCACTCGTGCTGTGAAACACGATTTGCACGGAAAAAAAGTGTTGTATCGTTTTTAATATTTTTTGTGTGTTGGTTAAAAAAATTCAGCTTTAAATTGTCCGGGAAAATCACTCAAAAATCCGGGAATTTGTTACTGCCGAATTACTAGACACCCTATAATAACTTTGTTCGCTTAAAATAATTTTGGTCAGGTTTTATCTGATTTATTGTTATTAAATTTTGATAATCTAACAAGGTTTTATATTAATTTCATTATACTAAGTTTCTGCAACTTTTTTCCATAAAGCCGGTACCGGGCCGGTACCATGCCAGCGGTTTTTCTTTAACCTTAGTCCCAACGCATAATGACATTAACAAATGTTATTATAATTATTAACTTTGACATTACATTATTCAAACTGTCTTTGAGAAAAGGTTTTTTCCATTAATTTAGAACATTTTTTAATTGGTCCTGATGTCATTTTTCATAAATAAACTTTCCATTTACTTTTCATAAGCAGGTTTAGGTTAGTGCTGCCGTCCTGATGAAGAAAATGGTTACTTGCAGTCAGAGTGATTTCGAGATATTTAAGGAAACGCGTTTCTAACGAGCTCCACTAATATTTAAAAGTTTTTTTAATATTTACAATTGCTTTTAACTAAATTTAATATGCTCTATTTAATGGCGTTGAAATAATTAAAAAATTTTAATTTATTATAAACAAAATGTCGAATACTGTTAAAAATTAATTTTGAAATCGTCAAAATCATCCCTTAAAAGCGTAAGTGCACTCACGGCCTGAGAATAGGTGTGTTATCCGGTTCAACGCCTTAGTTTTTTGGGTCTAGTCGAGCTACATTTCCAAGCCGCACTCGCCAATACGGTTCGACCTCCAATGAAAGTTCTCATCTACGTCATCATTTTGACGAATCTTTGCAAGTACGTTTCTATAAATAAGTATTTTACGAAAATCTCTGCAAGTACGATAATTAGGGTTTCATTATCTTTAAAATTAATTAATATCGGTAAAATGTAATACTGTAGATAGATTCTAAATTTTATAACGAATCCAACGGTATAAAAATCTCATTTTTCATAAAAATGTCACTTAACCACTTTTTTCATCAGGACGGCAGAGTGGATGCGGCGTCGACTTTGCAGCCCGAGGGTCCTGAGTTCAATTCCTCATGTCTTCAGATTTTTCGTTAACAATTAATAATAATTCATATGTTTCAGCATTCTATTTAGTGTTTACAATTAAATTAATTAATGAATAATATTGTATAACGTTTAATATATGTAAAAATGTGTTGTTATTAAAATATACTAATCTGACACCGTGCCAGCATAACGCCGGCAGAAAAGTAACAAAATAATTTTTTTTCACTACCGGCCCGGTATCGAGCCGGAGGTTTACCGGCACCGGAGCGGATATTTCCCGGGTTATCATTGTTGACTGGACCGGCTCCAGGCCGACGGTAATGCCGGTCTCACGCCGGCACCGGCAAGTCCGCCCTTGGTACTGGCCCGGTACCAAGCCGGTCGTTAATTTTTGCGTGGGGTGTCAACCAGAATTTTTTTCAGTTACAAAATTCAACAGTTTATAACTTTTAAAATTCTTTATAATTTTTTTCTAATTGTTTTTCTGTGCTCTCTAAACATTAATAAACAACTTACAAGAAAATTAATATTAAAAATATTAAACTTTCTTTTTTATCCAAATTAAAAAAAATTAACAGAAATAATTATTACTAGGCATCTGGCCAAAAATTAAAACATTTAATTTCTGAATTCTGATTCATGTTCGCGTCAGAATTAAATAAATAATAAAATATATGGGATATATTAATTATTAAAAATTAAGGTAAATTTTTAAAATATTAAAAAATAAAATTCTCCATTGGAATACTGCTAAATGTCAATACAAAATTAGGCAATAAAGGTCATTTGAAATTGTAATATTAAAAAAATAATTTTAGTGAAAAAAACAATTTTTTTGTTCTTTGGTACATTTTTTTCTTGATTTTTTAATAAACTTTCAACATTATTTACAAACATTTTCACAGTTTTTATTCACAACCCCGTGGGCAAAAGTCAGTTAGGCTTCAATGTGGTCCCAACTGGTGTTTTCAATCTCCAAAGTGGGCAATCCAGTCAACACTCAAATTAGGCTTGTAACGTTAAAACCGATGAATTGCCAATGTTTGGAAATCTCTGTTGAGACCAGATTGAATCATTCTATTATCATTGTGAATAGTTATAAGGGAGAGTCACTACGGTCGGGACACTTTTTGACTTATGCCTATAACTTCCGTTGTAGGCCGAATTTCACGTTTTCTGACATATGGTTGGAAAGATCATCTCATGTGGAACGTTTCTTCTGTACATTAGAAAATGTTTAAACAAAAATTGTAAAAGTTATAAACATTTAAAAAATGTCGTTACGGTCGGGCGACCGTAGAAAATCAATGTGATATGAAGGAATATTTCTAAAAATGGCCCGTAAATTACGGAAGAATGCTGAAATGCACTTGAAAATGGAAAAAGGAAATATAAAATTCATATAGGGGAGGGTAGGCTACATTAAACCGGGTATTTTCTAAAGTCCAAGAACTAATTAAATTTTACAAATTTTGATCAGGTTTTTGTATCAACATTAAGCTGAAGTACTCCTTTAGTTAATATACACGTTACAAACACAAATTATTATGATTAAATATTTAAATTTAATTTTTTTCTAACAAGTTGCATTTTTCTTATTTCGAAGAATCTGTGTCTACATTGAACCACCTTTAATAAAACACTACAATTTACTTCAAAAATAATATTTCTACTTACACATTGTAAAAAATATTATTTTTCACTCAAAAAAATACAAAATTGTTGTTAAAGAGTTATTATTTGTTAATATAGGAGATTAATATATTTTGATGTCAGGTTAGGTAGGTAAAGTGACAGTTTGAGTTTATCTCGTTCACAATTGTGATGAAAGCATGTCTTTTAGTATTTTTCTTACTAATTAGTAGAGTAGACAACTTTACCACTCTTAAAATTGAAAATTTTTTGCTTTTTTGGGTGGTTCAGTGTTGCCTGGCTCACTGTATACACATGACATTCACAACAAAAATTGTTTATAATAAATTTATGTAAGGCTTAAAATTCTTTATCACATCGGAATATTCAAGTTGACACCCTAAGCGACATAAATCACAAGTTTACTAATTCCACTCAGTCATTTCTTAGAAAATTAAAGTGGTTCACTGTTGACGCTGGTTCAATGTAGCCTACTCTCCCATACAAATTAATCTAAAAACGTTCTCAGTACACAAAACGTTTACAATACGTTATCGAAGGAGATATGAAATGACACTTTTTAAAATGTTTTACGAACATGAATATATTTTTTCACTGTAAAATGACGTTCTTCACACATCTCTACCTTAAATAAATGAATTTCTGATGTCAGAACGCACCATAATTGTAAAATTATGTGTCTTAACCTGCACGATATAAAGTGACCCGACCGTAAGTTTCGCGTCCTTTTCCATATGGGATTCGACATTTTTAATTTTGAAAATTTGACTTCAGATTCTTAATCAGCAACCTCGAAAACCCCCAAGTAAAAAGTTTTAAACGAATTAAAGAAATTTTTTAAAGTTCGTCCGCGATATTGGATTCGGCATTTTGAATTTTGAAAATCTGACTTTAGATTCGTAATCAGCGACTTTGAAAACCCCCGAGTAAAAAATTTTAAGGGAATTCAAGAAATTTTTTTTAATTACTCCGCCATATTGGATTCGCCGTTTTAAATTTTGAAAATCTGACTTCAGATTCTTCATCAGCGACTTTGAAAACCCCCGAGTAAAAAATTTCAAGCGAATTCAAGAAATTTTTTTTAAAATTCGTCCGCCACATTGGATCCGCTATTTTGAATTTTGAAAATCTGACTTCAGATTCGTAATCAGCGACCCTAAAAACATTAAAATCTATTTTGACCTAATATTTATGCATCGTTTTTTAAAAGTAATCAATAAATATATTTATTTATTTTCGAGTTTAGCTTCTTCTAATTAATGTAGTAAGGACGCCATTTTGTATCGTCCCATATGTGCAATTACCTTAAAATGTTTTTGACAATTAAGAAAAATATTTATTAATAAAAATGTTATAATATTTCAATTTCAATAATGTAGGGGAAGTGCGCTGGTTGTGGGCATCCCTACGCAAACTTCGACATCAAGCAGACGTTACTGATCTGAGTAAGTTGTGTTTGTTGATAATACGCAGTTTTTGAATTTATAACGAAACAAATATATGCATTTTCATAACGCGGTGCTAAAAAGGGCACTTTTTTGCACCTTGTTATAAAAAATGTCGTTTGTAACTTGCCAATTGCTTGCACTCGTTACGAAATATACTATTGTGTAACAGCTGTGACCATAATAAAGAAAATTTGCATTAAATAAATAAAAAAGTAAATTTTATTGTTTTTGAAGAGCAGTCAGTAGAAGCTAGGAGTCGCGCTCAACACCCTCCTATATATTTTTTTGAGTGAATTTGAAATATGAAAAAATCTGAGGGTTAAGAAAACAATACATCTTTTACGAATACTAGTTTAGACATCAGTGATGAATTTTAAAAAATTAAACAAACAATATTGTTATTAGCAATAGCTAACACCCACAAAAATTTCTGAAATTTTACATATTTTTAAGTTTTGTTATTGTTTATCAATACCGTAAGTATTAAACAAAAATTGACAATTGTTTTTTAACCCCTTCAGTGTGTAGCTAAAGTATAACAAAATAGTCCAAAAATGTGTAAGACCTTCCGGTGAATAAATTTTCATGACACTAGGTACTAAGGGGATTTTGGGATCGCTGATTACGAATCTGACATTATTTTTTTAAAATTCCAAATGGCCGATCCAATATGGCGGATACAAGTTTGAAAAATCCATTGGATTGTCAATTCGTTACTCGGGGGTTTTCGTTATCGCTGATTACGAATCTGACATTATTTTTTTAAAATTCAAAATGGTGGATCCAATATGTCGGATACGAGTTTGAAAAATCCATTGGATTGGCAATTCGTTACTCGGGGGTTTTCGTGGTCGCTGATTACAAATCTGATATTAGTTTTTTAAAATTTAAAATGGTGGATCCAAAACTTTTTAAAATTTTTGGTAGCCCTATTGTATTAAAAATTATGCATTTTGAATATTTGACTTCAGAATCGTGATCAGCGTTTGGGTTACTTTTTTGCATGACGTCATCCATAGTCAAAGGGTTAAGAAAAAATGTTTAAAGCTCAAAACCTGATATAAAAAAATTTTTTAAAAGTAATTTTAAAAAAGATATAACAAAAAAGAGACTTCAAAAATTTACTTTCAAGCGTCATAACAAAATGAAACTTGGTATAAACTTACAGTATGCCAGGTACATTATATTTATCAAAAACCGAAATTACTTTGATTTACCACTTTTGAATAAATTGAAGTGATCCATTACGCTCCGCTCTCCCATACTTGCAATTCAGGAAAGTTTTGCGCTAAACATTTATTCAAGTGGGACATTTAAATCTTTACACAATTTTCACTAAACTTTTCAGTTAAATATGCCGAATATTGCAAATAAATATTTAATACATTTTTAGGAAAGTTTCGATGCTGTTGGGATATAGAGTGACTAAATTTAATTATGACAAATTTAATTTATATTAAATAAACCTTATGACTAATAATAATTATATTAAATTAGTATTATGATAATAAGGAATTATGCCAAACCACATTTATGTTAAAAGAAATTGTAACAAATATGAGTTATAAAAATCAAAGTCAATGTTTTTAAGGGATTAATAAGGAAGAATTAAAAATTTTAGTTTAATTTTTAATTTATTTTTATGCAAATGCAAGATACAATAGGGGAGAGTGGGGCAAACCGGACCGTTGGGTAAACCGGACCCCCCTCAATATTTCCGAAATGTCGAAATTGTCAAAAGTGCTATTTAGAAATTTGAAACAACCATGTGTAGTATACCTTATTTTTTCAATTTGACCCTTTTTACTTTTGTTTGTGCAACGCTGGGAGCAAAAGTTTTTTTTTTTAGTTTTTTTCTACACTTTTACGAATTTTTTCTTAAGGAAATTCTGAGGAAATCGTGTAATATTTCCAAAAATGAGGTCTTGGGTTTTGAAGGTACACACCTCAGGAATATTTACCACCAAAAACTTTGATGAATTTGCAAAGCGTTTCTTTTTGACGAACATTTATTCTCAAAATGAGCCTGTGGGGCAAACCGGACCGTTTTCGGTGGGGCAAACCGGCCATAGGATATTTCCATTGAATTAAAGTTTTATAAAAATTATTTTTAAATAAAATGTTTTTTTCATTAAAATATTTACTTACAATGAACAATAATTGTCTTCCAATGAGAATTGAACCCTTTAATATTGTTTCTCTGATAATAACAAACATTTTTATTCATTTATTAAAAAAAAATATTTTTTTAATTAAAATTCAATTCCGAATTATTATTTTCATTACTACAACCATTGTTTACATGATTCTTTATGTTTGTTATTATTGTAGATTATGTAAATGCAATATTATAAATAAAAAACCAAACGGTCCGGTTTACCCCATGGGGGGTCCGGTTTACCCCAGGGGATGGGGCAAACCGAACCGTTTGCAAAATTTTTTAAAGTTAACACAGCAACTAAACAATCAAAGATGAAGTAAAGGTATCTCTAGGAAAAAGTTTCGCAATTAAATGATCTTTCAAACAAGCCCTCAAAAAATAAAATCGGTTGATTCGTTTAGTCACAAGAGTCAAAAAACCGTTAAGGGGTCCGGTTTGCCCCACTCTCCCCTACTGAAACAATAAATCTTTGATTTTCAATCATTTTAGGAATGTTTCAGTGCTATGGGGGAATAAGGGGTACAGTAAAAGTATCTATAAAACTAAAAGGAATATTATAACTATATCCATGTAAAATTCCACTTCTTTACAGGAAACCATTTATATTTATACCCATGTAAAAGTTCTCATGAAAATGGGATATATAAAATCCTATATGAAATTCTGTGTCGAACATTATATGAAAGCTTATGTGAGATCACGTATAAAACCTAATGTAAAATCCCATGTGGAAAAATTATACTTAAAAAATTAAAATATATTTTACAAGGAATTTTATATAAGATTTTAAATGGAAATATTTTTCGGAAAATTAAAAAAGATTTCACATGAGGATATGGAGAAAATTACTCTCGAGGAATGAATGTATAGCCACATGAGATTTGATGTAGGATTTGTCATGGAAAATATTTGTTTAATACGTATTTTGGGTTTACTTAAGGTATATTTATATTATATTTAATTTTTTTCATTTTTTATAATTTTTTACGTAATTTGTTTATAAAATGTTAATAAACAAATATGTTCTTCACGTCCTAACAAAAAAATTAAAATTGCATTCTATTCCTTAAATGTCTCCGAGTGTAAAACCGTTTCGAAAAAAAATGAACCTCAATTAGAAAAAAAGTTATTAATTTAAAACTGCAGCTATGTAGGGCCTTATATGACTTTAAACTCGCCCCGCGCACATTGGCATTTTTTACAATTTACTGTTCAAATTTGTCTGTAACCTACAAATTTTATCGGATTTTCATGGTCTTGGTCACGAAGTAGTATAAGGAGACCTCATGCGACAAAAAAATCTGCACATATTTGGGGGGACAGAGATCTCAGAGATTGCACAACTAACAGAGGTTGCGCCTCTGTATATGAACATAACCTACAAATTAAAGAAATACGACGAAGTGTAATGGCGACCATGGTTTACATTTCAGCCGCAACAGCGCTGAGTCTGTTAGTGGTACAAATACTCATAACTCTAACCCCCCTAAAGTGTGTTGGTTTTTGCGCTGCAAAGCATTGGCGTGAAGTCTCCTTATACTACTTCGTGGTCTTGGTCTTAAATTAAAGGGAATAAATTTTCTAAGAGATCCCACTAAACCAATTTTTAAATTTTTAATTGTTAATATATTTTTTTTAAACTCAAAGTTAACAATTTACAATATTTTTAGAAGAAATCATGTTTTTTTATATTTTTATTGCTGATGATTCAAATCAATTTAAATTAGTCCAGATGACCACCTGACAAATAATAATGTATAATACAATTTATTTAAATTGTTGCAAACAATGTTAATTAACAAATAGATAACGTTGGTTCTTTTTTATGAACAAAATTATTTTTGCAGACAAATTTATACTTATTTAAGTAATCTATGTCGATTTTAATAAAAAATTATTTAGTTTTAAAAAATAATATTGTTATTAACAATCATCATTAACAAAAATCTAGTTTTTATTAATGAAGTAGAGCTTTACATGACTTTAAACTAGTTAAGATATTTAAAAAGATTTCTTTTTTGCAAAAATAAGCCATTTATTTGTTTAAAAAGTAAATTATTTTATTTACAACAAATGTAATTGTTTGTGCTAACAAATTTTTTAAGTTTTTGAAAGAATGCAGATATTATATAAACATTTTATTTTTAAAAAATGCTTAAAATGTTTACAAATGTTTAAGAAACCAGATTATTGTTCATAATAATTGTTTATAACAATAATAATTTTTAAATATAAAATCATTTTATATTAAAATAGACATAGATTACTTAAATAAATATAAATTTTGTGCTGTTATTATGTTTGGATTTATAATTTTAGTGTGATATTATATTGTTTGATAATCTCATAAATTCCAAGACAAAAAAAATAAATAATATAATAATAATATAATAATAAATTCCAAGACCAAATTCCTTGCACATGCATGGGACAGTTTTTTTCTTTGTTTTGAAATGTATGAGATTATCAAATAATATAATATCACACTAAAACTATAAATCCAAACAAAATAAAACAGCACAATATATATTATATCGAATTAAAAATTATCCAATACATATGCAAGGAATTTTCTTTGTTTTCGAATATATTTGATTATCAAACAATATATTTCCACATTAAATATAAGTTTGTCTGCAAAAAAAATTCTGTTCATAAAAAAGGACCAACGTTATCTATTTGTTAATTAACATTGTTTGCAACAATTTAAATAAATTGTATTATACATTATTATTTGTCAGGTTGTCATCTGGACTAATTTAAATTGATTTGAATCATCAGCAATAAAAATATAAAAAACATGATTTTTTCTAAAAATATTGTAAATTGTTAACTTTGAGTTTAAAAAAAAATATATTAACAATTTAAAATTTAAAAATTGGTTTAGTGGGATCTCTTAGAAAATTTATTCCCTTTAATTTACGACCAAGACCATGAAAATCCGATAAAATTTGTAGGTTACAGACAAATTTGAACAGTAAATTGTAAAAAATGACAATGTGCGCGGGGCGAGTTTAAAGTCATATCGTCGCTTGGGGGCAGCAACATGCCGACTCAGCTAAACGGTGAAAAAGATGCCGTTTCAAAAAGAAAAGTGAAAAACATGTCATTTCGCGAAAGCGCTGAGAAACATATCTTTTTCAAACGAACGGTGAAGAACATGGCTTTTCAACCGTTAATATTTAATATTCATATTATATTAATAATATTATATTAATTATAAATAATTAATAATATTATATTTATTATAAACAATTAATTATTAATTAGTTAATTTAATTAATTGATTAATTTATAATTATTAATATTATCATATTAATTATTTATTTATTAAATATTATATTTAATATTAACGGTTGAAAAGGCATGTTTTTCACCATTCGTTTGAAAAAGATATGTTTCTCAGCGCTTTCGCGAAATGGCATGTTTTTCACTTTTCTTTTTAAAACGGCATCTTTTTCACCGTTTAGCTGAGTCGGAATGTTGCTGCCCCCAAGCGACGATATAAGGCCCTACACAGCTGCAGTTTTTAATTAATAACTTTTTTTCTAATTGAGGCTCATTTTTTTTCGAAACGGTTTTACACTCGGAGACATTTAAGGAATAGAATGCAATTTTAATTTTTTTGTTAGGACGTAAAGAACATATTTGTTTCTTAACATTTTATAAACAAATTACATAAAAAATTATAAAAAATTAAAAAAATTAAAAACAAAAAATATATTCAAATAGTGCAATTCAAGACGAAAAAACCCATTTTTGAATTTTAAAAACCGTCAACTAGAACTCGAGAAAAAAATTTGTTAATTTAGCAGTACTAAAAAATTCAATTGTTAATAACTTTTACAAAAAAATCTTATCAAATTAAAAAAAAATTTTATTATTTTAATTCGCTGTTAAAAAGTTGCATTTTATTTTAGTTTTTATTGATTTAATATTTATGTAAAAAGACCCAAGTCAAAATTTTAGCCGTATTTCAATCTATAATATAGGTCTGATTTTACATTATAGCAATAGTAACGTAGAGTCCACTTACGATACAATTAGACACGTCTTCAAATATATCAGTAGATATATTTAATAATTTAGCGTTCAAACTATTTAACAAATAATTTTTTTTAATATGTTAATTGAAAGCTTATGGACTTTCACCTGTTAAATAAAATTTGAATTAGACATTTAGATTAAATAACCAGTTTACTGCATGAATTTTTCACAACCTCTGCATTTGTTACTTTCCTCTTAACCCACAAGGAGGAAAGTAATAGCTCCTCGGAGGAAAAGTAACATTACAGAATATGGTTAATATTATATAATTTTAAGACTACTGTTAATTTAAAATATGTTTATTATCAACTGAAAAAAATATAAAGATACTCAAAGTACAAATTATACATATTTGATACATTATTTAATACATATTCAACACATTTTGGTACAATAATGTCTCATCGATATTATATTCTTATCTATATCACAGATCTAGCATTTAATTTTAAAACTTAGTGTATGTGTGATATTAAATTATTATTAAAATGTGAAACAAAAGTACTAATTCTATATTTTAAGTTAAATTAATCATTAATAATATTGCAATAGCTTTCGCCACTTAAAAAAAATTGCAAAATTTTTCATGTTTTATATTTTTAGCATATAAAAAATTAAAAATAAAACATTAATCTTCAAAAACATAAAAATAACTTTATCTAAAGTTTAAAAGCAAAAATTAACAATTATGGCAAACATAGAAGGAAACAAAATAAGAACACAGAATTAAAAATTTTCCTGGTACAATAAACCATTTTTAGTTAATGTTAATATGCAAAAACGAAAGTCAATTTACTTATAATTCATTACATTTTACGAACAAAAGTTAATCTGTAACTTTAAATATGATTTACTTGACTCATTTCATAAAGTATGCAGAATATATTGAAACGAGGAGGAAAGTAACAACTTTATTACTCTCTTTCTCAACAAAATAGTTAAAATTACACAAAAGTATTACGTCACTAGCGAACTTCACCTGACCGGAAATGCTCTTGCACACTATGGAGAAGTTGTAGGGGGTACTACTGACTGAAAAAAATTTAGACTTTGTATTTTCGCTAATTTGTTATTTAAAATATATTAACGTTGTTACTTTCCTCCTCGGTATCCGTTATTGAAACTAAATTTTTCATTAAATAAAGAGAAAAAAATATTACAGCAATTAAGAATAATTGTCCAAAATTTATACTTGATTATTATTAGGCCAGTCGGTGAGTGCAAAAAGTGCAACCTGAAAAGTCTCAATAGTTTCTTGTAGTTTGGGGGCCCCATATAAGAGCTCCATGGTTTGCTCTCGATTTCCGGTTGCAAAAAATAGTGTAGGGGAGAGTAGGCTACATTGAACCAGCGTCAACAGTGAACCACTTTAATTTTCTAAGAAATGACTGAGTGGAATTTTTTCTTATTTAATATATAAATTAGTATTACCGAAAGCGACTACGTCCAAAAATTTCGAGCACGTAGGTTTATTATTTACAAAGAAAAACGAAAAAAACTGTTTTTCACGTACAAAACAAAAAATTTTGTGAAAATATAATGAATTTTTTTTATTGAAATAGGAAGTTTTAAAAATTAGTAAACTTGTGATTTATGTCGCTTAGGGTGTCAACTTGAATATTCCGATGTGATAAAGAATTTTAAGCCTTACATAAATTTATTATAAACAATTTTTGTTGTGAATGTCATGCACGGAAAAACTTTCTTCAAGAGTATTTCCTAAACTTATTCAAGAACTCAGGATATGGAAATAATACAAGAAATGCTACGAAACCATAAATTGAAACATTATTTTAAGCTGTTCAGGGATAACTGTAGTAAATTTCTGGACTACTTGTTGAGTTTTCTTGAAGAAGTCCTGAACTTGTTTAAGAATAGAAAAATGTAAAATTAGCGAAAAAAATTTGCCCGCGTGAGTAGTCGAACCTGAGACCTCGACACTCAAGGTCGCTCCGCCTTATGCCACTCGGCTGCAGGGACACGTTACAATACTTTAGTTTTAGATCGTTTTAAAGCGTTTAAAGCCAAGTGGCGCTGTATACCTATTGGTTACGCTACGCCTTCTTTCTTAAATAGTTCTAGACTTTTTCAGCGCGCAGTGACTGAAGAACTCAGTCGCAGCGTCAAGAACAATTATTTCCAAGCCATTAGAAAAACACCTGAAAATTCTTTAATGAATATTGAACTTTTCTAAAAGGAGTTCTAAATTTTTCCCATATCCTGAGTTCCTGAATAAATTTAGTAATGACTCTTGAAAAAAGTTTTTCCGTGTGTGTATACAGTGAGCCAGGCAACACTGAACCACCCAAAAAAGCAAAGAATTTTCAATTTTAAGAGTGGTAAAGTTGTCTGCTCTACTAATTAGTAAGAAAAATACTAAAAGACATGCTTTCATCACAATTGTGAACGAGATAAACTCAAACTGTCACTTTACCTACCTAACCTGACATCAAAATATATTAATCTCCTATATTAACAAATAATAACTCTTTAACAACAATTTTGTATTTTTTTGAGTGAAAAATAATATTTTTTACAATGTGTAAGTAGAAATATTATTTTTGAAGTAAATTGTAGTGTTTTATTAAAGGTGGTTCAATGTAGACACAGATTCTTCGAAATAAGAAAAATGCAACTTGTTAGAAAAAAATTAAATTTAAATATTTAATCATAATAATTTGTGTTTGTAACGTGTATATTAACTAAAGGAGTACTTCAGCTTAATGTTGATACAAAAACCTGATCAAAATTTGTAAAATTTAATTAGTTCTTGGACTTTAGAAAATACCCGGTTTAATGTAGCCTACCCTCCCCTAAACAATCGTCAAAGTTTGAGAAACGTAGTTTTTCGATGACCCTTGCTTCCGGTAAAATTTTAGAAGAAAAAGTTGTTATTGAAAGTTGTAGAGCCTAAAAATACCTTTCAAATGACTGGTCATACGTTAAAAAAGGTTTATTAGTTTAGTTGCAAATGAATTTAAACCATCAAAAATAGTACTTTCTTAATTGTTCAATAACTTTGTAAATAATTATCGAATTTGATTATAATTTTCCGGAAATATTCTCCTTGCAAAGCTGAATAAATACCAAAAAAAATTATCTTGATCGGATAAATAGTTTATGCATAATTCCATTTGTTAACTAAAAACATGTAATTTTTCAACGGAATTTTTTCACTTTTGGACCAACGAATTTCGGTTTTTTTTCGAGAGTACAGTTTAGGAGTCAAACTTTCATCCCACTTAAATGGAAATTCGATATTTTTTATTTAAATGCATAATAATGGAGATTAAAAAGGGTACATTTTTTTGTCATAAACAAATGGAATAACTCAGCCAATTTTCACTTTATCAATTTGGTCTAAACGGCATTAAATTGCATGTGTTTTCACAAATCTTTTCCAAAAAAAATCCGACTTAGGTTCAAGAGTGGGAGAGTTAGTTTTTTTATTTCAAAAATTTCCTGACTAGTTTATTATTAATATTTTTTAATGAAATTTGCACCATCTACAGTTTAATACACGTATTTTATGAAAAAAAATTAATTGTTATATTTTAGGCTTTTATTTTTCATTTATATCAAGTAAAAATACAAATATAGTTTTTTCAACTCTTGGACGGCGGAGTGGGGGTACTCAGTGGCGCGTGGTTATCGACGCTACAACTGAAATCAGCCGTTCAAATTTACAAAATTGGTTATATATTCGTTAGTTATTAACCGATTTTAATTTTTCTTTTTTTAATTTGATGTATTTTTTATGCTGAATCCGAGAATGATTTTATATTTTTTCAAAATACATTATTTTTTGTCATAATAAAAAAAAATTGTTAACAACAACTGATTATTGTTATTTATCATATTTAACTAAAAATTCGTTTTGTACATATTATTCCATTGAGTTTAAAAAAATATTAGAAGGAAAAAATTCTTAATTAATTATATATAAGCTAGTAGCATCACGTGCACATATGAGGCATTCCATGTCAAGTGATCCAGGTGGAGAAAAATTTTTCTCCAATCGTAGCAAAACTTGGGGCTTTTGTAGTACTAATAGATATAAATTTTTCGTGAAAATATTTTTTTACCTAGTCCAATATTTTCCGAGGGGGAGGGGGTTCAATTTTTGGGATTTTCAGTACAATGCTTATTTCAATAATTTTTTACTCTTAAACTATTAAACATGAAAATTTGGCAAGGTACATTTTGGAAAGGTTTTTTCATGCTCTTTCGATTGAAAATAGGCATTTAAAAAAAAAAATTTTTTTGGCCCAAAAAAAACCAAAACCAAAATTAAAAATAAATTTTATTTTTTTGGAAAAAGGGCAGCTTTTTTTTTTTTAACGAAAGCTGAGGTTTTTTCCTAAAAGGACATATAAATGAAAAAGTGGGACAAGAATGTTTAAACATTGAAAAAATGAATTTTCTCGTAAAAACCGGGTTTAGAGCGCTCCGGTGAGTAGAAACCTCTGTTTTTCAATGTTTAAACATTCTTGTCCCACTTTTTCATTTATATGTCCTTTTAGGAAAAAACCTCAGCTTTCGTTTAAAAAAAAAATAAAAAAAAGCTGCCCTTTTTCCAAAAAAATAAAATTTATTTTTAATTTTGGTTTTTTTTGGGCCAAAAAAATTTTTTTTTTTAAATGCCTATTTTCAATCGAAAGAGCATGAAAAAACCTTTCCAAAATGTACCTTGCCAAATTTTCATGTTAAATAGTTTAAGAGTAAAAAATTATTGAAATTTGCATTACACCGTAAGACACCTGGGTCACTTCACATGGAATGCCTCATATACACGCCGGTTTAATTCGCAAAATGTACTAAGATGATTATGCTACACACTTATATACATATAATTTGAATTTCTTTTTATGAAAATATTACTTTCATTTTAATGGAATAATATGTACAAAAACAATTTTTTGTTAAATATGATAAATAACAATAATCATTTGTTGTTAAAAAAATTTTTTTGTATTACTACAAAAAATAATGTATTTTGAAAAAATATATAAGCATTCTCGGATTCAGCATAAAAAAATACATCAAATTAAAAAAAGAAAAATTAAAATCGGTTAATAATTAACGAAGATATAACCAATTTTGTAAATTTAAACGACTGATTTCAGTTGTAGCGTCGATAACCACGCGCCACTGAGTACCCCCACTCCGCCGTCCAAAAGTTGAAAAAACTATATATGGGCGATTCCACGTGAGATTTTAGTCGACCTCTTAAAATCGGCCAAAAATATTTTTTTTCTATTCTGTATCGAAAAAAAACAGATACGTATTTTTTTATATTTGTTTAATTGTCAAAATTTTCGAGTAATGAATTTTCGAAATTTTGCACTTTTAACCGTAGACCTATATTCAGTAGCTTATAAGTCCGACAATATTGAGTTTAGAAAAAATTGTCAAAGAACGAAAGTTTTAGTTGTCTTTCGACTTTTAGGAAATGAAAACAAAAATTTTTTTTTTATTTTTTATTAAAAAAATAAAAAAATTTATAAACAAATTAATTTTTTTTAACTTTGGGTATGATAAATTTTTAATTTTCTTTTTTCAAAACATACCTGTAAATGATAAGAAGGTTTTGCAAAAAGTTTCAGAATGGGCCTGACAAGTTTAATGGGTTAAAAAAGATAATTAAGCTGCCCGTGCAGGTCGTACGCCCGCGGCGCAATATGATTTTTTTACAATTTACTATTAAAAATTGTCTAGACCCTACAAATTTTATCAGATTTTGATTATTATTAAATTTGCAGGCTCTAGACAATTTTTAATAGTAAATTGTAAAAAATCATATTGCGCCGCGGGAGTGCGACCTGCACAGGCAGCTTAATTATCTTTTTTAACCCATTAAACTTGTCAGGCCCACTCTGAAACTTTTTGCAAAACCTTCTTATCATTTACAGGTATGTTTTGAAAAAAGAAAATTAAAAATTTATCATACCCAAAGTTAAAAAAATTAATTTGTTTATAAATTTTTTTTATTTTTTTAATAAAAAATGAAAAGAAATTTTTTTGTTTTCATTTCCTAAAAGTCGAAAGAGAACTAAAACTTTCGTTCTTTGACAACTTTTTTCTAAACTCAATATTTTCGGACTTATAAGGTACTGAATATTGGTCTACAATTAAAAGTGCAAAATTTCGAAAACTCATAACTTGAAAATTTGGACAATTAAACAAAAATAAAAAAATATGTATCTATTTTTTTCGATACAAAATAGAGAAACTTTACTTTTTTTTTTAGTTTTCGGCCGATTTTAAGAGGTCGACTAAAATCTCACTTAGAATTGTCCATATATATTAGGATGGTTTTTATTTCGGCAATGTTTCCGAATCTTCGGTCTTACCCTAAAAAATTAATCAAGGTATAACAAAAATTTTCTTAAAAGTTTGAAGCAAATCGAACAATATTAACACGTGCCTCTAGTCGACTGAAATTTTAAATGGAAAATACATGTTACTTTTCCTACAAATCACAAAAAGTTTTTTCTAGCTTGTACAATTTTATTTAAAATTCTATAATTTTGAGTTCTTTTAGTACATGATAACAGGCAAAACTTTCAATTTTTACAAATTTTTTGAAAGTATTTGCTCCATTTACAAGCTTGATGAATATGCAGTAAACATATCACAGTAAACATGACTATATAATTAACCCTTACATGCATACATTTTTTATTCATTTAATTTCGACGAAACTCGGCACTGGAGGTTTTTCGGGTCGCTGATTACGAATCTGATGTCATTTTGAAAGAATGCAAAATGGCGGATCCAATATGGCGGACATAAAAATAAAAAATCGTTCAATTAGATTGAAACTCAGTACTCGGGGATTTTTGGGGTCACTGATTACGAATCCAAGGTTAGTTTTAGAAAATTCAAATTGGCGGATCCAATATGGCAAATATACTTACTCGTTCTTAGCGTATCTAAGATTTTAAATTGAAAATTTTGCAATGCAATTGAAGGCTGAGTATCTCTGCCTTTCAGAAGAGAGAAAATGTTTTCTGGAATTTTTAAAAACATGGTTAATATGTGCCATAAAAAACAGTCTACAAACAAATAAAAAAGCAAAAAAATTAAGAAACGAAAAAATCAGCGACCCCAGAAACCCCCGAGTATCGAGTTTCAATCTAATTGAACGATTTTTATTTTTATGTCTGCCATATTGGATCCGCCATTTTGCATTCTTTCAAAATGACATCAGGTTCGTAATCAGCGACCCGAAAAACCCTCAGTGTCGAGTTTCGTCGAATTTAAATGAATCAATAAATGTATGCATGTAAGGCTTAATTATATAGTCATGTTTACTGTGATAGGGGCATATTCATCAAGCTTGTAAATGGAGCAAATACTTTCAAAAAAATTTGGAAAAATTGGAAGTTTTACCTCTTATCATGTACCAGGGAGTTAGACTAAGAAGACTGCATTAATGCTATAGAAGTGAAACCATTTGTCGCATTGAAAATATATGTAAGAACGAAAATTATAGTTTTCGCGCATGCGCACATGTAATATATTTGTCTCTGTCTTTCTCACTAACCCAAACGACTGAGAAAATCATAACAATCTACAAGTTGAGAAGGTTTTGTTTAAAGTTTGTAATTGTTGTACGTTTCAGGAATATTATTAATAATAACTATCAATAAATTGAAAAAAATAAATTTAATAAATATATATGTGTATACAAAAATATATATTAAAGAGTGTATATTTTTTAGTGGTAAGTAATATATTAATAATATAATTAAATATTTATTTATAAATAATCTTAAATTAAATGTACTAATTTTTTTATTTTGTCTTGTTACTAAATTCAATAACAATAATAAAATATTTCAAAAAAATAACAATATTAGTCAGCATAATGAAATTTCCTCTTAAAATAATTTCTTTACTTTTAACAGACTTTTTTACTAAATTTTATAACACTTATTTATTTTTGTTTTAACGTTTCTTTGTATTATTTGATTTTCTTTTAGGTTTTGTTGCGATTTTTGGTTTCTACGGCACATAATTCTCAGATACAACCATTATTTTTTATGTGATTTGTTCCTACATATAAAATTCTGCTCCAAAAAATGTTTTATTTTAATCAACATGTGCCAAAACACAACCACAACCTTTTGATATGTTTTTGTTTTCTCACGTGGTTATATTTTACGATTAAAAAAAACGCATGTAATGCGCATGCGCAGAGAGTATAAATTTTGTCATTCTGTGAGTATAGTTCCCCTGCAGAAAAAGGTTTCATTTCTAAAAGACTTCACACAGTCAATTCAGTCTCCTTAGTCTTACTCCTTGTCATGTACTTAAAAGAACTCAAAATTATAGAATTTTAAATAAATTTGTGCAAGCTAGAAAAAACTTTCTGTGGTTGTAGGAAAAATTACATGTATTTTCCATTTAAAATTTCAGTCGACTAGAGGCACGTGTTAAAATGCAATGTTTTTACTAAACATTGTAAAAAAGTTGAATTAGATACATAATGTTAATTATTAATATAATAAAATTAAATTAAATGTTAATTAAATGTTTTTATAAAATATATACAGATATAATACTCGAGTAACAAATCCATGTTGTTCTTGTTGTTTGGAAACATATATTATATCTCCCCTATTGTATCTAAAAGTATTATCAAAAAGGATATAATAAAAATGATTACCTGAACAAAAAAAACTTTTCATGGCACAATTATAACTCTATTAAATAAGCAAAATTTTTAGTTATTTCAATTAATACTTTCGCTGTTCCAGGTAACACGTTTTTTCGTGTACAAACACAATTTTTCTACTCTTTAAATTTAAGTGTAAGTTTCCTTCTTAAACTTGTTGAAACGTTACAAGATATTATTTTATTAAATAAATATGAAAGGTATGTAAATATAATGGGTTCTTTTAACTACATTAAACATAAAAATAACAAATTCCAGCAGTTGTTTTTACTCTTTGGAACAGTAAGTTTTAATTTAATTTGCAAATAGCAAGAAATGGATATTTATACTACAGAAATTCCGAAAATAACTTTTTTTAACAGTACTTTTAACTACTGCACTATAATTGAGTCATTCACAGTAATAACGTTTAGTAGTAATTTAAACTACATAAACCCAACTATTTAATTTTAGTTCCACTAACTATGGAAGTTTAGTTAAAATGCTGCTGAATATGGTAGTTTTAACTACATTTTTTTAACTGCACATATCGTCGCTTGGGGGGCAGCAACATGCCGACTCAGCTAAACGGTGAAAAAGATGCCGTTTCAAAAAGAAAAGTGAAAAACATGCCATTTCGCGAAAGCGCTGAGAAACATACCTTCTTCAAACGAACGGTGAAGAACATGCCTTTTCAACCGTTAATATTAAATATAATATTTAATAAATAAATAATTAATATAATAATATTAATAATTATAAATTAATCAATTAATTAAATTAACTAATTAATCATTAATTGTTTATAATAAATATAATATTATTAATTATTTATAATTAATATAATATTATTAATATAATATGAATATTAAATATTAACGGTTGAAAAGCCATGTTCTTCACCGTTCGTTTGAAAAAGGTATGTTTCTCAGCGCTTTCGCGAAATGGCATGTTTTTCACTTTTCTTTTTGAAACGGCATCTTTTTCACCGTTTACTGAGTCGGCATGTTGCTGCCCCCAAGCGACGATATGTGGATGTTTTTACCACTCACGTTTTTTCTCTGTAGAAAAAAATGATCTTTTCAACTGCATAAATAGTAAAAATAACTATTTTCAACAATTGAATTTACTGCATGAAAACAGTAAATTTCTTTCTTTTTCTGCAACTAATAAGAAATAGTTGTTTTAACTACATAAATCATAAAAATAACAACTTTCAGAGGTTGACATTACTATATAAAAACAGTAAGTTTCATTTTGTTTGCAACTAATACAAAATAGTTTTTTTACTAGCACAATAGTAAAATTAACTTTTTTAACAGTAGTTTTTACTACAGTATTATTGTTGAGTCATTTACTACCATCTATTAGTTATCTCAACTACGTGAAGTAGTAATTTTAACTACATAAAACCAACTACTTAATTTTGGTTCCAAAAACTGAGGAAGTGTAGTTAAAATGCCGCTGAATATGGTAGTTTTAACTACATTTTTTTAACTGCACATATGTGGTTGTTTTTACCATTCGCATTTTTTTCTGTGTAATAATTCCACTTAATACCTTAAGTATTTTCTCAAAATGATTAAATAAAATTATCACAAATTTGGTATATTTTTCCTAAAACTTCATATGTATTTCTACACATAAATTTGAGCAAAAGTACACAAAGTGTAATTTTACCTAAAAATTGTTGGGTTTTTTTCCAAAACCTTCGTAAAAGAGACCAAAAAGTTTGTATTTTTACCCAAGAACTTTTAGGTATTTCTTCCAAAATTTTTGGGTAAAATTACTAAAAATGTTCTGTATTTTTACCTAACAATTTATAGGAATTTTTTTAAAAAGTTTTAAGTAAAGCTACCAAAAACTTTGTGTATTTTTACCCACTAATTCTTGGTGTAAATTACTTTCAAAACATTTTTGTAAAATTACCACTAACATTTTTTTACAGTGTACGAACGATGCAACTGCAAAACCGGATGTGCACAGAATAAGTGCAAGTGCTTCAAGAATAACAAAAAATGTAATTCAAAATGTCTCAGCAGTTTGTCCTGCAAGAACAAATAAAAATATTGTTATTAAAACCAGAACAAAGAAAATTAGCATTATTGAACAACATTGTCCAAACATGAGTGAGCAATTTCGACATTGACCAATAATCGACATTGACCATAACATATACACTGCCATCGGGAATTATTGTCGGTACGGCTGCACGCGCACGGCCCAAAAACATACCAATCTTTAAATAACGATTTTTTATAAATACAAATTTCAGAAAATTAACAAATTATACGATTCGAAAGGTTATTTAATTTCTACGATTAATGATACATCACTGAAAATTTTCATAATTTATACAAATATTGCAGCAATCGACAAATTTGCCAAAAAAATAAAATTTTTTAAAAACTTTTTCAACCCTTACACATTTTTTAAAAATTTTAGAAAAAAATTTAAAACTTATATAGATGTGATTATTAATGTATCATCTTTAATTTAAGACCGCGCGCGTGCAGCCATACCGAAAATTTCCGATGTCAGTGTGTATCTGCGACAGTCAACGGCTTAAATCTCAAAGCTAAATAATTTTAAAAATTATTAAAGGACTTTTAAAAATAAGTTCTCGGTATAATATTTCTTAACAAATTTTTGAAGCAATTGACTTTTTTACGAATTTTAATAAAATTTTTAAGAATAATTACATTTTTGAGGACATTGATTGGAAGTGCATTAAAAATAATTGAAATGAAGCCTATTTTCAATTTCTACACCTCGTGTAAAAAATTGAAAATAGGCTTCAATAAGGACCTGAATAGATGCCCTTTCGCAAGTTAGGCGCAAACTAGGAAAATTTGTCAGAACCTGTCTAATTTCGTCACCGTTAGAATATCAGGTGATGATGTGGAAAAATAGAGAGGTTCTAACTAGATCGCCTTGTCAGTGCCTGAGTAGAATATCAGAATGTGTGAATTCAACTAGAGGCACTCTAGTCAGGGCCTGATTTAAATATTTAATAGAGACATAAATAGATCCAGTTAAATTTCCTTATCTGAAAAAGAAGCCATTCTAGTCAGAGCCCGGTTATTACCTATCTAGAAATTTCTAATTTTTTTAAAAGTAAATGAGTTGAGTTTTTCTCAATTTTAAAATTATTGAAATTTTGTTAAGAATTTTATATTAAATTTTTTGAAAATAATAAATAATTTCTAAGTAATAGTTTTATGATAGTTCTTAAAGAATTAAGTTATTTAAACAGAAATTATTGTCAGAATTAGACAAATTTGAAGGTTTTGTATTAGAATTCGTGGTGACTTTATAGTTACTAAGCCAAACAAGAAAGACACCCTAATCTGTGTCAATCCTGTAAAAATTAATAGAATGGAATAGAAGAAATTTATTTATATCTTATTTAAAATTAAATTTTTATTACATTAATTTCGCATAGCTGTGAAAAAATTGGATAGTTTCTAAATGAAATATTTAATATAGTAAAAAGAAAAGTCTTATTTTAACTATTTAACGGTGTTCAATGGTCTCTGAAATTTCTCGATAATATGCGACTCACAGTTATCACCCGACAAATACGGCACTGACTGGTTTAAATGACGTGAAATTGGTAAACAATCATTTTTGAACGAGTTTTTCTCTGCACTCAAACAATTTTTGCAAAATCTGAATTCGAACCAACGACACAAATCTTCTTAATTACCTAAATCCAAAAATTTTTTTGAATCCATGCAGAAACGTGGTTGCAAAATGGGAAAGGCTAGAGTAATATAATGCGTATCATTTTGACAGCTGAGCCTTTACACTCCCTATATGCTTCTGTTTTCTAATGGCAAATGGCTGTAACACACGTCTTGTCGCTTGCAATTACATTACTTTTGAGTTTCCCATTTTGCAACCGCGTTTCTGCATGGATTCAAAAAATAAATCGGATTTAGGTAATAAAGAAGATTTGTGTCGATGGTTTCGATTCAGATTTTGCAAAAAGTGCTTGGTCGCAGAGAAAAATTCGTTTGAAACTGACCCTGGTTAAAGAACCGGACAGATTTCGGACTAATCCGAAATTTATCCGAAACAATGCGGTTTATGGTCAGGTTTTTGTCATCCGCAATTAATCCGGAAAAATCCGAATTCTATACGGTTTGTAAACAACTAGTGAAATCGAAGTTGGTCCGATAAAGTCCGAAATTAATCAGTTAATTTTAACTAGTGAATCCGGAATTAGTCCGAAACAGTCAAAAGTTAGTCCGGACAATTTAGTGAATGTTAATAAAAAAAATTATACAAGTTTTACATATTAATTATTATCACTTTATGCTACATTCATCATATTTTACGATTTACCTGTCGCAATTTTATTTACATTAACTTAAAATTTCTAACGCTTGGGGATTCGAACCTACACCTATCTAACATTATAACGCACCGAAATCGAATACACTAACCACTATACCACGCTCGCATGGAAGTTCAAATTCATAATAGAATTTATGAAGTGCCACAAAAAGAAATGACAAGAAACTAACACATCAGTGTTAATTTTAATATTGAAACAAGATAACTAATAATACCTACTAGTAAATTTATAAAAACAAACTGACTGCAGAATTAAATATTTTATTTACCGTAAGTAAATACCCTGAATAAAAAGTGGGACCGATTTCAGACTAATCCGGAATTTGTCCGCATCAGTACGGTTTATTGTGGAGTTTTTTCACCATGAATTAAGTTTGAAATCAAAACCGTTTTTTACAACTATTGAATTCGTAATTAGTCCGGTTTAGTCTGTAGTTATAGTCAGATCATATGCAACTAGTAAATACAGAAGTAATCCGGTTGGTTTAACCAGTGAATCCGCAGCTAATCCGAAACAGACTGCTTATGGACAGGTTTTTGTCGCTCGGAATTTGTCCGGATAAATTCACACTAAATGCGGTTTGTGTAAAACCAGTGAATCCGGAATTAGTTCGATCTAGTCCGAAGTTAGTCTGATAATACGCAACTTGCAAATGTAAAATTATTAAATCCGAAATTAATCTGGTTTTGGTCAGGTTTTTGTCACACGAAATTATAATTATAGTTTGAATTTATCTGCATTTTATACAAATTGTTTTTAATATACAAATTCAATATTATACCAAAATCATTCCTGATTAAGTCTTTGAATTGGATTGAATATGGATTGTTTTGAACTGTCTGTGGATTGTACATATTTACAAAATCTTATAATAATACGACTTATTTTCGGACTGGGGTGTTTTGATCGGATATTATTCGGATTGACGCCAGCTATTACCGGATTCTTTGCATACAGATTTTGGATAGTTCCATATTTGTTTCGGATTAAAATTCTTTTAACTGGATTAAATTCGAATTATTACGGTCTGAATTCCTATTCTTTACATATTGATTTTGGATTATTTCGTATTTGTTTCGGATTATACCTTTTAGTTGGATTAAATCCGGATTGTTGCAGACAATTTTCGGATTCTTATCATACAGTTTTTGGATTGTTTCGTACTTCTTTCTGAAAAGGATTTTGCCACACTTAGTTTCAAATTGTTGCGGACTAATACCGGATTTCTTGCTTACAGAGTTCGGATTGCTCCGTACATTTTGCGGATTAAGTTTCTTTAACTAGATTAAACTCGGATTGTTGCGGACTGATTCCGTATTCTTTACATATTGATATCGGATAATTCCGTTCTTATTTTAGAAGAATTCTTCACCGGTAATAAATTCAGATTCTTGCGGACTGAATTCGTAGACATTCAGGATTACTCCGGAGTGTTTTCGGATTCAGGTTTTCGTTCGGATTGATATCAGACTATCGCAGATCATTTTCGGACTTTTTTAGTACAATTTTCGGACTAATCCGTACTAATCTGTCTGTATTTAATCCGGAATTAGTCCAATATTTTTACCTTTGGATTGTTCACCAACTTCACGTCATTTAAACCAGGCAGCACCTTGTAGGGCGACAAGTATAGGACGCACATAACCTACAAATTTCAGAGACCATTGAACGCTCTTAAGAAAGCAAGATTTTAAATTATTTTTTTTTAATAAATTAGGGTCAGATGGGATAAATAGAATCAAGGGGTAAATCGAAACAGTAGTTATTTCAGTTAAATAAAAATTTTTTTAAAAAAATACGGCCTTAAGGCGATGTCAAAGTCGATGCGATTTTCCCATTGAAGCTCAATGCAAAAATCCAATCGACTTTGACACCGCCTTAAACCTTGAATCTTAGATCATCTCCAACAGCCCGTGTAGAAATTTCCCTACTACGGCCATATTAGGTATGAAACACACAGCCCGACCTGGGTCAGATAGGGGCGACACTCAAATGTGGATTTCCTGATCAGGACCATATTGGCTCGTGTGTTTAATTCCCTAATAGGGAAGTCCCAATCTGTCCATGATCTGGGCCATAGCGAAATTTCTACACGGGAGGTTCTGAGTATTTCCCCATTTTCCATTTGTGAATTAGCAGCAGTATATGGGCAATTCCACGTCAGATTTCAGTTCACATTTTATATATGGCCAAAACAATTTTTTTTTCATTCTTTATTGAAAAAAAATGGATACGTATTTTTTTATTTTTTTTTTTGGTGGCCAAATTTTCGAGTTACGGATTTTTGAAAATTTAATTTTGGAAAAGTAGACCTTTTTTCAATGGCTTATAACTTGAAAATTATTGAATTTATAAAAATTTCGTTAAGACAAAAAAAGTTCAGTTTTTCTTCATCTTTTAAATGCCGTTAAAAAAAAAAATTTTTTTTGAATTTTTCTTAAAAAATTAAAAAATTTTTATAAACAAATTAATTTTTTTTAAATTTGGACGTTTTAAAAAAATTTTTTTTTTTTAAACATAGCTGGCAATGATAAGAATAATTTGCAAAATGTTTCAGAGTGGTCTTCTTGAATTTGATATATAAAAATAAATTTTTAATTTTGGCGTGCAAGTTTGACGCGCGCTGCACTGTGCACGTTTTACTAACTTAAAGAGGAGTGGTATTTAAAAGTTAATTTTTAATTTATTTTTTGATTTTATTATATGTCTCTGTATCTGTATCATAATAAACAAAGCGTAGAGTACTTAGAGTACTTATAATTTTTTTGTTGTTGCTCGTTTTGGTTTAGTCGCTTGCTCAGATTTGGTTGTTTTTTTTGGCCTAGTCGCTCGTTTAGGTTTAGATGCTCGTGCAGGTTCAGTCACTCGGTTAGATTTATTAACTCGTTTCGATTTAACTGCATTTTTGGATTCAGTTTTAGAAAAACTTACCAATTCAAAATTTTCACTAAAAGAATATGTTTTAACTTTTAATTGATCATTATTTTGCGGTTCGACGCTGTGCATTTTTTGAGTTCCCAAAATGGTTTTGCAATTTTCAAAGCGATCTCGAAGAAAAGTATTTGCCCTTTCATAATCTTCCGAAGTTCTGTACATTACAGACATTTTTTCCAAAGTCGAATCTTCTTTTGCCCATTCGTATAACTCCAAAGGTGTTGTAATTTGACGATCTGTCATTTGCAAGCTTGCCTTTCGTGCCATATTTTTGAGAGTCCCGCCACCTCTATCGCAAGGCCCTTTTCCATGGCTGTTGCGTGGAAATGCTAAACTGCCGAGCGATTGAAATCCTGATCATGGTGATAAATATTCGAAAAATGTTTTACATTTTTAAATTGCTGAGGTGCTCCATCAGAAAAATATATACATTTGTGGATATTCGCATGGTTTTCAGACAAATATTCATTCAAGGCTTCGAGAAAAACAAAAACAGCTACAGCATCATGTTTAAGACAGTCGGAAATAATAATCAGCGTTTTGTGATCAATGATGTCTTCCTTTCGATAGTAGAAAACTATAGGAAAAATGGTGGCCTGATTATTATTCCAATGGAATCCGGGAACTGCATTTTGAATGACAAATGCGTAATTTTCTGCGAAATCACAAATAATTAAACTTTCATCTTCGTTCAAATTTCTTTTCACATTTTTGTAAAAAGAAGCCTGCTGATCTGCGATGAACGAATGGTGAAGAAATGTTCTCCCTGAGGTACACATTTTTTTAGCAAAATCTTCTGCTGTGACTGTCGTAGTTTCCAAAATTGTCCTTGGTTTAGTTACCCATTGTTTGTGTACAACATTGGCAATGTTTTTTTTTTTTTTTTAATATTTGACAAATATCATTAGACAATGTTTCATTTTTAGGACAATTTTGACACTGCCCAAAAAAACATTTTTCTTTAGGATTCGGACAAATCAATTGTAATAAAACATCTTCAAAATGGTCAACAGGATAATTTTCCATCTTCAATAATTTTACAATGTGACTTCCTGCAAATTAAACTACTTATAAAGCATATAAAATGTTATTAAAAAAGAAGCTAACAATTTTCCGAATCAATTTGACAAATAAATAAATTTCTTAAATAAATATCTTAATAAATACCTTTAGTTATTAAAAATTCTTTCAATAAATTTATTTACAATAACCTAATTATATATTCTTTATTTACATAATTATATATTTATTTTTATAGAATACCTAAATATGTTTTTACGTTGAAAATTATTGTCATCAATTTTCTGACTTACCTGCTGCCTGAAGCCTCATGTTTTCATGAACCGGGCACACGCAAACTCTATGCGTTCCACCTGAACCGGCTAAAACGCAGTAATTTGGTCGAAGAGAACAAAATTTAGTAAAACTGATTTCAACGCTAGGGTTTTCTTTTCTAAACTTCTTGAAAATTTCTTTCAAATTTCCCAGTAGTAGTCTTTTTCGAACATTGCATTTTTCACCATCCAATTTAATTGATTTAACATCTTTCTGACCTGGCTGAATTGAACTCACATCATCGTAGTTAAAAAATTCTGTTACTTTTTGAATTGTTTCATCTGATAAGCTTTTACCTTTAGAATAAGCAATATAATAATAATTATTAAATTTGAATATTTTTTATATAATTTTTAAAGATTTTTTTTAATGTGAAAATAAAATAATAGTAAAATTTTAAATAATAAAATAATGAAATAAATAAAAAATTTTACAATAAACACCTTTTCTTTTATCAGGCATCGACAAAATTCCAGCTCGAATTTTTAAAACTCTTGCTTTTCTAACCATGTATATAGTTGTATTCATAATTTTTGCAACTTTGTATTCAGTTACGTTGGTTGGCAATAACGTTAACATTTGTACCTTTTCTTCATAAGTGGTATCAACCTTGTGAAATTTTTCTTTCAGTTCGAAAACTAATCGAGAACTCAATTCCGATTCATCCTTTAAAACGAAAATAAATATATTACTTTAAAATCAAATATAATTATACCTACTACACTATAGACATTTTAAACTTACATCTGTATCCTCAAAAAGTGAAAATTCACCATCACTATCTTGATTTGAATCAAATTCTGAATCCTTCTCTGATAATACGTCACTGCTGGCATTAATCGCTGTTGGATTTAGATTAAAATTGTAAAAACAAATTTTTTAAGTTTTAATATTTATACTTACAGTAATCAGTTGTATACATTTTTTTTCTACAATATAAACATACAACATCACTTGATTTTAAAAAATTATATTTTTCCAGTAACGATTTTGATACGCGACGTAATTGTGTTGATTTAAAGTGATTTTTTTCGAAAAAGGGATTACAACATCTGTCTTTAAATTTATTTGACATTATAAAAACTGTCGACGTATAAACTGATTTTAAAATAAAAACCTTCGACACGATTTAAAATTTCGCTTTCCGCCTCCGCGATGCAAGTATTGCAGTCTAGCGGCCTAGAGTCCTGTTTAAACGTGTACAGTGCAGCGCGCGTCAAACTTGCACGCCAAAATTAAAAATTTATTTTTATATATCAAATTCAAGAAGACCACTCTGAAACATTTTGCAAACTATTCTTATCATTGCCAGCTATGTTTAAAAAAAAAAAATTTTTTTTAAAACGTCCAAATTTAAAAAAAATTAATTTGTTTATAAAATTTTTTTCATTTTTTAAGAAAAATTCAAAAAAAAATTTTTTTTTGAACGGCATTTAAAAGTTGAAGAAAAACTGAACTTTTTTTGTCTTAACGAAATTTTTGTAAATTCAATAATTTTCAAGTTATAAGCCATTGAAAAAAGGTCCACTTTTCCAAAATTAAATTTTCAAAAATTCGTAACTCGAAAATTTGTCCACCAAAAAAAAAAAATAAAAAAATACGTATACATTTTTTTTCAATAAAGAATAAAAAAAAATTGTTTTGGCCAAATAGAAAATGTGAACTGAAATCTGACGTGGAATTGTCCATATACAAAAATATTTCCTATTGCAGAAATAATTGAAAATCAAAGAAGACACTCTTTCATTTTCTTGACTCGCTTTTGGGAAAAACTAAACAAAAAATTCATAAATTATCTCTTACTACACTGAAAAAAGTACGTGAATCCTTCCTTGAAAGTGCTTGACTTTTGGATATGACTGTATCTTATACTTTTTTATTGGAAAATATAACAAAATTCTATAATTATTCTAGTACTAGTATGGGCAACAGTGTCTTAAATTTTATCCAAAAGTCATTTGTTCAGTTTTATAAAGTACGTGAAAGATTAGTTGCCTGCGCTTGAAAATTCTGTAGAGCATGCGCGTGTGCGTTGCACGTTTCTATCCAAGGTAAATGACAGCTGATCGTCTATTTCCATTTGTGTTAATTTTAGATGTGAATATACTATTATTTTATAAAAAACAAATAGTGTTAATATATATGTGTCATTCCACGTCAAGTGAGACACTTCTCTGCCCAAAACAGGTTTTTATTCAAAAATTTTCTAAAGGTGGAAAATTTATGTTGAATAAATACCTTTTAAATGTCATGTGCCCCAAGTTAAAAACAAAATAACAGATTAAAAATAGCGGAAAGTTTGCAAAAAAATTGTTTCAATTTGCTTGAATCATGACACTCGGGGATTTTCAGGGTCGCTGATTACGAATTTGAGGTTAGATATTAAAAATTTAAAATGGCGGACCCAATATGGCGGACTTATTTTTTAAAATTCCTCAAATTGACTTGAAATTCGTTACTCGGAGGTTTTTGGGGTTGCTGATTACGAATGTGTGGTCAGATTTTAAAAATTTAAAATAGTGGCCCCATAATGGCGGACTTATTATTTAAAATTGCTCAAATTCATTTGAAATTTGTTACTCTAAGGTTTCCGGGATCTCTAACTACGAATTTAAATGCAGATTTTCATAATCTGTTTAAAACCAGACCTTGCTTTGCATAGATTCATAAAAAAATAGTTGAATACTTAATTGTTAGTGTAGTTTCATTTAAAGCACCTGAAGCATGTTTTAATGATTTGTTAGAAACAGTTGAATGTTCAATTATTTTCGTCAAATTGTCAAAATCATATAATTACTTAATACTTTTTAGCTTTCATAATAGTAAAAGAAATTCTGAATGTTTTGTCGTTTAAACACAACAGTTAAATCATAAAATATTTTTGGGTTTTGGCAAAAACAATTGACTAATCAAATATTTGTATGAATTAGCAAAAACAGTTGAATGTTGCAATGTTTGTTTTGTTTCTCGATATAGCGTGTGTCATTTGTCAATAAATGTCATTTTTTATTTAGCTCATGTTGTCAGTTAGTGTAATATCATCATTATAAAAATGAATAAAGTCTTCTAAATTTTTTTAAACTATAAATTGGCTTAAGTTATTAACAAAAAGCATTTTCTAATCTGCCCTTATCAGAGCAATTCTTTTGCATCGAATTTTCTGAGGTTTGTTTCTTCTTTTTTCGTTTTTTAAAATATCTTACCAATTATGGAAAATTATCAGTTTTAATCTTGACTTAATTGAGTTCTAACTTATTGAGTGAAATATTTTCGTAAGCTTTGGATTTCAGGACGTCCATTATTTTATTTTTTTAGTTTAAGTTATTTATTGAAAATTTGTTGCAATCTTCGTGTTTAATTTTAAGTAAACTATTATTACGGTCTGTTCAGTCTCTTTGTCTTAAGAATTAAAATATTTGTTAATGAATATGTTAGACAACAAAAAATTGGTCAGTGGAAATAGATGTGTCAATCCATTTAGGAAAATTGGCGAGAAATGTCATATAGGAAAAGATTTAAGACCTATTTTTTTCTGACATAATAACTGAATATCAGTTACCATCAAATGGACGAATTTGCTCACAATGTCGAAAAGAAGCGTATGCTCGTAAGGGTGCAGAATCCAAGGAAATTAGACATTCAGCTGAAGATGCACAAATTAACTCTTCTCCTTTGAGACCATTAGACGAACCCGAGCGTGTAGAAAAATCTCGAGTTGAAGACTTTGAGGAATTATTAAACGGAATAAAAGAACTATTCCATAGTTTATCTGAGAATGATCCAGAGCGTTTAAGAATCTTGACTGTAGCACCTTTGTCTTAAAGTATTCGGAAAGTTGCTAGGGAGTTTAAAACTACAAGGCTAATGGCTCGAAATGCAAGAAAGGTACGTGAAGAACGAGGCATTTTAGCATCTGCTACTGCTAAGAGTGGGAAGAGCTTACCTACTGAAACTGTAAAAATAGTTCAAGAGTTTTATAAATCGGATGAAAATAGTCGAATTATGACAGGTACAAAGGATACCGTTACAGTAACTGTTAACAATGAGAAAATTAAAAAGCGAAAGAGACTTGTACTCTTTAATCTAAGAGATCTACATGAAAAGTATACGCAAAAAAATGTTGATTTTAAAGTTAGTTTCAGTAAGTTTGCTTCTCTTCGACCGAAAGAATGTGTATTAGTTGGAGCAAGTGGTACTCATTGCGTGTGCGTTTGTACAATACATGAGAATTGTAAATTACTGTTAAATGCAATAAACCTTCCAAAATTATCTCGAAATTTGGAATGTCCCTTCAACAATTTAACAGATTGCATAAAAGTTCTCTTGTGTTCGACGCTTTCGCCAGCTTGATACTTAAATGAATGCGACAAGTGTCCATCTGACAGTACGTTTTCTGATGTTTTGCACCATCTTTTAGATGAGGCTGCTATTGCAGATGTAGTCTTTGCTATATAGAAAAGCACTAATAGAGCCACATTAATAACAGAGAAACTTTCTGCTGATAATTTTATTGAAGAGTTCTGTACCCAATTGCATCATCTAAAACCTCACCACTTTATCGTGGAACGGCAATCGAATTATGCGCGCGAAATTAAAGAGAAACTTTGTGAGGGTGAAGTAATAATTCATATGGATTTTTCGGAAAACTACGCTTTTGTTGTACAGAACGCAATACCAGCATTTCATTTTAACAATAATCAGACTACATTACACCCTGTAGTATTTTATTATCGCAAAGGCGAAGAGATATTACACGAAAGTTTAATATTTTTATCAGATTGCTTATTGCATGACACTGTGGCAGTGCATATAATTCAAAAAAGTGCATTGAATACATACAATCTGTTTGTAATGTGAAAAAAATATATTATTTCACTGATGGTGCAAAGATACATTATAAAAACCGTTTCCAAATGAACAATTTACTGTACCATGAAAAAGACTTTAAAATACCAGCAGAATGGCACTTCCACGCAAAAGAAAAGGAAAAGGTGCTCATGTAAAAGGTGCATGTGACGGTGTAGGTGCATCTTTTAAACAGAAAGCAGTGCGTTCTAGTTTACAAGCTCCATCGACTAATCCAATTCTGACTTCTGATTCCTTATATCAATGGGCTCAGAATGAATTTTCTAATATTAAGATCTTCCTCTACTCATCAAGTGAGCATGCAAAAGTTTAAAGATCACTTAATAAAAGATTTTCTGCCACTCAACCTGTACCAAATATTCAACAAAGCCATGCTTTCATTCCGTCACCGGGTGGTAACCTGTTAATAAAACGATATTCCTTTGCTGAAGACGGGATTCTATTTTCCCCAAAACATTCATAGAATAAAAAAATATCAGTTTTATTATCCTTGATGCTCCCAACTATTTTTATAAACTTTTGAAAAATTATCCAAAATTATTATTTGCATACTTCAAAATATTGCCAATTTGAATTCCGCAATGTTAACCCATTGAAGCATACATTTTTCTAGTCAATGAATTAACTTTCTCGAAAACCTACAAATATTTTTAAATCAATCAGTCTTTTTAAGGGCTACGAACTATGAGACAAATCAATTCTTCAAAATTGTACAAATATTGTCTTAATCAATCAGTCCTTTTAAGAGCTACCAATTATGAGTTAAATGAATTTTTATTCAAAAACGCTACAGTGAGAAACCTAATTATCTGTTATTATCTGCATGGTGCCTGTTGTTTTGAATTTTCAGTACCTAACTAAGAATTTGAAATTAGGGACACCAAAAATGCACAGCTACCAAGATTCACATAAATCAAATAAATTTTTTTTAAAATTGTTCGTTTAATATGGATCATACATTTTATGTTTTCAAAAACTGAATCCGTATTCGTAATCAGCAAACCCAAAAAACCCCAAGTAACAAATATGTCCGCCATATTAGATCTGCCATTTTAAATATTTAATATCTGACTTCATATTTGCAATCAGCAACCCCAAAACCCACGAGTAACAAATTCCAAGCGAATTTGAGCAATTTTAAAAAATAAGTCAGCCATATTGGGTCTTCCATTTTTAATATTTAATATCTGACTTCATATTCACAATCAGCAACCCTAAAACCCCCGAGTAACAAATTTCAAGTGAATTTGAGCAATTTTAAAAAATAAGTCTGCCATATTGGGTCCGCCATTTAAAATTTTTAAAATCTAACCTCAAATTCGTAATCAGCGACCCTGAAAACCCTCAAGTGCCATGATTCAAGCAAATTGAAACAATTTTTTTGCAAACTTTCCGCTATTTTTAATCCGTTATTTTGTTTTTCAACTTGGGGCACATGGCATTTAAAAGATATTTATTCAACATAAATTTTCCACCTTTAGAAAAATTTTTTAATTAAAACCTGTTTTGGGCAGAGGGGTGGTTCACTTAACGTGGAATAACACATATTTGTCTTCAAGAATTAACTTTGAAAAAAATATTTTTTATTTTGTGTTTCTCACAAACTAGAATGTCATATAAGTCTCAGTTTTCAGTGAAATAGCATGTCTCTCAAGTCGTGAAAAATTTCACTATGTGGAATATAAGAAAAATTCGATACGTACTTTTAAATGTTAAGTGTGTGTTTATATTTAAGTTATACGCGAATATATGAGGCATTTTACGTGTAATGTCCTAAGTTGAAATTTCAACTTTTTGAAAAAAATTGAAACTCGGGGAATTTGTTGTTCTATCAAGTATAAATGTGCCCCAGAAAATATTTTTTTTTGACTTTTTCGAAAATTTGAAGGGGGTAGAGGGGGGCCAATTTAACCAATTTTGCTAACACCGGCTACTTTGTGAATTTTTTCTGAACGTACTTTTAATGGGAAAAATTTTTCAGAATATGTTTCGGAAAGGCTTTTTCGTCCTCTTTTCAATGGTGAATTTTATTTTTTAATATTTTAAAAATTTATCCCAATTTTTAAAATATTAAAAAATAAAATTCACCATTGAAAAGAGGACGAAAAAACCTTTCCAAAACATATTCTGAAAAATTTTTCCCATTAAAAGTACGTTCAGAAAAAATAAGCAAAGTAACCGGTGTTAGCAAAATTGGTTAAATTGGCCCCCCTCTACCCCCTTCAAATTTTCGAAAAAGTCAAAAATATTTTCTGGGGCACATTTCTACTTGATAGAACAACAAATTCCCCGAGTTTCAATTTTTTTCAAGAAGTTGAAATTTCAACTTAGGACATTACACGTAAAATGCCTCATATGTGTGTGTGTTATAGGTTAGTTCATAAGTGTTGATAAACGTTGAAAAGTGATACAATAGTAATTGTTCTGCGTTTGTGTGATTAATTATCTCAATATATGGATGAGCGAATTTCAGATAAACTGTGTGAACAAGAGGAAATTAATTTTTTTATTTTACAGAAACATACAATTTTTTTGAAAGTCAATGAAATTCTCAAGCAAGGTACTAGAAATTTCCATTGACTGCTTTAAAAACTCTCATTCAAAAGTACTAGATTATTTCTAGTATTTTGTATCGTATCCAAAAGTCAAGTACCGAGTCAATGAAAATTTCACGTACTTTTTTCCGTGCAATACTATAACAAAAATCAACTTTGATTTTTAGATTTTTCAAACTTTAATAAAAAAAAGGAGACTGTTTCTACTTAACCCTAAAAACTAAAATCCGGGATAAATAGAAACAGCAGAGATTTCAATAATATTTCTGATAATATAAATAAAAAAATTGTTTTTAATTATTAATTTTTTTTAGTACATAATCTTTTATGAGTGTAAAAAATTGTAAATAATTATTAGAATTGCTTTTATTGAAATAAGTTTTTAAAAAAATATTTTTCTTATTTTCTTTTAACAATTTAGACATTCTTATTTATTTTAATTAATGACTAAATTATTATTATTATTGTTGATAATTTTTTAAACTTATACTTTATGTAACAACGATTCCTTGACAGATCTTAATCAAGTTGCTTTTTTGACGCGTAGGTTAAAAAATGTGTCAAATTTGACCTAAATTTTAACCTTTGGTAATTTAGGCACTCCTTATGGGCTTTTGTTTGAACTATAGGAACCAGATTTTGAGGGCAATGTAAGACAGATCATTTTTTCGTCAGCTTTGATCGTGTGTAGGTCAAAACTGACATCAAAATTGAACCTAAAATTGGTGAAAATTGGCTTTAAAATAGACCAAAATTTTGAGGGCAAAGGGAATTGTTTTAACGTATAGGTCAAAACTGCCTTTAATTAAATTAAGATTTTGACGTAACATAGTGTCGCTGTTGCATTTTTTTTACCCATAGGTCAAATTATACGTAGATTTTGACGTAATATAATGCACCTCTTTTTAATTATATGTAATGTACTACTGTAATTATCTGTAACATTATTTTAAGGAGAAAATTTTACTATTACTGTAATATTATACTAAAAGAAAATGTATTTTAATTTTTGTAAAAGTATTTCAAAATTAAGGTAAAAATGCAACAAAACGAAATTTTTATATAAAAAATACACAAGCATTTCCATGAAAAAGTGGACATTTTTGGCCCGTGCGTCACGACATAAAAAGAATATATCTTTAATACATTAAGGTAGTACGCTCGTGATCTCACTTTTCTATAGAATTTCATGAAATTTTAAATCTGAATAGTTAATAACAAGATCTATGTATTTGCAAAATATTTAGATATTTAAGTTCAAAGTTTGTTATTTAACATGGTTAACTTATGAAAACTGCATGTAAACGGCACATTTCTTCTAATAACTTCTAAAATTTTCTATAGATTGTTTTAAAAAACTAATATATTATAAATGAATGTTTGAGAAATTTATTACAAAAAAATAAACCAACATTAACCGTTTTGTTTAAAAGATATAGTATTTTAAAAATTATTAATTTTGAATCGTAAGTACTGTTGACGAAAACATGTGACAACGTCGCACTATGACGCTATCAGAAAAGTGCGCGAAAAATTTGAAAAATGAAAAAGAAGGGACTGAAGTTTAATGTTGTAAATGTTGTTTATTTAGTAAAATTAAAATTGTTATAATGTTTAACAAATATTAAATATTTTTTTTTACATTAACAACACATGTTATAAATGAAAACAATATGAACGATGGCCATAAACGATTAAAAATAATTATACATATTTATAAACAAGTTTTGAAAGTAGATAATTTATATTGCATTAATAATATTCAGAATGCAATAAAATGATTCTATTAACAGCCAACTTTTAATGTTAAAGTCGATAATTTAAAAAAAAAATAATATCACAACATTAATCGTATTTATAACTCTCTTCTTTTAAAAATTTTAAATGATTTAAAATAATCATATTATAACAGACAACTTATAATACTAAAATTGATATAATAATGTATTTTTAAAATACTCTATAAATATTTTAGTATTTATTAAAAAAGTCACTAATCTTATTTAAAACTCTTATATCGCCCCTAATTTTTGGTTTTCCGTTTGACTTTTTTTCTTTAAATAATTGAATAACTCCTGTTGTACCAAAGTCAGCCTTAATTTTTAAAAGGTTTTCGAATGTTATTCCTTCTGCTGCAATTTTTTTTATAATAATATCAGATATCCCTTTTTTCAAAGGTTTTAGAGATGGCAAGGTAATACTTTTTATTACACTATCGGTGTAACTGGTGCAATTATTTATTAAATCTTTTTTGTTTAGAAAACTAGATGATAGTTTTTTGAGTATTTTCACATCATAACATGCTTCGTGAAAACTTTCTAATTTTTCTTGCAAAAAATCTTCGGCTAATGTTTCTAGTTTAAACATGTTTAAACCTTTTCGATTCGGAAAAGCTTTTTTAAACAAAGTTCACTTCAAATTTTTAGCAATTTCTTGCAATTCGACTACACGACGGCCTATGCACACTTCGTTTACGCCGAATTCACGATTTTTTTAGCGAGATTCATTGCATCCACACATTTTTTCGGTGTTTGGAAACATTTGCTTTTGCAAATTTCCCTTTTTCCCGAAATTGTTTATTCAAAAAATGCATCTCCATAACATTTGACAACTTATTAGAGTTCATTCACTGTATATATTTCGTATACCTTCATTACACAGCACTACAAAATTGCGACGTTGCCGTACTTTCTAACCTGACTAATATACTTGTGTGTGAGCGTGTCTGTACATGGGGCTGGCTATGTATTCAGTACAGTCAGGCAAAAGAATCTTGAAGCAGGTGCTACAGTAACTGCACCATACTATAGCATGCTAGTAAAATATATTTTTGAGAGTGACTGTCGCGAGCGTACTACCTTAAGAGGAATTGTTTCTTGATAGCTTATTGAAAGCTGGCAATGAAAATCAGATTGCTTGTTCATAAGATAGACGTTTCTTAATAGCAGCTATAGCAAATTATATGAAATTCTTAAACGACTTACAACGGTAAACTGCTAAAAAATTATCTGCTTTTATTTGTACTAAATACCCAAGTACATTTTGTGACTAAGTGGGTGATGATATAGTCGGAAACGAAATAAGCACTGTACGAGATCAAATTTATAATAGTGCAGATTATAGAAAAAATTTTAGGAAACGTAAAAAACGTCCCAGTAATAATTCTCAAAATGATGATCGTATAATAATTGAAGACATATTTTCTAGGTGGCCTCTGCTATATAACTATGAGCATTTAACTAATCACGCCTCGCGCTTAATGAGGAATAATTTAGCTGAAATTTGGCAGAATTTTTTGACGCAAGAAGGCCAAACAATACGAAAATATATTAAAACATTGAGCAGAGAATTACAAACAGACAAAGAAAAGCCTGCCAATGTAGGGTATAACATGATAAACTTATTAACGGGAAAATAATGGTGATGCTAAAAACTGAAATACAACACAGCATCGTTACTTTTCGATTGATAATGTCTTACTTAAAGGAAGAAGAATCGCAATTATTTATTCTTGTAAATGTAAGTTTTATATATTATGATTACGATTGTTATTAGTATTAGGTAATGTTAAAACTTTATGCTATATATATATATATTTGCAGACTGGTGCTTGTGGTATGGAAATTAAAGAAAAGTTTAATTTTCACCCAACCTTAATAGTTGAAGGTAAGTAAATACAAATTTTTATGCATTTATTTTTAATTTTTATTGTAATTAAATCTTTAATTAATTTTATTTTTTTCAGGACAATCAATTTATGATGAGAATGCAAAATACTACGTAGTTTTGAAATACAGTAAGTCAGTAAGATCTTTGAATAATGCAGTCGTCGGGAATATTGTGCACTGTTGGAAGAGTGCATAAACCAAAATATTTCAGGTCCGTGTATTGTATTTGACGTCACAGATTCCCTTTGCCTCCCGGAACCCCTCGTCTACTTAACTCACTAATGACTGCACTATTTAGAACTGCACTATTGGAAGATCCTACTGTAGAAAGTTATTGTGCCAGTAAATAATGTTCTCCACGGATTACTGGTAACATTTTCTGCTCATTACATCTTTGGATATTCATACCCATGGAGCAGAATTCTTAGAATATATTCAAAGGTAAAATGACTTTTAAATTATGTTTTATTATATTTTTCAGAATGATTTGAAAAATAAATCCGTCTGAACACTAGCACGATAAAAGAGCAGTAGCTCTTTTATTGACCCAAAAAGTCATAATTTGTTTATAAGGTTTTTAAAAGTTTGTTTAAAATCAAGCGAAACAAGAGTAAAAATACGAAAAAACTTATTACTTTAATTTGCTTTATATTTGATGATTCCAAATGAATTTATAATCAGAATGTATAGTTACTTTAAATTAGAAAAAACATGCATTTTAAAACTATTGTAGAAACACCTTTACAATTTTGTGTGATGGCGATTTTGACTTTTTTTGGTAAATGTTTTTCTAACAGTCGTATAAATGCACCATTATGCATTCATCTCATTTGAAATTTAAAACAAGTGAACACCACTGATTGTGAGTGAGCCGGATCATGATCCGTGGACATACAGAAAACACCCTTACTTAAAGGATGCAAAATTTCTTAGTACATTTGCAAGACCATCACAGTATTCTGCCAAAATGTTCCTGCAGTGGGACTTTAAGGCCACGCCTATCCGGTACGTATACCGCATAAGAAGAGATAAATATTTTCTGAATAATTTTTCTAAGAACGTTTAAAATTTTCAATTTATAAACTCTGTTTATTTATCTATTATTATAATATTGTGAAAGTGCTGTAAAGTTCAGATAATATTTTCTCAGTTCTGATACTTGACATATTAAATTTTTTTTGTAATTTAGGTTAATTGAGTCTATAAGTATTTGTTTTAAATAAATTTTTTAATATTTATATGTTAATAAGTTTATATTAAACAAACCTTTTTCACATTATCTTAGAAATAAGTTTTATACAGAAAAATGATAATATTTAATAATGTTATAACTAATTTTTCTTCAGTCGGTAGGCGTGGCCTAAAAGGCCCATTGCAGGAACATTTTGGCAGAATACCGTGATGATTTTGCTTATATGTACTAAGAAAGTTTTCATGCTATATATACTTAAGGCGCCACGTGTTTAAACCATTGCGATTCAAGGAGAAAGGCTATGTTTGTCTTAGTTTTTTCCATGAGCACTACAATGCGAAAGAGGTATGATTTCATCCTAATATTCTGTGAAATTTATACTAATATACTATGAGATAATCCCATGCGTTCCATTTATTTAACTACCCCATAAAACGGAAGTGAAATAATAACTCCATACACAAGAAAAAACAGAGGTAATCCGATTTAATAAAAAAACTTATGTTATTGGTAAAACTTAGCAAATCTGTTTCTATTTACCCTAACTGACACTACTTAAAATTAATTTTAAATTAACATGCAACATTTTTAAGCTGGTCAATGGGTAAAAGTATATTATAGATTTTTTGTGGATTTTACTTTGACGCAGACATGGCTGAATTAAAAACTCATCTTAAATTAGGATTTTCTTTATACTCTGAAGATGCGAGAGAAGTAAAAAATCACGATAAATGGTGTAATGGATGAGAAAATTGTAAATCTTCACTGAAAAAGTGTGAATAGGGTCACAAACTGATTCCTGTCCTAATAAAATTTTTTTTGTTAATTATCCGCATTTTCTTCCACACAATTATTCCAAGAAGAATTTTTACTTGTCGATTATTTTACCGATCGAATCTCTGTAAAGTGTATAATTAAAAACAACTGATCCTTTTTCACCCACTTTCGCTTGATTTGTAAACAGAAAGTTACACTCTATTTTTTAATAATAATCTCTTAGCTTTTCCCAAAAAAGACAAAATATTGTAAAAAAGAAAATTCATTCAAGAAATAAATCCAGACGTACTTGATGATAAAAATAGTTTTCTTAGTGAGCAAAGAAGAAAAAGTGAAAAAAGAAAGAATGAGAGAGAGGCTCATAAGAGAAACTCAGGTCGACTCAACATTAAACTCAACTCTCTGCTGAGCTCGCTGACTCCAGCTATTGATCGGAGGCCGACTGGGGTCAGAGTGTAGCAGTGGACTACATCGGTACACGTTTTCTCTTTCTCTCTATCCATCTCTCTCATATGTGCTGTGTACAGAATCACACACATACACATGAAAGTATTTCTGGCTCGAAAACCACCACGAAGAACGGCCAGACCACGGAACCGCACACGATACTATCTGCCTACTACTGTACCTACCGAAACACTCCGTAAATATATTCAGGCCATATCGTTCAACGAAAGCTGAGCGCCAGGAGTTTAAAGAGCAGACGATGAGGGTCAAAAAAGCAAAAATTGCAACTGCCAGCAAATTTCGATTTCTTCCTGTCTTTTATAACTCCAATGATATATATATATATATATATATATATATATATATATATATATATATATATATATATATATATATATATATATATATATGGGCGATTCCACGTGAGATTTTAGTCGACCTCTTAAAATCGGCCAAAAATATTTTTTTTTTCTGTATCGAAAAAAAAAAGATACGTATTTTTATATTTTTGTTTAATTGTCAAAATTTTCGAGTAATGAATTTTCGAAATTTTGCACTTTTAACCGTAGACCTATATTCAGTAGCTTATAAGTCCGAAAATATTGAGTTTAGAAAAAAGTTGTCAAAGAACGAAAGTTTTAGTTCTCTTTCGACTTTTAGGAAATGAAAACAAAAAAATTTTTTTTTAAACTTTTTATTAAAAAATAAAAAAATTTATAAACAAATTAATTTTTTTTAACTTTGGGTATGATAAATTTTTAATTTTCTTTTTTCAAAACATACCTGTAAATGATAAGAAGGTTTTGCAAAAAGTTTTAGAGTGGGCCTGACAAGTTTAATGGGTTAAAAAAGATAATTAAGCTGCCCGTGCAGGTCGCACGCTCGCGGCGCAATATGCTTTTTTTACAATTTACTATTAAAAATTGTCTAGACCCTACAAATTTTATCGGATTTTGATTATTATTAAATTTGCAGGCTCTAGACAATTTTAAATAGTAAATTGTAAAAAAATCATATTGCGCCGCGAGCGTGCGACCTACACGGGCAGCTTAATTATCTTTTTTAACCCATTAAACTTGTCAGGCCCACTCTAAAACTTTTTGCAAAACCTTCTTATCATTTACAGGTATGTTTTGAAAAAAGAAAATTAAAAATTTATCATACCCAAAGTTAAAAAAAATTAATTTGTTTATAAATTTTTTAAATTTTTTTAATAAAAAATTTTAAGAAAAATTTTTTTGTTTTCATTTCCTAAAAATCGAAAGAGAACTAAAACTTTCGTTCTTTGACAACTTTTTTCTAAACTCAATATTTTCGGACTTATAAGCTACTGAATATAGGTCTACGGTTAAAAGTGCAAAATTTCGAAAATTCATTACTCGAAAATTTTGACAATTAAACAAAAATATAAAAATACGTATCTATTTTTTTTCGATACAGAAAAAAAAAATATTTTTGGCCGATTTTAAGAGGTCGACTAAAATCTCACGTGGAATCGCCCATATATATATATATATATATATATATATATATATATATATATATATATATATAAGGAGAATTCCAGATGAAAACTACTCTGACCAGCAAGCAGTCGGTAAAAGAGAAGCGAAGAAAAAAATTTTAACCATGTGGAACTCTCCGTCTCTCTCGTTCTTTTTCGATTCTGCGAATTCTGAAATTCTGACGGGAAAAATGTGAAAGACAGGGAAGCTTTAGGAAGCTTAGAGTGCTTCGAGATAAGTAACTCTCGAGCTTGTGCAAGATGGCTTTAATGTTACAGATTCACTTCTTTAGATTGTGTGGCGGCATTATATATATGTGACGCCCCACGGTGAAAGGGACCTTAGCTGCAAAAAAATTAATTTTGTGTTACTTATGTCATTCTATAGTTTTTGAGTTTTTCTTTCATATGCAAAAGTAAAAAATAATTTTTTCTTACAGGTTTTTTTGTTATTAATGTTTAAAAATGAGCTTGTTCAATGTTTACACGTGGTTATTCAGAAAATCTGCCCCTCTACTTATTAATACTACTACACTGGCCATGCACGTACAATTCGTGCACTTCGTGTAACACGGACAACTATCAATGTGTAATGAGTAGTGGGGCTGAATTTCATTGGAACGCCTTGACCAATCAGAGTCACAGCCACGCAAGCTTGAAAGTATGTTTTTTTAAACTTCCTTTTGAATTATACGAAGGATGTATAATAATGAATTCACTCTATAATATATTTATTTAATGAAAAATTATTATTAATATATGTTTTATATATTTATATACATTTTAACAAGACATTAGGGGAGACCGGGGCTACTTGGCGCAGGGGTTGCTTGGCGCACTCGACCTTTTTGTAAAATTTTGAGTTGAATAATTTCTTCTCTCCACTCAAGTTCAAGTACTTAATGAACTCTAAGTTTGTACAAAGTTTCATTTTTATTCATTAATTATTGTGGCGTATAGATTTAAATACACTGGAATCTGGATCGGTGAGACTGATCGGGGATGGCTTCTCACCGATCCAGAGGATCAGTTGAGACTGAAAAGCAAAACAAACAGGGCCGTACGAAGGATTTTATGCGTGCACGTTTCTTTTAAAATTTCATTATAATATTTTAATATTAATTAATATTTATTTTCTTTAGTTTCTCCTGCCTCAATCTTCGTAGCGATTTCATATCTTTATTTATTTGTTAAATAATGATTTATTTTTCGTGTTTCTGTAAATACTTTAATAGCATCGGGCACTGCGAACCTTTTTTCTCTACAGGTATGTACGGCACTGATCGTCACTTTAGAGTCCCCGCTCGGCCCTCTACCTTTCCTCGCCTATAAACTATGTAAACAGAGTCTCAGTGATCCAGAGCTCACCGATCCAGATTTCAGTGTAATTGATTTTGGTACTCGAAAGTAAATTTTTGACATCCTCATTTTTTTGTTATATCTTTTTAAGAAATGATTTAAAATAAAGCTCAAATATCAAGTTTTTAGCTCTAACTATTTGTTTTCTAGGGACAATAAAGAATCTTTGATTTTTATTAATGTTATTAATAAAAACTTTATAAATATATAAAAAGTACCTCCGGGGTTACTTGGCGCGGTTCTAATCTACTACATCTACAGTGTTATTTACCATAAAAAATCTCAAATGTTAAAATTTTATAAATTATTATTTCTTTATTAAAAATATAATTAGTTTTTTTAAAAATTTTAGTGAAGGGTGCGTTTTTTAAAAATTTGAAGCATATATTTTATAAAAGTTTTCTATAATTTTACGATTACACAAAAAATGTTCTTCATTGTAATTAAATATGATCCTTTTCAAAATTTTTTTATTGTAAAATGACAGTAAAAAACTTATTTTACTATATCATATAATGTTTCAACTTTTAATCGTATAAATTAATTAATTTCAGTCATGCGCCAAGTAACCCCGGGTCGTGCGCCAAGCAACCCCGGCCCGGGGTTGCTTGGCGCACTTTACATAGCTTTGAATAAAGTGGTATAAAAAAAAAACTATCAAATAGATTGCAATTTTTTTTTTGTTTTAAATTGAAGCTGAGATGTTACAGTAAGTTTTCCGTGCAATAGGAATTTAAAAAAAGCAAAAATATTTTAGTTAAACAACAAAGAGTAAAAAGTGCGCCAAGTAACCCCGGTCTCCCCTACATATTAATTAATAGGTGTTGCATAAAAATATGGTAAAAATTATTTATTTAATTATTTATTTAAATAATAATAGAAAAATGTATATATTTTTACATTTAAAAAAAATGAAAAAAATTTTATTATTAATAACACATAATAGTAAAAATAATTAATAAATAATAATTTAATATTATTATTATGATATACCTATTAATTAATAATTAATAATATGTTAATTATTATTAACATAATTATTATTAATATTATTATTATTATTATTATTATTATTATTATTATTATTATTATTATTATTATATTGTTATTGTTATTGTTGATGAATAATGTTTTTAAAAATCTTGGAAAATATTTCAATAGTTAATAAATCAAACAATGTTCTTATTAATAGTGGCCGGTTTAATGCCATTATAACAAAGTTTGTTTGTTTGTTTTTTATAACTCCTTCGCAGTACTGATTTGGTGTTATGCCAGTTTTCTGCCAGTACTGATTTTAACACTTTTTTAACTCCGACATATTACTAATTCGGTTTTGGAGTCAGTATACTCCCAGTACTGATCGGGTTCCGAAAGTCAGTACCGACGGTCAGTGCTGAGTCAGTACCATTCTGGTGTTTAACTTCGTCATAACTCCGGACATTTCTACTTGGGCATAAGCACAACCTAAAGCGTCATTCCTCTCACCCCTAATAAACACAATATTAATATATATAAATTGATCACAAATTTGTTTCACACAAAGTTATCCTTTATAAACATGATAGGGCATTCTAAGTTGGAGAAAAATTATTTGTCAATTAACCCCTTAAGTGCTGTGACGAAGATTTGACGGCTAAAATCTTCGTCATCCGCAGTTAAGGGGTTAAATAATCCATAAATAATAATTTTTTTCTTTTCTGTTTGTAACTCTCAAAAAGGAGTATTTTGGGAGAATCACCCATATATATATCCCTATTATATAAAAACATTTCGCCGCCGCAGAGTCAGGATTTTTAAGGGCCCTTATAGTAAGAGCCGTCAAAACTTATGTCAAAATTGACCTATTTTTTTACCTATAGGTCAAAAAGAGGATAAATAACGGTTTCACATTACGTCAAAACCTATGTCTAATTTGACCTACAGGTCAAAAATATAAGTTAAAATCTATGTCAAAATTGACCTATTTTTTACCTATAGGTCAAAAAGAAGATAAATAACGGACTCACATTACGTCAAAATCTATGTCTAATTTGACCTATTTTATTACCTACAGGTCAAAAACAAGTCAAAACTTATGTCTTTTCTTTATATTATCCATAAATAGAAGTAAATATAAAATCAAGGGGTTGGCGAGATAAGCGCGCAGGGAGGCGGAGTCTCCCTAGTATATATAGGGCGTTCCACGCGAAATCGGACAGTATTTGACTTTTGCATCTCAGATTTTTTTCAAATATTTTTTTTTCTTTTAGTGCTCATTGAAATAAGCTACCATGATTTTTTTCAAATTTTTTCATAAAGCCGTTTAAGAGATACAGGTTTTTGAAAAATCACGTTTTTTACGAAAGTGTTTTTTTGAAATGGTTATAACTCGGTCAAAAATTGACCAAATTTGATGTTCTATATATGAAAATTTTTGTTTTTACACGTAGTTTTTAATAAAAATGTTTAAAAAATTATTTTTTTAAATTTACGAAATTTTTTTTTAATTTAAAAAAAAATTTATTTTTAAGAATGTATGTATCGATTGATTTTTTTCAAAATTTTTTGTAAGAAACTAGAATTAAATTAACAACATTTAGGCGTTGTCTGATTGTGGGCAAACGATGGGAACTATTTATTTCGAATTTTTTAATTTTTACATCCATATAATATAGCTAACAATAGGGCTTTTGAGCTAATATTATTAATAACACAGGTCAACAAAAGAAGTATTACTTTTTTATGAGATACCATAGTGTCTATTAAAGACGCTGAACACGATTCCGGGTCACAAAATTAGCCATCACGTCAGGATTTTAAGAAAAGTGGAGTTAAAGACGCTAAAAAACGTGTTTTTGAAGGTTTTCAAAATTTTTTTTATCCTAAACCTGACGCGCCAGAAACTTCTACATAGACTTAAATTGAAGCTTGAATTGTCCACAACAAGACCCATATCCGTAGAACCAAAAAAAATTAAAATTTTTTCAAAAAATGGGGTTGAAGTTACCAAAAATGTGTTTTTTGGGTTGCTTTAATGAACTTTTGAAATTGTTTTGGATTCGCTTGAAAATTGTTACTCGGAGGTTTTTGGGGTAGCTGATTACGAATCCGATATCACTTTTCGAAAATTCAAAATGTCGGATCCAAAATGGCGGATGTCAAAATTTATAATTGATCGGATTCGCTTGAAAATTGGTACTCGGGGTTTTTGGGGTCGTTGATTAAGACTCCGATATTAGTTTTAAAAAATTCAAAATGGCGGATCCAAGCTGATGATGTCAAAATTTATAATTGATCAGATTCGCTTGTAAATTGTTACTCAAGGGTGTTTGAGGTCGCGGATTATAATCTGACGTGCCAGGAACTTATAAAATGTTATAATCTGATGATTATAATCAGCGACCCTAAAAATCACATTTTTGGTAACTTCAACCCCATGTTTTGAAAAAATTTTTAATTTTTTTTGGTTTTACGGATATGGTTCTTGTAGTAGACAATTTAAACTTTAATTTTAGTCTATGTAGAAGTTTTTGGCGCATCAGGTTTAGGATAAAAAAAATTTTGAATACCTTCAAAAACACGTTTTTTAGCGTCTTTACCTCCACTTTTCTTAAAATCCTGACGTGATGGCCAATTTTGTGACCCGGGATCGTGTTCAGCGTCTTTAATGGAAACTATGGTATCTTATAAAAAAGTATGACTTTTTTTGTTGACCTGTGTTATTAATAATTTTAGCTCAAAAGCCCTATTGTTTGCTACATTATATGGATATAAAAATTAAAAAATTCGAAATAAATAGTTCCCATCGTTTGCCCACAGTCAGACAACGCCTAAATGTTGTTAATTTAATTCTAGTTTCTTACAAAAAATTTTGAAAAAAATCAATCGATACATACATTCTTAAAAATAAATTTTTTTTTAAATTAAAAAAAAATTTCGTAAATTTAAAAAAATAATTTTTTAAACATTTTTATTAAAAACTACGTGTAAAAACAAAAATTTTCATATATAGAACATCAAATTTGGTCAATTTTTGACCGAGTTATAACCATTTCAAAAAAACACTTTCGTAAAAAACGTGATTTTTCAAAAACCTGTATCTCTTAAACGGCTTTATGAAAAAATTTGAAAAAAACCATGGTAGCTTATTTCAATGAGCACTAAAAGAAAAAAAATATTTGAAAAAAATCTGAGATGCAAAAGTCAAATACTGTCCGATTTCGCGTGGAACGCCTCATATATATATATATATATATATATATATATATATATATATATATATATATATATATATATATATATATATATATATATATATATATATATATATATATATATATATATATATATATATATATATATATATATATATATATTATTTCCTTCTTTTTGCAAGAAAAATTTAGTCCTTCCAATAATGATGATTCAACGACAAATTGTCGGATATTCGATCGATATATATACTTTTAGATCATTCTCTTCCTCTAAATCTAAATTCTTCTAGAAATTATTAATTACAGAGGATTTTTTTTCACTCGCAGAGATCTTTGGAATAGTTTTATAAAAGAGGGAATATATGATATCTAAGGTTGCCGCTGGAAGTTTTCAGAAAACAAAAATTCCTGACTCAACTTTTTCAATTGAAATTGAGAGAATCATTTTTTTGACAAAATTATTTAAATATAATTATTTACTTAGACATAAATTTTTTAAAAAAATTTCAAACATTTTTTCATTTTTGGAATAGTTTGAAGAATATTGTGTGTAAATTTCGTGAAAAAAATTAATATTTAACAAAGTAGTCACGAGTTAAAGCCAAAATTTAATTAAAATTTCTTTACTTAAAAAATCACGTTTTTTTCAATTTACGTGAAAACAAAAAATTATAGAAAAAACCGTTAAATGAAAAAAGTTGCGCCTTAAAATTCTGTACAAGAAACAATATATTAAAACTAATTTTGAACAACTTCAAAACTTTATCTCCAGGAGCCAACTGAATAGCCGCGTGTTTGCGCGTATGCCCTTCTACGATTCGGCGGTTCAATGAATTAAATACCTTGAAATTTTTATTTATTCAAAACAAAATAATTAACTCACTTAGGGTCATTTGGGGTAAATGCAAATGGAATATCTATGTTTCACCAAAAACTTTAGTTTTTTTTTTGTTAAAACGTAAAATGGACGGGTTTTTTTTGCATGATCTTGTTACTTTACTTCGTTAGAAAAATTTTATAAAGTACAAAAAAATGTTGATGCACCTGAATCGCCTAAGACTGACTGTTTACATTTACGCCGAGATTTTAAAATTTTCCTAAAATTCGTGGTAATAATAGAATAGAATGTAGTCTAAATAGAAGCAAATTTATTAAATTATTTTCTTTTAAAATGTAGTTCAAGTTCTGTTTACATTTACCCCCAGTTTTCGAATTCTCGGGGTAAATCTAAACACTTAATTATTTATTAACTAAATTGACAACTGTAATAAATCAAAGTCAATTTTTATTAAGATAGTAATAAAGAAGAATGAAAAATTTTAGTTTGATTTTTTAATTTATTTTTATGCGAAGGCAAGACAAAATACTGAAAGAGTAAAACTTTTATTTTCAATCTTTTTTGCATTATAAGATAACTTTCACTATGGCATTGCCAATTGTAAATGTTGGCTACCTCAAAGCTAACTCAAGGCTACCTTAAGGCTACCTCAAAGCTACCTTAAGGCTACCTCAAGGCTACCATAAAGCTCTCTCAAGGCTCAAGACTTGGTTGAAGCTAAAAACTCTCCAAAAGCTTAAGACACGCTCAAGGCTCACTTGGGTCTCAAGACTTGGTTCAAGCTAAAAACTCCCCTAAAGCTTACGATACACTCAAGGCTCTCTTAAGACTCAAGACTTGGTTGAAGCTAAAATTAATCCTAAAGCTAAAAACTCCCTAAAGACATAGTTGCTTTCTAACAGGGTCAGTCTCCAAAGTTTAGTTTCATTTCAGTTTCTGAGTCTACACGAAACTAAATTAACAAACTGAATATAGTTTCTTGTTGACACAAAACTAAACTAACAAATTGAATTTAGTTTCGTGTCAATACGAAATTAAAATAATACATTAAACATTTCGTATCCACTAAAAAATAATAATTCTGTCAGAATTCCGATCAAAATTTTGATTGGAATTACAAACAGAATTCTTTTAGAATTCCGATCGGAATTCCTGTAAGAATTCTGTCAGAATTCCGATCTGGATTCGGAAAATTCCGATGGGATCGGAATTTTGATTGGAATTACAAACAGAATTCTTTTGGGATTCCGATCGGAATTTTGATCGGAATTCCTATAAGAATTCTGTCAGAATTCCGATCTCGATTTGGAAAATTCTAATGGGATCTGAATTTTGATTGGAATTCCTAAAAGAATTCGATCGGAATTTTTATCAGAATTCCTATAAGAATTCCGATCTGGATTCTAAAAATTCCTATAGAATTGGTTCCAAAATGATACTTTTTAATGTCTATGGCGAAAACATTTTTTCTATAAATAATGCTAAAAAATATGTTTTTCATAGCTTTATTTCGAGTCGACACGAAACTTAATTCAATTAGTTAATTTAGTTTCAAGTTTCCACTAAAACAATATTCAAATTTTAATTTAGTTTCGAGTCGACTAAATAGGTTAATGTACTATTGTTTTTGGATTATTCGAAAACTAAAAGAAAATTAATTTTATATTTAGTTATGATCAGCATTGGTCTCTGGTTTTAAATCTGAAAATTTATTTGCTGTTTAAGGCAGATATGATACATTTCTGGATAATTTCCTTAATAAAATAAATTTCCGAAAGATTTCTGTAAAAACAAATAAATTTTCGGAAGATTTCCGTAAAAAAAAATTAATTTCCAGAAATTTTTCGGATGATTTCCGTAAAAAAAATAAATATCCAGAAATTTTCCGGAAGATTTCCGTAAAAAAAATAAATTTCCAGAAATTGTCCGGAAGATTTCCGTAAAAAAATAAACGGAAATTTATTTTTTTTGCAGAAATCATTCGGAAATCTTCCGGAAAATTTCCGGAAATTTATTTTTTTTACGGAAATCATCCGGAAATCGTCCGGAAAATTTCCGGATGATTTCCGTAAAAAAAATAAATTTACACAAATTTTCCGGAAGATTTCTGTAAAAAATAATAAGTTTTCGGATGATTTCTGTAAAAAAATTAATTTCCGGAACATTACCGGATGATTTCCGTAAAAAAATAAATTTCCAGAATTTTCCGGAAGATTTCCGGATAATTTCCTTAATAAAATAAATTTCCGAAAGATTTCTGTAAAAACAAATAAATTTTCGGAAGATTTCCGTAAAAAAAAATTAATTTCCAGAAATTTTTCGGATGATTTCCGTAAAAAAAATAAATATCCAGAAATTTTCCGGAAGATTTCAGTAAAAAAAATAAATTTCCAGAAATTTTCCGGAAGATTTCCGTAAAAAAATAAACGGAAATTTTCCGGAAATTTATTTTTTTTGCAGAAATCATTCGGAAATCTTCCTGAAAATTTCTGGAAATTTATTTTTTTTAGGAAATCTTCCGGAAACTTTCCGGAAATTTATTTTTTTGGTACGGAAATTTTCCGGAAATTTATTTTTTTTGCAGAAATCATCCGGAAATCTTCCGAAAAATTTCCGGAAATTTATTTTTTTTACTGAAATCTTCCGGATGATTTCCGGAAATTTATTTTTTACGGAAATCATCCGGAAATTTATTTTTTTTGCGGAAATCATCCGCCAATTTTCCGTAAAATTTCCGAAAATTTATTTTTTTACAGATATCTTCCGGAAATTTATTTTTTTTACGTAAATCATCCTGAAATCTTCCGGAAAATTTCCGGAAATTCATTTTTTTTACGGAAATCATCCTGAAGATTTCCGGAAATTTATTTTTTTTACCGAAATCATCCGGAAAATTTCCGGAAATTTATTTTTTTTGCGAAAATCATCCGGAAATCTTCCGGAAATTTATTTTTTTGCGGGAATAATCCGAAAATTTTATTTTATTTATTTTAAAGTAGTAAACGGGACTTAGCCCTTTCGTACAGAGTACTCTTAATGCTAATTTTATTGCACTGAGCAAAATTATTAAAAATTAAAATTAAAACATAAGTGGCTAAACTTAAAATTTGTGAATTTCATTTCTCTAAAAACAAGCTGACGCAAAAGTGTGTGAAATCTCGTCGAGTTACGATCAAAAAATCAATATCATTATACGCGTCATTTGCTTCTCTACTAAGCCTGGTAAACAAAGAATGATTTCGATAATTTGTTCTATGAAATGGAACAGAGAATAAAGACAAATACCTAGAAGGTCTCAATGGCACACGTAAATTAATTAGTGATATAAGTGACTGACAGTTAAAGTCAGTGAATCAACACCCCCAAGTCACGAATCTGAGTCACTCTATTCAATTCACTTGAACCAACAACATAACTATATATACAAATGTAATATTCCTCGCTAAGGAGATTACTGCACTCTTATATAAATTAAAGCTCAAATGATTTTTCTTACACCAAACTATAAGATGTTTAAGATCTGATCTGAGTTGTTCAGAATCGAGACAAGGGTTATTTGCATTAATAACTTTAAAAAATTTTAAATCATCTGCGTACAACAAAAATTTAGATTATTTAAAAACAGATTTTATATCGTTAATATACCAAAACAAATAATAAAGGACCGAGATAAGACCCTTGAGGAACTCCTGAGGTAGATTGAAATGCATCAGAATAGTCATGCTCAACTCTCACCATATGAGATCTGTCTGTAAGATAACTTTAAAAAAATTTTAATTAAATTCTCAGACATGCCCATGATTCTCAGCTTGTGTAGAAGTATGTTGTGATCCACCTTATCAAAAGCATTAGAAAAATCCACATAAATTGCAGCAATCTTCCGGAAAATTTCCAGAAATTTATTTTTTTTACGGAAATCATCCGGAAAATTTCTGAAAATTTATTTTTTTTACGGAAAACATCCGAAAATCTTTGGGAAAATTTCCGGAAATTTATTTTTTTACGGAAATCTTCCGGAAAATTTCTGGAAATTTATTTTTTTTACGGAAATCTTCCGGAAAATTACTGGAAATTTATTTTCTTACGGAAATCATCCAAAAAATTTCTGGAAATTAATTTTTTTACGGAAATCTTCCGAAAATTTATTTGTTTTTACAGAAATCTTTCGGAAATTTATTTTATTAAGGAAATTATCCGGAAATCTTCCGGAAAATTCTGGAAATTTATTTTTTTACGGAAATCATCCGGAAATCTTTCGGAAATTAATTTTTTTTACAGAAATCATCCGAAAATTTATTTGTTTTTACAGAAATCTTCCGGAAAATTTGTGTAAATTTATTTTTTTTACGGAAATTTTACGGAAGATTGCCGGATGATATCCGCAAAAAAAATAAATTTCCGGGAATCTTCCGGAAGATTTCCGGATGATTTCCGTAAAAAAATAAATTTTCTGAAATTTTCCGGATGATTTCCGTAAAAAAATTAATTTCCTGAAATTTTCCGGAAGATTTCCGGATGTTTTCTGTAAAAAAAATAAATTTCCGGAAATTTTCCGGATGATTTCCGTAAAAAAAATAAATTTCCGGAAAATTTCCGGAAGATTTCCGCAAAAAAATAAATTTCCAGAAATTTCCCGGAAGATTTCCGGATGATTTCCGTAAAAAAAATAAATTTTCGGAAATTTTCCGGATGATTTGCGTAAAAAAAAATTTCCGGAAAATATCCGGAAGATTTCCGGATGATTTTTCGCAAAAAAATGAATCCCAAAAAATTTCCGTAAAAAAAATAAATTTGCTGAAGATTTCTGTAAAAACAAATAAATTTCCGGAAGATTTCCGTAAAAGAAATAATTTTCTGGAAATTTTCCGGAAGATTTCCGGATGATTTCCTTAAAAAAATAAATTTCCAAAAATTTTCCGGAAGATTTTCGGATGATTTCCGTAAAAAAATTAATTTCCGGAAATTTTCCGGAAGATTATTGGGACTATTAAACATACCCTTACTAATACTTTAGGTCGAACAGTCAACTCTAAAAACTACCCCTATTTCAATTTATTTAAAAAATACTTATAAAACTAAAAATTTTTGGATTTTTTAAAAAGTAATACCATTTTTAGTTTTTTACCCCAACCCTTATCTCAAAACCTGCCCCTAAGTTAAATCAATATATTGAATGTTGCCCTACAATTTTTGGAATTTTATAAAACTTTGTATTTAAGGGTTTTTGTGGTTCGCTAGTTACAAATCTGTAGTCGTTATTTAAAAATTTAAAATGGCGTATCAAAAATTTTGGACAAAGTAAAAAAATCATCTAATTTTTATAAAATTTAATAACCGTGGTATTTCCAAAAACTGCAAAACAATTTTAAAATTAAAAATGTGTTCTCCATTTTTTTTGAGTTGTAATCATTTAAATTATAAATAATTTTTTTAATATCTAAAACAACGTATTGAAAAACAATATAAAATTTTTCAAAGTAACTTTAATTTTTCGGAAATACTGGTCGCTTATTTTTGCGGTTAAATGATTCGTTATATTCCACAAGTCCGAAATACTACGGATATTAAATTTTATAAAAGTCGGATGATTTTTTTAATTTGTCCGACATTTTGGATACGATATTTTGTATTTTTAAACAACGACTACAGATTTGTAATTAGCGATCCCAAAAACCCTTAAATACGAAGTTTTATAAAATTCCAAAAATTGTAGGGCAGTATTAAATATATTGATTCAGCTTAGGGGTAAGTTTTGAAATCGGTGTTGAGGTGAAAAATTGAAAATGATAGGCTGTAGAATGATATTACAATTAATCAACGATTATTTTTAAAAAAATTCTAAAATATTATTTTTTTTAAATAAATCGAAGTTAACAGGACCACGCTTCTCTCCAAAATTGAGAGCTGTCAAAATTATTGCAAATGCCCAAAAACTATATGTATACATAAGTACTTTTGAAAAACGAGTGGCTTTTAAAAAATCCAATATGGCGGCGGAAATATAACCTATAAAAGCTTAGAAAACAGTGAAAAAGGTTGCAAATATAAAAATAAAAATGAATATAAAGAAAAAACAGTTCTGCATTAACATAAAATATATCGCTTTAGAATAGACTTTGTATATCATAAGTGAAAATAATAAAATTTAAAAAATTTAAAATGTCGAAAACAAAATGTCGGACCAAAATTTTTAAAAGTAATTGGAATTACTTGAGACTTGCCACTAAGGGATTTAATCAAAATTGCTTAAAGTCGTTACTTAGGGGGTTTTGGGGTGTCTAATTAAAATTTTAAGTTACTTTTATTTAATTAACTTTACTTTTTAAAAATATTTTGTACCGTCGGCATTGGCGTTACCCGATATACACCGCGGAGAGGTTGCATGAACGGGTTTCATATATCGTATAGCCCTGAAAAGGGTTGTTTCGTAAAGCTGTCTAAATAAATTTGGCATTTATAATTAATTCATTATTAATTTTTTGCATTTAATAATGTCAATTCATTTAGAAAAGATTTTTTGATTTTACTTACAAAAGATTGAACATAAAGAGAAAATTCATTAATAGAAAAAGTGGTAATCTAGGTTGCCATTATGCCGTAAGGGGTTAATCGAATTAAGATCTTTTGTGTTTTTTATTACAGGCATGAAAGGCTTTTGCATTATTCTATTTAACATTAATAATTGATAGTATTTATGATGCTTTTAGCACCAGAATATTGTATCACGTGTAATTTTTTTCCAGGAAGGACTTTAACCCTTTGCCGTTCTTATGTTACGAAATGTCGTTTAGAGTCTTTTCTGGGGGAACAACCAATGAGAAAAGGCGGTATGCTTGTGTTGATAAATTAGTTATGTGTGAGAATGTAAGTGTTCTGAATTTGCAGGAACGTACCTAATTAAAAAATGAATCCATTTATATTTTAAAATAAATTATATTTAAAAATAATATTTAATACCTAAAAATCTGGTTTTTTGTATAAACTGGAAGTGTATTTGCAATTTATTACTTTTTAAACATAGCTATATTTGATTATTAAAGACTTTTATCAAATCTACATAACCTATGTAAACATAATCTCAAAATCAAACTAATTTCCGGCCCTGATATTATCCACGTGATTCCACTGTCAAACTGATTTTTTTTAAGGTGGGGAAAGCTCATGCACGGCAAAGGGTTAATAGTATATTTATTTTGAATTTTGATAACTTGTGGAGCTTTTGAAAATCGCTTGACCAGATGACTTTGAGTTTTTTGATGTTTTTTCTGATCGTAATAACAGAATGTGATTTCATTAAATTTTTTTTTGCCTAGTTAAAAAGATTTACTGATTTAAGAATGGCTTCTGATGATTTTGCTTGAAGACTTGCTTGAGTAGCTTCTCTTTTTTAGAATAACACCTAAGCCACCACAAGCTCCTTTACCATGAGTGGTCGTATGAAACTACAATTCTGCCTTAATTCCAAAATCTCATTCATGATGTACAAGATTACTCATTTGAAATCTACTTATGTAGTGCTGTTTAGAGACATCAGTGAAATAAATAATTTTTTCAAGATTCAGAACGACTTTTCTCATTTCGAGTATGAGTAATTCTTGCATCATGTATACAGCAGTAGTATCATGAGTTGTACTGGCAGCAAGTAAGATAAAACTTTTGTGCAAGAGTTTCTTTTTATTATTATAATAGATGCCTACAGTGTGAACTGAACATTAGTCATTATTATAATGGCAAGCTTGTGCATCATCTTGTGCAACGTAAGTATAGTTCTCTGCAAAATCACATTGAACTATTACTTCCTGTGGCTGCAAGTTGTTTTTTAAATCAAAGAGGAATTTCGACTGATTCTTTGAAATAAAATTATGAGACAGTAGTATTTCTAACCGATTAGACATCTCCTGTACAAAATCTGACATATTTTTTTTTCATTTATACTCCTGCCCTATTGGCTTTAGCTCTCGACAAGAGTCCCTGCTGATACTTTTTGGATTAAGCATAACCATTCTACAAATATTACCAAATTTATTTAACCCTAATACGCCTACAGTACGACTTTCGAAGATGGGAGTACTCACATTTTGCCTGGACCACCCGAAATTGGGTTTTCTCGCCAGAGAAGAGGGAAACTGTAGAAAAACCTCTTCTGAGTACAACCGGTTTTATCGACAGTCTAGTTTCGGCGGTAGGCATCGGACAATAATCTACAATGCACACCATCGCACCTAGACGTCAAACCTCCCGCTCGGAATATCTCACACCTGTCGGAAAAAATCCCTGGCTGACAGAGGGCGCGAACCTCGCTCGCACCACCCGCACAGCCGGAGCTCCAACCAACTGAGCTATTCCGTCGGTAAATCTGACATATTTTTTAATGTACATCTATTGGCAGCTTCCCACGTGCCATAACTTATTTCTGAAATACTTCTTTGTTCCAATATTTCCATTAAATTATTAGAGAATAATTCAGGGTTTGGATAAAGCTTGCACTCTCTTTAGAAGCATTTTTCTTTTTGCGTTTTACAAATCATTAATTGAATTTGAAAGCAATCTTTGTAATCTTGTAATGATATGTCCATATCCTTCGTAAGTTTTATAATATTTACTGAATCTAGTGATGAACATTGAGACAAGATTCTCAGATATCTCATCGATCTCCATGAATTATGAAGTATTCTCATAATAAAAAATCTCGTCTTTTATTAATAATTCCCGTCTCATTTTGTCTCATTTCTCGTTTAAAGTCAACATTAAATGACAATTACAAAGGTTATTTCATTTTAAAAATTTATTTATTTCAAATTCAAATAAATAGCTACCTGACTAACCTTCAATAAGTCAACATTTCAAAAAAATATTTTCAAAAATTATTTCTTTAAACACAATGTATTTAATTAAAATTCAATATCTTCACATTGTTCAAAAAACAGTTCAAATTTGAGTCAAATTTTCTGAACTGGGTCACCAAAAGCAATCTTTTTAAATTTACATTATGTCTATACATAATTTGTTACATCCGAGTGATACAAACACGTTCCCGGAATGCATTTTAAAAAATTTTCATTTTTCAATTAGTTATAATCAATTAAATTTTAAAGCACCTTTTTAGAAAATTTACTATTTCTTCGTTGTTTTTTGATAAAATTTAAAAATATTTGGCAGAAATGAACAAAAATACTGCCTCTATTAATAACAATAAAATTTCTTTAAATTCATAATTATTTATGCAAAATTAATTGTTAATTAATTAAACAATTAAAGTTTTAAGTCACTTCTGATTAGTTACGAAAAAAATTCAAAAATACTGAAATCTATTTTTTCTACACTTTAATTTCCAAAAAAAATCTTAGTACCTTTAATAATTGAGCAAATGACATAATTTTAAAGAGGGGCGTGCAAGCGCTCGGACCTCGGCTCGGATTGCCGCTGCGCTAGGACGCGTTGAGGCACGATTGTTCTTGAAAAAACGTTTACTTAATTACTTAATATGTTTGTCTTATAAAATGGTATTTATTAATTTTCTTAATTTTTTTGCACCAATACTTAATTAACGTTCGTTTTGTTTGAAAATATATTCATTGATTTTTTTACAAACCAAATTGCTATACTATCTTCCGTAAAGTTAGTGAAAATAATGCATGCATTCACTAAATTAAGTAATAAGTTATAATATTGATTCGTATAAAAAAATTTTTAATTGGTTAATTATAAATTGAAATATAAATTAAACAAATAGAATAAAAAATGTTTCCTGTCAAAGTGAGTAAATTTAATTCACTTTAATGCAAAAAATGTTCCCCAGATCTGATTTCTCTGGTAGTGTATTATTCTAATGTATTTTACGTCAAAGTGTGTAATTGTAAAACACTTTCATAGTGCATAAAATTTATATATTTTAATGTGAAAACGGATTAAAATAATACACCTAAAAGTACATTAGGAACCAGAAAATATTTTATCCACAAAAGTCAATTTAATTTCTTTACTTTGTCTTACAATGTATATAACAAATTTTTAAAAATGTCACCCCCCAAAGTATGTTGCAACCCTTTTAATATCAAAGGCTACAATTCTTTTTATAAAAAATTTTATAACAAATACGTGTGTGTCTAGTGCAAAACGAAACTTTATAAAAAGAAAAGTGATGTGAAGTTCCAAAACAAGAATTTACTTGGAAAGCGGAAAATTGAGAAATCAATAAAAAATGTGCCTGAAAACGATGACTATTCATCAAAAGAAATGGAATCTGAAATCCATGATGAGAATTATGTTTCTGTGAGAGTTGATAAGAATTCGAAAAAAGTTAAAGTCGTAAAAAGTATTGAGAATGTGATTCTTTCATCAACAAAATCTCAAATTAGTAACAAAGATTTACAACAATCGCTTCTTGAAGTAATTCAACCAAATCTCAATGATTTTCTATTATGTTCCTCTATCGAAATTAATAATTTTTGAAATACTGATTTAAAAAATGCATTGAACAAAGCGCCAACTAAAAGAGATAAAACTTTTCTTTTAACAACACTTTCAGTGCAATGGAGTATTAGAATAACAGCGAGAGAATTTGGTGGGTCTAAACTAAGAAAAAAATGTACAAACATTGATTTAATTATAAACAAAAAGTATGTATCTGAATTACATTTAATAAATTATTGTTGTAGAAGTAATAAGAAAAATTAATAAATACCAATTTATAAGACAAACATATTAAGTAAACGTTTTTTCAAGAACAATGGTGTCTCAACGCGTCCTAGAGCAGTGGCCGCGACAGTTCGAGCGCTTGCACGCCATTCTTTAAAATTATGTCATTTGCTCAATTATTAAAGGTACTAAGATTTTTTTTTTTGGAAATTGAAGTGTAGAAAAAATGGATTTCAGTATTTTTAAATTTTTTTCGTAACTAGTCTAGAAGTCACTTAAAACTTTAATTGTTTAATTAATTAACAATTAATTTTGCATAAATAATTATAAATTTAAAAAAAATTTATTGTTATTAGAGGCAGTATTTTTGTACCTTTCTGTCAAATATTTTTAAATTTTATCAAAAAACAACGAAGAAATATTAAATTTTCTAAAAAGGTACTTTAAAGTTTAATTGTTTATAACTAATTGAAAAATAAAAATTTTTTTAAACACATTCTGGGAACGTGTTTGTATTACTCGGCTGTAACAAATTATGTATAGACATAATGTAAATTTAAAAAGATTGTATTTGGTGGCCCAGTTCAGAAAATTTGACTTATTTGATTAAAAACTTAGAATAGTTATTTTAAAAAAACATTAATAAAAGTTTTTGGTTTAAATCCAATTTATTTAATGCCAATTAAAAATATTGGAATAAAAAAATTTTTTGTTCAACGAAACAAAAATATTTTTTTCTTCAAGATATGGAAAGTTTTATTTTATTTCTATTTATTTGAAAAATAATATAATTATTTAAAAAAATTCTAAATTAATAAAGAGAATGTAAAAATTATAATTAAAAAAAATATTTTAAACAAAATTTTAAAAAATTATATTGTACTTTTTAAATAGATACATTTTAATTGAAACAATTAAAAAATTATCTATTTAAGAAAACATTTTTACTGTGTTTTTGAATGTATTGCAATTAATTAAGGTACATAAATATAATAAACTTTGAACCATAGGTTAAATTATATAAATGAATTAAAAATATTTAATTTTAATTGAACAAAATCCGCAATTAATTATTATTGTTGGAAATATTGATAAACAAAAAAATAATATTTTAATACTTTACCTCCTTCTCTGTCTGGTAAAAAAATAGTTTTGGCCACAAACGGTTTAAAAATATAATTAAATATTTAAAATTGTTGTTTGCCATAAACGATCCGCTTTTTAAATTTTTGAAATCTGACATCAGATATTCAAATGTTTGACTGAAAAGAGGTTTTAATGTTGAGATATTAAACGAGTTGAGAATAGTAATTTATAAGATAAGACGAGATGAGAGAAAGAAACAAAAAAATAAAGTCTTTCTCTATATCGCTCATTTCTCATACTTCTCGCTCATGTAAATGACTAACTTCATGATGGAATGGAATTGATTAATTAAATGATATCATCAACAAATATTTAATACAGTGACCCTGTACTTTAAATATTCAATGTTGATTAGAAATTATTAATGAAATATGCAATATTGTTGGAACAAATAAAAATATATTTTTTTATAAAGATATAATAAAAGAAGAGAGTTAATAAGGAATATTGTGACAGTGTCATCTTTCTAAATATAAGAGAGTGAATTAAATTTGCCTTTTTAAGGAAGTACTTAAGGTTTAAAGATAATAACAATATATGATTGTTATTTTTATGGTGAGTTAAATTGTCAACTTGTTATTATTTACACTCATATAAACTAATACACAATTAATATTCAATCATAACATACACGAATCATTATAATAAAAGAAAGAATTTCTAAGTTAAATAAACTGAGGTTTATATTACACATCTTGTAGTGTCTTATTACAACCAACTCATTAATACTTGACTTTTTCCTGTATTTTTATCACTGATTTGAAATACCGTCTATCCGGGTTTGTTGAACAATAACAAACTAAGAAAGGGTCCTCTACCTTTTAAATAATCAATTATTCCGAAGAACAATTATGTTTACATAAGGGTATTTAATTTTTGATCTGATTCTTTTTTAATTTGATAGAAACGTTTTTTTCTTAAATACACTCACAGAATTGATCTATTGAATATAAAACTAATTTCCTTTTAAAACACGCCCTTTAATGTTTAGCAGAAATAGTTTTATTGTAAAAGGAATTTTTTAAATATAAAAATGTTAGAAATTTATTCAGAAAAAGAAAAAAGTTTAAATAGTAAAAGATTTCATTTGTTTTTGAAAGGAAATCCTTTTATCCCAAAATGATTGTTATTTCATGTGATTTGACATTTGTGTGATTTGGATATATTAATCGGTAAGTCTATTATTAATTTTCATATACTGATACAAAAAAAATTGTCAGTTTGTAAATATTGAAAAATAAAAAATTTTATGGACTAATTACATAATTATCAAACTGCACATTTTGCCTTCGTTCATTTATATTATAACTATGTATACTTTTATATTATTTATTATAGAAAATGGTATTACCCTTGATATTTTAAAACTAATGAGTGACGATGATTTCAAAACATATAACCTAAATCTTAGCATCGGTTCCAAAATTCTCATTCGGAAATTTTTTAAAATTGAAGAAGGAAAAGAAAGTCTTATTAATCCATTAAATTTTGAGAATGCACTGGTAATTTATACTTACAATAATTATTTATTTATAAAATATTATTGTGTAATTTCATGACATATTAATATAATAAAAAAAATGAAAAGTTTTAATAAATAAATGTAAATAAAATTATTAATAATTTTAAATAATTATAATATCATTTTTTTAAATTATAGATTTTCCCTTTTGACGATAAATCTGTTGATAATAATAATGATCTTGAAGATCCTTCATTAAGTCAACAACAGGAAATATCAAATTTAAATTCGAAAAGAAAATTAAACGTTGATTCTGACGAAGTGACAAATAAAATAAGAAGTTTTTCTAATCCTTTCAGTAGCTCTAATATAGAACCGTTAAACAAAAAAACTACCTGCACTGCAGAAAATCAAAAACTTTTAATTTCAAATGATGAAATCTTTATCGAAAAGGAATCAATTTTGATTTCATCGTCACTTTATCTATCCGATAATTCTCTAAATAAAGAAGTAATTCTTTTTTAATACTGCAACATGTATTAATTTTTAATTAAAAATATGATACAAGTAATTTTCCCTAAGCTGAATGAAAATTCTGATATATTTTCTAAAATTCTTTTAGTTAGTTCAAGTCCTTTTACTTAAAAATTTGGAGGGACAAGCTGCGTTAGCGAAATATAAGAATTGTTCGATGCTTGATGACAAGGACAGATCAACAATAGTTTCAATATTAATAAATCGGTGCAAAGTTGGAGAGATAAAGAAGCCGCTCCAATTTTTCGATAGATTATCTGATTTTATCGTGGAAATTTTCCCAACTGAATCAAAGGACATCTATATTATTAAACCGTTGTCAGATGGAAATAATTCTAAAAATGCAAAAGGTATACTGTCAAAAATATGTTTAAATTAATATGGTTATAAGGATCAAATTTACAATCATTTTGTGATTAAAATTTTCAGGTAAACTAGCAGATAAGTGGAGAAACGTATTGTTTCGTCTTCGTTCGGTCGGAATCCAAGAAAAAAAATCACATGAATTGCCTGTTCAAAATACACATATTTACATACTGCCAGAAGAATCTGCATCCGGTCACATTAATTGGTTGAAGACACATAAAAAATGGGAAGAAGTGCAACCACATTGGGAAAATACGACTGAATATCGTCGTCAAAGAATCAAAGATTTAAGTCTTGAGGATCTTTTCACTGAATGGCCTGTTTTGAAGTCGGATTTAGCGCCTCGACTGGTACTCAGTTTAATACATTTTTTCATTTGATTTAAAATTATATTTTTTATCCTCCTGGCAGAGAATTACGAACGACAAACCACTGGAATAAACTTTTCTTTGATTTATATGAACTTAAGAAGAAAAACATCACAAAACCAGAAGGGAAGAATTTGTGTCAAATATATGAATCGTCTCTTCCTGTGAGTCAAAGTCAAGCAGAAGTAAATCAAGTCGAAGCTGTTGTAGATGAATCAAGTATCCCGAAGAATCCTGCAGGGACTAAAATTGATTTAGATGTCTTAAGAATACTGTTGCTACCCTTTTTATTATCCTCGAAAACTAAAGTTAAGACAAACGGCGTTAATATCAATCCGACTATTGCAGAAGTGCAGAATATATATATGATAAACAGTTTTGAAAAAACTATTTACTTAAGTCCTGAAAAGGACTGACTGAAATATATGTTCAAATTGGAAATTCAGTAATACGATAAAATATTTGAAAAGAAAAAACAATCAAAAAAAGTAAACCGATAATAATTGTTGTTATTTATTAACTTTTTACTCTTTCGTTAATTTAATTAGTTAATAAATTTTAGTGTTTTTAAATTCTTTCATTTATCTCAACTGTTTTGTGTATCTGTAAATATAAAGTGAACACATCCAAAGAAGCCAACGAACCAATAAATTTGGGAACCAAATTAATTCTTGATAGATTTATATTTTTGAAGTCGAGATCACTTAAAGGAAAGGTTTACTGAGATTGCAAGAAGCGAAGAAAGAAAGAGTGTAAGGTGAGAGCAATTATGTTGGAAACAGAAATTTGAGAAAAGGTTATTGTTACAAAGCGCCCAAATGTGGACGATCATGCACATGTACCAAATCGATCGATCGAAATTCCTGCCGCTTGCAACATTATATTATAAAAATTTTAAGTCTTTTGGTTCGTGAACTGGGCTATTTGATAATTTGGCTGTTCGGGAAACTGTTTTCGGGAAAATGGTCGGATACCGCAGGAATTGATTGTAAATTTTGACGTGTAAGTCAACACTGACCTAAATTTTAAGGGGAGAAACCACAGGTCATCTCTTGACCTGTAGGTCATGAAATCTTGGAACAGCGGCGGCATAGGAGGCGATATCTTTTTGTAATATAGTATGATGATCTGAAGTTGTCCACAAATGGCTATAGTATATTTAACATAACTTCCTGTCATAGGCTCTTTCCCAAAGGGGCAATCAAAACTTATGTCAACGATGACCTATTTTTTTACTTATAGGTCAAAGAGAGGCCCAATAACGGTCTCACATTACGTTAAAATCTTTGTCTAATTTGTCCTATTTTTGGGCCTGCAAGTTAAAAGATAAGTCTTTGACTTAAGTTTTAATCAATAAAAGTTGTTATTAACTGAAATCTATTTTAATAAAAATCTACTAAAATTAATCATTTTAATAAATTTAAATAAATTTTAAATTGTCTACCAAGAAGCCAATCCCCTATTCCTACATTCCCAATATATGTATATATGAATGTGAAACATATACGTGTTGGTTAACAGACCGCGGGAAGTATATATCTATATATTTTTCCTTTATTTTGATTTAAAAGCCCACTGCACGGTAAACTACTGAAAACCCACGTGTTTCTAATTCTAACATGAGAAATATCTTATACAAGTGTAATCAATATTTCTCTTTCTTATATAATGTATATAGAAAGAATGTTTTTGTATAAATTTAAAGGAACATTATTTCCTAAATTTAAAGATCCTCTAACAATGAGGCACGCGCCAAACTATATCAACTGATAAGATTTGTTCTGACAATATTTTGTAATAACTTATATGAATAAAATCATGAAATTCAAATTTCTCTTTAATATTATATTTTATTTTTTAAAAAATTTGTCGCTTTCTAACCAAATTAATGGAATCTGCTCCAATAATTATTCGGTAATTCAGCTTTTATTCTGTCTAAATTATCCACTACTAAATAAGATAATTTTGTTATCTTTCTTTCGTTGTATAAACATTATAAAATATAAATTAATGAATTATATCTAAATTAACACAATTTTTTAACAATAAAAAAACTTTTCTTATGATATAGTTTATTTAAATAAATAATTTTGTGAGTTCGGTTGCTATGGTCTATATGAATTGACTCAGTAATAAACAAAAAAAAATAAATAATAATGTTCATTCACCTTCGTTAGTAATCTTCCTTTACTTAATAATATCAATTATTACAATATGTAACTTTTCCAGTTTGACAAATCTACAAATAAAAATTAAATAAAATTTCATAATTAAATTTTATAAATCCTGCCTACAAAAGGTCAAGTTTCCCTGTTCCCTAAATTAATTATTCCATTAATAAATAAATATTCTTTAAATTTATAAATTTTCTAAATTTTGATTTATTATTATAAATATTATAATAATAAATAATAGTTTGGTGGTCTGGGATCAATATTTATTGAATCTTTAAAACTGCCACATCGATATAGCCTATTACTATATGAACGCAGCTCATAAGAATATTCAATAAACTTACGATTTGCTTTTGTTAGCCCTTAAAGTTTTAGATTATGAGGTAGTAAACCAATTTCTTGGTAAATTCCCAACACTTCTACAAGGGCTTGACTTTGTAGATAATATTTATTTAATTACCAGATAATAAGTTGTAAAACAACGAATTCCTGAGTAATTTTTACGATTTGTAAATGTATGTGTAAATGTATGTTAAATATTGTAAAGTTTAGGTCGTAAGTTGTAAAACAACGAATTCCTGTGTTATACAATATTTTTAATATGTCAGTATTATTTTAAAATATCAGGTAGTAAGTTGTAAAACAACGAATTTCTGAGTATTTTTTATAATTGTATTATATGTTGTAAAGTTTAGGTCGTAAGTTGTAAAATAACGAATTCCTGTGTTATACAATATGACGTTATTCTCAATTAAGAAGGGTAGAAGAAAATATCGATTTAGAGTATAATAATCTTTTATTATAAAGAAAGTTACACTTACAAAGATAGGTATAAAATAGATATTCTTACCAACTCTGCCGTCTCAATTTAAAAACACCATAGTCCAGGATCCAGTGTACATTTTCTTCATTGATTACTAACAAGCTAATTTTTTGTGACTAGCTTCATTTTGATGAGACGCCCAACTTTTATCTTTACAAAAAATCTCCATTGTGGTAGCTAATAGGGGAAAGAGGGATGAAATATGTCGATTTGATGAGTCTAAAAAATTTATTACTAACTGTCAGTTTTTTATTAAATGTTAAGAACATTAAGAGCATTATTAAAAAAAATTATTGTCCTACAAATGATATAGTTTGATTAAAGAGTCCCCCCCTTCCGACATGTATTGATAACTAGGTCATTAAAAATGATTACTAACTAGATGATTTTTTAAATACTCATTTCTTAATATTTATATAATTTAAAAGTCACATTGTCCTACAAATTACGTGGTAGCTTAGGTTGGTCCTACGCTCAGAAATTGGTAATGCCACAAAACAATTTTTTTTCTTACTAACTGTAGGAAAAAATATTACATTAAAGGATAGTGTGTTCTCTGTCCAAATAAAAAAATGTCCTACAAAAAAAAGGTATTTACCATTAGTCCGACAAGAATTGCTAGTTTCGTTTATATCCCTTGCTCGGTCTGCCTAGTCAGAAGATATTGCGTTTGTGCGATTGTATGTAACATTAAAAAGAAGCCGAGATAGACCCCACAAGATATATTTTGATATGATCAGCACCGATAGTGGAATCGATTTCAAAAATGCAAAATGGCGGATCCTATATCGTGGACAAGTTTTTTAAAAAGTTCTTGGATTTCCATAAAATTTGTTACTAGGGGGTTTTTAAGGTCGCTGATTACGAATGTGGAATCAGGTTTAAAAAATTTCAAAAGGCAGATCCAATATGGCACTTTTTTACTAACACCTACTATTTACTCCTTTTTTGGGTACTTTTTTAGTAAAATCAGTAAAAATAGAAGGTTTGGAAGTTCAATACAGTTTGACGAATTCAGGAAAATTAATTAATAGAAGGATTCAATTATTTTCACATATAAAATGTATTTTTAATACAATTTTACAGAAATTGATCAAAGAAAATGTAATTATTCTTAAAAATTTAATTTCAATTCCCAAAAATTAAATTATTTTGAGGCATTTTAATGAAATTATTTGAAAAATTCAATTATTTTTGCATATATAAATAACAATATTTATCACAAGAATTCAAGTATTTCTTAAAGTAATAAATTTCTTCTTCGAAATTTAATTATTTTAAAAAATTTAATAAAATCGTTCACAAGAATTCAATTATTCTAAAAAATTTAAATAGAATTCTTTGTAAAATTTAAGTATTTTTGAAAACTGTGCAGGGTAGTAAATAATCAGACTTTCCTGACTATAAATTTTTATTTATTATATTTGTAATATAACATAAAGTAAAACCATCTTTTACGAAATTTTAATTACTTTTTTTTTTAGTAAACTTATTACAAAAATTAATGTATATATTTAATCTTTATCACATTCATCGGACATATCTTCATCTTCCTCGCTGCTAACCTCACTCTCTTCTTCATCTCCTTCATTTTCCTCATTCGTGATATCTGACTCTGTAATAACATGAACAAATTAAATAAATTGTCGAATAATCAACTATAAATAACAATAGTATTTTTAGGTTACCTTGAAATTCAGAAGCCAATTCTTCAAAAGATGGACTTTGGGGACCATCAAACCAATAATATTCAAATTTGTTGTCAATTATCATCCATCCATAATTTTCTGCTACTTTTTTGTGGGGCAAGACATGTGTGCATTACACCATACATTGCCTATGAATACTGTTCTTTTAATTTGTTGCAACAATTCTTCTTTTGTTGGTGGCAGACTAGAAGGATCATATCCTGCGATTTTCTTTTTTACAATTTCTTCGTTTTCATTTTTTGATTTATACCCTTTTTCAAATAATTCATACCGTCCTTTGTTAATGTCATTTTTTGTATTTAATGAGTACACTCGACATATATACTCTTCAATAATTCGAACTATTTCATTGGATGTTGTTAATTCTGTATGTTCACTTTGTAGGAGTTGAATAAAAGCCTCTTGAAAAATTTCATTTTTCTTCAAAATACTGAACGGTTTTTTTTCCTTTACGAAAGAAAGCAGGATTGTAACCATTTCCTGTAAAAATATGACATATGGCGAGTGAACAAGATAACTGATCTCCAAGTCTGGCATAAATCTCATTTATGTTTAAGTACAATTTCCTTTTACTTGTACTTAAATTAATTATTATTTGAATTTGATCTCTTAAATACTTAAAATTTGCCAACATTATTACTGGTATATCAGAATCTGTACAATGTATTTGTACATGATAATTAGTATTAAATTGACAAATGTGGTACACAATTTTAGTGTCAGCTGCTTCATGATAGCAAGAGAGGTTATATTCAATGAATCTTTTTATTTCATTTTCACTGGAAACCTGATAGGTGTAGCATTGATCATAATTAAGTTTAACAGTCTTTCCTGTGATCAATGTAATATATTCGTCCCTTGTCCAATCCTCAATTAAAAATTTTACAAATTTTTCTTTAAAGTTTTTACTCCTCAATAATTTGCAAAACTTCTTTCGCTTTTCCATTAATTTTGACTTTTGTGTATTTTTGTACTCAAAATTAATTATTTTATTTCTCTTAATGGCTTTATCAAATCTATCTGGTGTTACTAGAGTCTCAGAAATAAAATTGTTCCGTTGTTTTTCACCCTCGATTTCAACTGATGATAAAAACATATATATTTCATCGTTCACTGACTGACCTTTTGATGTATTGTAAAGATGATCTTGTGACAGTTGTGACGCAAAAGGGTTGGTGTACTGTTTTATTAGTTGCATCAGTACATCTAAGTTTTTTGTAGATTTATTAATTGTTGACTTTTTTAAATCTTTCGTAATGTCATCTGCTGATTGAATATCACAAAGCTCCATCATTTTTGATATTAAACTCGTACGTAGTGAATGAGTAATTGACCATTTTTGTCTTGCAGAGAAGGAGTTTGTAACGTTAATAATTCCAGAAGCTTTAGAAGCAGCATCAGAATTTATCGTCTGCTCAAGCGTTAAGTCAACTGGGATCCTTGAAAACGGTTTCATTGTTCTTCGAATTCCTAAGAAACTCTTTTTACAATCATCAAGCAATCCGGGATGTGTAATTTCAATATTTATCAACTTATCCCAATAAATGGACATGTACCTTGCATAATTATGATGGTTCATTGAAAAGAAAAGATTTGTTATTTTGGGTAAAATATGCACAAACAAATTGAAATCACCCAAACGAATACTATATTCTAATTGAAGATAATATTCAACTAATCTTGTGTACATTAAATAAATTTGAGGTGTTTTACCATGCCTTCAATTCAAAGTTTCATTTTTATATTTTTCATAATTGTCAAATAATTTCTTTAAATTCTCATTGGTTATTTGCGGATCATCATTCTCTTGTTCATTAAATATTTCTAAGTATTCTTGAATATTTTCCAGGTTCTGATCATGATCTTGTAAAAACTTTTCCAAATGAAAATATAAGAATATTTGTTAATCCAGATCCACTAATAAATTTCCCGATAGCTTTCATGAACGATAACATTATGTGGAAAGGTCCAAAATTTATGAAAAGTTTTTAAAAATCATCTTCGGCACTCTGTATCCGTAAAGCAATCTTGGCCATAGCTAAATCGTAAGTAACGCTGAAGAAATCTTTTTGGCATTCCGAAGCGATTTGCAAACTTCTTTGCATCGTCTCTTTTACAACTGCCGGATCCGCGGGTGACTTATTAATTTGCGTTAGATACTCAACCTTTTGAATGCTACTGTCATCTTTTAAAATTTTTGCATTATATCCTACCCACATTGGCGTGTTTGAAATTTGTAACTTATGGGAAAGTACCCAAGCAAAATGTTTATGTTGAAACTTAATTAAATTTTGTGGATCTTCAGGTGACGTTACATTACTATGCAAAAATTCTGGACGACGTTGCTTTCCGTACCGTAAATTTTCAAATGACTCTGGCTCAAAAGAACGTTTCCTACGACCAGAGAAATCACGAACATTCATTAATAAAATTTGTTGAGCTTCTTCAGATGCATCGTTTCTTTTGATGATGTTCAACTCTTCTTCTGTAGGGATATTTTGATACATGATACCCACTGTATCATGCAAGGTATTTTTACCAGAGCATGTCTCTACAAATCTGTCGTAATTATCCCATGCTACTCCACATGGTACTATAGAAGTTAGTTGAATTCCGGAAGGACATAACTGATTATTAGAAATACAAGAGTATGCAGCAGAAGTCTCTAATTCCAATATACTTGGATAGTTGATGCAGTAACCTTGTCTGTTTAATATATCAACTACTTTTTTACTTCCCGTGAGGCTTTTTATGGTTATAACCAATAAAATATGCTTTCGCGGTTTGATTAAACCTCCTGTAATGCTGTAAATAGAGTCCTGCGAATAACATGAGGACAATCTCTGAACCCGATTGCAGCTTTCTTTGCCAACACCGTTCAAGGCTGTAGTCCAAAATATATCCAGCCATTTTGGAACATCGCACTCTCCTTTATTTAGTATCTCACTATCGATGAAATCTGTTAAAGGCTTTTTTTTAATTTTTATATGTTTCTTCGATATTTCAAAGCGAAATATTGTGCTTCTTGTTCGAATAATAAATCCTCGATTTCTTCATCATCGATTGTGTCAATATTTATTTCAGTTGATATAAAATATTCTTTATTTGAAATCTTAACCAATGAAATGTTATGTTTCATTTGACTTTGTATAAACTTCTTGAGAGCTTGACTACTAAATGTGCCAGATTTTATATTTCCTTTTTCATACATTTCTTTTACGAATTCAGCATAACAATATTTTAAGTAATCTAATGACATCACTCGTCGATTTCTAATAACTTCTTGTTGAATATAATTGACCAAGCGTACTCTGGCAATTTTATGGCTATCTCGTTTCGTGGCCCAATTGTTATTTGGAGGTGTGTTCATTTTTCTTTCGTATTTGGCAAAATAATTGACACTGCAGTTGTTGTGATACGCCAAAAATGAATCGTTAACAAAGTCAGTTTCTTTTTGAATTTTCTGTAACATCTCTATATCGTCCAGTTCTGTAGCATATTTTTTAATTTTTTCCAGAAAAGGTATTTTCTTTTTAATTTTGCGACAATAGATTTGTAGCCCTTTACGTTTTATATTTACTTTCATACAAAAAAAACATTTTCTTCCTGACTCATCATCTTGAAAGCTTTGTATTTCCACATGATTATCTTCATTATCCTCCTCAACAGTATTATACAAATCTTCAATATTTCTTTTTTCCTGATTACTTAATACCAAATTCTGGTCAACATTTCTGTAAATAATAATATGCAAATGATAATATGCAAGATAATATGCAAAACAGTTTTATTTAAATTTTTAATTTAATATTTTAATATTTAAAAAAATTTTATTTTATTTTCAATATTTTAAATAGGTTATTTTATTAAATTATAAAATAAATATTTATAAATTATAAAAAATTATAAAATAAAATTTTATCATATATTTTATTTATTATTATAAATATTTTGTGATACTTTAATATTAGTATTTTTTTAAAAACTTAAAAATTAAAAATTATTTATCTGAGAAATATGCAAATTAATACTGCCTACATTAATATCACAAGAAAAAAATTTAATTAACTAACCGTGAAGTGCATTGCAATGGTTCCGGTTCAGCATTTGGGACTGATGATGTCAAATCTGGTTCAGTGCTGTATATAAGAAATTATTTTTAAAAACTTAAAGATTAAAAATTGCTTATATGAAAAATATTATTTTTAATAACAGTGAGTTGGAGAAAATTGATACTATAATTGTCAGAGTTGAGCCCTTTTCGAAATTCATGAAAAAAATTTAATCGTTTTATTCATAAAAATATATTAACTGAATGTTTTACTATCAAGAATCAATTTCTATATTTTTTATTTAATTTCAAAATGTAATAATTTTTTTTGAGCTCAAAAACAATTTAGCATTAGGTTAGAAAATAAACAATTTTAGATTAAAAGTCAAAGGAAAACACACTTTAATACATTTTTTTCCATTAAAAGTATCTCAGATGAAATTTTTCTTTTAAGAAAACGTCAATGAATATGTAATAATGCAAAAAATACAAAAAAGTTATATTTGCAAAAAAAATCCGAGTTGAGCCCTTTTCGAAATTCACTATTCAATTATTGTTTAAAGAATGTGACAATAATTTTATGTAATATTAAAACTAAATTTATTTTACATTATTATGTGAAAGTAAAAACTACATAAATTCTTTTTCATTTATTTTCAAGATAAATTGCAAAAATATTCGAATGACTTACCTTTTATAAGACAAATATTTAGATTTCACTCGAAATCCTTTGTAGCAAGTGGAGTGATAACCTACTATATCGTCATTCCAACTGTCAGGCAGTACAACATCTCGAAATTTGTGTCGATGATGCTTTCGAGCAGATAAAAAAGATTTGCAAGATAGCCAAATTTTTTCACATCTTTTTTCTCTCGAAAACTAGAGTTTTCACATTGTGCTTTACACAAAAAACAATCCATAATTATTTTAAAACACCGACTTTCATTAAATTATTTTTGCAAGTCAAATCGTGGTCTACTGGAAACACTTTAACACTGTTATAGTCGAAACTATTCTGTACTACGTATATATAAACAACGCGCTTCTGCTTGAGTTCTGTTTTGTTATTGTTTTTTTTTCCTTTCTTGACGAGTACAATATACCGTAGGACCTGGATGATCTATCACGTAATTTGTAGGACAATTTGACTTTTAAATTATATAAATATTAAGGAATGAATATTTAAAAAATCAGCTGGTTAGTAATCATTTTTAATGACCTAGTTATCAATACATGTCAGAAGGGGGGGACTCTTTAATCAAACTATATCATTTGTAGGACAATAATTTTTTTTAATAATGCTCTTAATGTTCTTAACATTTAATAAAAAACTGACAGTTAGTAATAAATTTTTTAGACTCATCAAATCGACATATTTCATCCCTCTTTCCCCTATTAGCTACCACAATGGAGATTTTTTGTAAAGATAAAAGTTGGGCGTCTCATCAAAATGAAGCTACTCACAAAAAATTAGCTTGTTAGTAATCAATGAAAAAAATGTACACGGGATCCTGGACTATTATTTCCATCTCTGAATTTATTTTATTTCTTATAATTTAAATAAATCTTTAAATTATATACTTTTATCAATTTAACTTTTTGTAATAATATGTGCTTATTTTTATCTATTTATCTATATAAATATTACTATTACTTTATTTTATAAAAACCTATTTTATTAATCAATAATATAATTTTAATAATTACTGAAACTAATAATATTTATAGAAAACAAAATATGCAATTCTAAAAAAATATCAGTATTAAAAATTGTGCATAAAATTAATCTTGTCTTGAAATGATTTCTTAATTCTTCAAATATAAAAATTTCTTATCTTTCTCTTAACCTTGGCCTTGAATCAGCTGTGCTGTTTTCATAGGTTTTCAAATATCTTAGTACATTTGTACTCTATTGATCTTATTTAGAATTTTTTACACTTTTAATTTAGTTGAAATATTATTTCTCATTCACAAAATTTTATGCTATTTTTAATTTCTATTCAATATTAATTTATAAGTTCTTAATTTATGTTTATTTAAACTAATGTTTAACAATTTTAATTTTGACTATTGAAATACCGTTTCAATGCCCCACAAAACCAATCATTCCTTTTAGAATAAAAAAATGATTTGTTTAAAATAAAGGACAAAATTAAATTTTAATAGTCAAAATTTGTGAAAAAAATTTTCTTTTTACGATTTAATAAAAAAAAATTTGTTTATGGCTATGGACCTAATGCCCCACTAAACCAATAAATTTCTTTTTATTTATAAAGTCAATTTATTTGTTTAAGAAAATAAAATAACAAAATATTTTAATTCTACAACAAAGAACAAAAAAAATTATGCTGCCTAAAGCTGACGAGGAGAGACAAGATCATGATTATTAACTATATTTACATATTCCCTTACAATATCATTAGTTACATTTTCTTCTTTCTTCATTTCTAACTGTTCATCAGAATCGAAAACTACTTCATCGTAAGTTATGTATGTTTCATAATTGTTTAACGCTAATTTAACAATGTTTTTTTCAATTAATATGTTATCTAGAGACCATTGTTTATTTAGTTGTCCCCATCCCATGTGACAACCATTTACAAAACATTTATTATAAAATAAGAATGTACGATTTTTCATATAAATTCGATGGCTTCTTTATCCCACGCATTATTTCTTATTGGTTTAACATCTGATAGAACAATCACTATTAAATTTTTCCTCACCATTAAAAATTTATAATTTATATAAAAATTATTATTTTTGTTTATATAAAAATAATTATGCTCATCTACATCATACGTCAATACTAAAACATTTCTACCAGTATTAATTAATATAATATGACCCCTAGCACATATCTCTTCATTAATTTTAAAAACCACCGGTAATCCCGATAATTCTTCATTATTCTGATTAAAATTAATTCTCAATTCATGTTCTCTTATTTTATAAAATTCTTTTATATATTTTTCATTAGTTTAGTATGTCTTCTCTGTTGATTAGGTAGTTTTATTTTCATAAAAGATGGACTAAAAGGATCCACGACTGTAACTTCATGAACACCACAATCCAAAAATTCTGAAGTAAATTTTTCTCTCGTTACTACCAAATCATTCTGTCTTATTATGACTGGTGGTAGAGACATCTAAACACAGAATTAAAAGAAAAAAAACAAAAAAAAATTAAACTTTACCCTTACTTACTTATCTATTTTCATAATTCAATTATTTTTCAAAAACATCTTGAACATTTTAGTTTAAAAATAAAATAAAACTTACAACAATATAGATGTGGTGAAAACTTTTTATTTTTCAAAATTTTTTTAAATTTTTATAAATAATTCTTGAATTTTTACATTCATTTTTATTTCCTTAGTTATTTTAATTTTTGTTCTTAAATTTTCAATTTTTATGATTTTCGACTTTTGTTTTTCTTTGATAATTTTATCTGTTTTTTTTTATTTTCAAAGTTTTTCTTGGTGTTTGTGTTTGTGCGTTTCTTGTTAGATTTTTCTTGTCATTTACTTCTCTTTCCGTATTTATTATCGAATCCGAAATACCGGAAGGCCTTTTTGTATTATATGCATCGCAAAAACGATGTTTCAACGGCATTGTGCCTTGATCCGTCATTTTTACTTTCATCCTCTAAAAATAGGAGAAAAATAAAACTTTCTTTATATTCTCATTTATATTTTACTTAGTTTTTATCTATTCATATTTTGTTTTAAACTTTCTGTTTTTTCTTTTAAAATAAAAAAAGTATATCCTAAATATTAGAAAATTAGCCAAAAAAAATTTATATTTATTTTATAAAAAACTGAATATAAATACCTCTATTAAATATTCCAATATTTATCACTACACCAGAAATTACCCACTTGACAGACAAAATCATACTAACTTTACTTTTAAAATTTTGACACTTTACCCTCTATATTCCTGAAAGTTTTGAAAATTAAATATTTTAAATATTTATTATATATTATATATTTTTTATATATTTATTTATTTAAATATTTTCAAATTCAATATTTATGAAAATAATATACGAAAATACCCTTAAAATAGACAGATGAAAAATTGACTGAAAAATTCAAAATTTTATCCATTCATACCTTATATACTAATTTCTTATTTACAATTTTATAAAAAAAAATTTTTATATATACAATTGCATGCTTTAATTCTATATTTTTTAATTCCATTGCTTTTAATCATATTTTTCTTTTCTTCTTGCATATTGATTTTTTTTCTTTTTTTGTACTAATAATAATAATTTTTTATACACTATATTTTAACTATATTTACACTATTTTAATTCATATTTATTTTATTTTTTTTATTCTTTTTATGCATGCTAAATAACTTATATAATATTTTAGATTTAACGGGAACTAACACTTAGTGTCTCTATCACTTTCATTTGTGTTGTCCTCTTCTTCTTAAATTTGTATAAGTTGATATTGGTGAGACCAAAATATCAACTACTAATCACTATCACTTTTATTAACACTACAATTATTTACATAAATTAATATTCTAGTCCAAAATTATTTTAAAATAATTTTAATATTAATTTTAAAATTGTTTATAATTTTGCACATTATTTATTTACACTTTATTTATTATTTTATTATTCACTTTATTTATTTATTTTAACCATCACGGGCTCAAGCCGGGTCCCTCGGACCCGGTGGAAAGTTTTTTTTATCTACTTCCGGTTAAGAAAATATTATTAGAAAATCAACTTCACATTAGACTTGAGGGCGTAAAAACACACATTTTTCACTTTTTTAAACAATTTTTAATTCAAAAAATACTTTGGAAAATTCTCTTTTAAGTCGAACATACGTAAAGACTCAAGCCGGGTCCGAGGGACCCGGATTATGAATACGTGTAAAAAGTTAGAAATTTTTTTGCAATGTTGCATTCTTTGGAATGTTTCAACATCACCTACTGTAATAAGTGTAAACATATGCCAAATAATTCCGGAAGTGACGTATTACGAAAAATATAGTGCGTGATGTACGTTTTTTGGAAAATTATATTCCCAAAAGTTAAAGAACAGGAAATTGATCCGATTTTCTTAAAAATCGGTACTCAAGGGTTTTTGGGGTCTCTGATTACAAACGTGATGTCAGAATTGAAATATTCAAAATGACGGATTCAATATGGCGGTCGTTAAAATTTTTTTTTTGGTTTTACGTCTATCGGATTTTAATTTTTGGACGATTTTAAGAGGTCGACTAAAATCTCACGTGGAATCGCCCTTATACATTATACGGTGATTTGTCTAAAAATATTTTTTTATTTTTATTTTTTTACATTTTTTATATTATTTTTTATTATAAATAATGTTGTATTTAAACTATATTTTAAAATAATTTTTTTAAAATGATACAATTATATGTTAGATAAAAAATATTAACAATTTTGCCATCAAATTTTTTATTTCTATTGAATTTGAATACCGGGTCCCTTGGACCCGGCTTGTGCGCTCGGGCGGAGAAACAAACTCGAGCCCGTTAGGGTTAATTATCACTTTTAGTAATAATTTATTTTATTTTCACTAATTTTTATTAATTGTTTATTTATTGTCACTTGTATTTGGTTTTTAATTATCACTATTTTCAATATTGTTATTTCTTGAAATATATTTTTTTAAATCCTGACTGTGATACATTCCTTTTTCGATTTTTGTTTTCGAATCCCACAGAATATAAGTACCTTTTTTATTACTTTTTTAATTTTGTAAGGTCCTTCGTAGACCTGAAGAAATTTCGCGATAATTTTATTTTCTTTATCAGATTTATTAAGTAATTTTATAAGAACTTGATCTCCTACTTTAAATTTAGATAATTTATGCGAAATATTAAATTTTTCAGCTCGTTTTTTACCTTTCTCACAGATATTGTCGTACGCTAATTCTAATTTTCTTTCATAGTCCATTTCTTTCGGAATCGGTGCTAAGTTTAACCATTTCTCCCACACACGTTTTGGCTTTTTCTTGATATATAACTCCACTGGCGTAAACTCAGTAGTTTCATAGTGTGTTTCATTGATGCAATCTTCTATGATTTTCACCCAATTCCACCATGAATTGTGCCTACCTTTCGTTAATGTTCTGAAGAATCTTGATAATTCCGAATTCTTTAATGTGATGGTTGAAAATTTTTTTAATTAGCGCTTTTGTGGTCATTTTTCTAATAGGATATAATTTTACATATTTACTAAACGCATCTATTGCTGATAAGATGTATTTAAATCCCCCTTTAGAAGCTTGTAAAGGACCATAAAAATCAATAGATAAAATTTCTCCCGGTTTTTTAGGTGCATAGTTTCTCATTTCAGCGTAACTAGTTTGATTTGAGACTTTATTCTTTTGATATGAGTCACAGCTTGCTATTCTATGCCTAATAACCTTGGAAAAATGTCGATAATGAAAATATTCATTTAACATGCGAAAAACTCGTTGTGGTCCTACATGTCCATATATTTCATGAGTTTCGTCAATTAAGTCATTAACTAAACTTTTAGTTAAACATAATTTTTTATTATCTTCTGCAATAAAATATAATAAATCTTTATCCATCGAAAAACGTTTTGTTTTACCCGTTTTAACATCTGCAATTTTTTGTTTTAAAATTGAGTCTGATTCTTGTTCATTTTTAATATTTTTAAATTTATTTCGCAATTGAGAAGACGGTTTTTTAGCTAAATTATACAAAATTAATTTACCCTCGTGTGATTCTATATCCGTTTCTGATTTTTTAGAAATTGGTGCCTTACTTAACGCATCTACAACCGTATTATTTTTTCCTTCAATATATTCAATATCAAAGTCGAAATCCTGAATTGCTAAAACCCATCTTGTAATTCTACCGCTTAGTAGTTTACACGATTTTACAAAAGATAACGCCTTATGGTCCGTCCTGATAATTACGCGAGTTCCCAGAATATACGATCGAAATTTAAGTAAACTCCACACGATCGCAAGTAATTCTTTCTCCGTCGTAAAATACGTCAGCTCGGCTCCTTTCAACGTACGGCTCGCGAAAGCTATAGATAAATGTTGTCCGTCTTCGTCTAACTGGTAGAGCACGGATCCTATCGCTACATCGCTTGCATCTGTTTGTAAATAAAATGGTTTAGATAGGTCAGGGTAACTAAGAATTGTATATTCACAGAATAGAAATTTCACACGATTAAATGCTTCTTCTTTAGAAGAATTCGATTCCCATTTATTTCCTGTTGTTAATAATTGGAGTAAAGGAAAAATTTCTTCCGCATGATTTTTAGTAAATTTTGTATAAAAATTTATAAAACCTAAAAATCCTCTCAATTCTTTTAAATTTCTCGGTCTCGGATAATCATGGATTGATTTTATTTTATCCGGATCTGGTTTTATCCCGTTTGCCGTTAAAATATGTCCTAAAAATTTTACTTCCGGTCGAAAAAAATGAGATTTTTGAAAATTGATGGTCATATTATGCTCTTCTAAGCGATGAAATAATTTTTCTAAGTGATATAGATGTTCATCGATACTTTGTGATATACACAGCATGTCGTCGATGAAAGTGATCACAAAATCGCCTATACCGCATAATACCTGATCTAATGTTCTTACTAACGCACTTTTACTAGTTTTTAAACCAAATGGTTAATAAACCAAATAGTAATAAACATTAAAAACATAACATTTTCTTTCAAAAATAAATCCAGTATATTTTTTAGAATTTTCCTCTAATAGAATTTGCCAAAAACTACTGACTAAATCTAACGAAGACATTATTTTCACACCTGTACAACGTTGAAATAACAATTCTGTTCCATGAGTAAGTGGCAGAAGCGGCAAAATAATGCAAAAATGGCGTTCCTACTAATTTCCTACTAATTTTTCATAGCCACTCGATTTCAAAAGTCTGTAGTAAAGTTAAACTTGCCATAATAAAATATTCTTATTATTTGAGATAAATGAAGATGAATAGGACAAAAAAAATATTTTTTAGAGATGTTTAATAGTTTTTTTAAGGTATATTTTTTTATTGGTCTAAAATATGCTTCAACTTTTCAATATCTTACAATGTATTTGTTTAAACTGTAACCTTAAATAACAAAAAATCTGTCCATTTTTTTCAGTTTTGTCATTAACATTTTTTGTTCAGGAGGTCAAAAACTACTAAACTACAAAGTTACAAGAAATTTCACCGGACCCCAAATTCCCATGTATGCGGTGCGGGGTTCTTTATAGGGGAAGAGGTTCGGTTGTGGGCATGGTTCAGTTGTGGACACCCACGCAGAACTTTTGACAGAAATGAGATTTGTCTAATCTGGCATATATCACGTATATGTTATGACCTAACGTAGTTTTCTATGCAAATACAAAAATGATTAGACAACTCCACTTTTTACTATATATAAATTAATTTTTCGACACGTTGAATATGGCAAAAATGTATTTTTAAATATTGTTAATTGTTCAACAAATCTAAGTGAATTAATTAAAATAGTAAGTTCAAAGCGTATTTACACAGTAAATATGTTATATTTTATGATCCAATACCAAGTATCACAAAAATGTTCACAAGGAAAATTTTTTTCATGATATTTTAAAATGATCGTCAAGTTTGGTTGTGGGCATCTAAATTGATTCGGTTGTGGACACCAGTCTTATTTTTAATAAATCGTGAAATATCATTGTCCATATAATCATAAGTAATTCCTTACAACATTTAATAGTGTTTTATGAATTTTAAAAGTTTCGTGGTCCAGCCCGGAAATTAATATAACGAGACTTTGATGTCCGTACGCCGTTCGCAGTTATAGTAATTGTAGTAATTGGGCAGTTCAGGTTCAGTGTGAGAAATCTTATATGCCCTTACATGGGGAGTATGTATTGTCAAAATTAGAAGAAATCATTCTTATGTAGTTAATGAATGGTTACTTCATTAATTTTTTTGCATTTTTAATAGATTTTTCAAGAGTGCCCACAACCGAACCAAAAATTTTTTTGTTAGAAAAATGACCAATTTATTGAAGTTTTAATAAAATTTTTCTAGTCAAAGGAATCAATTTATTTTCTTCACGAGTAGTTACATATCGTCGCTTGGGGGCAGCAACATGCCGACTCAGCTAAACGGTGAAAAAGATGCCGTTTCAAAAAGAAAAGTGAAAAACATTCCGTTGGCATGTCTTATAATTTCAAAGAATCTAAACCAATACTGAGTTGGAATTTTAAATTTGAATTTCAAGAGATAGAATGCTCGTTGGTTTAGTGAGAGTAGTAAAAAAAATTTATAGTCATGCGGAAGTATTCAAACTCAAAGTTAGACTATTTTTGTCTGTCTAATCGTAAGGTTTGCTACACTAAAAGTATGACAAGTTGTAAAAAAATAATAATTCTGCATTGTCTGACAAAAAACATTTCTTTACTACTATTACTAAAATTGTAATATTTATATCAGATTAAGCAATTAAAACTTTATGGGCACTACTAGAAAGTAAATTCCAAAAAGTTCCAGTGCAGAGTTGTCTGACTTAAATAGTCTTTTCCTACTGTAAGGGAAAATTTATATTTATATTATATTATATGTATTTATAAAATGTTTACAATTCGGACTGACTTTGTAACCATAAGTTTTTTTCAATATGAGATTTTATAAAACTTAAGATCTTTGTCTGACTTGAACCAGTTTTTACCAATTGTTCTTGAATTATATTTTCCTAACGTTAATAAAACTTACAATTTTTTACTTCATTAGGAAAAATAGTTATTATCGGATTAAATTTAAAGTGCCTAATTTCAATTCTGAAAATTTTTATTACCAATAGTAAAACATAGTTTCAGTTAGACATAAAAAATTCTAAAATAAAATTAGAAAAATTGCAAAATAAAATGAAATTGAAGAAAAATTCTAATATTTTAAAAAGAGATAAAAATTCTAAAAATTCTGTAATAGAAAAAGTTGTAACATGAAAAGGGTCCATTTTGGCACAATTGGGCTTATCTATATGGGCGAATTCCTTGCAAAATTACGAAAATTTTGAGTGGTCATACAACTTTTTTGGTCAAAAATTCGATGAGTTACAGAATTTCAATGTTTATAGTGACAAATACCTCATTTCGAGAATAACGTAATTAAAGATTGTGATACCTATTAATTGTGATACACTGAAAAGACGTAGTCTTAGAACAAGTATCGTACGCTACTCATTTCGATTAGCGGTTTACACTGTAATATGTTTCCTAACATAACCACACTTTTCATCTGTCAACACACTGCTGAACTTTAGTTCAATGCGCATGATCAACTTATTTGGAGTCTAATAGAATGCAGTGGATCTGGCAGTTTTCTTGCATGTTGTTCAGACATTTGTAGAAGCAGAGTTCGGTCTCCTTACTCTTCCTTCCTGCTTCAGAATTATCAGTAATTGGGTATCTCACAGCATAGAAAATTGATTCATTGGATTATGTACACAGTTTTATCAGTAAATCGGCATTAAAAGGACAAAACCGAAGATTTTTATTGAAAATTTTGAAAAATAACATTTTCGAAATTTTTCAATTTTATTGTTACAAGATAATTGAATTTTATAAACAAATAATTGAACTGAGCGTAATTATAATTTTATTTTTTAAAATTTGTTTGCAATATATTCAATTATTTTTATAAATAGTAAAACTCATTGCAAAATTTCAATTATTTTCAGTAGTAATAAAATTCTTCGCAGAAATTCAATTATGTTAACATTTTTATCAATTCTCAAAATTTCAATTATCTTTGTAAATAATAACATTCTTTAAAGGATTCAATTGCTTTTATAAATAGCATAATTGAAAATAGTAAAATTATAATAGGGGAGAGTGGGCAAACCGGACCGGTGGGTAAACCGGACCCCCCTCAATATTTCCGAAATGGCGAAATTGGCAAAAGTGCTATTTAGAAATTTGAAACAACCATGTGTAGTATACCCTATTTTTTAATTTGACATTTTTTACTTTTGTTTGTGCAACGCTGGGAGCAAAAGTTTTTTATTAGTTTTTTTCTACACTTTTACGAATTTTTATTTAAGGAAATTCTGAGAAAATCGCGTAATATATCCAAATATTAGGTCTTGGGTTTTGAAGGTACACACCTCAGGAATATTTACCACCAAAAACTTTGATGAATTTGCAAAGCGATTCTTTTTAACAAACATTTATTATCAAAATGGGCCTGTGGGGCAAATCGGACCGTTTTCGGTGGGTCAAACCGGCCATAGGATATTTCCATTGAATTAAAATTTCATAAAAATTATTTTTAAATAAAATGTTTCTTTCATTAAAATATTTACTTACAATGAAAAATAATTGTCTTCCAATGAGAATTAGACGCTTTAATATTGTTTCTCTGATAATGACAAACAATTTTATTTTTTTATTAAAGAATATATTTATTTAATTAAAATTCAATCCCGAATTATTATTTTCATTACTACAACCATAAACATCAATAATCATGTAAACACATGATTATTGTGTTTTTTATTATTGTATATTATGTAAATGCAATATTATAAATAAAAAACCAAACGGTCCGGTTTACACCAGGGGGTGGGGCAAACCGGACCGTTTGCAAAATTTATTAAAGTAAACACATCAACTAAACAATAAAAGATGAAGTATAGGTGTCTCTGGGAAAAAGTTGCGTAATTAAATGATCTTTCAAATAAACCCTCAAAAAATGAAATCGGTTGATTCGTTTAGTCACAAGAGTCAAAAAAACCGTTAGGGGTCCGGTTTGCCCCAGTCTTCCCTAGTAAAAATTTTATAAAACATTAAAATAAAAAATAGTTCTTGCAGAAATTCCATTAATATCAAGACATTTTAATAAAATTAAATTAATCAAATTTTCTATTATAATTGTGAATAGACAAGATTGTTTTAAAAAATTTAAACAAACTTGTCAAAAGAATTTAATTATGCATAAAAACACTAATAAAAATGTTGGAAACCAATTTGTAGATTTATTTATGTTCAAAATCAGGGGAATTCCACGGGTAAATCACACAGTTGTACGTCGGAAAATTTTCCAAATAATCCAATGCCGTTGGATTTTTTGAGAAATTCCTAAACGCATGCGTAGTAGATTAAAAAAACTATTTTTTTCAAAAAAATGTATAACTCAAAAACACCTTTTTCGATTTGGCTCAAATTTTCAGGAAACATAGGAAACGTTATTTCTTAAACGTCCCAGCCCAAATTTGAAAGTCTTGCGATTGACTTGATTTTTTGGGAAATTGTTGTCCTATATGAAAGAAATAAATTTGTAAAATATTAGCTCTTTAAAAAAAAAATTGTAGAATGTAGTGTAAGTAAAACTTTTGACATTTTTAGTAACACTGTCATTTTTAAAACCATATAAATTTTGTAAAATTTTATCGATTTTAATGTATTTTTAATTAATTTAAAGCATTTTTCATCTACTTTCTAACAATTTTACAAAAAAATTAAAAGAAAAAATTTTAGCCCCATTTTTTTAAAAAATAAAGTTTATTTTTTAATTTTGACTCTAATGGTTAGTTTTAATTTTCTTAAAATTTTTATTGGAAAGCTGACATTTTTTCCAAAAAAATCATAAGTTTGATAGTGGGATGACCAGAACTTTAGAAGAAAATTGAAAACAAAGTAAGCGATTTTCAATATTTTCAACATTCTTCGTTATAAATGTACAATAGAAACCAAAATTGTGAATATTAAATAATATTTCATACGATAAAAATTATAATTTAACTGCTGATTCAATACGCCCCGAGTAATCCATTACGCCCCGGTCCGAGGCGAAATTGTTCACCTTGCATTTCTCCAAAAACATTGTTCTAGAAAAAAAGTGTAAGTGATATTAGGGCGTACTTTTTTTTAATTGAAAGCTGAGACGTTAGGCTAAGTTTTACACATAATGAAATTTTTATTAAAGCAAGAATGATGAAGTTATGCAACAAAAAGTGAAAAGTGATCCATTACGCCCCCCCAGGTGCGAATTTTCGGTTGGCTCATAGTTGGGCCAACTTTTACAAGGTCGGTCCAATTTCTCGTGCCAGAAGTTGGGCCAACCATATAGATGATAACGGTTGGCCGTCTAATGGCGACGATGGTTGGCCCGACAAGTCATAAGGAAGTTGGCCCAACTTAAAATGCATATGTTGTGCCAGCTATACATTTCAATGGTTGGTCCAAAAACTGACGCCAAAGTTGGCACGACTTTAAATGCGTAAGTTTGGCCAACTTTAACAGCCAAAGGTAAAAAATTATTAAAAAACTAAATTATTTAAACAATTAACACGTTATTATTAGCAAGAACATCAGATATAACCTTTACCTATTATTATTAAACACAATCTCATACATACATTTTCGAAAATATCTACCGCTTGCTGGGATCGAACCCCTAACCTAACGCGCCGAAGACTTATACACTGACCACTACGCTACGCTCACATGGGAGTCCATACCGTTAAATGTATATTAAAGCTGCAACAGTCGGGCCAACCGTGGCCCAGAGTTAGGCCAACCGAGAAAGTTTAAGTCATTTAAACTGTTTTTCACAAAGTTTTGCCAACCGTCGGGCCAACCGTGGCCCAGAGTTTGGCCAACCATAAAGTTTGAGTTATTTAAACTGCGTTTTACAGAGTTTTGCCAACCGTCGGGCCAACCGTGGCCCAGAGTTTGGCCAACCTAAATTTGTAAGTCATATGAGATACGTTCCCCATAGTTGTGTCGACCTTTGTCGCCAAAGTTGGCCCTATGGTTGGTTATACTCTGCATGTAATGGTTGGCTTGCAAAGTCGGGCCAACTGTGGGCACTAGTACTTGCCAAAGTTGGGCAAACTCTGGCAACCAAAACTTCGCTTGCCAAAGTTAGGCCAACCGTGGGCCAACCTTCAAACTCTGGCGGCCAACCTAAATTCGCACCTGGGCCAGTCTCCCCTACTCTTAATTATAACTTGTATTTGTTTTTGCTGTTAAAATTTGTCTAAAATAAAAAATAAATAAGTTTTAATATAGAAAACTGATTGGAAATTTCCGAGGATTGTAAATTTAGGCTCAGTTTTTTTCTATATAGCTGCGTATGGTCACAAAAAGGCAAAAACGGTAATAAAATATTGAAAAAAATCGAATTTCCTTAAAAAATCCAACGGCATTGGATTCTTTGGAAAATTTCCCTTCTACTAGTATTTTTCCGATTTTTTTAGACCAAAATTGACACTTTTTCACTCAAAAATGGATTTTTCAATCTTAGTTTTGAATAATGACACAAAGTAGAACAAACTGACTGATACCCTACTACTGCTGCCGTACAGTTTAAAAATGGCACTACATCTACATATTTTATGAAAAACGAGATTTTTATACCTTTGGATTCATAATGAAAAGACAATTAGCCGTATTGGTAATTAAAAATTTTAATTAGATTAGAAGATAATTAGCGGTTAATTAAACTATCTACAGAGATTTACGAGAAATATTTTTTACAGTAGCCCAGGCGGAAATTTCCAACCGGCGCGGATCCTAGCCTGTACTGACGCCGGTGTAACTGTACTGGCTCGGAAGTGCCTGCCAACCGAATGTGAACGGGCATTCTACCGACCCGTGAGAAAATCTGCCCAAGTTAGCCCAGTTAAAAAGTGGGGGCCAGCTGGGCCCCACCTGGGCTTTCCTTTTTTTTAAATAATAATATTATAATAAAAAAGTCTTAAAATTAAATATAATTATTGGTAATAAATAATTCTACAATTAATTTATAACAATAATAATCATTATTTGTTTAAACAATTCATTGTTGTTAACAATTATAAACTTTTATTGTAGTACATTAACAGACATTTAGTTTTACCGGAATTTTAAAGTTTATCCAGCTCAATTTATTTACTTAATAATTAACTCATCAAGGTATAACGGGGTTTAATACATTTTAATAATTGTTTAAAAAATAATTGTTGTTAATTAATAACTCTTGACACAAACTACCTAGAAACTTGCAGATTTTTTTCTACTTTTGCAATTAATTAATATGAATGATATAAAATAAACATAATTTATGCTTTTAACAATTCAAAAATTGTTACAACAAACAATTATTGTTATTTATTAACTTTTGATATACATAACTTGGAAACTTACAGTTTTTTCGGAATTTTGCAATTAACTAATTTAAATAGTAAATCAGTCAGATGTTTTATGATTTCAACAATTCATTAAATGTTTAAACAAATAATTGTTATTATTTACTAACTCTTGACACACAGCATGATCTAGAAACTAGAAATATGCAGTTTTTTCTTATTTTGCAATTAGCTAACCAGAGTAGTAGTAGTAATTGTAAAATTCGAAAAAAACTGCAAGTTTCTAAGTTGTTTGTATCAAAAGTTAATAGACAACAACAATTATTTGTTTGAACAATTTCTGAACTGTTTAAATCGTAAAATATTTTTATTTCATATTGTTCACATTAGTTAAATGCAAAATTAAATAGAAATTGCAAGTTTTAAGGTCCTTTGTGTCAGAAGTTAGTAAATAACAACAATCATTTGTTTAAACAATTTTTGAATTGTTAATACCATAAATTATTTTTATTTCATGAGGTTCGTATTAGTTAATTGGAAAATTAGTAAAAAAAACTACAAGTTTCTAAGTATTTTGTGTCACGGGTTATTAATTAACAACAATTATTTATTCAAACAAATAACGACTGCAATATAACATTAGTAAAATTTATCAATAACAAAAATCGCTCACAATGAAAATGATTACTTAGTTTAATTTTTCTTTAATATTTAATAATAAAACTTTCATATAACCGTAGTCATCTTCGTACATGAATTGACAATTGTTATAAATAAACAATAAACAGTAAAAAAAATAATTGTTAACATTTTTCGGAAGCATTTTAGATTGTGTCTATTGACCCACCCACGGTGGGATCCGATCAGGCGAAATAATATTATAAGTGGGAGTGAGCTGGGCCCTACCTGGGCTTCCCAGTTTTTGGGGACCCACATCGATAATTATATGAGCAAAAATTTCTAAGTCGAAATCTAAAATAATTTTTTTTTCAACAAAAAATTAATGTTTATAATGACTTAGATTAAGAAAAAACATTTTTGAACAAAAATGTATTGAGACTTTTTTTAAAAATGTAGCGTCCACATAATTTATTAGCAAAAATTTCTAAGTCCAAACGACTAAGAAAATTTTTTTTAGACCAACAAATTAATGTTTATAATGATTGTATACAATAAAAACCGCATTTTTCATAAAAATATATTGCCATTTTTTAAATAAAAATAAAAATATTAATTCATGAATATTTATCGTTTATTATTACATTACTAATACTGTTATTATTATTATTATTATTATTACTAAACTATTTATTTATTTGTTACGGTGTAGTTGTATCAATAAGTGCTTTATTGAATCATTAAAGCACATCAACAAGTCACTGCCAATAAAACTTTGGTGTTCAGTTAGGTTACGTAGCATAGTGGTTAGGGTGTTCATCTGGTAGTCTGTAGGTCGTAGGTTCGATTCCCGCGTACGTCTTAGATTTTATTTGTTTCGTAGGTTTGTGACTATTCCGATTTTTCTGCATTGTATACGTATAAGAATGAACTTTAATAATTATATATGCCATTAAATAATTAACAAACATTATTTACGAATTTGCTTTTGGTCACAATTTAATTAAAAAAAGTATAAATCATTAAATAATAAAGCTGTTTATTTATAATTTGACTTATATGTTATTAATAAATAATTTATTAATTAATTTTAATTGAAACTAAATCTATAGGCATTAACAGGGTTGCCCACCTGGGTCTCAGCTGGATTTACCCTACGTGGGCTGAGGCTGGATTCACTGTTACCAGCCCAGGAATCGCCTACCTGGGCCATCCCTGCTGGGTCCCACCTAGAACCTGGGAAGCCCACCTGGGACCCACCGTGGGCCCACCTCACATTTCCACCCGGGGAATAGTGATTAGGCCAAGAGCACGCTGATAACTGACACGGAACTGGCATTTCTACCGGACGGGAGAAACCGTTCCGTGTATAATTTTACCGGCTGGGACCTGGCACTTTACCGACTACGGATTTTTAAATTAATCAAATCCAAATGATAATTTTATAAAATATTAAATAAAAAAATAATAAATAATTACAAAAGATAAAAATACTGATGACAATTCATTGACAGTTCACTTTAAACATTTCTTTATTTTTTTATATACTTAAACGCAATTTTTTATTACATAGACACTTGAAAAATCCTAACGCTTGGGGTACGAACCTATGCCTAACCGAATATTTCCGCACCGAAATCTCGCACGCTAACCAATATGCTACGCTCACATGGGACTCTTAAATATTAAATACTCTCAAGTGTCACAAGCTAAAATAAAATTTGTAGAATTACTACGCGGCAATGCTACAGCTATATTTCTATTAATATATAATATATTAAATAATTGTTTTTCAATATAATAATATTGAACATAATAATATCAATAATTTTAATTAATATCTCAATAGTAGTAAATTTATTATTATTGAAATATTATTAATTAACATAAATATTATTATTAATATTATTATTATATTATTTATTTATTTATTTTTTTTTTTTTATTTATTTAATTTATATATATATATATATATATATATATTTATATTTATACAGTGCCGCTCAATAACTTTTGCCCACCCTACAGCGACTGAAGACTTTACAAAAAGTTTTGTATTTTTTTTTACTATTGAAGTTACGAAGCTCAAAAAAATATTGTTTGAAAGCTCATTTGCTCAGCTTTAGCATTACATAAAATCGAAATTAAAAAAATAATTTTCTTAATGAGTAAATAATGTTATTGCAAAATAAAATTTTCCATTTTTTTTTTGTTTTTTTTAATGTGATACAGTTTCATTAGAAATCATTACAATTTAATGCGAGACATATTATTTGAAAGCTAGTTTTATCACCTTTAAAACGCATTTTTTTAAATTTTTATACGATAATTTTTAAGAAAAATATGATCTTTTGTTTAAAAAATCAGCCATTATTTTCAATTGTTGATATTTAAAAAACAATTACTTTAGGAAAAAAATTTTAAGAACATAAATTGTTCCTTTTTGTGTATAGAATTAAAAAAAATTATTAAAAAGTTTTGTTAAAAAAAAATTTTTTTATTATTTTTTGAAAAAATTTTTTTTTACATTCTTTAGATTTTTAAGTTTTTTGTGCAAAAACTCGCTTTTTACACTTATTATAACAAGCAATCATATTTTTCTTCGTATTTATTTACTTTTTTTTAAATAATTTTATCTCGACAATCTATTAAATAAGTTCTTATATGTTTATTTATTTTATTATTTAAAAACGGAAATTATATCAAATCTTCAAATGATTTTGTGAGTTAAAATATTTGGAAAAATTGAATAAATACAAGGAAAAATATGTTTGCTTGTCATAATGAGTGTAAAAAGCGAGTTTCTACACAAAAACTTAAAAATCTGAAAAATGTAAAAAAAAAAATTTTTTTTTTAAATAAAAAAAAATTTTTTTAAACAAAATTTTTTTAATAATTTGTTTTTAATTCTATACACAGAAAGGAACAATTTATGTTCTTAAAATTTTTTTCCTAAAGTAATTGTTTTTGAGATATCAACAATTGAAAAAAATGGCTGATTTTTTAAACAAAAGATCATATTTTTCTTAAAAATTATCGTATAAAAATTTTAAAAAATGCGTTTTAAAGGTGATAAAACTAGCTTTCAAATAATATGTCTGGCATTAAATTGTGATGATTTCTAATGAAACTGTATCACATTAAAAAAACGGAAAATTTTATTTTGCAATAACATTATTTACTCATTAACAAAATTGTTTTTTTTAATTTCGATTTTATGTAATGTTAAAGCTGAGCAAATGAGCTTTCAAACAATATTTTTTTGAGCTTCGTAACTTCAATAGTAAAATAGGGCAAAAGTTATTGAACGGCACTAAATATATATATATATATATATATATATATATATATATATATATATATATATATATATATATATATATATATATATAAGATGAGACTTTTGTCTGTACATTGCTCACAACTTAAAATTTTACACATAATTATTCGTTTTGAGCATCCAAGATTCCAAAAATGCCAATAAAAAATTTCGTGGATGTGTGTACGTCCGTATGTCACAGAATATTTGTTCGCGAATCATTTAAAATAGGCTCAACTGTTTGAAACCAAATGTGGCAAAATGTTTGACTTTGGGCAAAGGAAGGTTTATAAATTTACAGATTTTAAAAATATTAATTAGATCGGGAGATATTCAATTTTTTCAAAAAATTCAAAAATCAAAAATTTTCAAATTTCACATTTTTTTTAAATGCTTTAAAACTTTGTATTATTGTGTATAACATGTTATTTAATCACATTTTAGAATATATTTGCCAAAAAAAATTTCCTAGAACTAAGATGTAAGTATAAACATGATTTAAAAAAATTCAAAAACTTGCAAATATTCAAATTTTATATTTTTAAATAAACTGCTTTTAAACTATCTGTAATTAAGTATTACATGTTATTTATTCACATAATTTTTCAACAAATAGTGTCCTCTAACTAAGATTTAAGTTTTAAAATGTTTTCAAAAAATTTTTAAAATCGCAAATATTAAAAGTTTATATTTTTTAATAAACTGCTTTTAAACTATCTATAATTAAGTATTACATGTTATTTAGTCACATTTTAGCATAATTTTGCAAAAAATAGTGTCCTATAACTAAGATTTAAGTATAAAAATGTTTTCAAAAAGTTTTAAAATTCTAAATTTTCAAAGTTTGCATTTTTTAATGAATTGCTTTTAAACTCTGTATAATTGAATAATACATGTTATTTAGTAACATTTTAGCATAATTTTACACAAAAAATAGTATAAGATGTAAAATAATTACTAAGATGTTAGTATAATAGTATATTGTGCATCTAGGGAGAAAAACGGGTGATTTCCACGAGTGTAAACACACGAGTTGGAAATCATTTTTTCTCCCGAGTTGCACATACTATTTTTTCTTACACACGTATACCGAAAGTACAAATATTTAATGAAACTTTAAATTCATTTACGCCACGGTTGAATACAAATAAAAAAGTTAGTTACGTAAGTTACGTAACTGTTGAATGTAAACAAAAAGTTTGTTAAGTAAATTGCGTAAGTTACATAAGTAACTTAACAAACATCACATACGTTAGTTACGTAACTAACATTACGCACGTAGGTTACATAGTTAACATCAGATACGTAAGTTACGCCAGTCGTTTAAGTTACGTAACTTACGCAACTGATTCACTAATGGTCATACTTTATTTTATACATCGCACCTAATAACATTCCCGAGTACAGTGGGCTTAAACCAATTTTAACCCAAAAGTTCTTGCACCTCGCAGTTTTTTATTGATATTTTTTCAGTAATATCTTAAAATGATTTTTAGGCGTAAACGAAAATAATCGGTGGAGGGAAACTCAAATTATCTTAATTTTAAGAAAAAAATTCTAGGTTATTCAACATAATTCGCAAAATATTTTCGAAATTAATTAATAATTTCAAAATTATCAAAGAACTTAGAAAAAAGCGGTAGCTTTTTACTTCCTGTGTTATCATCAAAATAATGTAGGAAGTGATAGTATATTTCAAGGAACTTGGAGAATCTCGGGGTGCATGTAGCTCAGTGGTCAGAGCAGTCTACCGGCAATAGAAAGGTCGTGGGCTCGTATCCCACCATGCTACCGCTTTTTTCTAAGTTCTTTGATAATTTTGAAATTATTAATTAATTTCAAAAATATTTTTCTGATTAAGCAGGTTTCTGTATTAGGGCAGCTGTGCTGTCGATACATATGAAGCCCATGAGCTTATAGAGATTTATTTAAGACTTAATTATTTGATTCGGAAAATTGATAGCTTCTTCTCATTTAATAATTCGCAAAAGTTTAGCTTTGCAAAAGCATCTTCGCTATAAAATACCTATTTTGTCCTTAAATAATACTTTTTAAGTAGGCAACACATTTCGACACACAAAAATCATAAATTGGTCGAAAATTGGTGTAAAAAGTGTTTTTTTTCTTGGTTTTTCAAAATTTACTCCTCTATGAGGAATCACACATTAATATAATCTGAAAGAAAATGTAGTATGTAAAATTTTCTATAAAACTGTTGCAGAAAAATTAATTTACCTCTTTGCGTTACGAAGATATGATTATTTAAAGTTCATTTTAAATTCCAGATTCAGTGAACTTTTGCTTTCAGACTTAAATAATACAAAAAATCTCTTTTTTTAACTTTAAAGTTAAGCTAATTTATTTCTTATGTATTGTTGAAAGATGTATTTCTATTTTAAGAAAAATAGCTTTTTGCATTGGTCTTTGAATAAATCAGTTTTTATGGTGATGAATAAATGTTGATTTAAATTTATTTCCCTAAATATTGGTAAAAACTTTCTTGTACCGTTAAAGAGAATTAACACTAGATTGAGCAGCAAAGATCTATGTAGTTGCCACATTTGCCAACTTGCAAGAAACTCAGTGCCCAATAATTTTCGTACCTCTGCTTAAAAAAATATTCATCCTTAAAATGTTTTTACAGAAGTGACAAATTAAAGAATTTTAGGTATAATTTATATTTAAAGTTTTAAAAGTTCTGAATAACGTTTCACAGAAATAGTCCACTTTTCAATTTTTTAAAAACTAACTTTTTTTAAAAGTAATTAATATTTTTTACGTTGCTGCGTTTATAATTGCAGCCAATATTACAACCAATCAAAAATATTTATTGCTATTTACGTGAAACTTTTAAAAGTTAAGATTTTTTTGTGCTAAAAATATCCGTACCGTAAAGTTCATAACTACTGTGAATTTTGATTTTAGATCAAAGCAATTCACGTCAAGAGAAACGCTGTAATTACTGCTATTCGTTAATAAGCAAAGGATTATCTCATAAATGTAACTTGACGACACGTTTGGACAATCTTACAAATAGTATAGTTGAATTAGGTTCTAAGGCAACTGAGCAAGTGATTTCTTCATTGTTAAAACGGAAAAATGGATGAATCAAGCGATGGGAATCGAGCATCTTTATCCTTAAGCTAATTACGTGGTGGAAAACCCCTAAAAGTTGCTATTAACACAAAAAGTACTGAAAATGCACTGCAAAAAACTCTTGTTTCTGCAAATGATTTTATGAAAATTCAAAACCGTTTTCATCTTAGCCAAAAAAATGGTTGGCATTGTAGGAGCTCTCCGCGGGGCAGCGAAAAATAGAAAAAATTTTTAACCTAATTTGAAGCAAAAGTTAATAACAAGAAATCACTGTTTGAACAAATATTTTAGTGTAACGAATTTTGATTTCATCCGTTTGAAAGAAAATAAAGTAATATCTAGATCTAATGAACCAGTCGCTTTATGCACAGATCTTAAAGGACTATTAAATTTTGTTAAAGAGAAACGAGGAGTTTCCGAAGTTTTTTTAAAATTTGGTGTTGATGGTGGTGGCGGGTTTTTGAAAATTTGTCTTTTAATACAATCTTTAATTGACAATTATGAACTTCTGGTTTCTCGACAAAAATATAATGAAGGAGTTCTTGCTAAACAGTTCAAAGATTCCGGAGTTAATTTGTTGTTTATTCTCGCCATATCACAAACTTTTCAAGAAAATTACCAAAATGTATCTCAATTATGGTCTGCGTTAAGAATCAACGATTTTGAAGGAATTATCTCAACATACCTAAAATTGGCTAATATTTTAGTAGACATCATGTCTCACAGCAGTACCTTTCCGTGCACATGGTGCTATGGCGAAAAGAAAAATCTTCAAGAATCTGCTACATACCGAACTATAGGTGATTCGCTTGAAAATTATATAAATTGGCATGAAGCGGGTCCAAAGAAAGGTAAGGCAAAAGAGTACAAAAACTTCACATACCCTCCTACTCTTTCGGGTAAGAAAGATAAAGTATTTCTTGAAATACTTCCACCACCGGAGTTGCATCTACTTCTAGGAGTAGTTAATATCTTATTTTCCTACTTATTAGTTGAATGTGAGACTCATGCTCTTCAATGGATAGAGGCTTGTAATGTTCAGCGTCAGCTCACTCATGGAAGCCCATCTTTTAATGGAAACTCCTTTAACCTTTTGTTAAAAAAAGCTCAAGAAGATCAAGAAGCAAACATTTAGGATGTCTAAAATATATTAAAGCTTTTGAGAGCTTTAGGAACGTTAAAGATGCGTGCTTCAGTTATCATCTCGACCCTAGTTTCGTAAATAAAATCGCTAAATTAAAAAAAATTACTTAGAACTAAATGTCTCCGTAACACCGAAAGTTCATGCAGTCTTTTTACCATGTTCCAGATTTATGTAAGAAAACAAATAGAGGTCTAGGATTTTATAGTGAGCAGGCAATTGAATCTGTACACAGTGACTTTAAAGACATCTGGACAAAATACAAAGTCTGTCCAAAACATACCGACTATCCCATGAGATTGCATCGAGCCCTATGTGAATATAATAGCCACCACGCGTTTTGATTTTTCTGTTTATTTAAAAATTTATTTTATTTGTTGTTACCGGCTTTCAAGAATTTATGTAAGCCTTTTTTAATTAATTTAAACTTATTCATCATGTAATATAACTCCAATTTCGTATTTATGTTGACACAATTTTTTAACATTAAATATTTATCTCTACTTTTTGACTTATTTTTATTAATACATTTTCTCAACATTAAATATTTCAATATACTTTCTACTCAACATAATTTTTCTTAGAACTAAATACAATTCTAAATCAGTTAATTTATATTCAATATATAGTGTTAAAAGGTGTACAATAATTATTCTATTTTCATAATGAAATAGCAGCTTCCAATAGTAAATAAGAAATAAATTAATTTAACATCAGTGATAATTTTTTCTAAATAGTCTTTATAAACCTAATACTCTGATAATGAAAAAGAGATTTAAAAAAATATTTAGGTCTGAAACCAAAAGTTCAATGAGTCTGAAATTTTAAATGAACTTTAAATAATCATATCTTCGGAAGGCAGAGAGGTAAATTAATTTTCTTGAAATAGTTTTATAGGAAATTTTACACACTATATTTGACTTTTAGATTATATTAATGTGAGATTCCTCATAGGGTTGTAAATTTTGAAAAAACCAAGAAAAAAACACTTTTTACACAATTTTTTTTCTTATAATGAAGATAATTTGAGTTTCCCTCCACCGATTATTTTCGTTTACGCCTTAAAATCATTGTGAGATATCACTGAAACGATATCAATAAAAAACTGCGAGGTGCAAGAGCTTTTGAGTTAAAATTGGTTCAAGCCGACCGTGCAAGAAGGTAAGTTACTTTTCCTCCCTGCTAATGACGTCAGCGGGAGGAAAAGATCAACTTTTCTCCAGCTTGACAGGTAGGAAATGGTATACTTTCGGTGCGGGTGTTGGAAAAAAATATTTTCAATATCAAAAAATCGAAAAAATTATAATTGTTATTAATTACTATCAAACTTAATTTAGTATTTTTGTAGGTCTTTGATTAAGATTGTGGCATCAAAATAATGCAATTCATAATTATTTATCCAATTAATTCAATATTTTTTAATTGAAAGAAATTCAGAAACTTTAAAAATGGAGATGTTTAATGATTTTATTTTCATCATAAACGGGCTCTAGACCCTTTTCTACAATTTTGTACTTAACAAAAAACATAATACTAATTAAAACTAATTTAACAATAGAAAACAAATAAAGGGCGCTGGACTTTAAATATTTTAATTTTCATTGTTATTTTCATAATTACTAACGTCCAAAATGTAACAATATATATGTTATAATGTGAAAATAAATGACAAGATCCGCAGTTAAATCCGGCCCAGCACCGAGCCAGAGCGGACATAACATCTCCGTCATTCTTCCGACGTCGCAGAAGAATAAGATCCGCGGGCGGAAAAAATTCAGTACCGAGCCAGTACTGACAATAGTGGGAAGACGGTTCCGACAGTGGGAGCATAATCTGTACCGCGCCGGTTGCGTTTTCAGATCTGTATCGGTAAAGACCGTCGGTACTTGCGGTCTTTACGGGCGCGGATCTCAGCCGGTTGTAAACTCTGACATTCGTCCGACTCGGACTTTTCTGCCTTGGATCACTATCTGCAGAAAGAGAGGGCCATTGAACAAGAAGAGCTTCTGCGCATTGGTGGCTATTGACATACGCATCGCGTTTAACTGCACACGATGGAAAGATCTCATCCAGTCGATGATGGAAAAAAGAATACCGCCCTACTTGTTGCGAATAATGAATAATTATCTTAGCGACAGGTGGGTGATCTATGAGGGGGACACCTGGACTCTGAGGGAAGAGATGCAAAGCGGTGCCCCCCAAGGCTAGAGGGCGGGACCATTCGTGTAGAATATATCGTTTGATAACTTCCTGCGAATGAGTCTACCTGAAAACGCGGCCATCATCGGTTTTGCGGACGACGCGTTGGTCTTGTGCTCAGCTCGATGGAAGGTTAAACTTCCATTACCATATAGCAACGGCGTTAAACAAAGCGATAGAGTGTGTGTCAGATTTGTCACGACTCATCCGAAACGTTTGCAGACAGCGTGAAAGGAAAAGGAGACTGGTGGTTAGTGTTGCCCACACTAAACTGTTTTACGCAGCAGCAGCGTGGGCTCTCTCACTTAAAATAAGAAGTAAAACCATTTGCGATTATATGCTGTCTGCTAGATCTGTGCAAAAAGCTCGATCGAGTATTTCAAGCTTTTCGTTTTTCTAGCAGAGCTGAGCAGAATCAATCCGAACTTGAACCAAATTCCATCCGACACGTGCAGTATTAAACCTAATATAATTTTGAGCACTTAAATTTTTCGAGCACTCAAATATTTTTGAGTAACCAAAACTCGAGCCCGGCTCGGGCTCGACCATGCTGTTCGAGCTTTTTGCACACCTCTACTGTCTGCGCAGAGATATATTACCACTCGTATCGTCTCTGCGTATAAAACTGTCTCGACGAGTGCTGTGCAGGTCCTTGTGGACAACGCAGAGCACACCCTCTTTTCATGCAAGAAATGGGACTTGGAGAGGCGGGCCATGTTCGAAGGTATAAACAGTCAAGTTACACCGGAGAACATGGTATCGCTGGTGACCCAGTTAGAAGGAAATTGGCGGCAAGTCGAGAACTTCATAATCTCGGTCATGTCGAGGAAGGATCTCGACGGCCGTCAAAAATCGTAATTTAAACAGCTTTTAAATTGTTTGTTCGTTTTTTATTAATTTATTTTGTGATTTATTTGTCCTTATACACTTTTAATTGATTTTCTGTTTTATTTGTCCTTATACAACTTTTACCTTTGACTTGATAAATCTATTTATTTTATGTTTCTGTTTAACACCCGTTTAATATTTTATCTCTTGACATTTTACACTTATTTTTAAAATTTGTTTTCATTATTGTTGTACTATTAAATCCGTTTAGACTTTGTAATAGTTTAAAATTTTTTAACTATGGACGCAGGAGAACCACAGAGAAAAGAAGAAGGTCGCAGCAGCGATAGAGATGGAGCGCCACCTTCGAAGGCCAAAGTCTTAAGACAGTTACGAGGGAGGGTAAAGGGCTTCAAAAAAAGGGTTACGGGTTTTAGTGGCTCGGGCTGGTAGTAGGTCGCCAGTTTACTAAATTTAGTAGGGGAGAATGGGGAGTTATGAAGCATGGGGAGTTGTGAAGCACGGCCATAGATCTCGCATAGTAATTGTTTTGATAGATGTCACTTACTCTGAATATTTTTTCACCTAATATCTTCGTTTTGTAATTGGATTCATTCCGATAGAAGATATTTTGCATATCTTTCAAGACAATGTGTTCAATTTTTTCGTTTATAAAGTTTTTTTGTGTGCTCCATTTTGCAGAATTCTTACAAAATTCGCGAACAAATCAAAAAGATAAGTTCACCCATATAATACCCAGCAATGATTAGGTTCTCGAAATTTAAAACGATTTATGCAAAATCGCAATAAAGAATATTTACCAAAAAATATAATTTTTAGCGATTTTTAGTATTGCTTCACAACTCCCCATGATTTTTAAAAACTTGAAAAAGCAGCTTTTTAGTCCAACTGAAAAAAATTGTCGATTTTATTTTATTTTATGCAAATTCTTCAACCAGTAAGCATATTTGAAGGCCCTCTAGAGATTCAAGTGGAGAAAATTTGAAATCAAAATTTCTTTTTGAAGTTACAACTCATAAACAAAGCGTGCTTCATAACTCCCCATTCTCCCCTATGCTATTTAATTTCTTTTTTTTTTGTTTTATTATACTAACCCCACATAAACTTAGAGTGAAGAATCCAAGGTATCTGTAGGCAGATTTCCCTATGCAAAAAAAATTACGCGTATAAAAAATAAAATAATTTGAAACTTAAGTTTTTTTGTAATAACAAATATATTTAATGTAAATTAAAAACTAATTTCAATTAATATTTTTTGTAAAATTAAAATTTAATTTATTAAAAATTTATTGCAAAACATAATAAAATAAAAGAAAATTATAATGGTAAATAAATTTTATGTATTAATCGTGATATTTTTCTTATAATCGCTGAAACACTGCAAAAAGAAAGGTACTAATTTCGTAAGAATTTTTGGTACTAAATTGTAATTTCGTTCTATTATAATACCCTATTTGCCTTACACAATTCGACAAGAGTCCCCGAGAAATACTTTTTTGGATTAAGCATAACCATTCTAATTAAGTTTCTACATTTTAACCAAATTTTGCGTCTATAGCCAGCTTTATTAGGAGTACTCGCATTCGCCTGGACCACATGTTAATTAGGTTTTCTCGACAGAGGAGAGGGAAAACTGTAGTATTTGTAGTATATCAGTCAAGTTCTAATGGTGTGTACCAGACAGTAATTGACAGTGCTTAACTAATATTAAATTTGTAGAAAAATCAATTTAAGTAATATTAAACAGTAGTTATTGGGGCCATTCACAAACAACGTCACGCTTTTCCAGACTAATTTTGACTCCTCTCCCCCTTCGTCACATTTTTTACATACAAAAAAAATTTTTTCACACTTTGTCACACACAGCTTGACACCCCCCACCCCTAGGAGTGTGACGTAATTTTTGAATGGCCCCATTGTTATTATAATTATTATATTGTTATAATATTATATCATAATATTGTATATAAATATTTCTTTTTAATAAAAATACGAGTTATATTGCCTAAAAATTAAAAAAAAGTGGCATGCCATTTGTTGGAAAGTATTGAAATTTGCCGATTTCAGCGTTCCAAAAGACATTAAAATTCTATCTTAATAAAATTTAACAATGTTCGAAGTTTTATGTAACATAATGTTACATTAATCAAAACTTAAACTTCTCCATTAATCTTTGATCAAAATAACGACTCATATTTTATTGTATTTAAATTAATATCATGTTAAAATTTGATTTAAATTTTTTAAAACCTTTTTTTATGTTTCGAACAGTTCTTAAATAGTTATTTGTCTTTGCAATAATCGCAAGTAAGGAAAGTATCAACGCCTGCACATGATTCATGGGCCCATAGATGACATAAAGTAGGTACTGACACTCTGTCAATGTAGTAGATTTTTCTTAGTTGAGTGCACCACCGCGCTGTAGCTGAGCTATTTTTAAAAAAGATATAACAAAAAAAACAAAAGCTTTAAAAATTTACTTTCACGTTTCTAAATTACATATTCTACCATATTTTCTACAATAACACAAGCACACAAAAAAAGTTGTCTGTTTTTTGAACCAGACAAACATATCTTATAGTATTTTTGCCCGCTGAAAACGAATCTGAAGTCAGAATTGCTCTATCACCCTCAGTTTTTTTAAATTGAGAAAACTACCCTTAACTTTAAATTTTAAAGTAAAAAAAATTGAATCACAGATTTCTCTTTAAAACAAAACAATAAATTTATCTACTTCTGCTACAACAACTCAAAAACAATGTCAAAATTGCTTAAACATCCTTTGTTTTTTATTAAATCGAAAAAACTACCCCTAAAATGTAAAAATTCAAAATGTATAATAAAAAAAAATTAAAAGCCACATTTTATTTCAAAATAGAACAATAAATTTATGTACTTTTCAACAACTTATTAGCAATGTCGAAATTACTCCATCGCCTCTGTTTTTTTTAAACCTATCCTTAAATCTTCAAAATAAAATTTTAATTTAAAAAAAATGAAAAACCACATTGCTTTACAAAATAGAACAAAAATTTATGTATTTCTTTATTAACAACTCAAAAGCATTAGCAAAATTGCTCCAACACCCTTTGTTTTTCTAATTGAAATAACTACCCCTAATATGTACAAATACTTCACCACAGATATTTCATTTTAAAATTCATAACACCCCATTAACAAGACTATCAAGTTTTCGAGACCTGGGAGTTACTTTCCAGTACTATATTGAGAATCAAAACATAATTTGTTTTTCTTAAATTTAAATTAAAACCAATTTGTTGTGGTTTTTCATTTTTTTATTATACATTTTGATTTTAACATATTAGGGGTAGTTTTTTTAATATAAAAACACAGTGGATGATAAAGTAATTTTGTTATTGATTTTGAAATATTGAAAAAGAAGTACATAAATTTATTTTGTTGTTTTAAAACCAATGTGGGTTTTTACTTTTAATATTATAATTTTGAATTTTTACATTTTTGGGGTATTTTTTTTTATTTAATAAAAAACAAAGGGTGTTTAAACAATGTTGACATTGTTTTTGAGTTGTTGTAGCAGAAGTAGATTAATTTATTGTTTTGTTTTAAAGAGAAATCTGTGATTAAATTTTTTTCACTTTAAAATTTAAAGTTAAGGATAGTTTTCTCGATTTATAAAAGACTGAGGGTGATGGAGCAATTCTGACTTCAGATTTGTTTTCAGCGGGCAAAAATACTATAAGACATGTTTGTCTGGTTCAAAAATAGTGATGCATTACGAGAGAATATCGTCTCGTGAGAACGAGAATCTCGCGAAAAATACATTGAAAACAATTGAATGTTATAGTTTCATCTCTTTCTTTTTATGAAAGAACAGAGTCTCGTTATGTATCACTATTCAAAAACAGACAACTTTTTTTTCTGTGCCTGTGAAATAAACGAATAACAATAAAACTACGTACAAGCTTTCAGTATACCAAGTACATTATTTTAATCGAAAACCGAAATTACTCTAAATTACCATTTTTTAATAAATTGAAGTGACTAATTACGCTTACGTCTCTAGGCCATTACGCCTCGGTCTCCCCTATCTATTTTCGGACCTTGTAGAAAACTGTAGAACCTTGTAGAAAACTGTAGAACCTTGTAGAATCATATTGGGTTTCTACGCTATTTTTATACTTTTTGAACCTTTATGAACAATATTATCTAAACAATTAACAATTATTATATTAAATATTTGGGCTTTTTTAACAAAACAGTAATTTTGTTATCTTTGTTGGAAATGGAGGTACAAAGATAAGACAAAGTATAAGTTACGAAGAATGGAATTCTGATTACGTTTCATTAAAAAAATATATAAAAAAATTTATTTCCAGTAATTTTTGGCAATAACAATTTTAGTTTTTTGTTTATTGCACTATTAACTGTAAGGTGCACACCTTCATAAACCATTTCTCATAGGCGTCAAAATTTTAAATACGACAAACTATATTTTTGTAGACATGAGCACGTGAGTGAGGACTGCAGGTTATTTCTACCGATATCTACATACAATTATAAAATTTTTAACTCAGGGAATATATTTTGCGCGCTTACACTTCTGTACCTCCTTTGAAACTCGAGCTTCAAAGTTATAAATCTGTTTCAATCACAGAAAAAATAAACATGTACTTTGTCTCTTCAAAAATTAATAACTTACGAAATAATTTTTTCTTATTTGTAATTTTCTACATTAACGTAGAAATAAATTATTTTCCGTTTGCAAGCAGTTTCAATATTTTGCGATTTTTTCTACTCAAGTTCGAAGGCTTATGCCCTCGAAGTCAACTGACTATACTTTTTCTACCGATAGCAGGCGTCGGTGAGTGGAAAGGCATTTGAAACGCCCTGCCAGTGAAATGATTAAAAAAACTAACCTCGTTTGTATTCCATCGATGCCTCTGTGTCGGAAAATGCTCAGCTCGCGGTAAAGTCTCTAAATTTTCCGGAAGCTTAATTGGATCTCCATCTGAAAATTCAACCAACGAAGAAAATTAATTTCAAATTAATATTTTTTTCTCACTAATCAATCTTATAAAGTAAATTAATTACAGAAAATTTTAAAATTAATGCAAAATATTAATTAAAGGCTTCGCACTCGAAAATTACTGTTGCAAAAACAACTTTGAAACTGGAAAAAATAGAAAACAGTAGTTGTGGAAAATATAAAATTTTTACATTTGAAAAACTCGTTTTAGATGTTTAACAAAAAACAGAAAAATTTTATTTCTGTATATTATTTTATCTAAAATTAATTTTCGTAATCAACTTTTGTTAGAAAGTTCTACGAAAACTCAATTATTTTAAAAACAAATATAAATAATAGATATAATAATTAACTACTTCTAAAAATTAAAATCATTCAAAAAATTTGATAAACAATTTTTAAGAATATTTGCATAAGGTAAACATACCAATTGTCGAGAGTGGTACGTCGAGGTAAACAAACTTTGTAATTTATTGCTGTGAATATGTTGTAAATGCAAAAAGTGATATTAATTTTTTTATGCGTTATAAATGTGAAAAAATAAATTAATATTATATCCGGAAACAAATAAGACATTTTAGACAATATTTTTTGGTTATTATCATGGTAATATCGACAAATGGGACACCCTCAGTAATTGGTACACTTACCCTATTTCCAAGATTTCAATAAAAATGTTATCAAAAATAATTCAATTCTTCCAGCGATTTCTATAAAAGTTTCAAAGTAGTGGATCTACGCCGCTTGTGGGTACGCTCAAGTTCTACCGTCCAAAAGAAAAAGATATACATAAGAAAACTTTTTGTCTCCGGAGCTTTAATTCAAATTAACTTTTTTGAAAAAATTTTTGATCAATATTTAATAAAAAAATATTATGTTTCTAATTATGTAAAAACTTATTTTTTTAAATCAATTTCTATTGTAAAATAGACATATGTGTTTCTAATAGTGATAAATACAGACGAATAAAAGCACAAAGTCGCTTGTGTTTTATTTCTCAGTAAACTTGCTCGACCTCAATACTGCCGTCCAGATATAAGTGATATTGCATGAAAGAAAACTCCTCCTAAAAAGTCTCATTCGAATTTTATGTTTAATTAATATTCAATAAAAATACACTTTATTTCTTTTGCTGAAGAAGCTATTTTTTAATTAATTTTCATAAAATGTGAATAAATAATAGGGGAGACTGGTCATAAGTTGTCCGTGGGCCTAAGTTGGCCACCTTGCAGTTTTCAGAGATGGTATACTGGACGAATCTATAATTTAGTGGTGTAATATATTGATAAACCATTATATAATTAATGGACCTAATTATAATCTAAGATTCTTCTACGCATTATGAGGACAATAATATTGTTTACGACAAAAAATTAATTTTTCTTGTTTTCTCGAGAGCAGCGACAAGAGATAAATAATTAAAAATGTTTGAATCAGTGTGTGCTCTAGTACCTTTATTTAATGTTTTAATAAGGGTTTCTGTTGATTTTTTAATTAAAATTTGTTTATTACCGTAATAAAGTGAAACTTGTATAAATCTACAGTGGTCCTAAGTTGGCCACCTATTGTTTATGTTTGGTTGTACTTATGTTTTGCTTCTTTTTTGGGTTTTTCATCACCAGAAAGTCCGAGAAAGTATAACGTAGGAATTAAACAAAGACAAAAACAATAGAAAAGACAGGCTACAAAAATACCAGTCTCCGCAACCATACACCACTGAAAATGAATAAAATAAAGCTACACAGAGAGAAAAGTTGTAGTTAATTCTACTTAACATGTTTAGTAAGTCAGTATATAGTAATAATAACTGAATATTCAGTTACATTTAAAAAACATAATTTAGATTCGTTTTGTCGATTTTACTAAACAGTATTGTCGAAGACACTGAATGCTTGGTTAAAGTCACAGAATACTGCGTAGTTTCTTTCCATTGGTCGAGTACTGCGCATTAACTAAAATAAGTGAGGTTAGGGCTAATTCTAACTGAAAATAACTGAAGAAAAAACGGATTCACATAAACGAGACTTTAAATAAGTGGGGTTTCAGTGTATAAGCGAAAAAAGAAAATTCTGAATTTTTGGAGTTCGGCAAAGTAGGGGAAATTACAGCAAAGTATTTCTACGCACTGTAACTTTGTTAGTTTTTCAAATATCTGTTTAAAACTTTTACACGATATTTCTAAGATATTTCTTAGAAATATCGAGTAAAAGTACGTTCGAAACATGCAAAAAATTGATTTTTTCTAACCGTCACATAGGAAACGTGTCTTAAAAGCCGTACTTTACTGTACTTTGATCATAACATTCTGTACTTTAATGGATTTTGCTGGATTTTGCCCATACTTTTTTCGACGCGGGTAACTATTAAAATTTCTTGTTGATTAGTTTTAGAATAATTAAAAACAAAGACCGCATAAATTAATTGCTTAATTAAAAAAAACATTGAAAATGTAGTGGATTGGTTGAATTGCAATGACGATGCTCTTAATCTTGATAAAACTCCAGCAATGGTGTTTGCAACTGGCAGCAATTCTTCCATTGCTACTCTTCCTCCTCTCACAGTAAATATTATTTCAATAGTATATAAGGAATTGGTAAAGGATCTTGGAGTTATTTTGGACAGAACCTTGTCTCGGAAAGATAATGTTTTTGAAATTTCCTATAAAACTTTAATTGTTCTGCAACAACTTTATAAAAACAAAGAATTCCTTCCTATATCAACACGTATACTTTTGGTTAAATCGTTAATTCTCCCAATTTTAAAATTTTGCTGTCCGGTATACGACGATGTCACAGATGAATTAAATGATAAGTTGGAAAGATCTTTAAATGCGTGTATTCGATTTATTTTTAATTTGCCTAAGTTCGAGCACATTACAGAATACATAATTAAGTCTGGGTTTTTGACAGCTGCGACAAGAAGGCAATTTTTCATATGTAATTTGTTATATTCGATAATAAAATTCCATCATACCTATATGATTTTTTTGAATTTAAAAATACCGATGAATTGAATAATAATAGGCTTGGAGAAAGAAGAGCTATCATGAAAATACCCGCACATAGAACATGTAAGATGCAAAAATCTTTTATTGTCAAGGGGTGCTCGGCTTTGGAATAAATTACCGAAAGAAATTAGAAATGTTCACAAACAATTTTTTTAAAAAACTTTTTTTGATTTCTTGTTTAAGACTCAATAAGATTTTTGATATTACTTACTGGTAATACATTTGTTATATTTTTAATATTTTATTTTCCTTTTGTTTCTTTAATGTTATAGTTTAATTGACATATTCTATTTGTTTAATTATCACAACAATTATAGAATTATATATAAATTGTGGTTACTGAGCCACGTCATGCTGCGTCATGAATAATATCTTCCGCATTTATAATTTTTCTATTATTTTTATTATTTTATATGTTGTATTTTCTTAATTTTTTCTCTACTCAAAACTGTATTTATATATTTTTCTTTGAAGGGTTCTAGCAACCGTTTAAATTTAAATAAATAAATGAAAAATATACATTAATAATTGTAAACATAGCGCCTTTGCCCGACTCTCCTCTATTACTGTTATACTTATATTGAGCTGAAGAACGTAACGTTAAAACATTAACAAAAATAAAATCCTGATTATTAGTGACTATTAAAATTTGTTCTCATTATGCTTATAACCAATTAAATGGGCGTCAAAAACTGACTCAAAAAAGTCCGACGAGTTCCAAAAGCTATTAAACTATTATTTAAACAAATATTAAATATTCAAAAAATAATTATTATGGAAAGTTAAAGTAATTTTTTTTAATTTTAGACTTTTTTGACTCAGTTTTTGACGCCTATTTAATTAATTATATGCATAATAGGAACAAATTTTAAATTTTACTCAAAAAGACAACTTTAATGTTTGATTACTTGTAGTTGGAGGATTTAATGCTCTTTTCGAGCCTTTTGCGAAACAGCTTTTGAAACAATTCGGATTTTCTTTGACTCAGTTTTTACGGCTTTTTTAATTGGCTGCAAGCTTAATAGCAACAAAATTTTAATATTTACTCTAAAAGCCATTGTTAATATTTAAATAAATGTAATTTGAGGATTTAATACTTCTTTGAACCCTTTTTCGAAATAGCTTTTGGAACTCTTTGGTCTTTTTTTGACTGAGTTTTTGACGCCCTTTTAATTCGTTATAAGCATTATGAGAACTAATTTTGATAGTCACTAATAATCAGGATTTTGTTTTCATTAATGTTTTAATGTTACATGGTTGTCCTTCGCTGTCAGTTAATTCATATGTGTGTCTAACCTAAAATTTTTTTTATTTCTTATAAATGCAATAAATCGACTACAAGTATTAGTGTTTGGACAATTGCAACGTGTTTATTAATTATAAACAATTATTTTAATTTAGTATTGTTGAATTTATCACTTGGTAAAATTATATTAGTATAAATAGGAAGTTATCAATCCTCCAAGTCAATCAATAAAAAAGGAAAAAGAAAAAATTCACTTTTTTAACGTTTCGACAGCACAGCTATCCTCTTCAGAAACTGCAAAGTTTATTATATATTATAAACAAAATACAAAAATAAAACAGTCACACAAATATATTAACCACATTAACATAATCAAAAAATAAATACATAACAAAAAATTTTTAAATTTACCGTAAAAAGATTATTAAAATTATCTACTGAGACATGATGCGAACGTTTTCATTCATCAAACTCAACTGACAAATAAAAATGTAATTAGAAATTAAACAAATTAAAGTGTTTGTAGATTTGAAGTCAACGAACTCATTGCAGATGTATATAAATATTTACAATCAAAGTATATACAGATAAATAAATAAAGGGAAAAGACCGATATCAGAAATATTTGTTTTCAAAATTAATTTAAGAAAATAATTCAAAATTGATTAGAAAAGAAATTCAAATATTGTTTATTTAAACTTTTTATATCATCTTTCTTGTTAAGAGGTTTTTTCTGTAGTCCAATATGAATCATCTCAGATATCAATCTTTTCCGCCACACAGGTTCATTGTCAAGAATTGAGAAATCATTCCATTCAAAATTGTAATTAAATTCACGTTTATGAATAGCTATAACATTAGTTTTTGATTTTTTGTGTTCATCAATTCTCACACCAAGCATTCTTTTTGTCTCACCCACATAACTAGCAGAACAATCTTTACAATTAATTTTATAAATGCAGTTTGTTTTTTTAATTTTTTTAGTTTTATGCTTGCCTTTTAATTACGGACTGGTTCAAAAAACCTACTTTTTCTGGACGTTTCCTAAATTTTCATTCTCACCACCCTTTCTCACAAAAAATTGCTATTATTTATAATCTGATTGACGGAGCAATAAAACTTTCCAATGTCAGGTTTCATAAAAAAAACATTGATACGGTTAAGGTATTGCTATTAGAAAATGGTTATCCGTTAAATATGATTGAAAAATATATAAAGAAACGTCTTCAAACTATTAATTCTAATTCTATTAATTCTAATCAAAATGTAGATAATAATAAAAAGACACAATATTCAGTTGCTAAAAAAATTGTTATGCCTTTTTCGAAAAAAATTTATTATAAAGTATCAAATTTGTTACACGAATTTAACACCGTAGTGATACCAAAAATAAATAACAATAATACCATCGTACGAAAAGGTAAGGATAAAACTAAAAAAATTAAAAAAACAAACTGCATTTATAAAATTAATTGTAAAGATTGTTCTGCTAGTTATGTGGGTGAGACAAAAAGAATGCTTGGTGTGAGAATTGATGAACACAAAAAATCAAAAACTAATGTTATAGCTATTCATAAACGTGAATTTAATTACAATTTTGAATGGAATGATTTCTCAATTCTTGACAATGAACCTGTGTGGCGGAAAAGATTGATATCTGAGATGATTCATATTGGACTACAGAAAAAACCTCTTAACAAGAAAGATGATATAAAAAGTTTAAATAAACAATATTTGAATTTCTTTTCTAATCAATTTTGAATTATTTTCTTAAATTAATTTTGAAAACAAATATTTCTGATATCGGTCTTTTCCCTTTATTTATTTATCTGTATATACTTTGATTGTAAATATTTATATACATCTGCAATGAGTTCGTTGACTTCAAATCTACAAACACTTTAATTTGTTTAATTTCTAATTACATTTTTATTTGTCAGTTGAGTTTGATGAATGAAAACGTTCGCATCATGTCTCAGTAGATAATTTTAATAATCTTTTTACGGTAAATTTAAAAATTTTTTGTTATGTATTTATTTTTTGATTATGTTAATGTGGTTAATATATATTTGTTTGTGTGACTGTTTTATTTTTGTATTTTTGTTTATATTATAATATATAATAAACTTTGCAGTTTCTGAAGAGGATAGCTGTGCTGTCGAAACGTTAAAAAAGTGAATTTTTTCTTTTTCCTTTTTTATTGATTGACTTGGAGGATTGATAACTTCCTATTTATACTAATTATTTTAATTCATATTTGAAGGGTGGCATGACAAAAGGGGTCAAGCAACAATTTCATGATTTTACAGGAAACAAAAATAAAACATTTAAAAATTTTCCCGGTCATTTAAGAAAAATCTAAAAAAAACCGTTTCGAAATATTATTTCGCTTTACCAGTGGAAATACAATTTATTGAGATAAACCTACAGATTAGTGAGAAAAATAAGTAAAAGTGGACCATTTTGGGGTTACGTCAAATGCCCATATTTTCTTTTAAAATTAATTGTTAAAAGAAATATACAGTTTAAAGAAAAACTGAAAAATTGGTTTGTTAATTTTGAATTGATGAATTTAATGCAAAACAGTTTGATTCAAACAAGTTGTTTGTTTTCAAGAAAAATATAAATTAAATACTTATTTTAAAAGTAAACAGTAACAAAATTTTCGAATGCAATCTACAATCAGGAATATTTAAAAATTAACTGAAGAATAATATTTAGGTTGTTGAAAATTAAATGATGGATGAAACTATTTCTAAATAGACATAAAATCTTCCAGCAAAATTCAATATTATATTTAATAATATTAAAAATAAGGAATATTTTTAACCATATTAACCTATTCATAATAGTATTCATTTCTTTTGTTTTTTAACTGAATTGCATTGTAAATAGAAATTTAGGCTATTTTTTAGTCTTATTTTCATTAAAACGAGTATAAAAAGACAATTTACAAGAAAATCCTTTTACAGAAATGTGTAAAAGAATTTACTTGATTTGTTTATAAATAAATCTCAATTTCAAAAAATTGTGGCTTGACCCCTTTTGTCATGCCACCCTTCATTTATATAAATTATTCTTATTTTTTCCAATGTGATTGAAATTTTATCGTAAAGACAAAATGATACCCTTTTAGACTCATTTTGAGTCTTTTCCCTAGAAACTCGGAATTAGTCCAAGGGGCATCTTTTTGTTGCAGTTCAAAATGAGTCTCATATGCGACTCATTTTGAGTTCGGTTTTTTCTGTGTAAAGAACAAAAATTATCACAAATTTTCACACTTTACTCATCGCTAACAGAAGCATAATGCTTGCATGTGAAGTAGCTGGTACGCATATCAACAACTATATTTATTGCATTTAACGGAGTCAGCGGGTGTCAATTTCTTTGGCAGAAAGTTTAGATAGATAAGACAGTAGTCCACATCATTTTTAGATGGTTAAACTTTCTTAACATAATGGTGCCCATAACCGGGAATGACAGTCATTTTTTAAAAAGGCCAATACCTTACACCCAATATCATATATGTGACGTTCCGCGACAAAAAGGACCTTAGCTGCTTAAAATTTTAGGTTATGTTTAGAGTACTTTTAACTTTATTGAAAATTTATTGTTGATTATTTAACATCAAAAGCATATTTTTCTGAAAATATTGCACATAATAATGAATTAAACATTAATAGTTTGTAAAGAAAATTGGTCATTTTTATTTATTTATACATTTAATTTTAGTTCTGTCAAAAATAGCTAAGGTCCCTTTTGTCACGGCACGTCACATATGCTTTCTTCCGGTTTGAACAACTTCTTGAAAAGTAATTGCCTTCTATATAAATGTTTTGAGTCTATGGCGAATCTCAATCATACGCTATAGACTTAAAACATTCTTATTGAAGCCAATTACTTTTCAAGAAGTTGTTTAAATCGGAAGGAAAGCATATATGATATTGGGTGTAATGTATTGTATATGTATTGTATATGTATGTATATGCCTTTTAAAAAAATGACTGTCATTCCCGGTTATGGGCACCTTTATGTTAAAAAAGTTTTACCATCTGAAGATGATGTGGACTACTGTCTTATCTATGTAAACTTTCTGCAAAAGAAACCCTGGTTAAAGAACCGGACAGATTTCGGACTGATCCGAAATTTGTCCGAAACAATGCTGTTTATGGTCAGGTTTTCGTCATCCGCAATTAATCCGGAAAAATCCGAATTCTATACGGTTTGTGAACAACTAGTGAAATCGGAGTTGGTCCGATGAAGTCCGAAATTAATCAGTTAATTTTAACTAGTGAATCCGGAATTAGTCCGAAACAGTCAAAAGTTAGTCCGGACAATTTAGTGAATGTTAATAAAAAAAAATTATACAAGTTTTACATATTAATTATTATTACTTTATGCTACATTCATCATATTTTTCGATTTACCTATCGCAATTTTATTTACATTCATTTAAAATTTCTAACACTTGGGGATTCGAACCTACACCTATCTAACATTATAACGCACCGAAATCGAATACACTAACCACTATACCACGCTCGCATGGAAGTTCAAATTCATAATAGAATTTATGAAGTGCCACAAAAAGAAATGACAAGAAACTAACACATCAGTGTTAATTTTAATATCGAAACAAGATAACTAATAATACCTACTAGTAAATTTATAAAAACAAACTGACTGCAAAATTAAATATTTTATTTACCATAAGAAAATACCCTGAATAAAAAGTGGGACCGATTTCAGACTAATCCGGAATTTGTCCGCATCAGTACGGTTTATTGTGGAGTTTTATCACCATGAATTAAGTTTGAAATCAAAACCGTTTTTTATAAATATTGAATCCGTAATTAGTCCGGTTTAGTCTGCAGTTATAGTCAGATCATATGCAACTAGTAAATACAGAAGTAATCCGGTTGGTTTAACCAGTGAATCCGCAGCTAATCCGAAACAGACTGCTTATGGACAGGTTTTTGTCGCTCGGAATTTGTCCGGATAAATTCAAACTCAATGCGGTTTGTGTAAAACCAGTGAATCCGGAATTAGTTCGATCTAGTCCGAAGTTAGTCTGATAATACGCAACTTGCAAATGTGAAATTATTAAATCCGAAATTAATCTGGTTTTGGTCAGGTTTTTGTCACACGAAATTATAATTATAGTTTGAATTTATCTGCATTTTATACAAATTGTTTTTAATATACAAATTCAATATTATACCAAAATCATTCCTGATTAAGTCTTTGAATTGGATCGAATATGGATTGTTTTGAACTGTCTGTGGATTGTACATATTTACAAAATCTTATAATAATAAGACTTATTTTCGGACTGGGGTGTTTTGATCGGATATTATTCGGATTGACGCTGACTATTACCGGATTCTTTGCATACAGATTTTGGATTGTTCCATACTTGTTTCGGATTAAAATTCTTTTAACTGGATTAAATTCGGATTATTGCGGACTGTATTCCTATTCTTTACATATTGATTTTGGATTATTTCGTATTTGTTTCGGATTATACCTTTTAGTTGGATTAAATCCGGATTGTTGCACACAATTTTCGGATTCTTATCATACAGTTTTCGGATTGTTTCGTACTTTTTTCTGAAAAGGATTTTGCCACACTTAGTTTCAAATTGTTGCGGACTAATACCGGATTTCTTGCTTACAGAGTTCGGATTGCTCCGGACATTTTGCGGATTAAGTTTTTTTAACTAGATTAAACTCGGATTGTTGCAGACTGATTCCGTATTCTTTACATATTGATATCGGATAATTCCGTACTTATTTTAGAAGAATTCTTCACCGGTAATAAATTCGGATTCTTGCGGACTAATTACGGAGTGAATTCGTAGACATTCAGGATTACTCCGGAGTGTTTTCGGATTCATGTTTTCGTTCGGATTGATATCAGACTATCGCGGATCATTTTCGGACCTTTTTAGTAAAATTTTCGGACTAATCCGTACTAATCTGTCTGTATTTAATCCGGAATTAGTCCGAAATTTTTACCAGGGAATTGATACCCGCTGACTCCGTTAAATGCAATAAATATAGTCGTTGATATGCGAACCAGCTACTTCACATGCAAGCATTATGCTTCTGTTAGCGATGAGTAAAGTGTGAAAATTTGTGATCGTTTTTTCGTGTCTAGGGAAAAGACTCAAAATGAGTCTAAAGGGGTATCATTTTGTCTTTACGATAAAAGTACAATCACATTGGAAAAAATAAGAATAATTTATATAAATATGAATTAAAATAATTATTTGTAATTAATAAACACGTTGCAATTGTCCAAACATTAATACTTGAAGTCGATTTATTGCATTTATAAGAAATGAAAAAAATTTTAGGTTAGACACACATATGAATTGACTGACAGCGAAGGGCAACCATGTAACACAAAACATGCGAAACACAAAAAAAGTAACTAGAACATTGTCAATTTACTCATTTTGAGTCTCTTAAAGTTGCCGATTACTCATTTCGAGTTATTTGAAGTTGTCGATTACTCATTTCGAGACCAATTTCCAAATGAGTTGCCACAAAGATGAGTCTGGTTTTTTTCTGTGTATACCAGCGTAGTCTCTTAAAATAATGAAACTTTCATTTCTTCTTTATTTGTGTTGATTTCCATTACTATTTTTTTCATTTTTAGCAGATTTTTCAAGGGTGCCAACAACCGGATTCAAAAATTTTCATTTCACTAAATTGCTAATAAAACTATTTTATCTGAAGAAATCAATTTTATTCCTTCACTAACAGTCACCTAAGGCCTATAGTCTTAAATTCTTACACAAATATGTGTATAATATGCACATGGACAAATGTTATGAAGAAAAAACCTAACAGTACCTACAAACGGCACACTTCCCTTACTGTAAATTCAAGAAAACGGAAAAAAGTAACTTTTAGTGTTACTAAACTAAAAAAACTGGACAAGTGCGAGTTGCACTCGCACTGAATTAGTGGGTTCCGTACAAAAATATAAAAATAATACTTGTGATATTGTTTCAACAATTGGTAGGATTTTTTTCACTTTTGTATTATTTTGGTAAGTTGAATTTTCGACACTAGGTTAAAAATAAATATAAAAAAATGGACGCATTACATATTTTATATTATAAGCAATAAGCAAAGAGGAACCAATTTTCGAACAAATTTAAAAAATTTTTTTTCAAAAATTTTTTATTTTTTTTTTTTTTTTGACAATTATTACATAGCAAGTTCTCTATATTTTCCTGTAATCTACGTGTGAAACTACGTATCTGTACCAAATTTGAACTCTAGGTCAAATAGTTTAGCCGCTAGGGGGGACGTACACAAGAGTCTCATATGGTTCCGTCAGTACACCGTAGGTGTACGGAACCCTAAAAATATACAAATCGTAAAAAAGTAGTTAATGACAATAAGAAATAATTTAATTAATAGATAATATAAAAAATAGTTGAATTATTAAAAAACAGAGTTTTAAAAATATATTCTTACAGAAATAAAATACTTTCCAACACTGACTTAAAATAATTTTACGCTCATAAGTCTTACTAAATTAAAATCTCTTTTGAATATTCCGAACTGTCTTTACAAAAACATTTTCTTCTTTTTTTCTTTACATCGCAAATTGAACAAAAGTTTCGCTAATGACTTTGCGACATGATTATGTATATAGAGAAATGTGGATATATAGAAAAGAGGTGATTTACAAGATTAATAAGAACCACGTGAGCGTGGAATGATGAATAGGAATATAAAACGGAACGTAGTTTCGAATACCGGCGCAGTAAACTTTAACAAACTATCGAAATGGACTGGTAAGATCGCGTTATGTGACCCTGTTACATACAAAGTACTTGCCTAGCAATTGGATGAATTTTAACAATCGGTCTACCACTACAATCTGGGTCAGCCTTGTTTTCTGGTACATATACAAACCCAATACACATTTGAGGAAATCTAAACGGATGTGAGCAACAGTATACGCGGATAGGTTAAATTGCGCGCAAATATAATATTACTTCTCTTGATGATGTCTTTTGTATAACTGGCTAAAATCTTTCTGCTTGCAGGCTTTAAAATATATTACGAAAATAAGATTCATCCAAAAAATGCCTCATTCTAACAATCGTTTCACGGTAAACATTTTCTTTCAACTGCTACATTAAAAAGTGAAGCGCGTGAATCACTAAATCGTGTGCCAATCGATATGCTTTCTTCTTCTTCTTTTTGAAAACAAGAAATAATTTTATTTAAATAAAAAAAGAAATAAACAATTTTTTCCTCAAATTTTATTAAATTTTGCTAGAAAAAAATTGTTTACACAGTAGTTTTACAATTCTTCTTGAGTATACAGAATTATTTTATTTAAATCACAAAAAAGAAAAAAATAGTTAAAAATGTTAGGTATGAATCATATAATTAAAACCTAAATAATAGAAGTAGATAAATTATTGTTATTTAGAAGCTAAAAATATGCCAAAAATGTGATTCTTTGTCTTAGTATTAAAAATTATTTTGAGTAAAGGAACTATTTTTCTGTTTTTCGACGGATGTCGAGGTTTTTGATTGTCATTAATAATAATATATGGATATTTCCATGCCTAAAAAATCAAAGTTGTACCCTAGTTTTTCAATTTTGTTAAAACTTCGAAATTTTTAAGTGGAATACATGTCAGTAAAAAGCCTTAATTCTATTTTGAAAAATTTTGGATTTACGAAGTTTTTATAATTTTTTTTTAAATTTTGAAAATGGTAGGTATATCTCTAAGAAAAATTAATGAAATTTAATAAAATTTTCAGAGAATGCTTAATTGTTTACAAACAATTTAAGAAAATATTTTAGAAAAAAAAATTTTTTTTAATGAATTATTCACTGAAAAAAAAGTTCTGGTTGGAATAACCAGAAATCCTAATTTGAACTAGAATTTCGTGTTAAATATACCCTAACCAGAACATTTCTGGTTAGGTTAACCAGAATTCTAGTTAATATAACCAGAATTCTGGTTGTTTTAACTAGAATATCGTGTTAAATATACCCTAACCAGAACTTTTTTTTCAGTGTTGAGAAAATAATTTTTAAATAAACAATTTTTTTAAAAGTACCATTTTTATTTTTTTTAATATTAATGATTCGATTCCCACTTATTTCTCGAATATTTTAAAAAAAAAATCCAATGGAGGGTCTGAAACTTTAGGAGAGATTGAATTTTTTTACCTTGCGCGCAACCGTAAAAAGCGCATTTTCCGGCTATACTCTACATACAAACTAATGTTCAAAGTCATCTATAAGTCGTAAATTTTAACCGAATTCAATTTTTCTTTTTGAAGAATGTCAGGGTATAAAGGAGTAAGAATACTGTGCGTTTTTTAAATTTATATTTGTTTAAACATATTATTATTTTTATTGTTAATTACTAACTTTTGACATATTGTACCTAGAGAGGTGTATTTTTTTCTAATTTTGCAATTTACCGGACCTAACATAAATACCAATGCAAATTTTAAACATAATTATTATTGTTTAAGCAAGATTTAAACAAATTATTATTGTTAATTTCTAACTATTTACAGAATAGTATACTTAAAAGATGCAGTTGTTTCTAATCATGCAAATTTAACAAACTTTTTTGATAAGCCAATTTATATTAAAAACAAAATTATAATTTAAACAAAAATAAGAATAATAATTTATTTCAAAATTGTTTAAATAATAATTGTACTTTAAATTTTAATCTGAAAAGCTTCATGCCAAAAAAATTAAAGTTGTTTCCTAGTTCTTCGATTGAGAAATTGTCACAGAAAACATGCAAATGAAAATTGTGAAAACGACTTTACAATTATTTGTTAATCATGGTTATAAATATTAAATAAAAAACAAATTATCTATATTGAAACATTAAAAAATTAAAAACTTTTGGAGACATTAAAACACTTTATTGAGTTTACAAAATTAAATGAAATTAACTTTTACAAAGGAAAGTAACACAATTAATATTAAATATAATTATTGTTAACAATTATTTAAACAATTTTTAAACTAAGATTTTTTTAAATTTTATTTTCTTTCTAGAATCAGAAGTTTATTAGTATAGCTCTGAAATAAAAGCTTAAAAAACATAGTTCTAACTATTTTTCTAATTATGGCATGGAGCTACCCAGATTAAAATTTAAAGTACAATTATTATTTAAACAATTTTGAAATAAATTATTATTCTTATTTTTGTTTAAATTATAATTTTGTTTTTAATATAAATTGGCATATCAAAAAAGTTTGTTAAATTTGCATGATTAGAAACAACTGCATCTTTTAAGAATACTTTTCTGTAAATAGTTAGAAATTAATAATAATAATTTGTTTAAATCTTGATAAAAAAATAATAATTATGGGTAAGACTCCGTCAGAAAATATGCGATTTGCATGGGGTCTTTGGATTAGGCTGTAATTTGGTAAAATTGTAATATTGGGGACTAGAAACAAGTATGAGAAAAATTTTTTGAAAATTTTGAAATTTGTTGAAGTTACGCCATTTTGAATTTTTTTGTTATAATTTTTTTAAATCTTAATATTTCCGAAAGTTTTCGATGAAATTTAATAAAATTTGGAAGGCTTATACTTGACATCATGTTTCTTCTGACTATCACATCAAAAAAACAAAAAAAATTTTTTTGCCCAAAAAAAGTCAAAAAAAATTTTTTGAAACCGTTTTGCCCGAGCGGGACCGATTTTTGAGTTTTCTTGTCAATTAATAAAATATTCCTTAAAATTTCACCTTTCATTTAAAAAACGAAAATCGATGGAGACTCAAATAGTTTTTGAGATATTGCAATTTTGTGGAAGCGCGAGCACGTTTCAGTGCCAGTGATGTGTTAGTGCCCGGGAATCCTAATTCTTACACTTTACTGTTCAAAATTGTCTAGAACCTACAAATTTTATCCAATTTTGATGTTCTTGGTCTTAAATGAAAGAAGATAAATTTTCTAAGAGTTTCTCCGAAACTGTTGTTTCAATTATTAATAGTTTATATATTTTTTTGTTACTCAAAGTAAACAATTTACAAGAATTTTGAAAAGAATCGTGTTTATTTTTTATTTTTCTATTCCTCATGATCGAAATCAATTTAAATTAGTCTAGTATGACTTCCTGATAAATAATAATGCATAATTCAATTTATTTAAATAATTTCGTTAATTAACAAATAGATAACTCTGGTCCTTTTTTTAAAAAATTGTATTTTTTACAGATAAATTTATATTTATTTAACCCCTTAACTGCGGATGACGAAGATTTTAGCCGTCAAATCTTCGTCACCGCACTTAAGGGTTTAAGTAATTTATGTCTCTTTTGTTACAAAATAATTTTAAAGTTAATAATTATCATTGTTATTAACATTTATTTAAAAAAATTGTATTTTTTAGAGATAAATTTATGCTTATATAAATAAAGATATAAGTAAGTAATAAAAAATTGATTAGTTAATTTTTAATTTATATTTTATATAAATATAATTGTTAATAACAATGATAATTATTAACTTTAAAATTATTTTATAACAAAATAGACATAAATTACTTAAATAAACATAAATTTACTGCAAAACATTTTCAATCTCATTCGAAAATACAGACACTAAAAACGTTAAGGAGGGGTATGAAGAATGTAAAAGGGCTCGAAAACATTTAAAAAATAATTTTAATTTATTATTTAAAAACTTTTGTTTTTTAAATATACTTTGATAAAGTTAATTACATATATTTAAAATGTATTGCAGTTAAAAAGTTATAGAAATTTATTGAAAATTAAAAAATAGATAGTTTATTGCAATTAGAGTATAGTTTTTATTTTTCTTTAACATAACATCAATTTAAAAACTTTAAAACCGACTTTGGTTTCGGAATTAGAGACCCCAGAAACCCTAATGTATTAATTTTCATGAGTATTTCATGCTTTAAACATTTAAAATATGTTCGCACAAACTGAATCCACCTTTTTGAATTTTCAAAATATGACATCGAATTTGTAATCAGAGACCTAATCAGAGAGCCAAAATTCGTCCACTCAATTGAATCTACCATTTTTAATTTTTAAAATCTGACATTAAACTCGTCATTAGCGTCACTGAAAAAACCCAAGTAACGAAATTGTCATAAATTTAATCGACTTTTAAAAAAACTTGTCCGCCATATTGGATCCGCCTTCTTGAAATTTTAATATTTGACATTGTATTCGAATTGAGCAACTCTAGAATTCCTTGATGTGTGATTTCAGTAACTTTAGTACTTAAGTTAATTTTACTATTTGCATGTTTGCTGCAAATATTGAAAAGTATACTAAAAATGGCAAAGTGGTTTTGTTCACTAAATATGGTGTGGAATTTTCATTTTTAATCCAATCAAGGTCCACAAGGGCTGAAAAGTTTCTGAATTAAATAAGCTATCAATAAAAAATTTAAAACAAAAATATTTTCTACTGTTTGTTGTGGAAAAAATTATCAAAAGTTAGTCAAGTGTCTAAAAATCATCAAAATTTCCATGAAATTTGATATTCAATCGACTGTAGCTCTCTCAATTTTCATTCAATTTTATTATGTAATATATGGATTGAAAGATAATTTAATTACCTTTCCAACGGCATCCTATTTATCATTTTTGGACGTGTTAATTTTCCTACAGGTAAATTTAAGTGCCGTCGCTCTTCAAAAATTCAAAATTTAAAGCTACAAAAAAACTACATGAGGGAAAAAAATTTAAACTATGATTTTCTTACTCAAAAAACAGCCACTAATCAAAAAAAGAATGTTTTGTTTGATTGGCAAAAAAAGTTTTTAATTTGTAAACCTGTGTTAGTTTTAGTATTCTGCCGTCCTGATGAAGAAAATGGTTACTTGCAGTCAGAGTGATTTCGAGATATTTAAGGAAACGCGTTTCTAACGAGCTCGACTAATATTTAAAAGTTTTTTTAATATTTACAATTGCTTTTAACTAAATTTAATATGCTCTATTTAATAGCGTTGAAATAATTTAAAAATTTTAATTTATTATAGACAAAATGTCGAATACTGTTAAAAATTAATTTTGAAATCGTCAAAATACTGCCTTAAAAGCGTAAGTGCACTCACTGCCTGAGAATAGGTGTGTTATACGGTTCAACGCCTTAGTTTTTTGGGTCTAGTCGAGCTACATTTCCAAGCCGCACTCGCCAATACGGTTCGACCTCCAATGAAAGTTCTCATCTACGTCATCATTTTGACGAATCTTTGCAAGTACGGTTAAATTTTCTGCAAGTACGGTTCTATAAATAAGTATTTCACGAAAGTCTCTGCAAGTACGATAATTAGGGTCTCATTATCTTTAAAATTAATTAATATCGGTACAATGTAATACTGTAGATAGATTCTAAATTTTATAACGAATCCAACGGTATAAAAATCTCATTTTTCATAAAAATGTCACTTAACCACTTTCTTCATCAGGACGGCAGTATTACTATGTATTATTAATAAAATAAATAAAAATGTTTTTTATTATTTTGATAAATAATTAAATAATAATAGATAATTAAATTAATAATTGTTCTTATTTTTCAAATTAATTCTTTTTATTAATAAATTACTTTATTTATTTATTCCATATATTTATAATAATTTTTCTCCAAATAAGTATGATACAGTCAATTTATATTATCATAGTAATGTATATAACGGACCCATAATTCAAAAGGAAGTTTAAGCGGAGTCGCTTTCAAGCTTGCGTGGCTGTGCGGTATGTGTATTCGGCTTGCGTTCTCGAGGTCTAGGGTTCGATCCATGTGTGCAATATTTTCCGTCTCATATTTAAGTGTTTTGTGTATAATTCTTAATAGTGTTATATAAAGTATATGTTTAAATAATTATTAACAATAATAATAATAAATTAATGAAAGAAAATAAGAAAAATATTTTTTTATAAACTTATTTCAAAAAAAGCAATTCTAATAATTATTTACATTTTTATTGACACTCATAAAAGTTTATTTACTACAGAAATATTAATAATTATTAGTAATCAATAAATTACTCTCCATGCTTTGATTATTATATAACGAGCTTTAATATAAGCTAATGCGAGTAAATTTTATTTTCAAGAGTACGTTACAGAATTTTCCTTTGTTAAAGTTTACCTGCGAATCAGTAATAAAGCGGTATTATGCCAGTAAGATTTTTGCAGAGTAAATAAAAGACAAAACAATAGAAATTATTTTTTTCATTACTATTTTAATTTTATTTTCATTTATAAAATTATACTTACACTTAAAATAATAAAGTATAATTAAAAATAGTATAAATTAAAATAAACAAAATAAAGAACTTTTTTATAAAACATTGTTGTTTTAGCGAGAGTTTACACAAACGTAAAACAGACAAAAGATAATGAGAAATAACGTGATTACTGAACGGTTCATGAAACTTGCAAATTAGATTAAATGGGAGTATAAGCATGAGAATCGAAACACTACTGAATTCAAGAGTGAGAAGCATCTTTATTTTAATAATTCCTAAATAGTGGGCCAATATTTATTTTAATCTTCATCTATGCGCATTTTACGCCAAAAAAATGAGTTAGTTTTAATAAACATCTCATTCCACTATGTAAATTCTCTTCAAATAAATGTATTCTACTTGTATTTCTTAATACAATAAATAGTAAAAGTGATTCTACTACAAACGTAAAATTTTCAAAGAAGGAAATGTTTCAATTTTAAGGATTTTGCATTAAAAAGTATATTTGGCAAAAATAATAAATTTTTTTTATACAAGGAGAGAAGGGCGTAGTCAGATTAACTATGCTTGCGTAGTTAAATGTACTAAAATTCGGGGTAAATGTAAACACCGCTGTAGTTAAGCGAGGTTTAAGAAACAAGTTCTTTCAAGTATACTGTTTTAAGGGATGGAAAAACTGAAAGAAAATTCTTCGTACACTACCGGCAGAAATTGTCGGTACGAACGACGGGCGAGCTACGAAAAATTGCTGCCGAAATTAAATTAACATATTTTATTATTGAAAAATGATAGAAACTTGGTTCTTTAATCGTTTGAAAGCCAATTAAATTCTGCGTCGTTTGATATATAAATGAAAATTATTTGATATTTTTGAGAGATTTTATCACCTAAAAGATTTTGAAAAAAAAATTGATTAATTTGTCTATTTTTGTGCACCATGTTTGTGTGGCTGCACATTCTAGAAAAATTTAGAGAAAAATTTTAAACTCTAGCAACTTAATCTTTAAAGTCTCAGCTTTTATTTGAGCCTTGAAAATTGATAATCCGTTCAGTAGTTCTTGAAATATCTAAATAAATATCCTAGCATGTTGTTTTATAATTTAAGCGGTGATACACACTTATTGCACTCTCGCTGCTCACCTGGTTCGTTGCGGCAGGGCCGAATAAGCGGCATATAGAGTGGGAGGTCATATTTAAATCTCTTATTAAGTTTTTTGTAATTTTAGATTTAATATTCATTAAAAATTTAATAATTGTTAAAGTTAATTATTATATACATAAATAAGTTATCATTTTACAAACTTTCATGATCAAATAGTCGTTTATTTCTACGTACAAATTTTCACTTTTCTAACTTTTTTCCCAAATTAAACGACTCTTTGATCATGAAAGTTTGTAAAATGATAACTTATTTATGTATATAATAATTAACTTTAACAATTATTAAATTTTTATAATGAATATTAAATCTAAAATTACAAAAAACTTAATAAGGGCTCTAAATATGACCCCCCACTCTATATGCCGCTTATTCGGCCCTGCCGCAACGAACCAGGTGAGCAGCGAGAGTGCAATAAGTGTGTATCACCGCATAAATTATAAAACAACATGCTAGGATATTTTTTTAGATATTTCAAAAACTACTGAACGGATTTTCAATTTTCAAGGCTCAAATAAAAGCTGAGACTTTAAAGATTAAGTTGATAGAGTTTAAAATTTTTCTCTAAATTTTTCTAGAATGTGCAGCCACACAAACATGGTGCACAAAAATAGACAAATTAATCAATTTTTTTTCAAAATCTTTTAGGTGATAAAATCTCTCAAAAATATCAAATAATTTTCATTTATATATCAAACGACGCAGAATTTAATTGGCTTTCAAACGATCCAAGAACCAAGTTTCTATCATTTTTCAATAATAAAATATGTTAATTTAATTTCGGCAGCAACTTTTCGTAGCTCGCCCTTCGTTCGTACCAACAATTTCTGCCGGTAGTGTAGATGTATAGTAAATTAACTAATTGACTGATAATGTATCATAAAATAAACAATCAACCATTACAAAATTAGTAATGTAAAAACTTAAATAACTTCAACAAATTTTAATAGATTTTCATTCAAGTTGGTAAAAAAAGTTTGGTAATTATCCAGATAAGCGGCTTTTCCCAATTTTACTTATTTTTTGATAATTCTTTTTGGAAAAGCTTTCAATCAGCTAGAAAATGAAAAATTGTTGGGGGAGCACGAAAGAGTTCCTTACCGGAAGTCAGGGATGGAAAACAAAATCAAATTTTTCGTTTTAAAAAAAAATAAAATTGGGAAAAACAAAATTTAATTTAATGTTATATATTTAAATTTATTTATTATTTTCTTTTAATTTAATTAAAAATTTTTTTTTAATTTTCGTTTTTTGCATGTAATTTGATCAAAACTAATATTATCAAAAAATTTTCTACATGAGAGTTGTAGATATAATCAATCTCCATCCGTGCCCACAATCTCCACCCAAGGTGGATGCAGCCTTCCTTCACAACCATGGAAAATTTGGTAATTATCAAAAATAAATGGTTCCTGTTAACATTTCCGTGAAAAAAAATGTTTTTCAACGTTTTTTTTCCAAATTTTTTCACAACTACTTTCCAAGGTTGTGGAGGACGGCTGCATCCACCTTGGGTGGAGATTATGGGCACGGATGAGGTTGATTATATCTACAACTCTTATGTTGGAAATTTTTTTGATAATATTAGTGTTGATCAAATTACATGCAAAAAACGCAAAATTTTATTTTGTTTCCCATCTCTAAGTTCCAGTAATAAACTATTTCGCCCCCCCCCAAAGAATTTTTCATTTTGTAGCTGATTAAAAGCTTTTCCAAAAAGAATTATCAAAAAATAAGTAAAATTGGGAAAAGCCGCTTATCTGGATAATTACCAGTTTATAAGTTTTTTATAAGTTTATCTGGATAATTACCAAATTAAAAGTTGTTAAGGTTGCTGAATAAGAATCTAAAATCAAATTTTTAAATTTCAAAATGGCGGATCCAATAATTTATTCAATTATTTTATTTTAAAATGTAGTTGAAGTTCTCTTTACATTTACCCCAAGTTTTCGAATTCTCGGGGTAAATGTAAATACTTAATTATTTATTAACTAAATTGACGAAAATGAAAACTAAAAGTCAATTTTTGTTAAGGCATTAATAAAGAAGAATGAAAAATTTTAGTTTGATTTTTTAATTTATCCATGAAGTGCCACGGTAGTGACATTTTCATTTTTTTGTTTATTACTGATAACCATTTTATTTTCAAAAAGTTTCCGAAATAATTTACAATGTTGCTAACTATGTCTATCTCGGAAAAGAATAACAATGATATAAAAAAATTCTTACTTCTGAAAGAAGAATACCACGGTAGTGACACCATAATTGGTGACAACGGCAATTTTTCACTTTGCTAATGGATATTACTTTAATATGTCTTTAAAACCTTTATTTATATTTATTTGTTGTGTTCTTTTGATGTAAAATTAGTTGTTGTTTTAATATTACTTTCAATAATGTGAATATGCAAAGTCAAAAATATCGTAATTTTAAAAATCTCTAAAAATTGGGGACAAAATTTGAAGACGTTTTGTAAATAAAGAATAAACAATATAATATAAAATAATACGTATAAATGCAGTGAGTCTAATCATATTCAAGATTATACTAGCAGATTTCTGCTTTTTCAATAATTGTTTTCTAAAAACAGATGGAAAGTTATAAAAACTGGGTAGGATATTTAATATTTATATTAATAATTTAATTTTTCTTAATATTTGATATTAATATTTGCTCATTATTCAATAATTAATAATTACCAATTTTTTATTTTTAGTAAAAAAATTGTTTAAAACAAAATCTTTTTTTCACAAAGCAATTGCAAATTTCCTCTTAAAATAATCGCCAGGCGAAATAAAATTCAAACTAAGAATAAAAATTATAGCTATATTTAAAAGAAAAAGTCAATCGTGACTCTGCACACTTTTCTATTAAAAGTATATATAATAAAAGCCTTCATCACGTCATATGACAAAACAAACGACGTACATATCTTTTATAGTGTCATCGACAAAGGAAAATACATCTAAAAAAGCTCATATATGCCAAAGAATATTATATATATATATATTTTTAATATAGCGTGAGGAAGACTCACTTTGGGCAAGAGGCGTCGGGTAGGTCGCGTGGTAGACGACTCGCTGGGGATTCGCGTGATTGTAGCCCGCCATCCTTTTCACTTCACAAATTACCCTCCCAAAAAAACAAGAAAAAAATTCTTTCGAATCATTATCAACAAATAGCAAATTTTCTTTTTATTTCATATTTTTCCCCCAATAATTTGAACAATTGTTCTCGAGAATATTATTAAAACTATTATATTTATATTATTATTTAAAAATTCTAAAAAGCGATGATTCTTTATCTCCTTTTCTCTCTCTTTCTCTGGCACTAAAATTCGCACTTATACTTTTACTCTAATACACGAGATCCATGTTTTTTTGTTTAACGAGGCACAAAATTACATCTTAATTAATAACATCTTTTTTTCAAAAGTGTTCTTGCGAGTAGAATTCGTATTTTAAAAGTCTCTTTCCCGGCACGTGCGCGACAAGAAAAAACAAAGCAACAATTTTTTGAGCGAAATTTGAAATTCTCTTCTTTTTCTTTTTTTAAGGATCAAAATCCTTTTTGTTTATCTGTCAGGAGAACGTATCAAAGGCGTTCAACGTGGTCGGATTCGTTGTTTGCAGTATATTTAGGAAATTCTGCAAAACGGCAGGACATCCCCAGGACAATGTTGCACAGCCTTTTTTTGTTAAACTATTCCTTCTTCTTATTATTTCTTCCATTTATCCAAGAAAAATTAATTTTGCTGTTTGTTTTATTGCTTTCACTATTTTTTATCCTTCCTTTCTTAAATGTTGTATTTTTATCTTATAATCTAAGTTACAACACTGAACCCGTCCCACGCGGAGGACAAAATAATGTAAGGGTCACACGTTTACAAATAGTGATTAGAACAGCATTGATGGAGAGAAAAAAATTTTTTTAATCTTTCTTTTCGTGTGTGTCTCCGCGAAGAAAGTATTTGTTTTTTATGAAAAATAGATGACTTTTTCCTCTTTTTTTGTTTTTGAATGGAGTAAGTAGAATGGTTTTTTTATTAAAAGAGTGTGTAGTTTTTAGTTTTTTTAGGTGATATTTACAAAAATTTATTTTCTTATATTAAAATAGTTCGAATTAAGAGTTTTTTGGCCCCGCGTGTGTGCTCCCGAGCGGCGGGAGCCGCAGAGTGAGCCAACCCGCGAGTTCGAACCTCCATTTGCCCTCCTGCTTTCGACCAAGCACCCCTTTTTCCCCTCGCCCCACCCTGGATGTCTCACTAACAACCACTAGCGCCAACCAATCCTGCTACAGCCACAGCCCAACTCTCTCTTCTTCTTTTTCTCTCTCTCCCTTTTCCTCTGCTACTTTCTCCTTTCCTTCTCTCTCTTGTTTTTTCCTATCCTTGTTTTGCACCCTTTCTACTGAAGGTTGAGAGAGAGAGAGAGAGAAATCCTGCTCTTTCAACAGCAGATATAGAAGGAAAAAGAAAGAGAGAAAGAGCACTACTTTCTTCATAGAAGAAAAAGAGAGAAGAAGAAGAAAAAAGAGAGAGGAGAGGACAAATTCCTTGTCCCCTCCTTCTCTGTCACCCCTCAGTAGTACAGTTGTGTTCCGGTTTTCTTTTCCTCGACTTACTTCCTCGAAAATTTCGGTCTCTGTCTGTCAAGGATTTTCTTGTAGTGACAGTAAGTTTCTCTGTGTCTGTGTTTGGCCTCTGGCATGGAGAAGAGCGTGGAGCAGCAATATAAGCCTCTCAACCATCCAACCGCTTCGAACTTGCTGAACCATATTCCACTTGCAGCCTATAGACATCACTCCCCCTCTCTTCTATCTATACGCTCTTCGCACCTGAACCCTCCCTCTCACCCTCGTTTAAAGAGAATGTCTGTACATGCACACGAGTATTCCATCTCTCTCTCTCTCTCTCCTTTATACTTGTGAGATGGGGGAGTTAGGGGATATACTACATTCTACCATTCAACTTCCTTTATACAGAAACACGTGATCTAGGTCCTTTTTTGGAAGTAGAAAATATTAACAGATGGATAAGTCAATTTATTACAATTTGCAAAAAAGAGAAAAAATTGTATTTTCAATATTTTTCGGAATGTTTATTAAGGAGAAAGAGAAATATGTAAGGGGAAAAATTTTACTGGGTGCTTTTAAAAATTAAAATTGACTTATGTACGGGGAATGTTAGGAAGCAACATTTTGATTACTTTTTTTGTCTCAATTCCATATCCTTAGAAAGACAGTTTAGAGGAGACCGGGGTGTAATGGATCACTTTTTGTTGCTTAACTTCGTCATTCTTGCTTTAATAAAAATTTCATCATGTGGAAAACTTAGCCTAACATCTCAGCTTTCAATTAAAAAAGTACGCCCTAATATCACTTATTCTTTTTTTTCTAGAACAATGTTTTTGGAGAAATGCAAAGTAAACAATTTCACCTCGGGCCGGGACGTATTCAATCATCAATGAAATTATAATTTTGATCATGACATATTATTTAATATTAACAATTTTGGTTTCTATTGTACATTTATAACGAAAAATATTGAAAATGGAACATATTTAATTTAAACTTTAAACATTTTTATGCAATTTTCAAATTTTAAAAAGTTGTAGCGAAATGCAAAATTTATTTACATAAAAAATCTATTCTCTAGTTATTTTTTAATAAAGGATTATCATTGGTACTTATTAAGGTAAATGTACACATTTCCGTTCTAGAACGATATTCCGTGCTACCATTTAATACTAATTAATATAAAAAAATAATAAAATATTATAGTAAAATAAAACCCATAATACTAATCTAATACACTGGAATCTGGATCGGTGAGACTGATCGGGGATGGCTTTTCACCGATCCAGAGGATCAGTTGAGACTGAAAAGCAAAACAAACAGGGCCGTACGAAGGATTTTATGCGTGCACGTTTCTTTTAAAATTTCATTATAATATTTTAATATTAATTAATATTTATTTTCTTTAGTTTCTCCTGCCTCAATCTTCGTAGCGATTTCATATCTTTATTTATTTGTTAAATAATGATTTATTTTTCGTGTTTCTGTAAATACTTTAATAGCATCGGGCACTGCGAACCTTTTTTCTCTACAGGTATGTACGGCACTGATCGTCACTTTAGAGTCCCCGCTCGGCCCTCTACCTTTCCTCGCCTATAAACTATGTAAACAGAGTCTCAGTGATCCAGAGCTCACCGATCCAGATTTCAGTGTAGATAGCATAGTTTATTTTACAACTTTCCACTTACTAAAATATTTTATCAATTTTTTATTTTAATTAGTAAAAAGAAATAGCACGGAATAAGGTTCTAGCACGGAAATGTGTACATTTACCTTAATATATAAATTATATGAAATATTTTTTAAAAACATTAAATTAACCACTTCACTAGCAGGGCGTTCCAAGTGGCGTTCCATGCGTCAAGGCCCAGACTGGCAAAAACATACACTCCCGCTCAATAACTTTTGCCCACCCTACAGCGATTGAAGGCTTTACAAAATGTTTTGTATTTTGTTAACTATTAAAGTTACAAAGTTGAAAAAAATATCATTAGAAAACTCATTTCCTGACCTTTAACACTATATAAAATTGAAATTAAAAAAAATTTTTTTAATGAGTAAATAATGTTATTGCAAAACAAAATTTTTCGTTTTTTTTTGTTTTTTTCAAAGTGATACAGTTTCATTGGAAATCATCGCATTTTAATGACAAATATATCATTGGAAAGGTAGTTTTATCACCTTTAAAACCCACTTTTTAAAATTTTTTTACGATAATTTTTAAGAAAAATATGATCTTTTGTTTAAAAAATTACCCATTTTTTTCAATTGTCGATAACTCAAAAACGGTTACTTTAGGAAAAAATTTTTGAGAACATGAATTGTTCCTTTTTGTGTATAGAATTGAAAAAAAATTATTAAAAATTTTTTTTTGAAAAAATTTTTTTTAACATTTTTTTAAAAAAAAATTTTTTTGTGAAAAAAATTTTTTTAAAACATTTTTTGAAAAAAAAATTTTTAATTATTTTTATTTTATAGTTGTTATTGTAGAAACTCGTTTTTTACACTTTTTATCATAAGCAAACATATTTCTTCTTATTTATTCAATTTTTTATATAATTTTAAATCAGCAATCATTCAAATAAGAGTTTTGATAAAGTATTTATGAATTTCATTGTTTGTAAACGGATTTAACAATATAACAACTATAAAATAAAATTAATAAAATTTTTTTTTTCAAAAAATGTTTAAAAAAAATTTTTTCAAAAAAAAATTTTTTTAAAAAAAATGTTAAAAAAAATTTTTTCAAAAAAAAATTTTTAATAATTTTTTTTCAATTCTATACACAAAAAGGAACAATTCATGTTCTCAAAAATTTTTTCCTAAAGTAACCGTTTTTGAGTTATCGACAATTGAAAAAAATGGCTAATTTTTTAAACAAAAGATCATATTTTTCTTAAAAATTATCGTAAAAAAATTTTAAAAAGTGGGTTTTAAAGGTGATAAAACTACCTTTCCAATGATATATTTGTCATTAAAATGCGATGATTTCCAATGAAACTGTATCACTTTGAAAAAAACAAAAAAAAACGAAAAATTTTGTTTTGCAATAACATTATTTACTCATTAAAAAAATTTTTTTTTTATTTCAATTTTATATAGTGTTAAAGGTCAGGAAATGAGTTTTCTAATGATATTTTTTTCAACTTTGTAACTTTAATAGTTAACAAAATACAAAACTTTTTGTAAAGCCTTCAATCGCTGTAGGGTGGGCAAAAGTTATTGAGCGGGAGTGTATACGTATAATATTACCATTCATAATAATCAATAATAGTTATTTATATATTTTATATATATATAATTAATAGTTGTATTATTATATTATAATATTGTATGTAAATATCTTTTTTCAATAAAAATACAAGTTTTATTGTTTAAAAATTGAAAGAAAGTGGAACGCCATTTGTCGAAAAATATTAAAAATAGCCGATTTGAACGTTCGGAAAAACGTTGAAAATAACAAAAACTTAAATTTTTATTGTGATAATCTTGTTCTCTGATGTCTAAACTGTAGAAAAATATTCCTTTACAAAAGGTAAATGTGGTGTACACTTTAAAAACAGAGTTTTTTTAGGAATGCCATTTCGGTGTTTTTGCCAGTCTGGACCTCGGCGGGTGGAACGCCATTTGAAACGCCCTGCCAGTGAAGTGGTTAATATTTAATATACTTTTTAAGTTGTTTTAAGAGACAATAGAAAAATAGATTTAAAACTAATTTGAAAAACTTATAAATATTAATTAATGTTATTTTTTTGAGGTTATATTTGCACCGGTTAAAGCTTTAATCGTTTTAATGATTTTAATCAACTTATTTATAGTTTTTTGACAAAAAAACCAAAACAAGAATGTATAAAAACGATGACAGAATCTTCTTAACTTACTACATAAAACATATCTGAAAAATGTTTGATTTTTTAAATGCACAAAATATGCCCCATGGAATCCTAGTTTTTGAGCTTTTTCACTTTTTCTTTTAAAATATGCAATAAAATGTTAGCGCATTATGTATTTATCATCACAACACAATTGACAACAAATATCTAGCACAATTTATGAGTGACATTAAAACTCGAGATCTGGTATAATTTTTCAAAACATTCAAAATGTTTAACCCAAATTTTTCGTTTTTAGGGAATTTTTCTGTTAACTGACAGAGAAGTAAACAATAACTTATATTGATTACAACTACGCGCGAGTATAACTTAATTTACTGTATATAGGAACTTTTTTTAACTTTCAGCAATAAATCTTTCATTCCTTTTCTCTTCTTCTTTTTTCCCAAAATAATTTTAAAAAATGGAACATTCAGCAAATAGTGAAACAATTTTACTAGGTTAATAATAAAAATATGACTGAATCTTGAAATTTTTTTCATATTGAATCACAAGGCCATCAGTTGCAACGTTGCCAACTTCTGAATGGGATTATAATTTTATATTTTTTAACCAATAGAAATAAAAATGAGATATCCCTAAATTTAACATAGATATACACTCAAGTGAATTGCTCCCCATTCGTATATTTCTATATTTTGTATTATAATGTCATATTTTATTATTTTTTTCATTACTATTATTATTATTATTGTTATTATTATATTTTATTATTGAATTTCTATGCTTTAATTATTTATGTTCAGTATAATATAGGAAATTATACTATCAAGTTGTTCATATATATATATATATATTAAAGTACTGTCTGACTCAAAATGACTTTCACTACTAATGCCATAAGGATATATAATTATTTCAAAAGTCCTGTCAGATTTAAAATTTATCTTCACTACTAATTTTGAAATTAGGGGGAAAATAAATATTTCCGCCTGACGATATATTATTTTCACTACTTAAATTAAAAATAATAATTAATAAAAAAGTTCTTTTCTAAATAGTTAAATTAGAGATGATTTAAGTCTGACTTAAAATTTACATTTTCTACTGCATTTAGAATTGGGGAAATTATATTCATAATCTTTAACTTAAAATTTACTTTTACTACTAATATTGAAAATGCTGAGAAAGTAAATAAAACCCTTCGATTATAAAATGTTTATACTACTTGATATATACTACTACTTTATTTTTAGTCAAACGTACACTGTAAAAATTTTTTTCGAAATTTTTCCAAAAATAGTTTGCCTGTTTTATTTCATAAAGGTTAGAAATTTTTCGAACCAATATTGTCGAAAAATTTCGAAACTCGTTTCGAATTTTTTCAACCAAAGTGTTGAGAAAAATTTCGAAACTCATTTCGAAATTTTTCTCAACGTGTTAAGAAAAATTTCAAACCTCAGTTTGAATTTTTTCTAACCAAACGTTAGGAAATATTTCTTCATCATTTTCGATTTTTTTCGAACAAAGTGTTAAGGAAAATTTCAAAACTCATCCCGATATTTTTCTCAACGTGTTTAGATAAATTTCGAAAATCCTTTCGGCTTTTTCTAACTAAACGTTGATAAAAATATCTTCAACTTATTAGATTTTTTCGAACAAAGTGTTAAGGAAAATTTAAAAACTCATTTCGATATTTTTCTCAATGTGTTAAGAAAAATATCGAAACTATTATCTACTTTTTCAGCAACAATTTAAGAAAAATTTCTACTAAAATGTATATGATTATTTTCTAACTATAGTGTACTAGTAGAAATTGTAAGTTCACCCATTTTCAAATAGTCCGGGAGCTAGCGACCAAAACAACTATCTCATTTCATACCGGCTATATATTTGAGTATAGGTTAATGAAGACATGTAAATATTAGAAACCCACGTCTGGCAGGCAGGTGCTGGGACAGGGGGCGAATAGGTGAAAAATAATGTAAAAATTTCTCCTTTCATACTGATTAAAACCTTTAGAAATCGAAAGTCTATATTCAAACATGTCTAAAAATGAGCGTCTGGCAGTTCTGGGGTGGGGCAAAGTATGTCTGGCAGCCCTTCGAAGATGCGGTAAATAAGTCAATAGTTAAAATTAACCTACATTTTTCTTATTTTATACCGATTAAAACCTTCATAAATCGAAACTTTACATCCAAACAAGTGTAAAAATGGACGTCTGACAATCGTGGGGTAAGAAAAAACCCGTCCGGCAAAGGGTTAAACAAGTAAAAAAATCTTTAAATTTAATCTAATTTCATACCGATTAAAACTTTCATAAATCGAAAGTTTACATCTGAACAAATATAAAAATGTACGTCTGACAGTCGTGGGGTGGCGGAAATCGCGTCTGGCTGCTCTTCGAAAATCGTCGCTTGGGGGCAGCAACATGCCGACTCAGCTAAACGGTGAAAAAGATGCCGTTTCAAAAGAAAAGTGAAAAACATACCATTTCGCGAAAGCGCTGAGAAACATACCTTTTTCAAACGAACGGTGAAGAACATGCCTTTTCAACCGTTAATATTTAATATTCATATTATATTAATAATATTATATTAATTATAAATAATTAATAATATTATATTTATTATAAACAATTAATGATTAATTAGTTAATTTAATTAATTGATTAATTTATAATTATTAATATTATTATATTAATTATTTATTTATTTAATATTATATTTAATATTAACGGTTGAATAGGCATGTTCTTCACCGTTCGTTTGAAGAAGGTATGTTTCTCAGCGCTTTCGCGAAATGGCATGTTTTTCACTTTTCTTTTTGAAACGGCATCTTTTTCACCGTTTAGCTGAGTCGGCATGTTGCTGACCCCAAGCGACGAAATGCTCTCAGAAAGACAATGAAAAAGAATAAGTTTTTTAAATGAATTTGTAGTTATTAGTTCAAATGTGTAAGAAGTACACATTTAATATATATTAATGTACATATGTTTTATTAAATATGTATAGCAAGAAAGAATCTCTTTTTTCATTTATTTATTTTATTAGTTTTAATATAATGATATTTGATATATTAATAGAGATGCCAATAAATGTTGGAAAGAATAAAAGACGCACAGTTTTACATTTTTAGACTTGTTTGAATGTAGACTAACGATTTCTTAAGGTTTTAATCGATATGAAATCAAAAAAATTTTTCGATTTTTTTACGTGTTTATCCCTTTGACAGACGTACTTTGCTCCATCCCAGAACTGCCAGACGCACACTTTTACTCTCGTGTAGCCGCCCCCTGTCCCAGCACCGGACTGGCAAACGTGGGTTTCTATTATTTACATGTCTTCAGTAATCTATTCTCTTTTCAGCCGGTATGAAATAAGACAGTTGTTTTGGTCGCTAGCTCACAGACTAAAAGGAATGAAAAAAATGTTTAACATAAAATTTATGAAAACTAAAATTTTTTCAGTATATATTTTTTAAGACGATAAAATTTTGAAAAGAATGAAACCTTACAAAATTCATTTAGATAATATTTCTAAAATAATGAACGGTTTTTAATAAACTTAAGCTTATTTTAAAGGTCATTCTCTACAGAATAAGAATTACTTATAGGCTATAACCTGCAATTTTTTTGCATAAACAGGATATTAAAGTGAGACAAAAAAACTTTAAAAAATTTGAAATAATCTTTTTAAAAGAAAAATATTATTTTAAAGTCAAACTATTTTTTTATTAAATGTTCTTCAAAAATCAACACTTACATCACAATTACAGCAACCAAACATATACACTCACACCTTAATAATACTGTTACCTATTACATATTGCTCTTAAAATTTTTTAAGTTAAGTACTACTATTTATATGTTATACAATGTTATTTATTAAGTTTATTGCACGCGAATCTTCTTCATTAATCTTCTAAAACTTGTTTTTCCTTTGTCTTTTACTGCCTTTGGTGGAAGAGTTTATATCTAAGAGCATCCTGAAAATAATTCAAAACAAAATATTAATTAAAAAGAGTAAAATAGAACACCTATGTAGAAATCATCGAAATTGTTTCTTCTACAATAATCGAGCATTCAGCCGATTCGTCAAATATTGTTCTTCCTAAAAGTAAATTTAAATGTTGAGTTATTTATGTAATATTATAAATTAATATTTTAATCTTTTTACTTTTACGTGATGAAAATTAAAAAATTACAAACCTTTAATGATGAGAACGGGACGAATGGTGTCATCAATTTTTTTAACTTCATCATCAGAGGCATAAATGTCCTATAAATATAAATGTTTATTAGAAATTTACCTTAAGGGGGTTCCACAGTCGTTGGGTTTTTACATTGAGGTTCAATGAGAAAATCGCATCGACTTTACATGTGGGTGAAAAATTCATACATAATTTCAATTGTGAATTACTAATCCATCAGGTCAATTATACTTAAAAGTAATTTAAAGATAGGTTCTTCCTTAAAAAATGTGACATATATTCTTTAAATTAAAATGAATAAAAGGAAAATAATTTTTTTAGTAAAGAAAATTAAAATGTTAAGAGAATAAATAATAACGCATCATATGTATAAATTGAAAAATAAACTATGTCAAAAGTTGGAACTCATTACACAAATAAAGGTTTGTTCTCTTCTATTTTCTCCCTTTCTCTCTTATTCTCTGTTATTATAGTGTGTAGTATTATAAAAACAATTTTCGCATTCGACCAACACATGGCTCAAAGGACCCATGTTTATGACAGTCGTAATGAAGTAAAAAAATAGAGGCATTAAAATATTTAAAATATTTAAACTTTACAATAAATAAGTTTTTAATGATGTAGCGGCGTTTAATGTAAATTTCTGTTGTTGTTAATTAATAAACTATTAATTAATTGAGAAATAAACTTGACACTCATTCCTAACAATCCCACAAATTGGTGACCCCGACGTGATCGTGAAATATTTTTCGTGGGATAAAAAGTGACAACAAAAGTGACAGTCAAGTGTCAACAAAGTGACAACAAAGTGAAAGTCAAATGATAACAAATAACAACAAAGTGGCCATAAATAGTGCAAAGTAACATTATACAACATTGCAGAAACATTGTAATGATTTAATTGCAAAATAACTGACAAGTGATAAATCGTGATTTTTGTTACTCTTTTATGAAAAATTTACCTTTTTTTTAAAACATATTCGTGACATAAAATACTTTTTAAAAAAAATCAAAATGACAAACGGTGTAACGAGCAACGAATCGGTCGAAAGAATCGCGTTAAAAGTGCCAGTTTTCATGCCTGAAGATCCAGAGTTATGGTTTCTGTTGCTCGAGAGTAGTTTCGACGCAGCAGGAATTACTCAGGATGCAACAAAATTCGGTCACGCGCTCAGTGCTTTAGATCCGCGATATACTGTTGAGATTCGCGATGTTTTGCTCAAACCGAAGGCTGAGCGAACGTTTGAACTTTTGAAAACTGAATTAATTAAACGCATGGGAACGTCTCAAGAACAAAATACTCGCCGTCTCCTGGAGAATGAACCGCTCGGTGACAGAAAACCAACGCAATTTTTACGTCATCTCCGCAATCTGGCAGGAAATAAGTTCCCCGAGGAAGTCCTGCAAACTCTCTGGCTCGGACGCTTGCCGAAACACATGCAAGCCATGCTTGCTGCACACAGAGATCTTCCCCTGGACAAACGTGCCGACATCGCGGACTCTGTCGCGGACGCTTACGAAAGCTTGTGTAACGTCGCAGAAACGCACACCGGTACGAGTGTAACAGCATCAAGTGCCGCTGCTAATCCCTTTGAGGCCCGGTTTGCCGGACTTGAACAGACTCTCGCGCTTGTGCTACAAAAATTTGCCTCCTTGGAAGTGAACCAAGTATCACGAGGACGAGATCGCCCTCACTCAAGGTCACATTCAAGACCTCGGTCACACTCTCGAAACCGACGACAGCAGTCCCATGACATGTGTTGGTACCATTAGAAGTTCGGCAGCGATGCTAGGAAATGTGAGAAACCGTGCAAATTTTCCAGTGCGGAAAACGCTGCGGGAAGTCGTTAATGTCGGCCAACGACGTAACTCCCGGTAAATCGCGCCGACTATTTTTAACGGACGAATCTTCGAAAATAAGGTTTCTTGTCGACACAGGTGCTGATTTGTGTGTCTTTCCGCGTGTGCAACTTCCTCAACCTCGTGAAAAATCAACTTACGAGCTTTACGCGGCTAACGGAACACTTATCGCGACTTACGGAACGCAAATTTTGAATTTAAATTTTGGTTTGCGTCGCCAATTCACGTGGAGATTCGTCGTCGCCGACGTAGAGAAACCCATCATCGGCGCTGACTTCCTGGCACACTACGGACTCCTGGTGGACCTACAGAACCAACGGCTCCACGACCAAGTGACTCATCTTACCTCCCAGGGCGAGGTGATTGAGTGCGAGGTTTCCAGCATCAAGACTGTCACTGGTTCTTCTCGATTCCACGAGCTTCTGCAGCGGTTTCCCGAAATAACTCGTCCGGATGGTACAACCAGGTCTGTACCACACTCAACTAGGCATCACATCCTGACTACTCCTGGACCACCAGTGGCGCAGAAACCACGGCGTTTAGCGCCGGACAGATTGCAAATTGCAAAATCCAATTTTGCAACATTTGTCAAGCTGGGGATTGCTCAACCATCCAAGGCTTCCTGGTCATCACCACTGCACATGGTCCCGAAGAAGGGAGACGAGTGGAGGCCATGTGGCGACTACCGTGCCGTCAACGCGAGAACCTACCCTGATAGATATCCGATGAGGCACATCCAGGACTTCTCACATGCTCTTCGTGGTAAGACCATATTTTCAACCATAGATCTGGTTCGAGCTTTTAACCAGATTCCGGTCGCCGAGGAGGACATCCCGAAGACAGCCATCACCACACCTTTTGGACTCTTCGAGTTCAAATTCATGACCTTCGGTTTGCGGAAAGCTGCGCAGACGTTCCAACGCTTCATGGACGAAGTGCTCCAGGGTTTGGATTTCTGCTACGTTTACATCGACGACATCCTGATAGCATCTGCGACACCTGAGCAACATCTGGGACACCTGGAGATCATCTTCGAGAGACTGAAGAAGTACGGAGTGATCATCAACCCAGCCAAATGCGTATTTGGTCAACCTGAGGTTAAATTCCTTGGGTACTTGGTCTCAGCTGCAGGAACCAAGCCTTTGCCAGACAAGGTTGATGCCATCCGTGCCTACACTCGCCCGGAAACAGTTAAGCAGCTCCGTAAGTTCCTTGGAATGCTTAACTTTTACAGACGTTTCCTTCCAAATGCAGCCAAGGTCCAGGCACCGCTCAACAATCTGCTGCAGGGGAACCTAAAAGGAAAAGCTCCAGTTACCTGGACTCCAGACTCCATCAAGGCGTTTGAAGCTAGCAAGGAGAGTCTCGCTGAGGCAACCTTGCTTGCTCATCCTGATGCTGGCGCACCACTGGCCATCTTCTGCGACGCCTCCGACTTCGCTGTTGGAGCCTCCTTGCAACAGCTGATCGATGGCAGCTGGCAACCCTTGAACTTCTTCTCCAAGAAGTTGAGTCCAGCTGAAATGAAGTACGGAGCATACGACCGTGAGCTCCTGGGGATCTACTTGGCGATCAAACAATTCCGGCATATGATCGAAGGACGATCATTCACCATCTACACTGATCACAAGCCCATCACCTATGCGTTCCAGAAGAAGAGTGATCAGTGTTCTCCACGTCAATTTCGCCATCTGGAATTCATCAGTCAATTCTCAACTGACATCCGCCACGTCGCTGGAGAAGACAATGTTGTAGCAGATGCTCTATCTCGCATCTCTACAATTGAAACCATCCTGGACTACAATGCTCTTGCAGCCGCTCAACGTGACGACATGGAGCTGAAGACAATCCTGGAAGATGCAGAATCTTCCCTTCAACTAAAGCTGATCCGGATTCCTGATGCAGTTGTCTCGATTTTCTGTGACGTGTCCACTAGATCAGCACGACCTTACATCACAGAAAAATTCCGGAAAGCAGCCTTCAACACCATCCACAACCTCTCGCATCCTGGAATTAAATCTACGGTCAAGCTCGTAACACAGCGTTACGTATGGCCGTCGATTAAATCTGATTGCAGGAATTGGGCCCGCAGCTGTATCGATTGCCAGAAATCAAAGGTTTCACGTCACGTGCTATCTCCAGTAGGCAACTTCTCACCACCGTCATCTCGATTCGAGCATGTCCACCTGGACATCGTCATCATGCCATCTTCTGAGGGACATCGTTACTGCCTCACCATGGTTGACCGATTCACTAGATGGCCCGAAGCAGTACCAATGGAGAATCAGGAAGCTGAAACTGTTGCTCGAGCATTCTACAACACCTGGATTGCTCGATTTGGAACCCCGCTGAGGATCACCACCGATCAAGGACGCCAGTTTGAGTCGTACTTATTTAAGCAACTCAATCGCTTATTAGGTACAACTCATCTTCGCACAACTGCCTACCACCCATCTGCCAACGGAATGGTAGAACGCCTCCACCGACAGCTGAAAGCAGCAATCATGTGCCACCAAACCAACCGGTGGACTGAGGTGCTACCAACTGTACTGCTTGGAATTCGAGCAGCGTGGAAAGATGACATCGAAGCAACATCAGCTGACTTAGTATACGGTCAGTCTCTTCGTCTCCCTGGTGAATTCCTGGGGGACAACAACGGCAGCAGCTCCGACAATCAGTCCGTTCCAGCTGATTTTGCTGTTGCTCTTCAACAACAACTACGGAACATAAAGCCTACTGGAGGATCCCGCCATGGAGTTAGGAGAACTTTTATCTTCAAGGACCTTGCGACAACTGAGCAAGTTCTTGTAAGACACGATTCACCTAAGCAACCACGTCAGCAGCCCTACGACGGTCCCTACAAAGTCATCAAAAGGTTCGAGAAAACCTTCCTCGTAAACATCAATGGTCGTGACGTTAATGTCTCGATAGACCGTCTGAAACCAGCTTATATTTTGGCTGGCGATCCTGAGGCCAACACCCAGTCATCTCCAGGTACCAGCAGCCAGGAGGCTGCACCCACGGAGCAGTTACCACCACCAGAACGAGAGGAAGTTTCAGTACCACACTCTACAAGATCTGGCAGACGCGTACGCTTCCCTGACCGCCTGCAGGGTGGTTTTTCGTAATCGTTAACCACTAGCAGGGGGGTACTGTAGCGGCAGCACAATTTTTAGTTTAAAAATTATTCTTTTCTTTATATTAATTTCATTCTCTATTTTTTTACTATTTCTACATTAATATTGAATTTCGTATTGCTATGTAAGTTCAAGCTCAATTGGTCGCTTTCTAATTTGTATTTAATCACCTATTATTGGCCTAGGTAAACTCAATAGTTCGTTTGTCGCAAATTCAGTCCTGTCGCCAACTTAATAGGTTTTTAACGTGTTTCGTCTCGCCCTTAGTCTACTATTGCATGAATATCATTCATGCATCTTAGTTACCTTAAATTTAGTTTTAAGTAATTTTTAATATCTGTTAAATGCTTTTTAATACGTTTTCTTGCTATAAGAAGCCCCGTCTTCTTTACAGAAACTGAGTTCAATTTTCCGAGCGATTCGACCAACCCGCGTAGTAACCGAAATATTCACGAGCAACTTTTTCTTGTACGAATTTTAAAATTCACTTCCTTATTTGTTTAATGTAAATTTCTGTTGTTGTTAATTAATAAACTATTAATTAATTGAGAAATAAACTTGACACTCATTCCTAACAATCCCACAATGATATACTTGTAATCTATTAATTTTGACGATTTAATCGATACATAATTTTTTTCTAACTATAATATTAAATATTCTCTATTGTAAAATACATATGATAAAAAGTGAAATATATTTTAAATTTTGTAAATTTATATTTATAATTTATATAATATATTTTAAATAATTAATATATTTAAAAAAAAAATCATGAGGAATAGAAAAAAAATAAACATGAATTTTTTCAAAAATGTTTGTAATTTGTTTACTTTGAGTAACAAAAAAATATATAAACTAACAATAATTGAAACAACAGTTTCGGGGAAACTCTTAGAAAATTTATCTCCTTTCATTTGAGACCAAGAACATCAAAATCGGATAAAGATTGTAGGTTATAGACAATTTTGAACAGTAAAGTGTAAGAATTAGGATTCCCAGGCACTCACACATAGCTGACACTGAAACCTGGTCGCGCTTCCACAAAAATTGCAATATCTCGAAAACTATTTGAGTCTCCATCGATTTTATTTTTTTAAATAAAAGGTGAAATTATAAGGAACATTTTATTAATTGACAAGAAAACTCAAAAACCGGTCCCGCTCGGGCAAAACGGTTTCAAAAAATTTTTTTTGTTTTTTTTATGTGATAGTCAGAAGAAACATGATGTCATTCAAATTTTGTTAAATTTCATCAAAAACTTTCGGAAATATTAAGATTTAAAAAAATTATAACAAAAAAATTCAAAATGGCGTAACTTCAACAAATTTCAATATTTTCAAAAAATTTTTGGCATACTTGTTTCTAGTCCCCAATACTACAATTTCATCAAATTACAACCTAATCCAAAGACCCCATGCAAATCGCATATTTTCTGACGGAGTCTTACCCAGCTATAACATTTATTTAAGAAATTTCTTTTCCATGTAACAGATAATTTATTTAAGATTTTGTAAAAAAAATTTTTCATTTTTATTTCAAAATGGCGGCGTTATATGCAATTTTCGAAAATGCCCTTTTTCGGTGCTAAGATCGATTCCAAACTTTCTAAAACAGATAAAACCAAAAACGAAGTGACATGCTCTTCGTTAGATATTTCTTTAGGTGTGGAACCTCATAAAAGTGGAATTTTTTCCCCTTTTTTAGAGTAATTTTTTTTCCAAAATATGCAAAAAAGTTTTTTATTCAGAATTCCTCTTATAAAAAAGGGAAGTTGAAAATTTTTTAGTTTTTGAGGTTCCATTTATAGGCATGATGACGCTGAATCAAAAGTCGTTTGATTTTTTAAAATCGCTTTAGAAGAACTCGAGATATCAGTCTTACCAGATCAAAAAAAGACATTTTCAGAAAAACGCATTTAAATTTTTTGTTCATAAGTTTCGACATTTTTTTATAAAAATTATCGGATTTGTTTAAAAATCGTTACGGGGGGTTTTGGGGGTCACTGATTACGAATATGACATCATTTTTTAAAATTAAAAATGGCGGATGCAATATGGTGGACAAAGAAAAAAAATTAAACGCAAAAAAAATTAAAATAAAAATATTTTCTTTTCCACCATATTGGATCCGACATTTTGAATTTTTAAAATTTAGTATCTACACTGGAACTCTCAAGAGAGTCCGACCCAAGAGAGTCACCAGCTGAGGTCACTGCTCTTAAAGACGTCGGAGGGGTACATATGGGCGAGATCAAAATCAGCTAACGAAAAGCAGGAGCGTAAATTTTAAGTGTTCCTTTAAGGCCCTGATTATTTACATATTTAAAACCATTTTTAAGAGTCACATAAGACTCTGCGAGTGATTCTCTTGGGAGTTCCAGTGTAATTTGTAATCATCAACACGAAATATATTTTTGTTCGTCTTTCTTAAAAAATACTAATGAGAAAACATTTAAATCATTCGATTGCTTATCCGCATACAAAAACATCTTTGACATGGCGAAGAATAAAAATTTAAAACTTTTGTTTTATTTCGAATTTAGCAATAATATTTTAGGAGAGTATTCTTTACACTATAAGAAATCCGAAAATAAAAACAAAAGAAAATCAATTTTATTTGACATTTTGAACTGTAATGTCCCCTTAAAAAAGGCTATACTAAAAAATGGGTTTAAAAAATGTCATAAAACAGGGACTAGCAACAAGAAACCCTTATAAAGCTGGTCGTCCCAAGACAAACCGGATGTGACAATCCTTAGAAAACGAGAAAGTATTTTAAGCATTTTAGATGTTTTATTATTGTATTTCTTTGCTGTGGAGTAAAAATATTTTACCAAACAAATTTAAAGTAAAAACCAAAAACATTTTATACAACTCAATCGTTTCTAACAATGCATATTTACCATTGTTATAAAAAGATTTTTGAAACTTTATAAAACCTAAAAAATTTTCTTTTTTTTAAAAATAACTTATTTATACTAAAAAGAAATGTTTCAATTTGTTTAAATTAAATGAAATAAACCTTTTTATTAGTTCAAGTGTTTTAGTAAATAAACAAGAAAAAAATGTAAAAATGTTCTTAAAGATAAAAAAATTTAAACTTCTTAAAATAGTTAATGCATTGTTATTAAATAGAAAAACATCTAACTTTTTTTGAAAAATCAATTTCGAAATAAACATTGAAATTTTTTCTACATTATTAAGATAATTTTCGAAATGTCTATAAGTAAAATATTGAAACTTATTAGAAAAAAATCTAAATTCGTCCAAAAATCAATTTCGAAATAAAAGGTGAAATATTTTCTAAATCTTTTGTTATAATTCTTATTTTTTGTTGAAAATATTCGAACAGAGTTAGAAAAATTTCTAATACTTTACGAAAATCACTTCTTTCTACCAACTTTTCGAAATATTTCTTAAGAGTTTAGAAATTATTTGCGGCTGTCAATGTCCTTGGCAGAAATAAATTTTAGACAGATAAGATAGTAGTTATCATCAAATGGTAGAACCTCCTTAACATAAAGGTGCCGATAACCCGAAATGACAGTCATTTTTTAAAAAGACCAACACATGATATGATACAGGATTTTAGTTAAACAGGAACGATCGCGCGCTATAGCGCGCGTGTTATCGTTCTCAACTAATTTAATATTACATGTTTAATAAAATTATTAAATTAAATAATTATTTTACGGTCAATATAATAGATTTAAACTAAATATATTGACATGTATATTTTCGGAAAAAATATTTTATTTCATTGTTGCATAAGAAAACGTACAAATTCAATGTTGAAACCGTACATAGATTAAAAAGAAATTTGTTAAAGATTTTAACATATGCTAAATAAAAAATAAAAAATAATGAAAAAAATAATCTTGAAAAAATAAAAAATAATAATAAATAATATTTTTGATAGACAACATTATTTATGTACAATGGTCTGTACTACAATTAAGGGGCTGGATGCAATAATATGTTACGCGCCATGTTAAGTGAATGGCGCGTAACACATTACAGCATCCAGCCCCTCAATTGTTCTACTTGCTTTCGGATTTTTATAATTAGAAAATTGATATCCATTTCAAATTTTTACTTGATGAGACAATGTCGTTTTCATGTTTCAAACTTAATTTTGTTCACCTCAGTAATGTAGAAGAACCAAAAGTTATTTTACATTTTTTATATATAGAATCAAATCAAAATAAATACATTTAATAATTTGGATTAATAATCTCAATGAAAGTTAATTCAACTGTATATTTTGTTATTTAATTGATTATTTTAATGTAACCTAAAAATGAAATCAGTTTTTAAAGAAAATTCTTCTAAAAAAATAACAATAATAACATTTTTTCAGTATTCAAATAAATGTTTTTTATTATAATATTTTTTTGTGAAGAAAAGAAAGTTTAATGTTATTCTAACATTTTTATAATGAGATTATCAATCTTATTGTTAATCCTTTTTCAAGATGTTTAACAATAGTTAAATTTTATAATGTTATAACATAACGAATAAAAATTTTTTTTTAAACTTAAGGGGTAATAAAAACCTTATAAGCACGAAATGGTTGGTTATTTTCTTAATTTTACTGGAGGGAAACAAATTTACTTATCAGAATTCTATTTAGCATAAATATTTCTACTAATTTTGTATTTCAAAAAAATATTTTGTTAAATACTTTAAATACAAAATTTCGTATCTTTTCCTATTTTCACATAACTGTCGACAATCTATTGCTGAAATAATTTTCCACCTTTTAAAAATACATTGTTGTCTCTAGAAGAGAAAACAATGTCTTATGTATGCAGCTCTTAGTGCACGTTTATTTGTGTTAGCTCTGGCCCGATTTTTGTCCCAAACTCTTATGCCATGTGGATAAAATAAAGTATATATGACGGATTCCACGTCAAGTGGCCTGGGTCAAAAATTTACCTGGAATACTTGAAAAATTTGTAGTTTTTTTAAAACAAAACGAAAAGACAAATAAAAACCGCACAAGTGCGAGTAGAACTCGTACTAACACCCAGGGTTCCGTACCCTCTTATAAAACTTCTACTTTTTTGCTAAAATAATGAATGAATAATTTTTCAAGATAAATTATAACTATTTCTACATTTTTCTACTATTTTCTACATTTTAAAGAGATTTAAAATTAGTCCACCATTTTGCTTCCGCCATTCAAAATTTTTTAACTCCAATCAAAATCTGACTTCGAATTTGTATTAAGCGACCCATGAAACGTTTAAAAAAGTTTAGTTCAATTTTTTTCCATGGATTTTGTAATTTTTATTAAGGATATTATTTGTCGATTTGTGATTTTGTTGTTGACTTTCTTCGCTTGTAATAAAGCCGCCATATTGGATTTTCAAAAACGCCCATCTGCAATTAAATATATACAAATAATATTAACAAAAAATTAAATTTATACTTACATGTATTTTAATACTCTCATATGTTTAACGTATGTAATATACTTTAACTTCTTTTAAATGCACAAAAAAACAAAACCACAAAATTCACAATCAACACTTTTTAAAAGAAAAATCACTCGGCAAATAATAGCCAATACTACTTATCAAAATAATACACGTCTCACACTTTCCAAACGACCGACAGTTGCTAAGACTTGTAACAATTTATAATTTTCCGCACCAACCAAAAACTATGTGTTTCACACTGAGGTGAAGTTACATGGCTGTAGAGAACAAACAATTCTTTGGAAAAAAGATGCGCGTTTTTTGCTAATAATTTAATAGTATATTTCGCCTACAGTTTGTTTCAAAAAAAGTACTCATTCAAAAATTAGCAACTGCTAGCACAAGTTACGAACGATATTTTTCATAACAAGGTGCAAAAAAGTGCCCTTTTTTGCACCGCGTTATGAAAATTAATTATAATTTTTTAATTTTGTTTTAAATGAAAACGAAAATTTTTAAGTGTTAGAGCACCATCATTACAAAATTCAGCCAATGAGGATCACTCATTATAATTTCATTATAAACTCAACCAATGAGAAAAAACTTATACACTTGAAGTTGGCTGCTTTGACTCTAGTACGTAAAATGTCGTCACGATTATCCAATCAAAATAAAACATTTTGAAAAACAGCCAATCAAGAAAAAGTTCTACACTTGAAGTTAGTCGATCTTACTCATCTCGTTTTTAGAAAAGGACTCGTTTTTAGAAAAGGACAAGATAGTAAATCACAAAATGTTATGACAACACTGCAGAAAAATAAAACAATTTTTTTAACGAATCCACGCTTATTTGTCGCTTTTTGAAGACCTTAAAAATGATTTTTTTTATTTATTCAATGCAAATTTTCTTTATTATGCTCTCAGCTATTACACAAATTCATATATGTGACGCGACACGAGAAAAGGGACCTATCGCCTCAAAAAAGAATTTTATAGGGGGAGCGTTTAAAGTAACGCCATAAGCAGAAAACCCGTATATTTACGAGGACACGTTCAACTTTCAGGCTTTATATTATTAAAACTATTTCAGATTTTTAACTTTTGATTTTTTTACGTGAAAGAGCAACTCAAAATCTATGGAATGCGACTAAAAACTCAAAAATGATTTTTTTATCGATAGGTCCCTTTTCTCGTGTCGCGTCACATATTTGTTTCAATATTAATACCAAAACTGCGTAATGTCAACAAACACGACTTGCAATACTTAGATCAGTATCGTCTGTTTGCCGTCGAGGTTTAAATAATGGTGTCCACAACTAGTGTTCCCACAACCTGCGCACTTTTCCTTCCACTGGAAATTAGTATAAGAAAAATTTTGTCAGACCTGTGGGACTGAATGCTGACTTTTATTACTTATTGTAAAAATGAGGTGAAAATAAAAAATGTTCACGGAGAGAAGGGCGTAATCAGATTACTTGCGCAGTTAAATGTACTAAACAGAATAGTCGATTTTGTACTGACTAAACTTGTAATAGGATTTACTAAACAGGCGTTTAGTCATTGTAACTACTCAGGAAAAGTTAATTCAACTGCACAGAAATTCAAATGGTCTAACTTGTTCAGTAAAATGTAAACAATTAAAATATTGTTTTCTACATTTAATTTTGCAATAATTTCAAAAATAGTAGAAACGCAACGTAAAATTTTTATATTTTAATAGAAAATAAAAACATAGTTATCACAAAAATTTCGAGTAGTTAATTTGCATATTTTTAAAAGGTTATGTTAATTTTTTCTGTAATCACTACAGGTATTATTTTTTTAAATTAAATATATAGAAAATTGCATTACTATTGGTAAACAAATGTTTGACAATAATAGAAATTACTTCTGTACTACTGATGTTATTATAATTATTATTACTTGCATTGAATAAGTATCATATAATTATTATTAAATAGTAAACAAAAATTTTTGTTATTTTGCCTTTAGCCTCAAGCGATGTAGGCTGTAACCACTGCCCTCACGAGTCCAACCCAATGACCGGTAGGGGACAAGCCTTTCGACGAGTCCCCGCGGGCATCCGGTCCCCATTGTCCCGTTTAGTACTCTGGTATGAGTACCGATTGTCGTTATTCCCTCTAACAGCGTTTCATTCAATTTCTATCCTCAAAAAATCAGTTTTCACAATTCCGACATTTTGAAAAAAACAGTGAATTGTGCAGTGTTCTGTGACTTTAACTTAGCATTCAGTGTCTTCGACAACATAGTTTAGTGAAATCGACAAAACGAAACTAAATTATGTTTTTTAAATGTAACTGAATATTTAGTTATTATTACTATTACTGATTTACTGATCATGTAAAGTAGAATTAACTACAATTTATCTCTCTGTGTGGTTTATCTACAAATTGTTTATCCTAATTAAATTATGAATCAGTAAGGGAGACTGGGGTAGACGCGCTCACTAGCGATTTGATACTATGAAATCAATTTAAAATGGAGATATTGGCACTGTGAATAGATCTTAACATTCAACATATGTTAGCGAACTTTCGTTTAGTTTCCTGAATTCAACATAGAATCAGAAGCAGTCAAGTCTTTTTAAAGGTGTCAGAAAACAAAATGTTCTTTGGATTTTTAAGTTTTTCGATAATTAATTTTTAGTCTTAAGTTATTTGGCTAGGTTTTTTGATACAATTAAATGTTTTTTTAAGTACATATGGGCAATTCCACGAGAGATTTCAGTCGACCATTTAAAATCGGCCAAAAATATTTTTTTTGTATTCTGCATTGACAAAAAACAGATACGTATTTTGTTATTTTTTATTGTTAAAAACCAAATTATTGAGTTATGAATTTTCAAAATTTTGGACCTGTAGTTGGAGATCTTCATTCAGTAGCTTACACTAAGAGAAAAAGTTTATTTTACTTAACGTTACGATAAAATAGTTTCGTTGATTTAAATGTGCGTCACTTGCTTTCAATCAAACTACATGCAAAATAAAAATTTAATATTATTGATTAAAAAAAATATTTAAAAAATAAAAAAAATTAAAAATAAAAAAACAAAAAGTATTTAAAAAATTTTTAAAAGTGTCTTTTTTGCAAGTCGACCTCCTCGTGGTAAGAGCTGGGCAACTTCAATAAAATTCTGTTGACGGCTGACGGACGTAGAGGATAAACATGACATTATTCTGAAGTGAAATACGTAATCAGCATCCTCAAAAACACCTGAATGACAATTTTTAAGCAAATATAATTACTTTTTCAAAAATATGTCCGCCATATTGGATACGCCATTTCGAATTTTAAAAAATTAACATGATATTCGTAATCAGCGACCCCAAAAACCTCCGAGTAACCATTTTCAAGCAAATCTAATACCTTTTGAAAAAAATTATTCGAAATTTTTTTCGGCCTTTTGGATTTTTGAAACATGGCCATTTTCATATGCGCCATCTTGAATTTAAAAAAAATAATTATATATTTTTATAGGAGAGGATTCGAGGACGCGATATTTTGTGCTTTTGAGATTATATTCTTTAGTTTTCCATGTCAAAATAATTATTGGAAAAAAAAATTTCTTAAAAAAGTGTGTTTTTTGTAATAAAATTGTTAAAACTTTTTTGTTATAATTGTAAATAAATTTTGGCCTCATATTCCGAAAGAGCGATAAATTTTACGTAGGAACTGGTATTTTCCAAATTTTTAAACTAATTATTTCATACAAAATAAGAGTAGTTTTGGTAGAAATGAAAAAGTTAGCTGTTTCTCCACTAATGTTGTTTCTAACAGTTTAGATAAATAATTTTATGCTTCATTACTTATCTGTAGGTTATATTATATTATTTTAAAGTGATTTCAATGATATGCAGTAACGCAATATAAAAATAAACGTTTATTTTTAAAAGAAAATAAAGTATTAATTTGTTAACTTTGGTTGAAAATAAATTATTGAAACAATTGAATATTTCAAAGTTTGTATGTAAGGCTATCTTGAGGAAATATTTCCCTTTAATTTAACACAAAACACACTCAATTAGATTAAAAATTGTACGTTGTTTTTTTTTGAAAAGTTAATTGTAAAAAAATCCCCTTGTGAGGTTTGCACATGATTTAAAAAAAAGATTAACAACTCACTGAACGCATCAGGCCCATTCCGGAACTTTATGGCCGAACGGTCACTAAGTTTTAAAATTAAAATTTAGAATAAAATAATTTCATGCATAATACACTGAAAGAAATTTCCTCGTAGAAAATTCGAAATCTTGTGTTATATTTTAATAAAGGAGAAGAGTTTTAGTTGTGGACACCGGCGCAGAACTTTTGACAGAAATGAGATTTGTCAATTCTGATAAATATTACGTGTGCTATGACCGAACATAGTTTCTTATGTGAATACAAAAGTTATTAGACACCTATGCTTTTTACTATATATATAAAACCGCTGCCAAGTTATATCTTCTTGTAAATCTGTTTGTGTTCATTTCATGAGCACTGTGCTTCCTCATAAAGATAATAATAATAGAAATATATATGTTAGTTAAATAAATATTAATATAAAATTAATTAATTAATTTAATTTTTTAAACAGTTGATTGGTATTCAGCCAATTTCATTGAAAGTTGATTATTATTTAAAAATTTTTTTTTTAATTGAATATATTTTTTTTAAGTAATATTAATTGAAAACAAATAATTTTTCAATGACATTGTTTCCAAGACGTACCACGTGGAGGTACGTTGATTGATTCAATTTTTTAATCAATGTATTTTTAATTAATTTATAAGATGGTTTTAATATTTTAACAGTTAAAGAAAAACTCTTAAATAAAAAATTCAGAAAATGATATTTTCGACCATTTTTTGATATTTAAAATACCAATAAACCGCTGCCAAGTTATATCTTCATGTAAATCTGTTTGTGTTCATTTCATGAGCACTGTGCTTCCTCATAAAGATAATAATAATAGAAATATATATATATATATTAGTTAAATAAATATTAATATAAAATTAATTAATTAATTAATTTAATTTTTTAAACAGTTGATTGGTATTCAGCCAATTTCATTAAAAGTTGACTATTATTTTAAAAAAATTTTTTTAATTGAATATATATTTTTTTAAGTAATATTAATTGAAAACAAATAATTTTTCAATGACATTGTTTCCAAGACGTACCACGTGGAGGTACGTTGATTGATTCAATTTTTTAATCAATGTATTTTTAATTAATTTATAAGATGGTTATAATATTTTAACAGTTAAAAAAAACTCTTAAATAAAAAATTCAGAAAATGATATTTTCAACCATTTTTTGATATTTAAAATACCAATAATATCATAATTTCTTACCAAATCAGGTTGAAAAATATATCAATCGAAGCGTTTTTTAATGCTCTTTAAGTTGCTAATAATAGTTTTAAAGTTACTTCTACATTTTTCAACATAATTTTCAAAAAAGTCTTATTTTCCAAAATTTTTGATTTTTAAAAGTTTAATATCTCCGATAAATATGGACGAAAAATGTTCAATTAGGGATTAAAAGATGCGTCTAAAAAAACTCTACAAAACTAAATACAAAACTAAACTTCTACATTTTTTAACAAAATTTTTAAAAAAGTCTTATTTTCCAAAATTTATGATTTTTAAAAGTTTAATATCTCCTGTTAATATGGACGAAAAATGTTCAATTAGGGCTCAAAAGATGCGTGTGAAAAAACTCTACAAAACTAAAGAAAAAGATTTATAAGTGTCCTAACATTTTTTTAAGTTATGTCCAAAAACGTTTTTTTACAAAATGAAAAATGCAAAAAAAATAGTTAAACTTCATGAATCGGGCTGAAAATACTCTCATTTTATGTCCCCTGGGGAGACCTACAATTTAAAAAAAAATTGAGGCCTTTAGCTCTTTCTCGTTCTGAAATTTTGAGGCAAATGTAATGTTAGTACAAACACACACACACACATCGGGACAAATTTTTAAAATCCGTTTTTTGGACTTCGGAAGTCAAAATACGTCGAAATTTTTTTTTATTTATTTAGAAGATTTATAGGGGGAGTTCCTGTGCATATATAAAGTACTAAAGTATTAGGCATAATAAAAAAATGTATAAATATGTCGAAAAATGACAATCCAAAATTTTGCTAATACAAAGCTTCCTTTATGAGGAAGCAATTACTTTTTCGACACGTTGAATATAACAGAAATGTATTTTCAAATATATTAAACGTTTAACAAATCGAAGTAAATTATTAAAAATGATTAGTTTAATGCATATTTAGACAGTAAATATGTTATATTTTGCGATTCAATCCCAAGTGTCACAACAATGTTCACAAGCAAAATGTTTTTCATGGCGATTTAAAAATATGGTAAAGTTTGTTTGTTTGACTATTATTCTTGACTTAGTGATGCATTTGATCGACACCCTACAATAATTTCATGAAACTTCTTTTGTTAACGTTTTGACAATTGAGAAATTTGGTTATTTTACATCACAAAAATTAGATTATCATTTTTTCGATATAATTAGAAGTTTTCACCAAGATTTTTATATTGTATTATTAAAATAAAATTTTATTAAAAAATATTGATTTATTATTGTCAAAGAATAAATCAATGACATAATTAATATTTAACGTACCTTTCTACTTTCCATTAGAGAAGTAATTGTTGAAAATATTGACAAGTAATTGCCGTTTACTTTAAATTTTATGTAAATATAAAGCTCAAATTAGTATTTTTAATATAATAATATAATTAATTAATTAGAATTTATTCAATCATTTTTATTTAATATTTAAATTTTTTTAATTTATTAGAATTAATTTTGTTAAACAGAATTTTTCCCCTATAAAGGGTTTACTTTCCAATTATAATATATGATTTATATTTATTTAATTAATTCTATTTTAAAGGAATTTGTTTTCAAATTAGTTAATTCAAGTACCTATTTAACATTTTAAATTGTCAATAAAATTTTATTAATTTTAGATTAATTTTTTGGAAGATAATAATTTATTTTGCAAAGCATGAAGAATTAAGAACAAATGTGGGTGATTTTCAAATAACTGTGATTTTTTTGAATAAGACATTTTTCTGCTAAAATAGTGAACCAAATTTGAAATTTATTACATATTCCAGTACATTTTTGTTATTAAAGTATATGTTCAAATAAAAACTACAAGATTTTAAATATTTCTAAAGTTACGATGGAAAACGCAAAGAAAATGCAAAAGTTACATGCCACGGACCTGACATTTTTCCGCGGTCCTGACATGTGTGTCACAATTAAAACACGTAAAGAAATAAAAAATCGAATAAATATTTTCTTTTCAATGTTCGCACTTCAAAATAATACCAGTAGAAGTCAATTAAACATAAAATTGAGTAATAAAATCACGATGACGTTAACATGTGTTGGTAGAAAGTAATTAACAATTTAAAACATGAAAAAAGTGCTCGTGTACGTAGAATATCATTGTAATAAAAATATTTTTATATGTAAAACATCTGGTTAGATTTGGCCTACAAAGTACTTAAAAGATAGTTTTAATATTTGCTTACGTGAAAATTTCAGAACAAAATTTAAAAAAACGTATGCCACGGACCTGACATTTTAACCCTATTTTCTTAATTTTAACTATGATAATGTTAATGTAAACAAACTGAATATTAAGTATCTTTAAGAAGAGACTTCTATTAAGTGATTTATGAAGTGAGTGGCAAAAATAATAATTTTATTAGTCATTTATCTATGAGGACATGCAAATATGACAGTTATTTGAAAATCACCCATATAAGTTATTTGAAGTAAGATGCTACTTAAATTACCTACTTAAAGATTCTAAGAAAACCCTGAAATCTTTTTGATTGGACCAATTACTTATGCACATACGTTCTTGAATTAGGTCGTTTCCTAAACGATTTCAGTGTTTTTTATTGTCAACTAAAATCACTAAAATAATCTTTCTGACGACAATGACGATGCTTGAATAGCAAGTAAATTTCGTGCCATCCGTGCTAAATTAGGAAAACGATTTTGATTTTGTTTCCACCACAAAATAATGTCTGTTTTTGAATCAGCTGTTTTTTCTTTGCAATAATCGTTGATTTCTTTTTCCAGTTATTTTGTTTTTGATTGTAAGACGGCATTGTTCTTTTGGATTTTTTAGTTTACTCTTACAATGAATAAAAAATTAGGATATACTTCCGAAAACAACCCCCGCCCGATTTTAATGAAACTTCGTATACTTACGTAATTTTGTGCGCTGATTACGAAAATCATAGTGAAAATTGGCGCAAATTTGATTTTTATGGTGAAAACCATAAAAACACCATAAAATTGTGGTTTTTTGCGTTTTACTTCTAAGAATCGCAAAATAGTAAAAAATGTTATATATAAAAGTTGTAGATCTCTACAAAATACAACTTTAATGTTCTATACATTTTTTTGAAAAACTGTCAAATTTTCGAGAAAAATGCAAAAAACTTAAAAATACTATGTAAATTAGGTAATTTCTAATATTTTGATATTTCGCTTATCCATATTGCATAAGTAATATCGATGTTTAAAAACATATCGTTATCGAAAATAAATATCGATATATCGTAAAAAAGATATCGCGCATGCGCAGAAAACGATATCCCATCACTAGGAGGATGATTGACACATAATAGAACTATAAGTTGGGAAGATACAAATAATTGTTCATTGAAACCTCTACTTACCTCTACGTTCATTACTTACCTCTACCTCTAATAACATTAATAATATAGCATACATTGTTACACGTTCTGACAGTCGGCACAGTCAAAAGTCATTTAACATACATTGTACATTAAAAAGCTTACTGATCTCAGGTCATTTTATTGAGTAAAGTATCAATAAGATCTTAATAAGATAATCTTAATAAGAATAAGATCTTTTGTTAAAAATGGACGAAGACTTAAATATTTTTAGGTTAAGTTCGATTCTGCAAAGCCGGCAAACAACTCTTGCTTGGCTACGCACGGTCGAACTTATACCAAAAGACAGATTTTGCCGCAAGCATAAAAAAATATGACTTGCAACGAAAATAAACTTGTGTGCGGGATTTTCGTATGCAAAAAGTCGGGTTCGGAGCACAATGTAACTGTTGCAGAAAACACTTGGTTTGAGAGATGCCATATTTCTGCATCAAGTTGCATTCTGCTCACCTACTGTTTTGCTGTACAATCTAATTTTGAGAAAACAATAAGAGAAGGTAGCATCGTAAAGGGACAAAAAATGTCTTCGGAAACGGTGGCAGACAGATTCTCTTACTGTCGCGAGGTCTGCATGGTAGCTCTTGACAAGGAATTGCAGACAGAAGGTCCAATCGGAGGTGTCGGAGAAGCGATTTAGATCGACGAATGTAAAATCGGCCGCCGAAAATTTGAAAGAGGGCGTGTGGTTTAAGGTTCCTGGATTCTCGGAATGATTCACAGAGGCCATCCACATAATTATCGGTTAGAAATCTGTCCCGACAACAAACGTGATCAAAATACTTTGATTGCGCTTATAAAAAAACACGTAGCTGTTCGGACAGAAATTCACACCGATTGCTGGAAAGGCTATCTGAATTTAACAGACCACGGCTATGTGCATGGCACTGTGAACCATTCTGAAGAATTTGTAAACCAGGAAACCGGAGCCCACACTCAAAACATCGAGTCTTCTTGGCGGTGGATGCGGCGGTTTTTATCTCGTGGTGGCATCCGAAAGAGCAATCTTGCAGACCATCTGTGTGAATTTTTGTGGCGTCGGAGAGTTAAAAAACTAAAGAATAACCCTTTCAAACAATTGTTAACGGACATTAAAGTCTAGTACCCCGGCCACAAAAATTAGCACCATTAAATTGAGATTTTTCTCAAAACAATCAGCCCTTTTCAGGGCTATTAAAAACAAGATTACGCAACAATCAGCCATTTTCAGGGCTATTAAAAACAAGATTTCGCAACACTCAGCCCTTTTCAGGGCAATTAAAAACAAGATTTCGCAACAATCAGCCCTTTTCACGGCTATTAAAAACAAGATTTCGCAACAATCAGCCCTTTTCAGGGCTATTAAAAACAAGATTTCGCAACAATCAGCCCTTTTCAGGGCTATTAAAAACAAGATTTCGCAACAATCAGCCCTTTTCAGGGCTATTAAAAACAAGATTTCGCAACAATCAGCCCTTTTCAGGGCTATTAAGAACAAGATTTAGCAACAATCAGCCCTTTTCGTTTTTTTCCGTTAGAGGGGGGTTGGTTTCTGGGTTCGGTAGCTTCTGGTACCAACTAGAAAACCACATTGGGGGGTTGGTTTCTGGGTTCGGTAGCTTCTAGTACCAACTAGAAAACCACTTTGACTCCCTTTTTGTACAAGAAATAAGCGAGGCACTAGCGAAAGCGGGCTTCGCCCGCTATAGTGTGGTTTCTCCATGGGTCACCATAAAAAATGAATTTTCAAGATCCGTTGGAGGGGGGTTGGTTTCTGGGTTCGGTAGCTTCTGGTACCAACTAGAAAACCACTTTGACTCCCTTTTTGTACAAGAAATAAGCGGGTCACTAGCGAAAGCGGGCTTCGCCCGCTTTCGTGTGGTTTCTCCATAGGTCACCATAAAATTGTGTTTTCAAGATCCGTTGGAGGGGGGTTGGTTTCTGGGTTCAGTAGCTTCTGGTACCAACTAGAAAACCTCTTTGACTCCCTTTTTGTACAAGAAATAAGCGAGGCAGTAGCGAAAGCGGGCTTCGCCCGCTTTAGTGTGGTTTCTCCATGGGTCACCATAAAAAATGTATTTTCAAGATCCGTTGGAGGGGGGTTGGTTTCGGGGTTCGGTAGCTTCTGGTACCAACTAGAAAACCACTTTGACTCCCTTTTTGTACAAGAAATAAGCGAGTCACTAGCGAAAGCGGGCTTCGCCTGCTTTCGTGTGGTTTCTCCATGGGTCACCATAAAATTGTGTTTTCAAGATCCGTTGGTAGGGGGGTTGGTTTCTGGGTTCGGTAGCTTCTGGTACCAACTAGAAAACCACTTTGACTCCCTTTTTGTACAAGAAATAAGCGAGTCACTAGCGAAAGCGGGCTTCGCCCGCTTTCGTGTGGTTTCTCCATGGGTCACCATAAAATTGTGTTTTCAAGATCCGTTGGAGGGGGGTTGGTTTCTGTGTTCGGTAGCTTCTGGTACCAACTAGAAAACCACTTTGACTCCCTTTTTGTACAAGAAATAAGCGAGGCACTAGCGAAAGCGGGCTTCGCCCGCTTTAGTGTGGTTTCTCCATGGGTCACCATAAAAAATGTATTTTCCAGATCCGTTGGAGGGGGGTTGGTTTCTGGGTTCGGTAGCTTCTGGTACCAACAAGAAAACCACTTTGACTCCCTTTTTGTACAAGAAATAAGCGGGTCACCAGCGAAAGCGGGCTTCGCCCGCTTTCGTGTGGTTTCTCCATGGGTCACCATAAAATTGTGTTTTCAAGATCCGTTGGAGGGGGGTTGGTTTCTGGGTTCATTAGCTTCTGGTACCAACTAGAAAACCACTTTGACTCCCTTTTTGTACAAGAAATAAGCGAGGCACTAGCGAAAGCGGGCCTCGCCCGCTTTCGTGTTGTTTCTCTATGGGTCACCATAAAATTGTGTTTTCAAGATCCGTTGAAGGGGGGTTGGTTTCTGGGTTCGGTAGCTTCTGGTACCAACTAGAAAACCACTTTGACTCCCTTTTTGTACAAGAAATAAGCGAGGCACTAGCGAAAGCGGGCCTCGCCCGCTTTCGTGTTGTTTCTCTATGGGTCACCATAAAATTGTGTTTTCAAGATCCGTTGAAGGGGGGTTGGTTTCTGGGTTCGGTAGCTTCTGGTACCAACTAGAAAACCACTTTGACTCCCTTTTTGTACAAGAAATAAGCGGGTCACTAGCGAAAGCGGGCTTCGCCTGCTTTCGTGTGGTTTCTCCATGGGTCACCATAAAATTGTGTTTTCAAGATCCGTTGGTAGGGGGGTTGGTTTCTGGGTTCGGTAGCTTCTGGTACCAACTAGAAAACCACTTTGACTCCCTTTTTGTACAAGAAATAAGCGAGGCGCTAGCGAAAGCGGGCTTCGCCCGCTTTCGTGTGGTTTCTCCATGGGTCACCATAAAATTGTGTTTTCAAGATCCGTTGAAGGGGGGTTGGTTTCTGGGTTCAGTAGCTTCTGGTACCAACTAGAAAACCACTTTGACTCCCTTTTTGTACAAGAAATAAGCGAGGCACTAGCCAAAGCGGGCCTCGCCCGCTTTCGTGTTGTTTCTCTATGGGTCACCATAAAAAATGTATTTTCAAGATCCGTTGGAGGGGGGTTGGTTTCTGGGTTCGGTAGCTTCTGGTACCAACTAGAAAACCACTTTGACTCCCTTTTTGTACAAGAAATAAGCGAGTCACTAGCGAAAGCGGGCTTCGCCCGCTTTCGTGTGGTTTCTCCATGGGTCACCATAAAATTGTGTTTTCAAGATCCGTTGGAGGGGGGTTGGTTTCTGGGTTCGGTAGCTTCTGGTACCAACTAGAAAACCACTTTGACTCCCTTTTTGTACAAGAAATAAGCGAGGCACTAGTAAAAGCGGGCTTCGCCCGCTTTCGTGTGGTTTCTCTATGGGTCACCATAAAAAATGTATTTTCAAGATCCGTTGGAGGGGGGTTGGTTTCTGGGTTCGGTAGCTTCTGGTACCAACTAGAAAACCACTTTGACTCCCTTTTTGTACAAGAAATAAGCGAGGCACTAGTAAAAGCGGGCTTCGCCCGCTTTCGTGTGGTTTCTCCATGGGTCACCATAAAAAATGTATTTTCAAGATCCGTTGGAGGGGGGTTGGTTTCTGGGTTCGGTAGCTTCTGGTACCAACTAGAAAATCACTTTGACTCCCTTTTTGTACAAGAAATAAGCGAGGCACTAGCGAAAGCGGGCTTCGCCCGCTTTAGTGTGGTTTCTCCATGGGTCACCATAAAAAATGTGTTTTCAAGATCCGTTGGAGGAGGGTTGGTTTCTGGGTTCGGTAGCTTCTGGTACCAACTAGAAAACCACTTTGACTCCCTTTTTGTACAAGAAATAAGCGAGTCACTAGCGAAAGCGGGCTTCGCCCGCTTTCGTGTGGTTTCTCCATGGGTCACCATAAAATTGTGTTTTCAAGATCCGTTGGAGGGGGGTTGGTTTCTGTGTTCGGTAGCTTCTGGTACCAACTAGAAAACCACTTTGACTCCCTTTTTGTACAAGAAATAAGCGAGGCACTAGCGAAAGCGGGCTTCGCCCGCTTTAGTGTGGTTTCTCCATGGGTCACCATAAAAAATGTATTTTCCAGATCCGTTGGAGGGGGGTTGGTTTCTGGGTTCGGTAGCTTCTGGTACCAACAAGAAAACCACTTTGACTCCCTTTTTGTACAAGAAATAAGCGGGTCACCAGCGAAAGCGGGCTTCGCCCGCTTTCGTGTGGTTTCTCCATGGGTCACCATAAAATTGTGTTTTCAAGATCCGTTGGAGGGGGGTTGGTTTCTGGGTTCGGTAGCTTCTGGTACCAACTAGAAAACCTCTTTGACTCCCTTTTTGTACAAGAAATAAGCGAGTCACTAGCGAAAGCGGGCTTCGCCCGCTTTCGTGTGGTTTCTCCATGGGGCACAATAAAATTGTGTTTTCAAGATCCGTTGGAGGGGGGTTGGTTTCTGGGTTCGGTAGCTTCTGGTACCAACTAGAAAACCACTTTGACTCCCTTTTTGTACAAGAAATAAGCGAGTCACTAGCGAAAGCGGGCTTCGCCCGCTTTCGTGTGGTTTCTCCATGGGTCACCATAAAATTGTGTTTTCAAGATCCGTTGGAGGGGGTTGGTTTCTGGGTTCGGTAGCTTCTGGTACCAACTAGAAAACCACTTTGACTCCCTTTTTGTACAAGAAATAAGCGAGGCACTAGTGAAAGCGGGCTTCGCCCGCTTTCGTGTGGTTTCTCCACGGGTCACCATAAAAAATGTATTTTCAAGATCCGTTGGAGGGGGGTTGGTTTCTGGGTTCGGTAGCTTCTGGTACCAACTAGAAAATCACTGTGACTCCCTTTTTGTACAAGAAATAAAAAGGAAAGCATGTGGAGAAGAATGAATGGATTGGAAAAATTTATAAAGGAAGTAAATGAGGGATCTGAGAAAATTGAGGAAAGTGAATATGAGAGTGTAAAGTGGAAAGTGAGAGATTTGTCAAGACGAGTAGATGTGGTGGAAAAGGAAAAAAGGAGTGTATTTGGGTGGATGGGGTAAAGTATGTTGTGAGAGAGGATACGGGAGGTGTGATGGAAGCGTGTAAAGTGTGATAGACAGGGATAGACTGGGAATGAGTTGAGAAGATTTTGCTTAGATGGATGGATGGATGGGTAAAAGTGGATGTCTGAAGGGTGTAAGAGAGGTGAAAAAGGAGTAGAAGGTTTTTTGAAAAAGGGTGGGCGAATTGGGTTGAAGCCAGCATGGGCATAGAAGGAACTGGAAACGGAAGCCCGGCACTGGCGATTTGTAAGGTTGAGAGCGTGGAGAGAGTTGTATGTAGGTTGAGTTGCGTTTAGGTTAAGTTGTATGAAGAGAATGTTTAGTTGTAAGGATTGTTGTAAATATAGGTTAAGATTATTATGTATGTATTTGGGAGTCTCGAACCCTACCTATTGTAGGGAGAGTAAATAAATAAATATATATAACATTTTTTACTATTTTGCGATTCTTAGAAGTAAAACGCAAAAAACCACAATTTTATGGTGTTTTTATGGTTTTCACCATAAAAATCAAATTTGCGCCAATTTTCACTATGATTTTCGTAATCAGCGCACAAAATTACGTAAGTATACGAAGTTTTATTAAAATCGGGCGGGGGTTGTTTTCGGAAGTACACCCAAAAATTAATATCACTATCGTCCGAGTCAACATCAGAAATTTGAAAAATTTCTGTTTCATCGTTACTACTGTTTCTCTGTTTTAGAATGAAGTAGATTTTCTTGAACATTTTGTAAAATTTTGATACTGAATTTTTGAACATTTCTCTCCCTTACTCTAATTGGAAGAAAGTTTCTATTTTATGTCTTGGATACAAAACTAAAATTGCACAGTAAATCCAATTGAATTTATTGTAATGCTTCAATAATTTTTCTCCTGACGCAAAAAGAGTGTTTCGCAATTTTTCATTGATAAAACAACGATCAAGTTCATCGAATTTTTTATCCTATTTTTAATTTGATCCAGGAGTAAATTGAATCCAATGATTACCAGCGGAATTGTGACTTAATTACACACTGAAAGAAAAAAATTGAAGGTACAGGCATAATTAAGGTTATATTATCCATTTAGTATTGCTGGAATAGATTAATAGAAACAGCCCAACAGTTAGGGTATTTCAACCATACCAAGTAGACGCACATTTCTAAAGAGTACTAACATCTTAACCAGATATCACATTAGTTTCGTTCGCACACAAATAGGTGCGTGTGATTCTAACCATGAAGTATAGTATAAGGAGACCATGTAAATTTTGTATTAAAAGTAGGACAGACCTTAGTACCCGCTTAGAAGGCGAAAACTACCGGAAGAACTAAGCGCTGCATGTGGCTAAATTATTGACTATGAAAAGCAAAAAACAACCTATAATATTTGTTTATGTTTATCAAATCCATGTATGTCATATATGATTTTATGTGTTCCTTAGTCCCGCCAGGGTAGCAAAGTAAAAAAATTATTTTCTTATTTTCTTTATTATAATTTTAGAAACTGTGAATGAACTGTGTTTTACATTTTTTGCATGCGCAACGCTAGTGTTTCTTTTGTATAAATTTACAGAATGCTCTTTTTCTTTGTTTTTGTGTTATTAACTTTTAAAACATAAATTGACACGCTCTGCGACACGGTCCCCGAGTTCTAATTTATTCAAGAAGTTGAAATTTTAACTAAGGACGCTTAACTAACGTCGCTTGGGGGCAGCAACATGCCGACTCAGCTAAACGGTGAAAAAGATGCCGTTAAAAAAAGAAAAGTGAAAAACATGCCGTTTCGCGAAAGCTTGGACGTAATTGCTCACTGAATTTTAGTTTTTTAAATATAAGTCTTAATTTTTTCATCGGAGATTCGTACTTTACATTATTTTCCGCTTCGTTTTGTGAGTTTTCGTCTTCATCATCAGTCTTTTCATTATAGAACAAAATTTCTTCTTCGTCATTCGGATTTTGTAAATTCAATTCGGCCTATATATCCTGGGCAGTTAAATTTGAAATGTGCGCAATGCAACAAAAATGCTGATTTTCTGGGTCAAAAAATAATCCATCCGTGTCCCTTAGTAAAAAAATTCTTGAATGAAGGTTGTATTGTTGAACGCATTGTCTAAGGTTAAACCTTGAATATTTTCCATTATGCCGTAATCGTCAATGCAATCATAGAAAATTTTGGCAATACTTTTTCCCGTGTGTTGTCTATTACAAGGAGTAAATTCCAAGGTAATCGAGTGAAGAATCCAAATGTCATCAATGTAATGACCTAATATTGTTATTTATTTTATATTTAATTAACATTTACTTTTATTTAATTTTTAAAAAATGTTAAAAAATACTTCAATTTTTTACTTTATGTAATTAATTTTTTTTAATAATCAAAAATATATTTTTAAATTGATTTTTTTAAATTCTTTTAAACGAACCGTTAATTCCAAAATTGGACTTGCTAGCAACTGATGACCAACTATCTAAATCAAATAAAAATTATTATCTGTATTCTTGTAAAAGTTTTTTCCGTTTTTCATTCATACTTTTAAATCTTGTGGATGTTTGACTTTTCAACTCAGTTCTCAATGGGAATTTAGCATCTCTGTTATGTATTTAAAAAAATTTAAGTTGTTCTGTCGTTGAAAAAAATAATTGTCTGGTATTTCTTCGCTATCCATTCAACAATCATGTCATTTAGTTTCATTTGATCAAGTTTCTGATAAAATAATAGCAAAAAGGAATTTAAAATACCAATTATAATTAATAATAATAATAATCTCCAACGCTGGGTTGTCCACTGCCGAAAAGCAGTGATATCCTTGACGTGCTGGGAGAAGCGGATGCTTATCCTCTCCCGGTCGCAGCTGCCGTCTTTAATGGCGTGGGTGTGCTGGGTCAGGATGTATATTGCTCCGGGCAAGTCCGGTCGTTTGTGTATTCCGGTACCGGCTAAGTGGTGGCTGGGCCTCAGGGAACTGGGGTAGGATACGTCCGAGGGTAGAAACGAATTTATGGAGAACCAAAATGAGAACAATGAAAACGAAATAGAGGTGATGGAGACTGGAGACACGGACTCTGTTACTATGTCAGATAAGAGTCTCCAAGAAATAAAAGTAGTAGCAGAGGTGCATCAGCTTACTTCCACAAGTGAGGAAGGGAAAAGCGCAATGCCTACCCCTGCTACAAATGGAGTAAAACAAGGTGGTCCACCAGTTTCACCATGAGCCGAAGTATGGAAGATCATGCTTGGCATCATGGCGGAACAAAGACTTCAAAACGAAACTCTTGAAAAAACTCTTCTCGCAATGGAGAACTCCTTTAGGAAGAATACTCCTACTGAAGTGAGAAAGTACATGGGCGAAGTGAAGGAAATATTTGCCGGAGTTAGGAGTGCTGGTCTAGCTCTCCGCTCAACAGCAGACCGGCTCCAAAAATCAATGGAGCCATCTACTGAATCTAGAGGTGTAGGTCAAATAGTACGACCTAAAACGCCATTGACTACCCTAAAACAGAAAAAAGTGCAGAAAGCCCTCTCTTCTACCAAAAGCACTAAGAGAGGTGCCTCAACATCCCCAGAGGATCGACAGGTTAAAAAGCCGGCCACTATTTTAATGGCGAAGGAGGATAACGGAAAATCTGCTACTCCGTCAGAAAAGGATAGTCCTGATGGCTGGAATGAAGTAGTTTCAAGGAAAGAGAAGAAAAGGATGGTAAAGAACAAAAAGTCAAAAGAACTGTACAAAGAAGAAGGAAAGAAAAAGAAGAGAAATACCGACGCCATCAGAGTATCGATGGAAGACGGAAAGGTCCCTCCAAAAGAACTAATTGGAGAACTTTTCGCCACAGTCAACCCAGCTGAAACAAAAACAGAGGTTCTGTCCATTAGGAGAACGAAGAAGCACTAAAAAAAGCTTTAGGCAGGATCGATCTGTAGGTACCCTGCAGACTCTTCATCCTGCGTGGTGTAGTAAAGATGGCGGTGATCCAACAACCAGAAGCAGATGCGAATGCTCTGCTTAAGGCGTCAAGGTAAAGATAGGCTGGATTAATTGCAGAATCCGCAGCAGGTGGAAGTAGACCGATGTCACAAATGCCTCAGTTATGGGCATATAGCAAGGGTCTGCATAGGACCCGATAGAAGCAAGGCTTGCTGGAAGTGTGGTTACTTAAACGACTCCAACAAGAATTGTGCTGGAAAACCCCATTGCACAACTTGTGAGGATAAGGGCATAAAGGTGGTAAATCACGCTCCAGGAAGCGGATCCTGCCCCGTCTATATGGAGGAACTGATAAAACTAAAACAGAAGAGGTAAGATTTCTACAGGTCAACCTCAGAAAGGGTTGTGTTGCCCAAAATCTCCAGATGCAGTCTGCCAGAGAGAGAGGAGCGGATATACTGCTCATTAGTGAGCAGTATAAGGAGCAAAGATTCTCAAACTGGTTTCAAGACTCATCAGGTAGATCGGCAATACAGATATGCAACCCGGATATCGCCGCCGGTTCATTCCTGGGTCAAACAAGGGATTCGTTTGGGTGGAGGTGGCGGGTATACGTTTATACAGCTGCTACTTCTCGCCGAACAATCCACTTGGGAAGTTCGATTCCGAGATCCGCTCTCTTGAAGAAATTCTAAGAACTTTCGGCGGGGATGTCCTCATTGCGGGAGATTTCAACAGTAAATCGCCGGAATGGTGAGAGACCCGTCTGGACAGGAGGGGGATCTTGGTTTCGGACATGTTGACCGCGAGTGGGCTGGTGGTGTTAAACCGGGGCCTCGAGTTCACGTTTAGGAGGGGAGAATCAGGATCCATCCTTGATTTAACAATCGCATCTCCCCACCTTGCCCGCAGAGTCAAAGAATGGAGGGTACTAGATGAGGAAACATTAAGTGACCACCAGTACATAGAATTCTTAGTCTCTGAGGAAAATCCTGGAAGACTGGTCGCGCCAAAAAATGGCAACAAGGGCGTCTTTTGGAACCTCAGAAGACTGAATAGGGAGAAGCTGGCGGAATTCCTAGAAGAGTTGCGACGTATTCGCGAATCTAACTGGGTAAGGAAACCAGCTTCTTTAAAGGGTATAGTGCGAGAGAGAGAAAACAGGAAAGGGATCTGTGTACTGGTGGAATGAGGAACTGGCCTGTCTTAAGAGAGAATGCCACGTAGCTAGGAGAAAATTTACCCATTCAAAGGGAAACCTCGGGCTGCGGGAAGCGTGGCATAAAGCCAGGCGTACTTTTAAGCAGGCCGTTAAAAGTAGCCAACGCCGTTGCAGGAAGGACCTAATTGGAGACTCCGAGAAGGATCCGTGGGGTTTGGCCTTTAAGATTGTCGATAAGAAATTAGTGACAAGGCATAAAACCCCTGGTTTGGATGATCCGATTTGGGTCCTGAAAATCATAAAGACACTGTTTCCCCATGTGCAACCTAGCCCCAGAGAGAATTACACTTACTGCGTAGTACGAGACGAGAAGAATTAAAAAAGGTGGCAAGGACGTTAAGAAACGGCAAAGCGCTGCGCAACGATGGGATACCGAGCGAAAACTTAAAAGAGATTATCGCCGTGGATCCTGAGTTGCTTCTTGACGTCTTTAATACGTGCTTAACAGCCGAAGAGTTCTTCGGTGACTGGAAAACGCAGAAGTTGGTACTTCTCAGGAAAGGCGATAAACCTCTGAATAGGGTCACATCGTTCAGACCAATTTGTTTATTGGATACGATGGGCAAATTTCTAGAGGGAATGGTTCTGCAGAGACTTCAGCAAATCCTGATAGGCGAAAATAGCCTATCGGGGAATCAATTTGGCTTTCGTAAAGGCCGGTCAACAGTGGACGCAATACTCACTGTTGTAAACCATGCGAAGAAGGCAAAGAGGACGAGAAGAAGGGATTCTGCGCGCTTGTTTCCATCGACATACGTAATGTATTTAACTCCACAAAGTGGGACAATTGCATCAAGGCGATGCGTCGTAAAGGGGTACCAACCTATATGTTGCGAATAATAGACAACTATCTCAGCGACAGATGGGTTGAATATAAGAGCGATGCATGTCATCTCAAACATGAAATGACATGCGGAGCTCCCCAAGGATCAAAGCTAGGTCCATTCATATGGAACATCATGTACGATGACTTCCTTAGAATCGAGTAACCTGAAGATACGATAATGGTTGGATTTGCGCATGACGTCATTATAGTGTGTGAAACGCAGACTTCTCGGATTCTAGAAATAAGGGTCAACGAATGCTTGATACGAGCAAAGCTGTGGTTAGATCTCAACGGCCTACAAATGGCTACAGAGAAGACAGAAGCTTTGCTTGTCACAAGTAAAAGATCCTTTGAGGTCCCGAAGATTCGAATAGGACAGACTAAAGTCTTCTGGGGAAACAGTTTACAGTACTTGGGAGTGACGTTGGATCGGAAATTAAAGTTCAACCTACATTCCAAGATCACGTCACTGAAGGCCGCTGACTGTATGGGAAATCTATCAAAGATGATTCCCAATGTCGGTGGCCCCAGGGAAAAGAAACGCCGATTAGTGGCGATCGTGGTTCAAGCAAAGCAGCTCTACGCTGCCCCTGCATGGACTGAGTCCCTAAAGAACCGTGGCATCTCTGACAATCTACTCTCCGCACAGGGTGGTTGTGCGCGGAGAGTGGTTTCAGCCTACAAAACAGTTTCAACGAGCGCTTCTCTAGTTCTTGCAAGTCACCCGACTTGCAAGACTTACTAGCGAGGAAAAGTCTTTCAGCGTAACAAAGATCTGGTTACCTCGCAAGAGCAGAGTAGAAATCTCGACAAAGCAGCTATCCGCAAAGGGGCGAGATGTAAACTCCTTCAACAATGGCAAAAGAGATGGGGTGAGGATCTTAAAGGAAGGTGGAAATATCGCCTGATCCCCAACCTCGACACCTGGCTAACAAGAAAGCACGGTGAAGTTGGCTACTACCTGACCCAAGTGTTGTCAGGTCACGGATGTTTCCGACAGTACCTTCATAGGTTCAAGATTAAGAGAGAAGCAAAATGCGCCTACTGTAACGCGGAGATGACGCGGAGCATACTCTCTTTCATTGTGGGCACTGAAGCCATGATAGAATGGCCATGTTTACGGCAGTTGGCTTTGAAATCAACGTCGACAACATGGTGTCTACCATGGTTCAGAACGTGGACTTGTGGAGACATATTGTATCCTTCATTATTAAAGTATTGAAGGAAAAAGATAGATACGTAAGACGAGGTTGACTTGAGGAATCCAGTGCTCGGATGTGTGTGTGCGCAGGGGGGAGGAAATCATTTAGCTTTCCTCCCACCCACGCTCCCACATAGTTTGAGCGGAATAATGACAAGTTAAGGAGCAGGGTAAGGGGACCCCACTTGCGAAGTTCAAGGCCTGACGGTAGTTCCGCAGGTGGATCAAGTGTCCCAAATAAGACGGGAGTGGTTTTTAGTGAGTCGACCAGAAAAAGAGCGGTCATCCCCACATAACCTGGGAATTCGTTACTCAGGTATCTGAATTCGCAGATTTTCCACTTCCGACTACAAAAATAATAATAATAATCTCCGCCGCTGGTTGTTCACTGCTGTGCATCGGTGATGTCTTTGGCGTGCTGGGAGAAGTGGATGATTATCCACTCACGGGCGCGGCTGCCGTCTTTGATGGCATGGGTGTGCTGGGTCAGGATGTATATCCTTAGCCGGACATTACTGACATTCTTGACGGCGTTAGTGCGTCTGGGTGGGATACCTATCCGCTGCCAGGCACGAGTGTCATTTTGGATATACTCGGTAATCCTTGCCGTGGTGGCGGGGCTTCCCACAAAGGAGCAACCAAACAGTACACTCTACATATACACTTCTCTACACATATATGGGATACACACAATTACATTACTTACAAATCCTGTCACACACGGTCAAACTACACTTTACACACCCATCATATAATATATTCAGGGACCATCGCAACGACGTTGCTGGAAAGACTTAATCGAGGATGTCGATAAGGACCCATGGGTCCATTTCCGTAAAGGTAAGTCTACAGTTGATGACATCCACACAGTTGTGGACATAGCCAAGCCGGGAAGAATAAGTTGGGACCACAGAAGAAAAAAGGCTTCTGTGCTTTAGTGGTCATAGACATACGCAACGCGTTTAACTCCGCGCGATGAAAAGATCTAATCGAGTCGATGACGATCAAAGGAATACTGCCCTACTTGTTGCGGATAATGGATAATTATCTTAGCAACAGGTGGGTGGTATATGAGGGGAACACCTGGACTCTAAAGGAGGAGATGCAAAGTGGTGCCCCTCAATGGTCGAGGGTGGGACCACTCGTATGGAATGTATCTTACGACGACTTCTTGCGAATGGTTCTACCGGAAGGCGCGATGATAACATCGGCTTTGCGGACAACACGTTGATCGTGTGCACAGCCGAAAGCGATAAAGCCCTTGGGACATTGGTGAACGAATGTCTGCGGCAAGTCAAGAGCTGGCTGGATGCCAGAGGACTTCAAATGGCCCTGGAAAAAACAGAAGCTCTGCTCGTCACAGACAGTCGTGGTTATACAGTCCCACGAATCGTGATAGACGAATTCGAGGTCAAGTAGAGCAAGTATATAAAGTATCTCGGTGTAGAACTAGATGGAAAGTTAAACTTCCATCACCACATAGCAACGGCGTTAAATAAGGCGATTGAGTGTGTGTTAAACTTGGCACGACTTATGCCCAATGTTCGCGGACCACGCAAAAAGAAAAGAAGACTAGTGGTGAGTGTTGCCCATGCTAAGCTGTTTTACGCAGCAACAGCATGGGCTCCCTCGCTCAACTCTGAACTTGAGCAAAACAATTTGCGAGAACATGCTGTCGGCCCAGAGAGGTATCAATGCCAGAATCGTATCTGCGTATTGTACGGTCTCGACAAGTGCTGTGCAGGACCTTGCAAGTGTCCCGCCGGCCGATCTTCTGGCGAGGGAAAGGGAAAATTGTTTCTTCTTTTTAAAGAAAGAAATAATCCCCAGAACCCAGAGTCAGAAAGACTCAGCAAGGCCTGCATCCGCAAGAATGCAACGAGCATACTTGGCAAGACAGATGGAATAGGGAGGAAAAGGCCGATGGACTTATCGGCTTATTCCAACGCTCACCACCTGGATAAACAGAAAGCATGGAGAATTCTTTTATTATTTGACGCAAGCGTTTACAGGCCACGGGTGTTTTAACGCGTACCTGTATCGCTTTAAATTACGCGAAAATGAGGTGTGTGCGTACTGTCAGTTCCCTGTGGACAACGCAGAGCACACCCTCTTTTCATGCAAGAAGTGGGACTTGGAGAGGCGGGCCATGTTCGAAGGTGTAAACAGTCAAGTTACACCGAAGAACATGGTATCGCTGATGACCCAGTCAGAAGAAAATTGGCGGCAAGTCGAGATCTTCATAATCTCGGTCATGTCGAGGAAGGATCTCGACGGCCGCCAAAAAGCGTAATTTAAACAGCTTTTAATTTGTATGTTTGTATTTTATTAATTTATTTTGTGATGTGATTTATTTGTCCTTTTACAATTTTAATTTATTTTGTGATTTTTATTTGTCCTTATACACTTTTAATTTATTTTGTGTTTTATTTGTCCTTATACAATTTTAATTTATTCTGCTATTTATTCGTCCTTATTTATTTTAATTTATTCTGTGATTTATATGTCCTTATAAAATTTTTACTATTTAACATATATATCTGTTAATTTTATATGTTTCTGTTTTAGACCCGTTTAATATTTTATCTATTGACATTTTAAACTATTTTAACATTTGTTTTTTTTTATTTTGTTGTGCTGTTTATTCCGCTTTTATATTGAAATGGTTTTGAATTTTTTAACTATTGACGCAGGAGAACCGCAGGTAAAGAACAAAGTCGCATCAGCGACAGAGTTGGAGCGCCACCCTCGAAGGCTAAAGTCTTACGACAGTTCCGAGAGTGGGTAAAGGGCTCCAAAGAAGGGTTACGGGTTTTACTGGGTCGGGGCTGGCAGTAGGTTGCCAGTTTATTAAATTTATTATCTTATATTTTCTTTAGATTTATTAATTTCACATATCTTTTCTTTCTTTTATTTTACCAACCCCACATAACCTTGGAGTGCGGAATCCAAGGTATCTGTAGGCAGATTTCCCAAAAGTTCCTAAGCAAAAAAAATAAATAATAATAATAATAAAACTTCAATCAATGTAAAAAGTAATAATTTTTTAATTTTAAATGTACTTTTTAATATTTCTCATCGTTAATAAAAATTATTTATAAAAGCAAGGTGCGTTTTAAAATTCACAGAATTGAATTCGTTTAGAAATTAATTATCAAAAGCTAAAAATTAATTTTTTAAGTTATTGATGGTGATTTAACAGCGTGTAAGTACTTCTTAAATGTTTCCAGCGGTAGGAAAAGCTAATTGAAATTCATTTTCGTGATAATTTAATAAATGTCTCTTGATGCCTGTAGTGTTGTCGTCCTTCATTTTTATTATTTTTTCTGTTCCTTTTTTTGTAAACATTTTTTACACTTTACAAATTTATCCTTTGTGCCTGTTGTCAAGATAGAATAAATATTAATTGATTTTTTTATAAAATATATAATGTGAATTACAAATATTTCTGCGCTGAACATTTTAAAAATTATTATTAATAATAGTGATTTTTGTTTCTTTGACCGTATTAAATATTCATTTGTAAGAAAATGAAAAGGCCTATTTTACAGTTTATTAGGATGATATTTATTATTTTGAAATCCCTACTAGTTTCGAACCATATATGGTTTCTCATCAGGAGATGAATAACACAGGCACACAAAAATATAAAAGGTTTTTGGCCGAGACACTGCAATAGTATATCCCCATGTATTTTGTCCCGCTGAATCCGAATCCGATGTCAGAATTGCCAAATTGGTTCTTTTTAGGGTTCCGTAAATTAAATTAATAATAGACTCTTGTGTCCGTAGCCAAATCGTGCCCCCCCCCCTATCGGCTAAACTATGTGACCTAGAGAGCTCAAATTTGGTACAGATACGTATTTTCGCATGTAGATTACAGGAAAAATATAGAGAATGTGATTGAAGGTGATGGCCATAGCGTTGTCAAGAAAATAACAAGATTTTTAGACAAAAATGCACAAAACGTGACCATTCCCCCTTACCTTCTAAACTATTCAACATGGTGGGCTAAAATTTGGCATACCGGTGTATTTTAACGTGAATATTACAAGAAGACTATTGAGAACTTGCTATGTAATAATGGCCATAGCGTTGTCAAGGAAAAACTAAACAAATTTCGAAAAAAATTTCTAATTTTCACATTATTTGATCTGTTTAACTGAAAATTGGTTTAATAGTATATTTTTACACTCTGATCACAAAAATATATTCAAAAATCTAAAAAAAAATTTAAAAAATTTTTTTAACTCTTTAACGACGAGATGTGCTGTTTTTCAACATGAATTTCAAACGCCTACAATTAGTAGAAAGAAGCCATAAAATTGTTTAAAAGTCCATATCCTATTATTTTTGGGGTCGATCTTTCGAATGGCGGGGTCAAAATTTTCAAACAATGATATTAAACCCTTCTTTTTTTCAAAAATACTTAAAAATCTCAGTTTTTTAATGCATTTTATTCAAAAGAATTTTTTCCTCTGCTATAACATTTTTTAAATAGAACCAAAAGTATCAGAAATGTGTTCCCAATAGTTGTACTTGAAAGATAAAATGGCGCTTGAAAGACAAAAAATTTCCTAATTTTACGTAAGATTACAAACTTTTTCAAAATTGCTTAAATCTAATTGAAATTTGTTACTTGGGGGTTTTGGGGGTCGCTGATTTTGAATATGAAGTCGCCTTTAGCCTTTAAAAAATTAAAGTTGCCCCATTCTCACCACGAGGAGGTAGACGATATAGAGAATCATTTTTTTTTACTTTTTCAGTAACAAATTTTATGCAAATCTTAGTAATTTTGGAAAATTAAACTGCCATTTTGGATCCGCTATTTTGAATTTTTTAAATCTGACTTCATATTTGTAATCAGCGACCTAAAAAACCCCCGAGTACCAAATTTTAAGCAAATCTAAGTAATTTTAAAATATTAAGCCGCTATTTTGAATTCGCCAAATAGAATTTTATGAATCTGACTTCAGATTCGTGATCAGCGACCCTAAAAACCTCCGAGTAACGAGTTTCTATTGAAGTGAATGAGTTTCACAAAATTTGATCGCCACACTAGATCCGCCATTTTGAAATTTTCGAATCTGACTTCAGATTCGTAATCAGCGACTCCCAAAACCTCCGAGTAACAAATTTCAATTAGATTTGAGCAATTTTGAAAAAGTTTGTAACCTTACTTAAAATTAGGAAATTTTTTGTCCTTCAAGCGCCATTTTAAATTCAAAATCAAAAAAAATTAAAATTAGAAATGGATATTTTTAAGTACAACTATTGGGAACACGTTTCTGATACTTTTTGTTCTATTTCAAAAATGTTATGGCGGAGACAAAAAATTCTTTCTAAAAAATGGCATTAGAAAAACTGTCATTTTTAAGTATTTTTGAAAAAACAAGTGAAATTGCTTGTCAGAGAGTTTTATAGCTCTATCAATTAAGTTACAAATAATAGCAATTTTTTGAGCCATAGGATGTTTAGAATGGTAATTAATAGTTCGTCCAGAAAATGTAGGTTTTTTATTCGAATCGGTAATGAGCCGATTTCTTTCGTTAACAATAATAAGAACATCTAAAAAATGAATAATATTATTGTTTGTATTTCAAAAGTAAACTGTAATCTTTCGTCATAGTTGTTCAAAATATTAATCATTTCGTCAATTTTATTTTTTTTATGCAAGTAATTATATTATATATTATATTATATCATCGACGTATCTATAGCAAAAAGTGGTTTAAAAGATAATTGAGCATTACAATGAGTCTCAAGATCTTCCATGACAATATCAGCAAAGAGACCAGAAATTGATGACCCCATGGGCGTACCATAAATTTGCTAGTAGTATTTATCATTGAATTTAAAAAAGGTATTACCGAAAAAAAATTGACATGTTAAGTAATTCGTCTAAACCAATATTAAATTTTTGAGATATTGTTCTATAACGTTTGATGACAGAATCATGTACATGTCCAGAACTAACGTTAGTAAACAAAGATGAAAGGTTAAGACTAATTAAAATATGGTCATAGGGAATAATGAAATGTTTAATTTTTTCAATAAAATCAAAATCGTTTCGTACATAAGATTTTGGTTTCATACTAGAAGTATTTGAACAATTGTTTGGATAAAAAGGATGTTGAAGAACCAATAGTTGATACGACAGGTCTTAAAGGATTATCCTTTTGGTGGATACAATGAAACGTATTTCTTTTATAGAATCTAATTCTCAATATCTGATTGACAAAAACACCAAATTTTACACGAGGTCACAAAAAGTTCTCCTACCCTATGATCCAAACCTTTTTGAAAAAACTGCCTTAATTCTGAATAATTATGCTGTTTTATCAATTTCTCGCAAAAATAAAAACATGAATCATAATTTTGTTAAAAAAAGGCAAGGATAATAATGTAACATCTGAATACACTAATACTGTTTATAAAATTAACTGTCAAAATTGCCCTGCATGTTATGTGGGTCAATCAAAAAGAATGGTAGGTGTTCGTATTAAAGAACATAAAAATTCAACTTCCAATGTAATTGCTACTCACAATGATTTTTTAGACACAAATTTGATTGGAACAATTTTCTTATATTAGACAAAGAAGCAAACTACAAAAAACGTTTAATATCAGAAATGATACACATTAATTTACAAAAAACCGGTTAATAAAAAGGAAGATGTACAAAATCATAGTAATTGTTATAATCACTTTATAAATGAAATGAAATATTCACCTCACTTCAGTTACTTATACTTCGAAAACTATATACATTTTATTCGCCAGTGTCCAATTGTAATCGTCACGACTAAGACGTTCTTTTGGAACGTTTTTAAGTTTTGTTTTATTTTTCGGTAAAAAATTGTTTAAAAATAAGTTTATATTTAATATTTTTTTAAAATGTATTTTAATTTTTATTATTTTTTTCTTTTGATGAATAGTTTCTGAAGGGGGCAGCTGCGCTGTCGAAACGTTAAACAACTGTTGTTGTTTTATTTATTCACATGACTCGGAATAATCATTAAATTCAATGTTTAATATTTAAAACAACCAAGTGATATTATCATATAATAATTTTTCTAATTTTTGTCCAGACATTTTCTGAAGTACAGAAGAAACATTCCACTTTAGAAGATCTCTCCAACCATACGTCGGAAAACGTGAAATTTGTCCTAGAACGAAAGTTATGGGCACAGGTCAAAAAGTGACCCGACCGTAGTGACTCTCCCCTATTTTAAGGTTATATTTTAATTTCTGAAAAAGAAAATAAAAAAGGTTTCTTACCCTCTACCAGATTATAAGTATGTAACAAAAAAATTTTCAAACAATTTTTTGTTATTATTTTCCATATTTTTATTTCTTAAAATTAATTAATTTTAAAGATTTTGTAGAAGCACATTTTTTAAAGAAATGTGCCTCTATGATTAGAGAGATTTGACAGAGAGGTTGGGTTACATAGTAGGGTCCAGGTATAGTGGGAAAAGAAGAAATCTATGTTATTAAACTTTTCAAATTACCTTTCAAAGGAAGTAATTAAATTATAATATACTTTATCTAAATTGTCAATATCTGTTCTATAATTTATACTATTAGCATTATTTTTAATAAAGAAAAAAATAAATAAAATAACTGGATATAATAAATAATAATAAATGAATAAAATAACTGGAAATGTCCAGTTATTTTCTCATCCAATTATTTGTTACAATATATATATATATATATATATATATATATATATATATATATATATATATATATATATATATATATATATATATATATATAGTTACGTCCGTAACTTCTGGTTAATTCACTAATTTCAATATAATATTTATGCATGTATTTTCTTATTGTATTCTACTTATATTATATTATTAATATATTTTATGTATTTTATATTATTGTATTCTGCATATTTTTAACATATGGCAATGGTTATTATATATTTTAAAACAAAATACAAATTGTAACAAATATACAAGAAAAGAGTAATATTTTAGTTCATGTAAAATGAATAATGATACCGCATCAAAAACATGACCTTTCCAACAAATTTTGACAAGCGAGTGAAGATAATATTAGAGAGAGAAGATTATGTAAACAAGCGACGAACAAGCAAGAGGAAAATTACCTGTTCCCCCCTCAGCCAGCAGTTTTTCTACACAATTCCCAAATCTACGAGGGACGACAGTCGCCCGTTATCGCCACTTACATTAACAAATATTGACACGTGTATGTTTCCTAGAAAGTAAACGGAGAGGAAGCGGGAGGAAAAATCATCAGTCGCCGAGAGCAGTTTTCTACACAATTCCCAAATCTACGAGGGACGAGGGAGTCGCCCGTTATCGCCACAAATATTGACACGTGCATGTTTCCTAGAAAGCAACCGCACATTAAGCGGGAGGAAAATCATCAGTCGCCCAGAGCAGTTTTCTACACAATTCCCAAATCTACGAGGGACGGGGGAGTCGCCCGTTACTCCCACTTAAACCAATATCAACGCGTGCCTGATTTTAAAGCATTACACTTATGAGGAACGTTTTATATAAAAAGGGAGACAATTTCTGGTTAGATCAGAGAGTAATTTTTTGGAAATCAGCAGTATTCATCTAATCGTCAACAAGTGAACAGTCTCCCAGTATACCTTTGAACATTATTCAAAAGTGAATTCCCAGTAAACCTTAGAACATTATTTAAAAGTGAATTCCCAGTAAACCTTTGAGTATTATTAAAAAGTGATCTCCAAGTATTAATTTAAACATATTTCATTACAAGTGAATTATTCCCCAAGTATTAATTTGAATTTAGTTTCAAATCAACACCCCATTCATCGATTTTCGAAATATAACCTTTATCAATTTCGAAAAATATAAATTTGGAAATTCTTTCGAGTATCTGCAAACTCTAATATTGAAATATCACATTCCAAATTTCGAAATATCGAAATTTGCTTAGGAGGCGACAACTGTCTGGGACTAGCAGATATTTTTCGGAATACAATACACTATCTCATTAGTGTAAACACCAGCACAAATACTTCACCATTAAGGACTACAATTAGGCGGTCCCTTTTCGTCTAGTGCTCATCACCACTCAAGATTAGATTACAAGATAATCATCACATCACAAGTAATCGTTATTCTTTAAGTAAGATTCATAATTTTGTACTCATTGTATTTTTGTCAACTCTTTTCTTTCTTGTTGGTTTTTAAATAAATTATTCTCTGACAACATTTAGTAGGCTCATTGACTTATCCTCATCCCAAATTAGATTCATTTATGAAACTAATTTAAAACGAGGAACGTTAGGTATATTTATAAAGGTTTCTCGTTTTGACGTAACAGAAGCCCTTATAAATTTTGGTGCATCGGCCCGGGAAAATTATAAAGTCGATTAGCCATAATTTTGTCAAAATTTTAATAAAATTCGAAAATTTTAATGAATATAACTTTTTAATTTACTAAAATTTTTAATAAATCAATGAGTATACCAATTGTTAAAAAAAGGTGAAGTTTTTTTTTGATTAATAGTAGCAAATAATATCATCATACAATATTAAGAATAATTAATGACATTTCATATTTTCATTTAAATTGGTACATTTTATATTGATTGATAACACTATACAAGATTTAAGTCGCAAGGTGCATTCATAAATATATTTAATATTGGTTTTAATGAATAGGGGTTCGAGTCCTCTTAACTTATAATTTTTAAAGTTGCAACGTGCATTATTAAAATAAATCCAGTATTATATTAATGAATAGGGGTTCGAGTCCTCTTGACTTATGGAATTTTTTGTCTCGTATATGAATCATTTAAATATTGAATTTGTGCTAAACTAAACTTTGTTTTATTCTTTAAATTGTGATTTGTTATTATTGTTATTTGTTTGAAAAAATTTTATCGTCCTGAAGCTTAAAAAATTAACAATAAAAGAAAAGTATATTTTATATTCAAGAAACAAGATTGACAATTTTACAATTATTGCGTAAAATTTTAAATTTGGATATTATGCAATCTTTTAATGTCTTCTTCGAATAAAAATACAACCGATTCCTCACATTTAACTCGCTCTCAAATAAAAAATAATCCAGAATTGTTATTAAATTCAGGAATTCCTTATTATAAAGAAAAACCACACACAAGTACACCTAGATATTCTAAAGAAAATCCTGATTCCGAAGAAATACATAGAGAGTTTGACTCGGGTTTTGTTAATTCTAACCTTTTTGACACTGACGATAATTCTTCAGAAACTGACGATAACGACAGCAAAGATTCTATATTAGAAGAAACTCTAGTAGAACAACATTTAGGAAATCAGTCTCAAGCAAATTTAGGTTTAAATAATCCATTAGTTGACGAAGTTGAAACAAGCGAACACTCTGAAAACGATTCTTTTGATAGCACTAGAGACAGTAACGATTTTGAAGAAAACATGGCGCTTCCAAACAATCAGCAAGTATCTTTACGCGATGCATTAGAAATTATACCAATGTTTGACGGAAAAAATATTCCATTATCTATATTTATTGAAAGTTGTTTAGAAGCAAAATCTATGCTTCCTGAAAATGCACAAGTGCAATCAAATTTAGTAAAATTAATTAGGAGTCGAATTTCGGGTGAAGCACGAAGAATTATAATAGGAAATAATTTTAATACAGTAGAGCAGTTGACAGAAAGGTTAAGACAAATTTACGCGCCAGCAAAATCTGTTTACCAATTACAAGGAGAATTAGGAGCAAAATATATGTGGGAACACGAAAATGTAATTTCTTACGGCTCGAGAATCGCAGAAGCAGCAGAACGAATATTAGACGCGCATAGGCTTAGCAATGAAAATGCAGTAGATGAAGCATTTAAAACAAATTTAGATAAAACAACTGTTGATTGTTTCTCACGAGGACTTAGACCAGAGATTGAATTAAGAATAGGAACAGCAAACACCTTTCAAGAGATAATTAATAAAGCAGTAGAAATAGAAAGAAAATTGTTATCACACCGTGAACTAAGAAAAACTGAGCAAAACAACAAAAATCAACATAGCCCAAGATAATGTAATAATGTGTTTAGTTTGTGGTAAAAAAGGTCATTTTGCAGTAAATTGTTTTCAACTTAATAAATTGATAGGAGCAAGACGAGAAAACTCCTTTTCTCCAGGGTCACGCCAAAATTTTTCAAATCAAAATCATGCATTTAATAAATTCCAAAGTCAAAATACTTATAGAGATTCGCAACAGAATCAAATACAAAATCAATTCCAAAATCAGTTCAGAAAAACGCCACAAAATCAATTTCATACTTCATACCAACGACAAAATAAACAACAAAATTTTTTCCCTAATCAACAACGAAATTTTTCTCAAGAATTACGAACTAACAATACATCAAACTTTGCAAACAGAAATCAAGGTATTACGTGTAATTATTGTAAAAAAATTAGGACATACTTTCACTAATTGTAGAAAAAGAATGTGGGATGAAAATAATAAACAACAACAAACAAAGTCGCAAACTCAAAATCAGGGAAACTCCAAAATTCCTCTTCAGTAGGGTGCTCTGAAGAAGAATTAAAAAGAAATTACTATTCATCCAGGAACATTAATTTAGCAAAAACTAATACAATTCCATACATTCGAATTGACGCTACAGAATTAAAAATTCCGATAACAATGATGATTGACACAGGGGCAGGACCAAATTTATTAAAAATACGCGCATTAAATCCAGATATAAAAATTGATGAAAATAAATGTCTTAAATTAACAGGAATAAACGATCATGCAGTTTATACTTTAGGACAAGTAGAAATTAATATTTTCGGAATTCCAACAACTTTCAACTTGTTATCAAACGATGTTCCAATTGAACATGACGGAATATTAGGAACAGAATTTTTTATCAAAAATAAAGTAAAAATTAATTATGAAGAAAGACATCTAGAAATCAATAAACAAAAATTTAATTTTGATTCAAAAAATTATTTTACAATTCCAGCAAGATCAATTTACAATATTCATGTAAAAATTTTGAATAAAAATATAAAAGAAGGTTACATTCCAAGATTAAAAATAAAAGATGGTGTTTACATAGGTGATGCGATAGTTTTAAACATAGAAGGCTTAGCTTATTTGAAAGCAATCAACACACTAAATGAATCAATTGATATTCCAATTTTTGAAGTAAATTTAGAAGATTTTGATGAAATTAAACAAGAAACTCCTTTGAACAAATCTGATATTAAAACTGAAGACTAATCAATAAAACAAATTATTGATGTATTTTCACAAAATGTTAAATCAGAAAATGTTTTCAACATTACAGGCAACGATAGAATTGAAGAAATTAAAAAATTACTTCGGCTCGAACACTTACATAAAGAAGAACTAAAACACATCATGAAGTTAGTAAAAATTTATTCAGATAGATTTCATATACCTGGAGAATATTTAGAAGGAACAGATCTTATAAAACACAGAATTATAACTACTGATGACACCCCGATCATAACTAAACAATATAGGTTTCCGCCTGTCCATAAAGAAGAAATGACACGTCAAGTGAACGAATTATTGAAACAAAAAATTATTAAACATTCCGATTCACCATACAATACCCCAATTTGGATAGTACCAAAGAAAGATGACTCACAAGGAAATAAAAAATGACGATTGGTTTTAGACTTCAGAAAACTCAATGAACGCACGGTAGGTCAATTTTACCCCCTCCCCAATTTTACGGACCTGTTGGATCAATTAGGAAACGCTCAATATTTTTCAGTCTTCGATTTAGCATCCGGTTTTCATCAAATCAAAATGGATCCTAGAGATTCTTATAAGACAGCATTTTCAACGCCATTTGGACACTATGAATTTGACAGAATGCCTTTCGGATTAAAAAATTCACCAAGCACATTTCAAAAACTTATTGATCAGGTATTATTAGGTTTACAAGGATCGGAATTATTTGTTTATTTAGACGACATTGTTATTTATGCAGATACCCTAGAAGAACATGAAGAAAAATTTTCGAAACTCATGGAACGATTACGTTTTGCTAACTTGAAATTGCAACCGGATAAATGCGAATTTTTGAGGTTAGAAGTAGGATATTTAGGGCATATAATTGATAAAAATGGTGTACGACCCGACCCGAAAAAAGTTGAAGCTGTAAAGAAATTTCCAAAACCAAAAAATGTTAAAAATATTAAACAATTCTTAGGACTAGCGGGTTATTATCGAAAATTTATAGACGGATTTTCAAAAATAGCAAATCCTTTAAATCAACTTTTAAGAAAAGATATACCTTTTCTTTGGACTGAAAAACAACAAAATGCTTTTGATATGTTAAAAAATAAACTATGTCAGGAACCACTTTTAAGAAGACCAGACTTTTCTCAACCATTTATACTAACTACGGACACTTCAGGTTTTGCAATAGGAGGAATTTTATCACAAGGAGTAATTGGTAAGGATCAACCAGTTGCTTATACTTCAAGAACATTAAATGAATGTGAAAGAAAATATGACACTTATGAAAAAGAAGCATTGGCAATTGTATACAGTGTGCAACATTTTCGACCTTATCTTTATAGAAGAAAATTTACGTTAGTTACGGATCACAAACCGCTTGTGTGGTTCCAAAATTCTAAAGATCCTTGTTCAAGAGTAACAAGATGGAAGCTGAAATTAGCAGAATATGATTTTAATGTGGTCTACAAGGCAGGCAAAACAAATGTAAATGCTGATGCCTTATCCAGAAATCTAGTTGAAGATATTATTGAAGAAAAAGTACAAGGAATAAAAGAAGAAAAAATTGAAGAAACTCAGGAAATTCAAGAGAATATTACTCAAAAATATATTAATAAATGTGTGCAAGAAAAAATTGAAGAAAAATTTAATGAATATTTACACTGTGTATCAAATGAAAATAAATATTACCTGAATTCTGAGGTAAAAAGAAACCTCCATGATATGAAAAAAATGTTTATGAACAATGAATGCTATGAAAATTCGGAGATAAATAAAGGTCTCCAATCTATTGAAAGATTATTTAAGGACAATGAATCCTATATGAATTCGGAGATAATAAGAATTCTCCAAGAAGTTAAAAGAAATTATGATACACGTCATGAAACTTGTAACGTTATTACAAGAAATCAACGCAAAGTGCAAGAAAAAGATAAACAAGAAAAAGAAATACAAGAAAAGAAAAATGAAGAAATCCAAGAAACTAAAAGTGAAGAAATAAAAATACACAAAATGAAAAAACGAGGTAGACCAAAGAAACAAAGTACACGTTTGAATACCTCCTTTTCAAAAAAGAGAAGGGGAAGACCGAAAAAGGTATGTAACACAAAGAAACAAAGAAAAGAAAAATTTTATAATGAAATTATTCCTGACGGAATTGAGTCAGATCCTGAGTATATTAAACAGAAATCAAAATTGGAGAAAAACGAAGAAATTGACCAAGGCTACGAAAATTCTAACTCCGAAGAATCATCTGATGAAGAAGATAATCTAATGGAAAATGAAAATTGTGAAAATTTAAATATGAAACAAGAAAAGTATATTATCGACTGCAGAGACCAATTACCAATGCGTAGAGATAACCTAGCCTATTTTCTTTCAGTTGACGGAGATCCTCGAGATAATGGATCCAGATCTTTAGCAAAACGTGAAAAATTACCAAATTTTGGTAAACTTCAATTAGGTATAGCAGAAAAAATGAAGAGAGGTATATATTACCATATAGCTCTTCCTATAGAAAGTGAAATAAAAGAAAATTTAGCTGATACAATAAAAAGAATTAAAACTACAATTATTTCAATGAAAAATTTATGTGAACAATTAAAATTAAAAAGCATAAGCATTGCAAGGACATCCCAAATAAATAATATAACTTGGGACGAAATCCTTTCAATGATAAAATTAATTTTTGAAAATTCATTTGTTAAAATTGTTGTATGCAGTGGACATACAAAATATCCCACGAAAGAAGAATATATGCAATTAATTGAAGAAGCTCATTCAAGCTCAGTTGGAGGACATAAAGGTGTAACCAAAACTTATGGTAGAATTCGACAAAATTATTATTGGGAAAATATGAAAAATAATATTCAAAAATATATACAAAGTTGCCTCCAATGTCAATTAAAAAAATTAATTAGAGTAAAAACAAAAGATCCAATGATTATTACAGACACACCAGGTACAGCATTTGAAAAAATCGCAATGGACATTGTTGGTCCATTATCAAAAACTAAAAACGGAAGTGAATATATATTAGAATTATTAATGAATTATTATTATATATTATTATATTATTATTATTATTATTATATATTATTTAATACAAGACAATTTAACTAAATATTCTTTAGCAATTGCACTTCCAAATCATCAAGCTAGTACAATAGCTGATGCATTTATTAAAAGATTTATTTGCATTTTTGGATCACCGAAAGGAGTTTTAACAGATCAGGGAACAGACTTTTTAAGTAACTTAATGAGAAGATTAGCAAAAAGATTTAGAATTCGACAATTTAAAACAACTGCTTTTCACCCCCAGTCTAATGGATCAATTGAAAGATCTCACCATGTTTTAGGAGAATATTTAAAACAATTTATAAATAAAAATGAAGAATGGGACGATTGGCTAGAATTAGCAATGTTTTCGTATAATACAAGTATTCATGAAGGGACAAAGTGTACTCCATACGAATTAATTTTTGGAAAATTAGCACGATTACCGTCAAGCGATCCGTCACTTGAACATGAAAAATTAGAAACTTACGACCAATATTTAACAGACTTAATAACAAGACTTCATGAAATGAGAAACATCGCTAGAGAAAATTTAATATTAGCAAAAGAAAAATCAAAAGTCTATTATGATAGAAATTGCAACCCACAAAATCTTAAACTCGGAGACGAAGTATTTTTATTACACGGAGGAAAAATTCATAAATTTGCTAATCAATATACAGGCCCACACAAAATATTAGAAATTTTAAACAAGGGAAACGTTAAAATACAAGTTAAAAATAAACAAAAAATAGTACATACAAACAGATTAAAACTATCGCGAATTAAACAAGAATATTAGAATAATTTTAATAATACATATGGTATAATGTTGCAATAAGGGACTTCTAATAAAAAAAGGACTTAAATTCTTTTTCAATGCATTAAACTTTTCTATATATACAAATTTTTATTAAGTTTTTTCACTATAACAATAACCTCATTAGAATAATTATTTTATTTAAATGTTCGCAAGTTTAAATTATATTTTTAGATTTTGTTAATTTTTGATTTTGTAATGATTTTATTTAAAATCTTTAACACTATTCTATATTATTGTTTAAAACTAAAAGAAATGGAACCTAATTTTTAAAAATTAAAATAAACACTATAACTGATTCAATATCATTTTATCGAAGAAGACTCTAAAATGGCATTTTTTAAATTTCTAATAACAAACATTTCTACTTACAAATTGTACCTTTTTATTGACTACATTTTATAATAATAAAATTACTTCAGAAGATTCATGTAAAAATATTACTTGAGGATGAAAGAAATTTGTATGAATAAAATAACTAAAAATGGAATATAAGTAATAAAAATAGGTTTAAAAATTTATATGCGTCACAAAGAAAGAAATATTTTCTGTCGGTAAAATTTAAAGTAGTATATTTTCAATTCTTAAATTCATAGAACAATTTAAAAAAAAACTTTTTTTTAATAATTTCCAAGCAAACTAAAAAAAAATTTTTTTTAAATCGTAAACTTCGATACAAAAATTCTACGCAAACTCAATCCTTTGTATAAAACAATTTTGTTCTGTAAAAAATTTTAAGCATCAAATTGTAACACAAATAATTACTAAAATTGTGACACATAAATTATTTGTATAGATGATTAAAAATCATAAATTAATAACTGAAAGAATTATTATAATTTGGATAAAAGATGAGTGAAATAATATAAGTTTGAAAAAATTTTGTTTAATACAAAGAATGGACAGAATGCATGTATGAGCAATAATAACATCTCCTCTTTAAAAATAAGTGTTTGAAAAGTTTGAGCATGTTTCGATTCTCTCCCATGCTCAATCTAAGGGGGTAGGTGTTACGTCCGTAACTTCTGGTTAATTCACTAATTTCAATATAATATTTATGCATGTATTTTCTTATTGTATTCTACTTATATTATATTATTAATATATTTTATGTATTTTATATTATTGTATTCTGCATATTTTTAACATATGGCAATGGTTATTATATATTTTAAAACAAAATACAAATTGTAACAAATATACAAGAAAAGAGTAATATTTTAGTTCATATAAAAAGAATAATGATACCGCATCAAAAACATGACCTTTCCAACAAATTTTGACAAGCGAGTGAAGATAATATTAGAGAGAGAAGATTATGTAAACAAACGACGAACAAGCAAGAGGAAAATTACCTGTTCCCCCCTCAGCCTAGCAGTTTTTCTACACAATTCCCAAATCTACGAGGGACGACAGTCGCCCGTTATCGCCACTTACATTAACAAATATTGACACGTGTATGTTTCCTAGAAAGTAAACGGAGAGGAAGCGGGAGGAAAAATCATCAGTCGCCGAGAGCAGTTTTCTACACAATTCCCAAATCTACGAGGGACGAGGGAGTCGCCCGTTACTCCCACTTAAACCAATATCAACACGTGTCTGATTTTAAAGCATTACACTTATGAGGAACGTTTTATATAAAAAGGGAGACAATTTCTGGTTAGATCAGAGAGTAATTTTTTGGAAATCAGCAGTATTCATCTAATCGTCAACAAGTGAACAGTCTCCCAGTATACCTTTGAACATTATTCAAAAGTGAATTCCCAGTAAACCTTAGAACATTATTTAAAAGTGAATTTCCAGTAAACCTTTGAGTATTATTAAAAAGTGATCTACAAGTATTAATTTAAACATATTTCATTACAAGTGAATTATTCCCCAAGTATTAATTTGAATTTAGTTTCAAATCAACACCCCATTCATCGATTTTTGAAATATAACCTTTATCAATTTCGAAAAATATAAATTTGGAAATTCTTTCGAGTATCTGCAAACTCTAATATTGAAATATCACATTCCAAATTTCGAAATATCGAAATTTGCTTAGGAGGCGACAACTGTCTGGGACTAGCAGATATTTTTCGGAATACAATACACTATCTCATTAGTGTAAACACCAGCACAAATACTTCACCATTAAGGACTACAATTAGGCGGTCCCTTTTCGTCTAGTGCTCATCACCACTCAAGATTGGATTACAAGATAATCATCACATCACAAGTAATCGTTATTCTTTAAGTAAGATTCATAATTTTGTACTCATTGTATTTTTGTCAACTCTTTTCTTTCTTGTTGGTTTTTAAATAAATTATTCTCTCACAACATTTAGTAGGCTCATTGACTTATCCTCATCCCAAATTAGATTCATTTATGAAACTAATTTAAAACGAGGAACGTTAGGTATATTTATAAAGGTTTCTCGTTTTGACGTAACAATATATATATAGTGCCGCTCAATAACTTTTGCCCACCCTACAGCGATTGAAGGCTTTACAAAAAGTTTTGTATTTTGTTTATTATTGAAGTTACAAAGCTCAAAAAGTATTGTTTAAAAGCTTATTTCCTTAGCTTTAACATTACATAATATCGAAATTAAAAAAATAATTTTGTTAATGAGTAAATAATGTTATTGCAAAATAAAATTTTCTGTTTTTTTTTAATGTGATACAGTTTCATTAGAAGTCATCACAATTTAATTCCATACATATCATTCAAAAGCTAGTTTTATCACCTTTGAAACGCATTTTCTAAAATTTTTTTACGATAATTTTTAAGAACAATATGATGCTTTGTTAAAAAAATCAGCCATTCTTTTCGATTGTTGATATCTCAAAAACAATTACTTCAGGAAAAAATTTTTAAGAAAATAATTTGTTCCTTTCTGTGTATAGAATTAAAAAATTTTTTTTAATTTTGTTTAAAATATTTTTTTTATTTAAAAATTTTTTTTTTCATTTTTCAGATTTTTAAGTTATTTTTTGTAGAAACTCGCTTTTTACACTCATTATAACAATCAAACATATTTTTATTCGTATTTATTTAATTTTTTCAATAATTTTATCTCGCCAATCTATTTAATAAGTTCTTATACATTTTTGTATTTTAATGTTTAAAATCGGAAATTATAAAAATTCTTTAAATGATGTTATTAAGCGGCACTGTATATATATATATATATATATATATATATATATATATATATATATATATATATATATATATATATATATATATATATATATATATATATATATATATATAAAATCTTTTCAATTGGAAGATTGTTATTGTTTATTTTTCTCTCATGCGGGTTATTGGTAAGAGCACTATACCTCTGTGAAATCATTCTATTTAACACATAAATTTTGTCTTGATTTTGTATAATGCATTCGAAAAATTATTCATCTCCTGATAAGGAATCATATATGGTTCGAAAATAGTTGATATTTCAAAATAATAAATATCACTTTAATAAACCGTAAAATAGTCCTTTTCATTATCTTACAAATTATTATAAATAATTGTTAATAATTTAATTTTTTAAGTGATAATATAAGTTTATATTAAAAATTAAAAAAGACACATATTTTCTTTTTTTGATAAATAACACTCGTTTTCTTAGAGATTCCGATTGATGAAATACTCGTATCGTCATGCATCACTACTGTAGAACTTTAGTGTTAGAAATTTTATATATCTTTACATGGTGTTATAGTTGGTTACTTTTTAAGTTATAATATTTGAGACCATTTTGCAACTCATTGCAAAATAAACCAAATATTAATAAATTTTAAAAATTTCTTTAAAGTGTAATTTTTTATACTTACTCCTTGTACGTGGGGAAATAACGAATATTTTCTGTTTATCTCACATAATATTATTTAATGTATATTACAATTCTTTTCTAATATTTTTTCACAATATATTGGATAGAATGCCGATAATAACAATAAAGAATATTATAAGTGAATTCATTTATTTTTTTTAGCCTATAAGGTTAGATTTTTGTACTGGAGGTACGGTACAAAGTTCATGGTTAAGGAAAAGTGTCACGGCGCATAATAGGGGGGGGCGGGTTCTGTGGGTACGTTGGGTCTGCTCTGTGTCTCCCGCTCGACTAACTCTCGCTCTAGAGACCCTAACCATACCGTGCGCGCAGTACGTGTGGGGGCAACTTACGCGCTAATTGGCTTTTGCCAAGGTGGAAAGGGAGAACCGCGGATGCGACTCAGTAGTAATGCGCATAAATATGCCGCATTTTCCCTGACAGCTGACTCGTTCTCTTACCTCGCCGGCCTTCGACGAAGCAACACGTCACTCACGCCGAGAGAAACCAACGCCTGCGTTGGCGTCACAGACGCCACGCTCTCGCCTACCAACTCCTTATCAACACTTGCTACATTGCCTCCGAGAGGTTGCAACTGGCTATAGGGGACAGCTGCCAGAACCATGCTGAGGTTCGGTCGCCCGACACCTAGAGTTCCACGGGACTTCGGTACTCAACCCTTCTTGGGTTTTTTCCCGAAAGTTAGCGATCGGCTCTGCAACCTGAAGCTTTTTGGAGCAGCAAGGTAACTCGCCGCCGTCGGATCTTGTTCTCTCGCTCCTTTGAGCCAGTCATTTACACCCCTTACAGTGACCGGTATCAATGGGAAGGAGGATATGTCAAAATTTGAAAAAATCATCCTTACATATAATTAATAAATGGTTATTCAGTTAGGGTCATTTGGGGTAAATGTAAATGGAATATCTATGTTTCACCAAAAACATTACTTTTTTGTTAAAACGTAAAATAGACGGATTTTTTTTAACATGTAATTTTGCATATCTACGTTATTCTTCCCTTTAAATTAATTTAATCATTTTAATTTAATACAAACTAAAAATTAAATTTTTAAGCACATGAATATGCTTTAAATGATAATTGCATAATGATAATTTGCTTCTATTTTCCATTCAACACGTAATTTTCCTATAAACATTTAAACATGTAATTTTGCATATCTACGTTATTCTTCCCTTTAAATTACTTTAATCATTTCAATTTAATACAAACTAAAAATAAAATTTTTAAGCACATGAATATGTTTTAAATGATAATTTCACCAAGTTGTTTCGACATTTCCGTTTAACACGTAAATTTTCTATGAAAGTATTTTATTGATAATAACTACTCCATATTTACTTAGCTGTAAATTAATTTCATTTACTCTCAAGATTAAGTAAATAAATCATTAATGAAGATTTAAACAGTCAGATTAACTTTAACTTTTATTCATATTTTATTATATGGTTGATTAAATTTAAAATGTCATTTTTGATCCTACTAACTTCGATTTTTCGATGTTGGATTTTGAACATAACGATACTCTATTTTGGTTGACTAGAATATATGATGAACAAAAAACAAAAATAATACTAGTCGAGCAGGTGAAAGCAAATTTTAATTTTTACCAGGTGAAAAAGGATAGGCAGAAATGATAAGAAATTTTCTATTTTCGTTTATTCTTTTCTCAAATAAATTTTTACAACTTTAAAAAGTTAAAATATTTCAAATTACAATAATGAATGTTTCAACATGACTTAAAAAATATTTGTAATGAGTTCTGCCATAAATTAATATACTTTTTAATACCAAAAAGATATATGAACATTAAGGGACACCATTGACATTTTTGAAAGATTTCACAGATAATTTTTTTTGAATAGTGAGAATAAAATCAGCTTATAAATTACAATCCAGTATCAAATCTTCATTAACTGCATATAAGGAGTAAATGTAACACACATTTATTAAAAATAAAATAATAAGCTGCAAGAAACAGAATTTTGTGGGGACACCACTGACATTTTGCTTCATTTCTCAATTTCGAAAAAGAAAAACTTTATTTTTAAGTTAAAGTCGGTGCGGTTTTTAAAGTACGTGTAATACCTGAAAACAAGATACAATAATATTTAAAAAATATTAATATTATGAACAATTTTTCGATGGGGACACCACTGACATGGTGTGCTCGACAAACTGATACTTGCTTTCTGCCACCAACCGTACAAGTTATAGATGTGATAGAATGTTGTAATGTTTTTTCTTTAAGAAGCTATACATATCACCAATACTATTAACGCTTAATAAGGCAATATCTGCACAAGGTTATTTAAATATCAGGCATGATATTCAAAATTTGCGATAATGCCTCAAAAATATGAAATTTACGGACAGGCGATTTTGATTTTTTTCTAGCACTGGATCAAAATTATTTTGCTAGCACAATTACTACATAAAAATATAGACTCTTATCCGTACAAAATAATTTTTCTGGTACTAAAACTGTGAGAATCAACAATTTTTATTATTAGGTAAAGTTCTGATCACTCTAGAAGGTTAAAAATTAACACATTTTTGCAATTATTTTTTTTTAGAAAGTAAAATTAAAGAGTAATTATATTTAAGGATGTTTTTAGGAATCTTTTAAAGTTTTATAAAAATTTTTTTTTAAATAAAACAAAATGGCGCTGGGAGAGATGTTTGCGTGAAACAGTTTTTCCTTTAGGACCTCCACTGCACGCAGTCTACAGGTTTTTAAAATGAATCTTGAACAAAATAAATTTTTTTTCTTAATTTACATTAGAATAGTTAAAAAATACGTAGCCGATTTTTAAAATGTTTATTATTGTTAAAATGGTGATCTTTTAAAGTTAAAATTCAAATTTTCGACCAAAAAATGGGAACTTATTTGGGTGCCAAAGATAGAAATTTTAACTTATTGAAAATCGGTTACGTATTTCTCTGCGGAATCTTGTTTTAAAGAAGTGATAAAAATTTGGAGTGAAAAAAATAAAAATTGTTCGAGTTATGCTGCGTGCAGATTTCAAAAATCGTGTTTTGAGAAAAAAGTATTTAAAGTTTTGACTTGTACTCTAGACCTAAAAAAATTAAAATTTAAGTGTTAAAAATTTTTTACCATTAGTCTGCTATCCCTGCACTGTAAAGCTGCCCTTCCAGATCTTGTAATACATACACCATCCGTATTTGTCTCTGATTCATATCTGTTGAATGGCCGTCGTTTCCCGCACTGGACCGTCGCTTCGTGACATACGATGCCCTTGTGCCTTTTTTGCCACTGAATTTTTTTTTTCACTCATTTCAATAGTAAGAATCAACACTGATCACACACACAATCAAAAATCACAATTTCAAGGAACTTACTCTCAAAACTTACTCAGAATTTTCTCTTTAGGTCCTTCCTAAAGAGAAAATGACGCTAAACTAAATGTTTTGTGTTGAACATGCTTGAAACTCAAAATAAAGTACTTAAAATGACATCTATTAGTGAACTACGAAGGTTAGAACCGAAATAGTAAAGCATTATGCGTGCCCGACGAGCAGAGTAGCGGTTTACCACTGGTAGGCGTTTTGGAGCAGCTGATTTGCTTTTGAAATAACGCAAAGTTTCTATGAAAAAAAATTCGGATCGGTATAAAACCTTTTTTTTCTTATTCTACTAATATCAAAGAATTTTTTAAGCTAATAAAATTTTTTTCGATTTTTTGAAAATTCTAGAGTGTCTGAACCCCTTAAGTGCGGACAGGGGACACTACTGACATTTTGCTTCTAATTCTTCTGCCAAATTTTTTCAGAGAATTTGTAGCGACTAAGAACTACTAATTTAAGTAGAAGGAGTGATTAAGAAAATCAATTGACTTCAAAAACTTTTATATTAGCCTTCGGAAAGTAAAACCACATATAAAATTTATTTAGTAATTTTTATTGGCCTGTAACATCTAAAAAATGAATGCTTTAATCACCAATTTTAACCAAGCTTATCTTTTGAAAACAGAAAAAATAAATTACACTGAAATTTGTATTTTGCACATTAATTTTTAGGCATCAGGTACTAATGAAAATGTTCGTACAAATTTTATATGTGGTTTTATTTTCCGGAGGCTCATATATGAACTAGTATTCCAGATTTTTGGACAGGACATGAAAATGACATTTTAAAAATCACCCATATGTTCAATGTCGATGTATGAAGAAGATATGATTATTAAGTTTTGAAGGTAAATAAAACAAAAGATAAGTTATTAATTTTTAATTTAATTGAATAAATATATAATTTAATTTTATCCATTTTAAAAAGAAAAATAACTTATTTCTTTTTAATCATGTAACCTTTAAGCAATATATAATCAGAAATACTACACAACCTATACACAACATATTCTTAAACACATGATTTTTTTATTGTTAAATTATTAATTTAATAATTGGAAACTTTTTTTACTTTCTTTTACGTTTAATAGTGTTTTATGTTTTTTAAAATTTTATTTGTAACAAATTAATATTCTTGTTTAGACCTTGTTGAGTTTATTAGCAACATTTTTTTGTTTCTTATTATTTAGCTTCTTTTACAATGTTAAACAAAATTTATCAATTGTTTAGAAACACTCTAAGGATATTACTCAACTTGTACCAAAACATCAGTTTTTCTAAAAAAATTTGAATGTAAATAGTCGTTTCACCATCATAAATTTATTTTGGATAAAAGGATTAAGTTTTCAATTGTATTCCATTTAAATGTTATTAATTTAGACATTTCACAGGGATTAATTTTATTACTGTTTTTTCGACAATATTTGGTATACTTTTTAAACTGTAAGTCGTGTTCTTCGTGTTCCTTCGTGTTTCTTCGGACTTTAATTGCATATTTTGTGAAGGGAAAAAATTATTTAAAAATATTTTTCTTTTTAGTTGTTTTTAAAATTACATTTTCATAAAAGATCAATCCGAAATATTACTAAATATTAGTATAATAAGCCCAAATAAATTCTCCTGAATGAACACAACCTCAATTTTCTTTATGTAATACATTTACGATACTGCGACTTGCAAAACCATTTTTTCCTGTGGCACAAATTTTTTGCTTACGTAATTAAATTTTTAACTTTTCACAATTCCACAAAAAATATTTATTTACTTCGCCCATTTGTTTTTAAACCAAATGTGATTTTTCGCGAAATCAAACATTAAGCGCTAGACAACCTTGCAATGGTGCTGCTATCTGAGATTAGCTTTACATGCTTTACATATAATGGTTCCCTATTTTTTATGTTTTACGTCAAATAAAATTTACTATTGTAAGATTAATAAAATAATAAAAATCGCTAATCATTTGCTTAAAACAATAGTTTTCCTTGTGAGTCATGAAGCAAAAAATTTTCACGGTTACTTATTTTGTAAAAAAGAAAATTGAAAATATTTTGTTTGATTTACCACTGATATTTCATTCATTAAGAAATATTAAACTTTAAAATTCTATTACGGCTTTTACTTATAGTTTGTCTAAAGAATTTTCAAAAATAATAAAATACAAATTGTGTACTACGCGAAGAATTACTCATTATCAAATAAATAAATTAGCTATTTTGAGCTAATTAAGCTTCTCGTGAAGAAGACAATGAAAATAATTGAATGTTAAATCACATTCAATTGTTTTCATTGTCTTTTTCACGAGATTTCTCGTTCTTTTCGAGCAATTTCTCGCTCGAATGCAACACTACTCATTTTTCAGCAAATAAATGTTTATTTAATATTTATACATATAATATATATGGTTATTTTGTTGTATTTTTAGTCTGTCATAACAAATACAGAAATTTGTTTTGTTCCGATTAAATAACTAAGTTAGTGAGGTTAGGAATAATTGTTTACAAAGTGCATACCTTGTACATTTAGCACTAACCAGAAATACTACTAAATAACACATTCAACACATTATTTTTCTATTGTAGACGCAGCCTAAAAATACAAAATTAAAAAACATTTATTATACTTCTTTTATATTATAATAAAAAAACAATTATTTGCTGAAAATAAAATTAGATTTCAAAAGAAAACAAACAGTGGTCATCTTTCTAACTTGATTTCACGCGTTTCACGTCATTTTACGCGTGCGTAAGAGCAATGTCCATTTTTCGAATTTCACGTGCTCGAGTTACGTTTTCGAGTTCGATTTCCTTTCATTTGAGTTCCATGCTATGTCTTTCTTTTTTAAGAGATTTTTTAAGAGAAAGGACTTGTTACTTTACTTCCCTAGAAAAATTTTATGAAGTACAAAAAAATATTGATGCACCTGAATCGCCTAAAACTGACTGTTTACATTTACCTCGAGATTTTAAAATTTTTCTAAAGTTCGGGGTAAATGTAAACACCACTGTAGTTAAGCGAGGTTTAAGAAACAAGTTATTTTAAGTATATTACTGTTTTAAGGGATGGAAAAACTGAAAAAAGTTCTTCGTAGATGTATAAAAAAATCAACCAGTTGACTAATAATGTATCATATAAATAAACAATCAACCATTACAAAATTAGTAATATAAAACTTGAATAACTTAAACAAATTTTTATAGATTTTTATTCAACTTGGTAAAAAAAAGATTTTAAGGTTGCCGAATAAGAATCTAAAATCGAATTTTTAAATTTCAAAATGGAAGATCCAATAATTTATTCAATTATTTTCTTTTAAAATGTAGTTGAACTTCTGTTTACATTTACCCCGAGTTTTCGAATTCTCGGGGTAAATGTAAACACTTAATTATTTATTAACTAAATTGACGAAAATCAAAAATCAAAGTCAATTTTTGTTAAGGCAATAATAAGGAAGAATGAAACACAAATGAAAATACCAATGCGAGACTAAATGCTGAAACAGTAAAATTTTGATATTCAATATTTTTTGCATTAAAAGATAACTTACACTATGGCATTGCCAATTGTTAAAATAAAATATTGGCAATACTCATAACATCTTGTAGGTGAACTGAGGTAAAAATATTGACGTCGAACTTATTTTTAAATTTGTAAATTTAGCAGAAACATCTACGGTTTACATGTACCCCTTGTTTACATTTACCCCAAATGAACGTAATTTCTTTTCATTTTTAGTAGATTTTTCAAGAGTGCTCACAACCGAACTAAAATTTTCTTTGTTTGAAAAATGACCACTTTATTAAATTTAAAAAAATGTTCCTACTTGACGGAATCAATTCAGTTTTTTCACGATTAGTTAGCTAAAGTCCCTGAGAAATACTATTGTTTACTGTTATGTAATATCTATAAGTTTAATTTATTTATAATAGATGTTTAAATATTTTTAAATTTTTTCTTTAATTTCTTCTTTTATTTTGAAATTTGTAATTAATGTTTTCGAATCGATTTTGAAAATATTTATGTAAATTAAAAAATAGATGAAAATCAGGTTATAAAATAAATTAAAAATATTTACGAGTTCACAATTATATTTAAAAAATGTAGATTAGAAAATTTATTTCCCTCAAAAGCTGGATTGATTTTGTCAGAAATTTTAGTAGTGCTGCCACCTTGCATTGACCCTTTGAAACCTACTTAGTGACCCTCACTTGCCTGTGTAGAAAAAACCACTTGGTAAAAATCACTCTGGCGCCCAGCTTTATCTCTATCGAGAACCTGATTAATAGCTGGATCCACGAGCATATAGGTGGATTTAAAGATTATATGGTACACTACCTAAAACGATATATCTATACATCCATTGGCGTAAAACCCATACAAACTCTATATAATACATTCATCTATATAGTATCGATTTTTTCATCTCTCTTCTTTTTTTAATATTAAAAAGGTTGATTAAACTAGAAATTTAATCAAAGAGTTTAACGAATGAAATCCATATTCTAAATCTGTCTACTCTCAAATCAAAAATCATCTAATACATTTTTACATTTCACATTTTATTTTATTCTCTTTTTTCTCTTTGAGAACCTTACGGAAATTTTCATTTATTGTTTTTAGAGAGTTTTTATTATTTTTTCTCTCTTTGATTTTAGTCGAAAAATGTTCGAGCGGAGAAAACAAATTTTTTATTTTTGGTTTTCTAACCAAAACCAACCGTAAAAATAAAAAACATTTTAATGTTTGGTTTTTTGGAACCATGTTCTATCCATAACCATAAAAAAAGAAATGTTTTTAAAACAAAAAAAATTAAATTCTCACTTTCTTTAAACAAAAAGTAAAAGAATGAAATATATTCAAAGAGGGGAAATTATTCAATTAAATTAATTATTTATTTCTTTTATTTTTTCAATTATATTTTTATGTTATTTTAAATTAAATATTTATTTATTTTCCATTTTTATTATTAAAAAATATGCAAAATGATAATAATTCTTTATAAAAAAAAAATAATAAATAAAAAATAATCGGATAATGAAACAGACGATAAGTAAAGATTATTACTCAAGGGATGGAACGTCTATTTAGTATTTATTTATCAGGTTTATTCGGAAAACCGATTTTGGCTTCAATTTCCCTCTCTGCGAATAATAATAAAAAAAAAGTTTTTTTTTAAGATTTTTTTTTTATGTTATAATAATACATTAACGAAGAGGAATAGGGGCAAAAAATATAAATATTGAAAGTTGGATTTCAAAAATTTTGAAAAAACTTTAATGGAAAATAAATAAAAGAAAGAACTAGAAAAATAAGTTTTAAAAAAGGATTAGAAAAATAAATAAATGATAAAAAGGAATTCAAACATAAATTAAGCACCAATAAAAGAATAAATGAAACTAAAAATAATAGTAATGAAAGAACACAAAAATTAATAAAAGCACTAAAAATAATTAGAAAATATAAAATAATTTTATAATCCTCAGGATATCCTAGGGATATCCTTTTGTTGTGAGGGGTAGAAATAAAAATTAATAAATAATTTATTCAGGTCAATATTAAAAGTATTTTACCAATTATGAGGTTCCAATGAACACCAAAAATAAATATTTATCGTTCAACTAAATATTAATTTCGTTTTAATAAATATTGAATTCAATTTGATATCTTATTTCCACTTCGCGACATCTCCAGGATATCCCAGGGGAATCGCATGGGACATCCTACCTGTCGGAAATTTTGATAGCCCAATGATGTCCACCGGATTTCACTGGGATGTTCCTGAAATATATCCATTTTTCTTTCGTGGTAATTTTTAAGACGTTTTTTTACATCTTATTCGCCTTTGAAAATGCCTCTATTTAGAGGTAATATTTTCAATCTAAGACATCCAAATGTCTTCTGTTAAGACATTTAGAAGATGATGGTTTTTCCAGTATAGACACTTTGGCAATGATAAGCGTTTTCTAGGTATGCGAGTTTAACAATTTATTTTGGCGAATCTTTTTTCTAAGTACTTCTCATGTGGCATATTCCGTGTGGATAATATTAGGATATCCAGCGCGAGTCTCTCATGGGATGAAAATTTAGACATCCTAGGGAAATCTCTGAGATATTACAAATATCATAGGGATATCCCTAGTATTCCAATATCATTCCGGATATCTCTGAGATATCCCTGGAATATTCTTTTGCTCAGAGGGTAGTTGCAGTAAATATTTCTGTTAAAAAAATATAAATACTTGATAGCAATAAATATTTAGCCGGCTGAAGCTGTAGCAGTCGTGCTCAGCGCACACTCCTGCGTAGATTTTTTGAGTAAATTTGAAATAAAAAAATATGAGGGATAAGAAAACTATACAACATTAGAGAATTGTAGTTTTTACATCAGTGTTGAATTTTGAAAAATTGAACAAACAAAATTGTTATAAACAATAGCCAGCACTCTCAAAACATTTCTGTGATTTTAGTAATTTCTTAAGTAAATTCGAAATAAAAACAATCTGATGGATAAGGAAACAATGCGACTTTTATCAATTGTAGTTTATACATCGCTGATACATTTCCAAAAGTTAAACAAACAAAATTGTTGTAAACAATAGCCAGCACCCATAAAGCGCCTAAAAGAGGATGGGGACCCCGACTGCTAGCTTCACTCAGCCGGCTTAAATATTTTATTTAAATTAAAATTTATTCCGTTTAAATAAATAAATACTTCGTTTTAATTAGTATTTTGTTTAAATAAATTAACAATTACACGGAAAAAAAAGTCCATCAATCATTAATAGACTAGTATATTACTTTGAGACGGGACACAAAATCATTGAATGGATAACATACTTGGAGTCACAATATATAAAACTCGTTCACTAAAATTTAGAAAACTGTCTATTAAATTTTCCATGACTATCAAAAGCATTCAAAAAATTCAACTTATTCTTTCAGAATTATCCCTAATTTTAGACACTATTTGGTACAGAATAAACACATTTTTTCGTTGCACAGTTCCGATATTTTATTTACACTCTTAGACGCTTTAGACCAATACATTTTCGCACTTATAATAACTACACGTAGAAACGCACACTTATAACACTTTAAGTTTAGAAGCGAACTGTTCTTATATACCAAATAACAAAATTTTTCACAACTTGTGAGAAATGATTTTGCACTAATAACTACTTTTTAATTAGCGAGAAATATAAAAGAAAATATATTTTCATCGAGGTCAATTTCTAGACGCAATCAAACTGCAAATTATTAGTTAAGTTAAATATTCACATTACACATAATAGTATATAGGGATTTGTATAGCAGACAGCAAAAACACATGGACTATAGAGAAACCGGAAGAAATGCGCATCGGTACACTGCGCAACAATGCGCTGGTGAAGAGCACCGATTTAGACTACGAGTCAACTAACGTTTCACAAACTTTACTAATGATTCGTAAACATTCAAACATTCATTGATATAATAATTCACCATTAAATCTAAAACAATTGGTCACATACTGGCATTCTAATCATTCCATGACTCTTTTTTAATACTTCAATAATGTTTTTCAATCGTTAAGTGAAGTTAAGTAACCATCAACGGAAAAAGAGTCCCGTCTCAAAGTAATATACTAATCCATTAATGGTTGATGGACTTTTTTTTTCCGTGTAGAATCAATAAATACGTTGTTTAAAATAAATAAATTATAAAAACGAAATATTGATTGGAACGAAGTATTTATTTATTAATAAATATTTTGTTCAAAACAATAAATTTAATTTAAAATAAATATAAATAAACTAAAAAAGAAGTTGCAATAAAAAATATAAATAAAGAAAACCAAATAGAAATTTTAAATAAACAATAAATATAAAACAAAGATAAATAATAAAAAAATATAGCAAGTAAATAATAGAGAAATAAACAAAGTAAAAATAGAAAAAGGAAACAACGAAAAACATATATAGATACAAAACATAGAAAAATAAAACGAAAAGAATCCAGTTGACAAATAAAACTATAACATAAAAGAAGATAAAAACATTTTTTTATCTATTGTGTGATTTCACGCCACTTCGACAATGTTTTGGAGTAAGCAAATGGATTTTAATAAAACTCTAGGATTTTAATCTGTATATAAAAATATTTTGACAAAAAATGAAGTCAAAATATTTGCTACTCGCAGCGTATATCGTCTGTTTATTGTGAGTAACATTGTTTGACTTCAAAATAAAGTGTTAAATAAAATGAGAATTTAATGGTCGTTATTTATCTATAAAAAATATATTATAAATTAAAGTAAAATGGATAAAGTAAAATAAATCTTTTTCTATGATGCTGGGTAGCTCCATGCCTAAAAAATCAAAGTTGTATCCCAGTTCTTCGATTTTGTTGAAACTTCAGAATTTTCAAGTGGAATACATGCCAGTAAAAGGCCTCAATTCCATATAAAAAAATTTTGGATTTACGAGGTTTTTAAAATTTTTTTTGAAATTGTAAGAATAGTATATCTCTAAGGAAAATAAAATGAAATTTTCAGGAAATGATTATTGTTTACAGACAATTTAAGAAAATATTTTAGAAAACAAATTATTTAAAAAATTATTTTTAAATAAACAATTTTTTGAAAAGTGACATTTTTATTTTTTTTAATAATAATGATTCGATTCCCACTTATTTCAAGAGTATTTCCAAAAAAAAATCGATGAAGGGTCTGCAACTTTAGGAGACATTAAATTTTTTATCCTTGCGAGCAACCGTAAAAAGCGCATTTTCCGGCTATAGGTACTCTACATACAAACTAATATTCAAAGTCACCTATAAGTCGTAAATTTTAACCGAATTCAATTTTTCTTTTTGGAGAATGTCAGGTTATAAATTCGTAAGAACACTGTGCAATTTTTAAATTTATATTTGTTTAAACAAATTATTATTTTTGTTGTTAATTACTAATTTTTTACATATTGTACCTAGAGAGGTGTATTTTTTTCTAATTTTGCAATGTACCGGACCCAACATAAATACCAATGCAAATTTTAAACATAATTATTATTGTTAATCACTAACTTTTTACAGAATAGTATACTTAAAAGATGCAGTTTTTTCTAATCATGCAAATTTAACAAACTTTTTTGATATGCCGATTTACATTAAAAATAAAATTATAATTTAAACAAAAATAAGAATAATAATTTATTTAATTATTAATTAACTTTTAGTTAGTGTTGGTAAAATTTCCTCTAACTATATTATTTTTCTTTTAAAAAATTAAAATTTTTGTAATTACTAAAAAAAGAAAAAAATATTTTCAAAAAAATAAATTTAGTTAAAAAATTGTTTAAATAACAACTTTAATTTGTTTGGCATAGAGCTACCCAGATTAAAATTAAAAGTACAATTATAATTAAAACAATTTTTAAATAAATTATTATTCTTATTTTTATTTAAAATATAATTTTATTTTTAATGTAAATCTGCATATAAAAAAAGTTTAGTAAATTTGCATGATAAGAAAAGCTGCATCTTTAAAGTATACTATTCTGTAAATAGTTAGTAATTAAGAATAATAATTGGTTTAAATTTTGCTTAAACAATAATAATTATGTTTAAAATTTGCATTGGTATTTATGTTAGGTCCGGTACATTGCAAAATTAGAAAAAAATACACCTCTCTAGGTACAATATGTAAAAAGTTAGTAATTAACAATAAAAATAATGATTTGTTTAAACAAATATAAATTTAAAAACGCACAGTATTCTTACTCCTTTATAACCTGACATTCTCCCAAAAGAAAAATTGAATTCGGTTAAAATTTACGAATTATAGGTGACTTTGAACATTAGTTTGTATGTAAAGTATAGCCGGAAAATGCGCTTTTTACGGTTACGCGCAAGGACAAAAAATTCAATATCTCCTAAAGTTGCAGACCCTTCATCGATTTTCTTTTTGAAAAATACTCGTGAAATTATTGGGAATCGAATCATTATTATTAAAAAAATAAAAACAGCACTTTATAAAATATTGTTTATTTAAAAATTATTCTTTTATTAATTTTGTTGTCGCCGTAAGAAACAACTAATATCGTTGGATGTTACGAAGAAAAACACTCTAAAAATTTCTTTGCGCGAAAACTAACACTTCTGATTTTTAAATGAAAAAATGAAATTTTAATTTTAAAAACTAATTAAATTACAATAAATTTTTATACAAATATTATAATACAAAAGAAAAAATTCAAAAAACTCTTTTATTTGTATCGAATACTTAAAATGAAAACTGTATTTTGGTTATAGTCTCATCGGGTGTGTTTTTTTTCGTTCAGAATCTTCACTGTGTTTTTTTTCGTAACACCCGTCGATATTATTATTTTTAGTGAGTTGGTTACTCAACTGTGAGCCAACTCTACTTTATTTATTTAATAAGTAAGAGTACAAAAGCTTGGAGATAATCAATCCTTCCAATTCTTCACTGAGCCTTATTGGAAGAGTGGAAGACAAACCGTCGCTTGGGGGCAGCAACATGCTGACTCAGGTAAACGGTGAAAAAGATGCCGTTTCAAAAAGAAAAGTGAAAAACATGCCATTTCGCGAAAGCGCTGAGAAACATACCTTCTTCAAACGAACGGTGAAGAACATGCCTATTCAACCGTTAATATTAAATATAATATTAAATAAATAAATAATTAATATAATAATATTAATAATTATAAATTAATCAATTAATTAAATTAACTAATTAATCATTAATTGTTTATAATAAATATAATATTATTAATTATTTATAATTAATATAATATTATTAATATAATATGAATATTAAATATTAACGGTTGAAAAGGCATGTTCTTCACCGTTCGTTTGAAAAAGGTATGTTTCTCAGCGCTTTCGCGAAATGGCATGTTTTTCACTTTTCTTTTTGAAACGGCATCTTTTTCACCGTTTAGCTGAGTCGGCATGTTGCTGCCCCCAAGCGACGAAACGTGCTATCACTTTAAATAGCGACTAATTAATCTGATCGCGCTTGCTTATGCTTAGTTTTTAAGGACTGTGAACTCGTCCCCACTCTTTATAACACTGGGTTACAAAAAAATAGTCATGTCGTGTTTATTAAAAATTTTCGGTGTTTATTAAAAGTTTAGGTGTCACTAAACAAGAATATACTAGAATATATTTTTTTCATTCGGTCATTCCCATAAAAAACGAGATAAAAGTGTCAAAAAACCGCATTTTTAGCACTTTTTTAGGCAGTGTAACAAGAAAACGCAACATGATAAAAATCTCTACAAGAGCTTAAATAAAAGCTTAAACATTAAACTTTAAGTCTCAGAACTAAACAGTACTTTAATTATCACTGAAAACCTTGATAATTAAGAAGTCGCTATCTGAAATTATCAAAAAAGTAGGGATGCGAAGCACTTAGTAAAAATCGATTTCCCAAACCGAATTCGCTTGTAACTTGTTACATGAGGTTTTTTAAAAGGTTGTATTTTTAAAAATGAACTTTAAGATCGCAATCTGCAACATCGACAACCCCCTGGAAACAAGTTGCTAACGAATTCAGTAAATTTTTTTAAATTATCAACGCCATTTTAAATCCGCCATTTAGAATTTTTTAAATCTAAGTTCCAATTCATTATTAGAAACCTTAAAAAACCTTATGTAACGAATTACAAGTGAATTCGGTTCGGGAAATCGATTTTTACTAAGTGCTTCATATCCCTACTTTTTTGATAATTTCAGATAGCGACTTCTTAATTATCAAGGTTTTCAGTGATAATTAAAGTACTGTTTAGTTCTGAGACTTAAAGTTTAATGTTTAAGCTTTTATTTAAGCTCTTGTAGAGATTTTTATCATGTTGCGTTTTCTTGTTACACTGCCTCAAAAAGTGTTAAAAATGTGGTTTTTTGGCACTTTCATCTCGTTTTTTATGGGAATGACCGAATGAAAAAAAAATTTTGTGGTATATTCTTGTTCAGTGACACCTAAACTTTTAATAAACACCGAAAATTTTAAATAAACACGACATGACCATTTTTTTGTAACCCAGTGTAATACACACTCATACTTTATACTGTCGACACCTCCCGCCTTTAAATTGTCGATGATTTTTAAATTAACATTTATTTAAAAATTCGATGCAGGTTTCCTTCTAGGAGGTTTCGAATATAATTCAAATATTAATCCTTGCAGATTTTACTCAATAGCTACATCGTGAGTTGGACCTGTATTATAGAAACTACAATTTCTGTTACAATTCTGAATACAATATCCTTTGAAATTTAAAGTACACTGTATAATATCTTTTTTTTAAAGATTATAAGTACAATTCTTGCATGTTCTATATACTCTAAATTCATCAAAAACTATTCTCTCGAACTCTCAAATCTTTCATGTTTTTCTAAGTCTTCTAGCATCATTTCACTTCTTACTAATTCCTGCTTCTTTCATTTTGGCTAAATAGAAAATCCTTAGTAATTTTGGTAATTTATCATTAGTAAATTTTAAATCGTCTTTTTTGAAATCTAATTCTATTCTGATTGTTTCCTCAAAGTATATATTTATATTTCACAATTTCTTATCATTATGATTATTCTTTTCGCATACTATAGCTGTAACTATTTCTTTTATAAATATACGTACATAACGTATGGCTGTTTTTTACAATTGTTTTATCGATGAGTAATCGGGAAGATTTTAGACAATTTTCGTTAAACATTTTTATTAAATGCGCGTCACAATTTTTTGTTTGACATATTAAATAGCTCGATTCGTTTCTCTTACAACTTTATATTCTTCTATAGTGCTACATTTTTCTAATCCTGTCTTGTCAATCGGTACGTATTCAGTTTTCGTTTGTAAAATGTATGGTTTGCTTTGTCGTCGTTTGTTTCTTCTTAAATTGTCTTTATTAAGTAAGTAAGTACTTAAATACATAATCGCATTGTTATTGTCCATATCGTCATACTTTGTTTCTCTTCTTACATTAATATTATACCATCTGGAGCGGGACTCTGAGTTAGCGCCACTATAATAGCGCTCACTATAATAGTGCCATAGAGCTCACTATAATAGCGCTACTATAATAGCGACACTATAATAGTGCCATAGTGCTCACTATAATAGCGCCACTATAATAGCATGCACTATAATAACGCCACTATAATAGCGCTCACTATAATAGTGCCATAGCGCCAATATAATAGTGCTCACTATAATAGCGCTCACTATAATAGTGCCATAGCGCCACTATAATAGTGCTCACTATATTAGCGCCACTATAGTAGCGCTCACTATAATAGATCCATAGCGCCACTATAATAGTGCTCACTATAATAGCGCCACTATAATAGCGCTCATTATAATAGTGCCATAGTGCTCACTATAATAGCGACACTATCATAGTGCCATAGTGCTCACTATAATAGCGCCACTATAATAGCATGCACTATAATAACGCCGCTATAATAGCGCTCACTATAATAGTGCCATAGCGCCAATATAATAGTGCTCACTATAATAGCGCCATTATAATAGCGCTCACTATAATAGTGCCATAGCGCCAATATAATAGTGCTCACTATAATAGCGCTCACTATAATAGTGCCATAGCGCCACTATAATAGCGTTTACTATAATAATTACATAGCGCCACTATAATAGTGCTATAGCGGTACTATAATAGCGTTCACTATAATAGTGCCATAGCGCTACTATAATAGTGCTCACTATAATAGCGCTTACTATAATAATGCCATAGCGCACACTATAATAGCGCTCACTATAATAGTGCCATAGCGCCAATATAATAGTGCTCACTATAATAGCGCTCACTATAATAGTGCCATAGCGCCACTATAATAGCGTTTACTATAAAAATGACATAGCGCCACTATGATAGTGCTATAGCGGTACTATAATAGCGTTCACTATAATAGTGCCATAGCGCCACTATAATAGTGCTCACTATAATAGCGCTTACTATAATAATGCCATAGCGCACACTATAATAGTGCTCACTATAATAGCGCTTACTATAATAATTCCATAGCGCCACTATAATAGCGCTCACTATAATAGTGCCATAGTGCTCACTATAATAGCGCCACTATAATAGCGACACTATAATAGTGCTCACTATAATAGCGCCACTATAATAGTGCTCACTATAATAGCGCCACTATAATAGCGCTGACTATAATAGTGCCATACCGCCACTATAATAGTGCTCACTATAATAGCGCTTACTATAATAATTCCATAGCGCCACTATAATAGTGCCATAGTGCTCACTATAATAGCGCCACTATAATAGCGCCACTATAATAGCGCGCACTATAATAGCGACACTATAATAGTGCTCACTATAATAGCGCGCACTATAATAGCGACACTATAATAGTGCTCACTATAATAGCGCCACTATAATAGTGCTCACTATAATAGCGCCACTAAAATAGTGCTCACTATAATAGCGACACTATAATAGTGCTCACTATAATAGCGCTCACTATAATAGTGCCATAGCGCCAATATAATAGTGCTCACTATAATAGTGCCATAGCGCCACTATAATAGTGCTCACTATAATAGCGCCACTATAATAGCGTTTACTATAATAATGACATAGCGCCACTATAATAGTGCTATAGCGGTACTATAATAGCGTTCACTATAATAGTGCCATAGCGCCACTATAATAGTGCTCACTATAATAGCGACACTATAATAGCGCTTACTATAATAATGCTATAGCCCCACTATAATAGTGCTATAGCGCTACTATAATAGTGCTATAGCGCTCACTATAATAGTGCCATAGCGCCACTATAATAGCGCTCACTATAATAATAATAGTGCGCTATAATAATAGTGCGCGCTATTATAGTGGCGCTAACTCAGAGTCCCGCTCCTGATTTTTTTGGTACGTTCGTTTCTTCATAATATTTTTGCTGTTCTTTATCTTCTTTGAATCGTGTAGACATATAATTCGCATCTTCCTTTAAAGTCTTCAACATTTACTGTAATGTTGGTCCATTTCGTCATATTCATTTCTTTTGTTTATTAATATCCTATTCGTCGTAATATTCTTCATATTGTGTTGATCTATTTTGTTATGTTCGTTTTTTTGATTGATTTATATTTCATTATATAGTCTTACTGAAATGGCCTATTCGTCATAATATTCTTATTTCCTTTTTGATTCATTTCGTTTTATTTGTTTCCTTTATTGATTCATATTTCATTATTCAGTCCTGCTTGAATATCCTAGTCGTTATAATATTATTATCTCATTGGTTCATTTCGTCATAATTGATTTATTTTTTATTATTTCATACTACTTGAATATCCTAGTCGTCATAATATTATTATCTTATTGATTTATTTTGTCATAATGGTTTCCTTTATTGATTCATAGTTTATCATTCAGTCCTACTTGACTATCGGAGTCGTCATATTAATATTTTATTGGTTTATTTCGTCATTATTGTTACCTCTATATTTTTTTAATGTTCAATCACTCAGTTCTAATGGAATATTTGATTCGTCATAATGTTATTTATACTTTGTTTTCTTCTTTTTTTATATTTGTAATCAATATTTCTTTGATTCTTGTGCTTTCAAATTTTCGTCGTAAAATTAACTATCCTTTTCTTTGTACTACTTTACATCTCTTTAATCGTATTTCATTTGCGTTATCATTATCTGTTAAAGGTATTTCGTTTATTTGTGCTATTTTTTATTTCTTCTTTTTTTTAAATTGTTGACATAAATCACATGTTTTGATAAAGTCTTCAACATCTTTTGTAATGCTGAGCCAGTTTGTCATATTTCTTATATTCTGTACTGTAATGTCCTCCTAATATTCCTTCATGTTGCTTCTGCTATAATTTTTCTTCTTTTTCTTTTAATATGTTTCTTTATCAAATATATTTCCTTATCACCGCCTTTCCATATTTTAAAAAGAATTCTCGATATTTTGTTTTCATCTATATCTTCGTAAATAATTCTTAATCCTTCTTTTTCAGTTTCTTTTTTTAAAAATGCTGTTAATTGCTTATTTGTCACCTGAAGACTAATTTTTATTTTTTCATCTTCTTCTGTTTTTTCTTTCGTGATCCAAATTTCTTTTATCCTTGTCGGTCCAAATTCTCGTCTTATGATTAACTGTCCGGTTCCTTCTATTTTGTTTCTTTTCAATCGCATTTTATTCGCGTCATCATTTTCTTTTTGAAGTATACCTCTTATCCATTGTACTTCTGTTTCCTCGTTAAAATCTGTTACTACTTTGTATATAGCTCTTTTTTGGGGTATTGTTTTCCTTCCTAAACTAATATTTTCCAAATATAACACAGGCCGACAAAATTTTGTCGATTCTCAGAACCAAGAACCGGATAATACTTTTTCGAAGGTTTTTGACGTGCTGAATTCGAATCTGACCTCAGAATTGCCCCACCACGTCAGGTTTTTGAGATATTCTAACCTAAAAGTGCCAAAAACACGTTTTTTGGGCATTTTTGAAGTCCTGTACAAACAAGAGAAATTTTTTTCCCTAAATTTATTTACGGCTTGTAAAAGTACTAATCTTCCTCTTTATAAGGCCTTTTGAAACATTAAAAAATCTTTATTTTTACTGAGATATCATCATTTTAATTTTTTGAATGTGTTCAGTAAACGAATATTGACCAATTTACCACATTCAAAAAATTCAAATGACGATATCTTAGTGAGAAATAAAGATTTTTTCAAATTTCAGAAGGCCTTTTAAAAGGGAAGAATAGTACTTTCAGATGCCGTAAATAACTTTAGGAAAAAAATTTTCTCTTGATTGTACAGGACTTCAAAAATGCCCCAAAAACGTGTTTTTGGCACTTTTAGGTTGGAATATCTTAAAAACCTGACGTGGTGGGGCAATTCTGAGGTCAGATTCGAATTCAGCACGTCAAAAACCTTCGAAAAAGTATTATCCGGTTCTTGGTTCTGAGATTCGACAAAATTTTGTCGGCCTGTGTAATTTGTGTCTCTTATAGATTTAAGTATACTTCTCAAATTACTTATCAGTTCCAAAAGAGAATAATTTTCATATCCTGGTCGTTTTTCTTTAGTACCTGTAATCAATGTTATAGTCTTCATTATTTTAAATTCGTTTTGAATTATTGATTGATCACTTTCTTCCGTCATCAACTATTGAATTGTCGTCTTCTGTTTGCGTATTTATTTCCATGTAATCATTTTCCTCGTTTACATCTATAGTACGCGCGTTCTTCTGTTCTAACGTGTCATATGTACCATGTCTTGTCATTTGAACCCGTGGAATTCGTGATAAGGCGTCAGCGTTTGTGTTAGCAACTCCTTTCTTACAAATAATTTCATTATCAAATTTTAAAGCCTCAATAGGTGTGTCGTGTCTTCTTCGTTCTCTTGGTATCGGTGGAAAGTCCTTACTTTTAACAATGGTTAAATTTTTCTACAATTCTCAGTTTGCTAAATCTTGGTTTTGGTACTGGGTTTTCAATTTTTGGGTTTCTGGTAAAATTGTCAATTCTTCTTTTATCTTTTAAATTCACAATATTTTTTAAAGCAATATTAAAACATTCATTCAGCGTTTTCGGTTTCTGAGGACGAATTCTAATTTCAAATTATTCACGTATATTTCTTAAGAATGTGCTGACACTTGCATTTGTTTCTATTTCCTGTCTTACGAAAGTTTCTTGAGGTGTTATATTCGTACTATCTGTAGACACTGATTTTATCCTGACACTGCATAAATCTTGAGGTGAATGACTCTACACCTTCACTTTTGCCCATTATACATAAATCTCGAGCCCATGGAAGTGATTCTAAACTATCTTTTGCCCCTAATAAAATTCTTAATCTCTCATAAAAATCGACAAAGGTTTTAACTATATCTGCTCTAATTGTATTTGCTGCTCTTCCTACTAATTTTTGTGCAATTATTTCATGTAGTAATGTTAGTCTTTCATTTCTTTTCGTTTTTCTTTTAGATAATCTTATTAGATGAATGAAATTTTCTAAACCGTTTCCATTAAATTCCGGTACTAATTTTATGCTTTTCTCAAAATCATATTCTGTAACTTTTTCTAATTCTTCGTGATCGCTGTTTAATTCGTTTTCATTTATGAGTAAACCTTCCTCTTTTCTAATTGGTTGTTCCATAGCTACTAATCTCGTTTCGAATCTTTTCATTTTTGCAAGAATATTTTGTAAATGGTCATTTGAAGCACTTGATATTCAAAGGGATGAACAGTCTGTGTCTATTGTTTCGTTTTTCCTACTTTTTCTACAGGAATTTAAATCCAGTTTAATTTTATAAATTTTCTATATCGTTTTGCACAATTTTTATTTTATATCCGTTTGCGTTTTCTAATTTAAAATTTCATTTCTTGCTACAAGGAGTACACAAGAATATGAAATTCGTTTTTTTGTTTATTAACGATGATTAATGATTCATTATGAAGGTCGCCGTTCAACGTACGTAAAGTGGACTTATACTCTTGTTCTAAAGATTCGTGATTTTCTTTTATATACCTTTCTGTTGGTCTAGATAATCTCGAACCCTGCTTCGTAGATTTGGTTAACTCTCTGGATACCTCTGTAAATCTGGATAACTCTGGATACCCCTCTGTAGAACTGGATATAATTCTGTAGATCTGGATAACTCTGGATACCTCTCTGCAGATCTGGATAACTCTCTAGATGCCTCTCTGTAAATCTGGATATCACTCTGTAGATCTCTGCTTTTTCTTTACTTTCTCGTTCACTTTAGATAATCACTTTGTTTATCTGAAACTAGCTCTGGGTTCTGGATACTCAAAATCTGGATGAACTTCCAAAAAAAATTTTGTATATCCTAGCGCTGCCACTAATTATGTTGTCGCCGTAAGAAACAACTAATACTATTATTTTTAGTGAGTTGGTTACTCAACTGAGAGCCAACTCTACTTTATTTATTTAACAAGTAAAAGTACAAAAACTTAGAGATAATCAATCCTTCCAATTATTCACTGAGCCTTATTGGAAGACAAAAGTGCTATCACTTTAAATAGCGACTAATTAATCTGACCACACCTGCTTATGCCTTAGTTTTTAAGGACTATAAACTCGTTCCCACTCTTTACAATACACACTCATACTTAATACTGTCGACAATTTGTTTTAAAAAAATTTTTTTTTCTTAAATATTTTCTTAAATTGTCTGTAAACAATAAGCATTCCCTGAAAAATTTATTCACTTTCATTTATTTTCCTTAGAGATATACCATCTTCAAAATTTCAAAAAAAAAAAAAATTTAAAAACTTCGTAAATCCAAAATTTTTAAAATCGAATTGAGGCTTTTTACTGACATGTATTCCACTTCAAAATTTAGAATTTTTTTAGGCATGGAGCTACCCTACTACATTACAATGAAGTTAATTTTTCTCCTTAAACAATAGAATTTGATCTAGCCGCTTAAAAGATAAGTAAAATTATTAAAATTACTTTGTTAATTAACAAATTTTTACAATAAGATTATAAGCATTTTTTGTTCGTTTTTTCGTTCTGAATTTTTACAAAAAAAATGTTTAGTTTTCATGAAGTTATATGGGAGATATAACGCTTTTAAATTTATTTCAAAATTTTGTTATCTCAATAAGTTGCGAATATTTTGACTTTATTGTTTGTAAAAATATTGCTATTTGTACACAGATTAAAATCCCAGAGTTTCATTAAAATCCATTTGTTTACTCTAAAAACTATCGAAGTGGCGTGGAATCGCAATATTAATTTTAAAAAATTTGATAAAACTGGGCCACACGTCAAAATGCAAAGGTGTCCAACTTTTTTTTGGGGATATAAACTCATAAATTACAGACAACCAACTATACGATCTCCCTTTTGACCCCTTTTTGGAGATGAGAGAAGAGAAAAGAAGAAGGGGAGGGGGCTTTAAATAGAACCTTGGCAAACGTCTCTTATCTAACTATCTATCCCATCTAACTAGTATTTCCCTTCTTCTACTTTTTCAAATTTCTTCTCCTTTTATAATCGACTTTCTTTTACATGTACACCCGCCTCTCTTTTATTATTCAATTCCCACTCTTCTTCTTTTCATTCTTTCCCATCATTTTTCCCTTGACATTATCTGTAAATCGACTTTTTGGTGAGTGCCAAAAAGTTTTTCCAAATTCCTTAGAAAAGTTTCTCTTAAAAAAAGAAAGATACGTAAAATTGCTGTCTTTCATATTTTTAATAAACCTCTCTGATAATAAAAGTTAGTTTACCTTTTAAGTTTTATGTCATCAGAAATAGAGAAAACAAGATATATGAAACAATTCTTATACATTTTGACATTTTTAAAAATTTATTTGTTGGGTTAAGTAAAAATACTCATTTCACAAATTTGTAAAGTTTTGGAGTATTCAAATTCTGTTGTTTATTAAAATTATTCATATTATCAAAAACTTTTTAAAGATTGAAAAAATTCACCTCGTTCGAGTGAACGAAATAATTTCTCGATATAACAGAAGTTAAATTTACTTTAATTACTTTAATTCAAAAAAATAAATAAAATTTTATAAATCACTATTTTTGCAAATTTTTAAAACAATTTTTTTTCGGAAACAATTTATTGAACGTTGTGAAATTTGTTTGCTTTATTAATCTCTTCGCTGTTTGGAAAAATATTCCTATGATTGGCCCATATTGTATGAATAATGATATAATTTTTTTTATAATTTACGTAACAAATTGCATTTGTTTTGCACTAAGAAGTTAACAACCCAACGTTGGGTCCTTAACAGTCTTGGTTAAAGTCGCTTTTTTATGTATAGTATCTAATTATAAAATATTTCTAAATTTTTTGAAAAAGTTTTTAAAAGTGTTTTAAAAAATAGAAATATGGGGCGTTTCCAAGGATCCCTCGCATCCTAGAATAAAACTACATTTAATTAATTTAATTCCAAAAATAAAAAATTTATAAATTACTATTTTTTAAATTTTCAAAAAATAATTTTTGTCGGAAATAATTTATTTAATGTTTTAAAAGTCTTTTTTATTTTATTGCAGTTGTTTTTTTGTTTCGTTTAATTTTTCTAATTCAACATTTTTACAAAATTTTTAACAATTAATTTTTTTCCTGAAATAGTTTATTGAATTATGAGAAATTGATTTATAGTATAGAATTTCCTATTGGTGCAATTTTTAAATTATAAATAATTAAATAAAAAATTTCTAACAGATAAAATAATATCCCATTAATAAAACTGAAAAATAAATTTTTTCAATACGTTTTTGGAAAATACTTGAAATGTAATTTGTATTCGAAAATAATTTTTTGAATATTGCAAAGAGAAAAAACTTATCACTACAGACGAATCGTGTAAATAAGAATAAAAAATTCGATAATAAATTATTTTTATATTTGAATTCTTCGGAGAGATTAAAATTATTATTTAAAATTTTCCAATCGATTTTCAGTTAAAAAATAATTTTTTTGAAATTTAAATTCACTCTTCAAATCCGAATTGAAAATTTCAGTAATTGCTGTGATAATAATAACACATTTTTTCTCTAATAAATAACCTTTTTCGGTAAAGAGAGAAAAAAATAAAGTGCGTTTAAGTAAATAGAAAAATTTTACTAAAATCCTAGTCAAATTTATGTCGACCGCGTTATCAATTACGAGCACACACTGCTTTGTTATTTGTTTCAAACCACAATGACTCGTTTGGTCGAATTTCCTGGCTGTAAATTTTCAACAAAATGGTTTTCACCAGATCCCAGCTCTCAACACACACGCACACATATACACAAATACAGGCATTGACAAACACAAGCATATTTGCACTTTAAGCTAACAAAAAGTTTTTGAAAACAAAATTTTAAAACTTCATAATTTTATTCGTGTTAAAATATAAGTCGTATTTATAAAACGAGAAGCGCGAAATTGTGACTCGAGCAATAGGAAATCAGTCATATTTGTTAAAGTATATTTTAAAGTTTTTCAAAACTTTTAGACAATAGACACGAGAAAAGAAGAATGAGTCTATGAGTGAATATGTATGTGTCTGTGTGTGTGCGTGTGTAATTATACTTCACGTACCTTTACATTTTTAATCGATTTTATCAGTAAACAACTGAGATAAGGCAACTTATTCATAAAAATGTATTGAATTTAATAACAAAGACAAGAGTGTTTTTAATTTTTCAATTGAACAATAATCAATTTCGACAAAAATTGTATTTAACAAATTTGTTGTGCATGTTATTATTTATATGTTCCATTTTAAAAAAAAATTCACCAATTTTTTATATTTTATGTGTTAGAATCTCGATATCCCCACCACTCCACAAACAGACTACTGTCACGTCATCGCGACGTAATGTTTTGATATTTGTAAAGTTAGAATCTGAATCCTCACTTTTTCTTGTAAACCAAACAAATTAATTGAAATGTGTGTCGTCTTGGACAGACTTTTCTTTATATGGTCATCTACGATTATCACCCATTTATAAGGTTACTGAACTGTCTAAAACAGTGACTAATCAACGTGGTATTATTGATCAGAATGATGTCTTTGCCTAAGTAGCAGATGCCGAAATTTGGTCATCTGCACATTGTCAATATTTCTATTGGTTCCCACTGAAATGTAATAAAAATTTTATTACCTTGACCCAAAGGTAATAAATGTGGGTGGTATGTTCCCTTGTGAAGGAAACATATAAAAGGGGCCACCCTTGACGAATTCGTCAGTCCAGGAAACGCCGTCAACTTAACTAGTCCAGAAGTCATCCTCAAATCAGCAGGTCGCGCTCTTCGTGTCTGCCGCGATTTCGCGACCAAGTTAACAAGTCGTATACTGCCCCAAGCGTATTCTTCGTGTTAATCCAAAATCTCTTCAAGTACCAAATACATTCTTCAAGTCTTACTCAAGTTATTCAAGAAGAATTTTATCAAGGAGATAATTTCTATTGCGAGACACATTACTAAAAACTGCATTATTTCGATTTCAACGTCAAATCAATAATTTAACACCTGGACTCCGGACCTTTCACTTTGACTAGCCCGAAAACAATTCAAAGGAAATCTACTGCATATTCAGTTTTCGCTAGACAACGTCATTTCTTCGATCTCATACTGAAGGAGATGTCACCTGTTAGGTCTATGAATCTAATAATAATAATATTAAAATTGATCCCACAAAGTAATAATTTGTTACAGTATCTCTGAAGACATCTGGATCTACTCTTTTTCTTGGTTCTAATTGTAAAGGATTCAAATAAATAACTTTAATTAAACAGTTACTCTTTCTTAAAACCTGTCCCTTAATATCAGAGTTTACTGCTCTGTAAATAAATCAGGTTGAATCACCGATGCCGGCCAAATTAAATATGTAAATTATGATTATGTTTAGTTTCATTTCTGAGACGTAATACTACTGTAAGTCCGAGCACAGCGTCGGTTATGCTTTCCAGGGACTCAATTATTGTTTGAAAATATAAATTCTTCAGTAAAATAAAACACTGACGATTTGAAAAATTTTTTTAAAATTGCTTCTAATTTAGAGTAAATTTTTGTATTAATTAGACTTTTTAATATTTCTCATTAGTGTAAAATAAATAAATTTTATTTTTCAGTAGTAAAACAAATGTTTCTAAACAAATGTTTCTCTAATAGTCCGGGAGTTAGCGACCAAAACAACTACCTCATTTCATACACGCTGAAAATTTGAGTATAGATTACTGAAGACATGTACATAACAGAAACCCACGTCTGTCAGGCCGGTGCTGGGACAAGGGGCGGCGGCAGCGGACGAATAGATGAAAAATAATGTAAAAATTTCTCATTTCATACCGATTAAAACCTTTAGAAATCGGAAGATGACATTTACACGAGTGTAAAAATGTGCGTCTGGCAGTTCTGGGATGGGACAAAGTACGTCTGGCAAAAGGTGCTTGTGTTTTGACGTAATTTAACCATAACCTCAAAACTGAGGCAATGTAAAATAGGCACATTACTATTTTAAAATATTTCTTTGTAACAGAAAATTTTTTAATGTTTACTATTCATATTTCAATTTTACTTACAATTATTTTGTACACGTAATTTTCTTTCTTATAGAATTAAAATACTATTAGACTGAAAGAAAAGTTCTGAAATAATTACCTAAATTCTCATAACCGATTTTTAGAAATGTTAAAAAAAATTAAAATAACTTATTTTTTTCATTGTCTTTCTAAGAGAGCATTTTCGAAGGGCTGCCAGACGTACTTTGCCCCAGCCCAGAACTGCCAGTCCCACATTTTTACATTCGTGTAAATGTCAAAGTTAGTACATTTTGCGAATTAAACCGGCGTGCATATGTGCACATGATGTTACTAGCTTATATACACGGAAAAAATTTCGGGCGCGCAGCTTTACCAAAGCGTACAGTTGCAGTGCTAAATGAAAGAACGCTGATATTCTAAGGGTGAGATATCTGCGTTCTCATTAATTAAAAATTTTTTTCGTTTAATTTTTTTTTTAAACTCAATGGAATAATATGTACAAAAAGAATTTTTTGGTAAATATGATAAATAACTATAATCATTTGTTGTTAACAAATTTTTTTTATTATTACAAAAAATAATGTATTTTAAAAAAATATAAAATTATTCTCGGATTTAGCATAAAAAAATACATCAAATAAAGAAAAGAAAAATTAAAATCGGTTAATAATAATTAACGAAGATATAACCATTTTTGTAAATTTGAACGGCTAATTTCAGTTGTAGCGTCGAAAACCACACGCCACTGAGTACCCCCACTCCGTCGTCCAACAGTTGAAACAATATATATGTATTTTTACTTGATATAAATAAAAAATAAAAGCATAAAATATAACAATTAATTTTTTTCATAAAATAGGGGAGACTGGGGAAAACCTGCGCACAGGGTAAACCCGCTCACTGGCGATTTGACGCTATAAACTCAACTTGAGATGGAGAAATTTGTACTGTGAATAGTACTTAAGTTTAGTTTCATGAATTCGTCATAGAATCTAAGGCGGTCAACTGTTTTTAGAAGTGCAAAAAAAGAAAAATGATCTTCGGATTTTTAAGTTTTTCGATTAATATTTTTGAGACTTAATTTATTCGACAAATTTTTTTTTATGCTATTGGATGTCCTTTTTCGAAATATATATGTAGTTTTGTTTGATTGCAAAAAGGTTTATTTAAATTTATTCTAAAATGTGAGAAGTACATTCGGGGTAAAGTCGCTCACAAAAAGTCGGGGTAAAGCCGTTCAATTATTAAAATTGTTTAGGAAGCCGAATCAGTATTAACAGTATTTCTTTTTTTGGCGATCTTAAAATTTTTAAATTGTAAAATATTTATTAAAAGATAAATAATATTCAATTTCTAACAATGTTATTAAATTATTGGGTAATTAGTTAAATATTTAACATTTCAAATGTGCCGCATTCCGCGATTTGTGGCGATTTTTTTCAACAGATGGCGCCGAACTATTAATATTTGTTAACAACTTTGAGTGGAATCATGTCTATATTAGTGATTATTAGGTTATAACGGTTATAACAAACAACGCAAACAAATAATCAAAATTTGTCGCTGTCTTTTTCGGTTAAAAAAAGACATAAATCTAAGTTTGTTGTCTTCGTTTAGTTTACGTTTTATCATTGGTTATTTTTAAATTTTAAATATCGAATTTCATTTGTTACATTTTATCAATAATAAAATCTATAACTTGTTACATCAAAAATTGTAACTATATTTTAATTTTTTCTTAACAAAGTATTATTTGAATTCACAGTCGCAATTTATGAAACCCATACTTATTATTTATTAAACCAATATTTATTGTTTATAGAACTCATAATTTTTTATTAATAAATCATTCTGAAGACGGAAATAAGGAGAAATTTAATATATACAAAATAAAGCTGTCGGGATTACCTTAAATTCTTAAAAAAATCAAGTGATCGGGTTTACCCCGAGGGGTGAGCGGATTTACCCTGGAAAATTGCGACCTGCACGGGCAGCTTAATTATTTTTTTTTAATTCATTAAACTTGTCAGGCCCACTCTGAAACTTTTTGCAAAACCGTCTTATCATTTACAGGTATGTTTTGAAAAAAGAAAATTAAAAATTTATTATACCTAAAGTTTAAAAAAAGTAATTTGTTTATAAATTTTTTTTATTTTTTTAATAAAAAATGGGAAAAAAAAATTTTTTGTTTTTATTTCCTAAAAGTCGAAAGAAAACTAAAATTTTCGTTTTTTGACAACTTTTTTCTAAACTCAATATTTTCGGACTTATAACCCACGTGAAAATGTTCTCGGGAATCGGTCCCAGGAAATTACCGAGAGTCACTACCAGGAAATTCCCGGTACTTACTCCCGAGAAATTCCAGGTAAAATCTTTTGACATTTTTCTCCATATTTCTCAGAGAATTTAACCTCATGAATAAAAATATACGTCTATAAAATTTTCAGGATCGTATTCGTGATTGAGATGACTTTTTGTTTATTATAATAGTCACGTTAAGCATACAAATTGAAAGTCTACTATCAACATATTAAACGGATTTCGACACACGGAGAGACTTTTAGTTACAAAAATTACTTTATTGTATTTCGATATTTCTAATAAAACGTAAGAATTTAGGGATAATCGAGGTACGATGATGATAGTTCTTATTATAATAATAAGTAGTGTTATTTTTTTATCAACTATTGTAATTTTTAGGGAACAGAAGTTAGTATAAAAGTTTAAAAAGAATTTAATTTGATGTTAAGACAATTGCAAATACGAGAATATGGAACATATTTATAATACATTCTGATATTTTTATTTGTAAACCCACTATTTTGAAAACTATTAAATTTAAAAAATTTTAGATACTGTATTATTTTTAATATTAACACGCTCTGAAATGGTAAACAGTTTGAATTTTTAAAAATTTTATTAGAATATTTTCACGAAGGTTTCCGAACAGTTCCGTCCATAACCGAAGACAGTTAATGTTAGGTGAACACTCAGCAAACAACCCAGCGTCATCATCGTCTTGAAAGTATTTTGTTAAAAACGTTTCAAAAGTTATTAGTGATTAAACAATTGAATTGTGTAATAATATTATGATAAATCATATATTAATTTATATACATATGTATTATATAAGTATACACGTGCCTAGTAACGCATTTTGTATACCTCTACATATATATGCTATATATATGTAGCGTCACCTAATCTTCACTTTTAGTATAAAGCTTTAGAAAAGATTCAAAAAACTTTAAGACTTATTACCAAAATTGACGTTGACTATGTCTTTTCATAATCTTTATTAGAATTCTTCTAACTATACCTTGATTATCCCTAAATTCTTGCGTTTTATTAGAAATATCAAAATACGATAACATTTTGCTTTGTTTACATTATGCAACTTGGACATAACCTTAAAATTCTCGAATTGAATTGTTATTCATGTAAATAATAACAATAATTCAAAGTTAAAACAATTTTTGCTATTACAATTTTATTAAAAATTAAGGTTATTTTATAATTCTAATTTTCATTGAAAACTGTTTAAAAACTCAATAAAATAGAAAATTTTTAATGGAAATGTGTAAATAGTTACTTATTTCTTAAATGGGAAAATCCTAATTTAAAAAATTGGTGCTTAAACCCTTTTGTTATGATGCCCATTAATTTTTCTCACTTAGGTGTCGAAATCCGTTTAATATGTTGATAGTAGACTTTCAATTTGTATGCTTAACGTGACTATTATAATAAACAAAAAGTCATCTCAATCACGAATACGATCCTGAAGATTTTATAGACGTATATTTTTATTCATGAGGTTAAATTCTCTGAGAAATATGGAGACAAATGTCAAAAGATTTTACCGGGAATTTCCCGGTAGTGACTCTCGGTAATTTCCCGGGACCGATTCCCGAAAACATTTTCACGTGGGAAGCTACTGAATATAGGTCTACGATTAAAAGTGCAAAATTTCGAAATTCATAATTTGAAAATTTTGACAATTAAACAAAAATAAAAAAATACGTATCTGTTTTTTCGATACAGAATAGAAAAATAGTTTCTATCGTATCAAGGGCGCAAAATAGGTGATTGCGACGATGGCGAGATGAAGGGACCGAGGGGACACAATTTCGAGCACAAGGCGAAGCCGAGGGAGCGAAAGTGTCCCCGAGGTCCCGAAATCTCGCCATCGTCGCAATCACCTTTGCGCTCATAATGCGAACATAATTTTTTGTCCAGACTGCATGGAAAGTATGGCATTGAGGGCACGCACGATTAAACGCTCATTTTAGTCAAAAATTAAACTCTATATAAATGTTGACTCTTTGAAGTCTATAATGATAAACCTAGTGACACCTAGTGATTAACCTAGTGCAGGCTGTCTAGATGTCAGGATGATAAGTCTCCTGAAAAAGTGCCAGGACGTGATAATTTAGTTAGGTTAGTTTTGTGTCGACTCGAAACTAAATTCAGTTTGTTAATTTAGTTTCGTGTAGACTCAGAAACTGAAACGAAACTAAACTTTGAAGACGGTCCCTGGTTATATTATTTTCTATTTTGAGCAATAAGCTTTATTTTACTTTACGCGCGCCTTAACCACTTTACAGGCAGGGCGTTCCACGCGCCGAGGCCCAGACTGGCAAAAACACCGAAATGGCGTTCCTAAAAAAACTCTGTTTTTAAAGAGTGTACACCACATTTAACTGTTGTAAAGAAATATTTCTATAGTTTAGACATCAGAGAACAAGATTATCACAATAAAAATTTAAGTTTTTGTGATTTTCAACGTTTTTCCGAACGTTCAAATTGGCTATTTTTAATATTTTTCAACAAATGGCGTTCCACTTTCTTTCAGTTTTTACACAATAAAACTTGTATTTTTATTGAAAAAAGATATTTACATACAATATTATAATATAATAATATAACTATTGATAATATATATAAATATAAAGTATTTAAATAACTATTATTGATCATTATGAATGGTAATATTATACGTATATGTTTTTGCCAGACTGGGCCTTGGCGCGTGGAACGCCATTTGGAACGCCCTGCCAGTGAAGTGGTTAAGTGCCCGAAATGACATTCTTTCCGCACATGTAGGACAAAATAGTATATTGTGTGACAAGGACAGAAAGTTGTCAATTCCTGACCGAGCACGAAAATTGCCGCACGAGCGAAACGAGGGCGGCAATCGTACGAGGTCAGAATTGACATTTCCGTCCGAGTTGCACACGATATTTTTTGTCCAATTGCGCGATAAACAAGACGCATCCGTGATTTCAAAAATGAATGTGCACATTAAATTGATTAATTTATAATTATTAATATTATTATATTAATTATTTATTTAATATTATATTTAATATTAACGGTTGAAAAGGCATGTTCTTCACCGTTCGTTTGTAGAAGGTATGTTTCTTAGCGCTTTCGCGAAACAGCATGTTTTTCACTTTTCTTTTTGAAACAGCATCTTTTTCACCGTTTAGCTGAGTCGGCATGTTGCTGCCCCCAAGCGACGGTATATTCCCATGTATTTTGGCCCGCTTAATCTGAATCCGAAGTCAGAATTGCCGAATTGGTTTATTTGAGTTATTCTCAAAAAACGACTCAAAGAAACCAACTTAAAATAAAAAAATACAAAATTTTTTTTATGTCTCAACAGTAGTATTTTTCCATTCATTTTTTTATGATGAATCCGAATTCGACGTCAAAATTAACAGATTTGCTCAAAATTGTGAGATAAACTCAAAAAACCGAATTAAAATTTAAAAAAACAAAAAAAATTGAATTTTAACACTACTGGTACCGATCACTGTATGGGTTGTGAGTGACTACCTCAAAGGAGCGAGAGAACAAGGTTCGACGGCGGCGAGTTACTTCGCTGCTACAATAAGCTTTAGGTTGCAGAGCCGATCGGTTACTTTCGGGAAAGAACCCAAGCAGGGTTCGAGTACCGAAGTTCCGTGCAACTCTAGGTGTCGGGCGGCCGAACCTCAGCAAGGTTTAGGCAGCTGTGTCCTAGAGTCGGTTGCAACCTCTCGGAGGCAAAGTAGCAGGTGTAGACAAGGAGTTGAACAAAATTATTCTACGTTAAAAAATTGACAATTTATCCTAAAAAGGACTAATTGTCAATGTTGAACAGGTTTGTCCTGAAGAAGACAGATTGGTGTTGAGTTGGGTGGGTTCCGCGGTCAGCGAACGAGGTTAAGACGTCGTTTCCAAATAAAATATTTATTTCCCAAATATTTTTCCCTGAGGAGGACGGCAGGCAGTTGACGGCTTGGCAGGCGTCGGTGTTGAAGTGGCGGCGTGGCAGTTTGGCGAGAGAGCGTGGCATCAGCGACGCCGCGCAGGCGTTGTCGTCTCTCGGCGTGAGAGACGTGTTGATCCTTCGAAGTCTGGCGAGGTAAGAGAGCGATTTAGGGAAAATGCAGCATACTTATGCGCCTCTGCTGAGGCTGCTGATTCTGAAATCTTTTAACTTTATTAAATACAGCATACTAAAATTAGTTAATATTAATTGTGATTGTTTAATATGTCCTAATTAAAAGGCTGCTGTAATAACAAAGGCGTTTCTCTAAATATCTTGAAATTGCCCTGAATGTAAGTACCGACTTTCTTCATCGGGACGGCAGGTACTGTACGCATTGCTTCGTGCGCACGTTCGAGGTCGTCGTTTCTCTCGTGCATATAAAATTGACCATATCAAGGTAGACTAATATTCTTCACATATTTTCACACATTGAATTTACTAACAATCCTTACAGTTTAAAGAATAATAAACAATTTTTTTTATATAATTTTAATAATACGTTTATAAATGGTAGAGAAAAAGAAAGACAGTCGCTAATGAGTAAACAGTATTTCTTTTAATTTTAAAAAATTTAATATTTCATTTATTAAATTTATATATATATATATATATATATATATATATATATATATATATATATATATATATATATAAATATATATATGTAGGGGTATACAAAATGCGTTACTAGGCACGCGTATGCTTATATAATACATATGTATATAAATTAATATATGATTTATCATAATATTATTACACAATTCAATTGTTTAATCACTAATAACTTTTGAAACGTTTTTAACAAAATACTTTAAAGACGATGATGACGTTCGGTTGTTTGCTGAGTTCGGAAACCTTCGTGAAAATATTCTAATAAAATTTTGTAAAAATTCAAACTGTTTACCATTTCAGAGCGTGTTAATATTAAAAATAATACAGTATCTAAAATTTTTTAAATTTAATAGTTTTCAAAATAGTGGGTTTACAAATAAAAATATCAGAATGTATTATAAATATGTTCCATATTCTCGTATTTGCAATTATCTTAACATCAAATTAAATTCTTTCTAAACTTTTATACTAACTTCTGTTCCCTAAAAATTACAATAGTAGATAAAAAAATAACACTACTTATTATTATAATAAGAACTATCATCATCGTACCTCGATTATCCCTAAATTCTTACGTTTTATTAGAAATATCGAAATACAATCAAGTAATTTTTGTAACTAAAAGTCTCTCCGTGTAAAATAAGATTATTTTTTTTTAATTTTAAATAATTAATGAAATTTTTTTTTGTAAAAAATGTATTTAAAAAGTACTATTTATACTGAGAAATTAAAAAAAGAATTTGAAAAAATATTGAAAATAACCGAAGTTATCTTTATTTTAAAAAATTAGTAGGGGAGACCGGGGCTAAACTGGACGGATTTGGTCTGTGACCAGAAAACTCATACAAAAACATATTTTTTGCTAAAGAGTAATATACCGTTTTGAAGCTTGTACCTTCACCTACAAATCGCACTTGTTCGATTTTAAAAAACTACAGTAGCTTTGGAGATGTATTGCTTCGAAGGTGACTACCTCAAAAACGAAAATCCGAAAATTGGTGGGGCTAAACCGGACACCCCATGGGTGTTTTATTTATTTATTAAGTGGTTCTAAGCAAAGAATATAATATAAAATAGTTCATTAATATAAAATAAATTAAAAAATTCAAATATTTGGTTGTTTTTAATCACGATGTCCGATTCAGCCCCACACCGTCATCTTATAATTAACCTGCAATATATTTTTTCTTCTTAATGTTTTCCATTAAACTATTTTTCTACTAAACTCAGTACACCTTGAGCTAAAAGAAAAATGGCCGTATGATATTTGCACTTTAATTTTAACGATAAAAACCCCAAAAAAAATGAAGAAAAAAAATGTTTACTTTTACCTCAAGAAATGACTTTTTCACATATTAACGGTAACTATTATTACAAGAAAAATGACACGTAAATAAAACCTCATGCAGCATATGCATCACCAAATTGCGCGTTATTAGGTTATTTACACGATTTGAAATTCTTCACGGTTTTGGAAATATTTGACTTGTCCGGTTTAGCCCCGGTCTCCCCTACATAAATTTTCAAATTTTAATATTTTTAAAAATTTTTCAAAATTTCCAAAATCGTTTTTACTTTATCATATCTTATCGTTAAGCTACAAGGAAAAAAGTTTTAAAAAAATTGCTAACAATGTCGAAAAAAGTCGATCATTTCACATGCAATAGCTCATATATATATATATATATATATATATATATATATATGTGTGTGTGTGTGTGTGTGTGTGTGTCGGAAGATTAAATGCTTTGATGCAAAATATTCCAATTCCATTTTGAAGCATCTAAAGCATTTACATAAAAGGAAACTCGTACTCTATAGCTTCCTCAATCCTTTAACTCTCCGAGTTCTCCCTTTCCCCTGACCCTCCCCCCTCTCTATTTTATACGTCGCTTTTTACCAATCACCTGGGGTCTTACATCCACATACAACTTTTTTCCTCTCTGCCTTTCTTTTTTAGAACAATTCTGAAACGAGAGCAGCGTCAGGTCTTAAGTCGTTACTTCGACGTTTTTTCAGGTTTTATATACGAGAAAAGTAGAGAAAGAGAGCAAACAGAGTAGTCGCTATCTATAAGAACAATCAATAAGATTGCAACCCGGAAGTCGCGCGCGCGGTGTTTGCCCAAGGTTTTAAGCCCAATCCCATTGAAGAATTCATAAGTGCACAAAAAAACTTATCAGTAGAAGACATTTCTAGTGAGACATAATTTGTCCCTAATAATTCAAACTCTTTATATTTTAAGGAAAAAGTAAAAGATAAAAAAGAAGTAAGAGGGAATTTCAATCAGACTTGACATTTTTAACGGTGATTTTTTTCTGTTAGTGGTTATAAGTCAATTATAGTCAGACAATTTTCCTCCTCACCTTTCTTTTCTTTTTTTCTCAAAATTATTACAAACTTCATTATATTATTAATATAAATATAATTTAATTCAGACAAATTAATTTTTTAAGGGGCAGTCTGGTATTCAGGCTTGTTTTTTGAAATAATATTTCGGGTTTCTTTTTATTATAAAATAAAATATAATTGTTTCATGTAGATAGTACAAACTGTTTTATAGATAAATAAAGCAAGACTGAGAAGAATATAGAAAAAACCAATATGACATGTACGATTTAGCACAAATTATATAAAACATGCTCATTAAAATATTACACATATGCTAAGCTTTAAAATTAAATACTAGATCTTCCTCCGAGGTGCTGTTACTTTCCTCCACAGGCGTTAGGAGGAAAGTAACAAGTGCAAAGGTCGTGAAAAAGTCATTGTAGACTGGTTATTTAATCTAAATGTCTGATTAAAATTTTATTTAACAGGTGAAAGTCCAAGCTTTCAATTAACATATTTACAAAAATTATTCGATAAATAGTTTGAACAATAAAATAAAAAATTGATTTTTGTTACTCTTTTCCTCGGTCTCCTCTACTTCTTCTTAAGTGTGTAGGGGAGAGCAGGGCAAAATGGAGTACCTTCTTGTAATTGATTGTTTACAGAGAACCAAACGAATAAATCGATTTAACTAAGCATCAGAATTCTTCTTTGTACACTTAGGTTTGAAAAAATTATGATAATAGCGGAGAAACAAATTTTTGAAACAACTAATTATATCGTATTTTCTGAGAAATTTATTTTCATTACAATTTTTTAAGTCCTTATTTGGGTCCCCTGAAGACATACCTAAAGGTAATTGGTAAATATTGATGGTCAGGTTTTGTATATTTGTTGTTAAAGCCAAAAACGCATCCTGGGACTAATTATAGAACGTCCAAGGACGCTTGGACAGGCGGCTGCGTACTACCAGCAGGATGCACCTCTGCACGTTACGCGTTACCTGCCGGCAGTACAACAGTTTATTTTTCTAAAAATATATTTTAATTTTATTTATCGTTATATTTTTTAAAAATCCAACATTATGCGAGATATGCAAAAAAATATTTTTAAATTAACCTGCATTTCTTCTGTCAACCAATAAAATCACATGTAACTTAAGAGAAAGATATTTTTTGTTTCAATAGTTGGTAGTTTAGCTCAGTTGGTTAGGTTGATTGTTTTCGTTTCCGTTCGTCAAACCCGCGTTCAATCCCAAGTCCCTCTAAATTGTTTTTCACAATAAAATAAAAATTCTTCTAAATTCGTAACTTTCCAAAATGAATTAGAATAATAATGAAATAATAAAATAAGCAAAATAAATTGTTTTCTTTTATTATAAAATTTTTTTTATTATTTAACAAATATTTGTCTTATTTTTTTGAGCAAATTTACATCTATAACCTATCTTAAATTATTAGTATTAATTTCTTAACTAATCACGGAAAACTACCAGATAATTCGCTGCGAATTAACGTTTCAACTTTTCAGGGACTTCGCTCTGCGAACTCGCAAAAGGACGGACATTTAGTTTCGCCTGAAGTACGCAGTAAGTTTTCAATGCGAACTCTCGAACTTCCCATTGCGAACTTTCTGCGAAATGTTGTGCTATGTGGAATGAATGTTACAAAATAGAGTAATTAGCTCAAAGGACTCTATAAACATATAATAATAAAATATGTTTTCTATTGAATATAAAGATTTTACTTCATTTGTTTTATTTAATAGATTAATTATAATATATTGAGATTCATATTTATTGAATAAATTAATTAAAAAGTTTATATTTTTATTTACTTTTTAAGAAAAGTAACGTATTTATGTGGAAATAGAAAAACGGTAAGTAAATTAAAAATATTAAAATATACTTACTTATTTTTATATTTAGTTTTTAAAACTACATTTCTGTAGAGTAGTAGTAGAGTTCCTTCAATATTGATAGTTCTAAATTGCCTAATAAACAAAATATTTTTCAATTTAAACCTTTTTTGCATTTGTAATTTTTGTTTTTTTGCATTATTAAACTGAAATAAAAACTAGAATGAGCTAAATATAATTCAAGTTTAAAGAAAATAGAAAATTATTGCCTTTAGGATAATTTAATCTGATATATCGAAAATTACATTATATGCATCAAAAAGACTAAGGCGCGAGCCCCTGCGAAATTGCTTTATAAAATTAATATGGAAGCAGATAAATACAGAAACAAATATATTGATGAAAAGGTAATGAAACAAGTTCTCCAATTGAGGAGGTCAATCAAATAACTCGATTTACGCTCGGCTGAAATGTTGTGAAGCCAGTCAGTCGGGTCAAAAGGGAGAAAAATAAAAACTCAAAATTTTGGTTTTTAAAGAACGGCATCTTGTAGATAATAAAAAAATACATTTTTTTTCGCAATGAATTTTTTTTGTAGAGCAAATATTTCTCATATTAAAAAATAAAAACCAAAAAATTTGTGTTTAGAAATTTAATTAAGTTTTAAAATGCAAACGGTCTTTTTGCATGCAAAATGTTAATGAATTCGCTCGGAATTTTTTGTACATACTCATTTGGGTCTGCTGAAAAAGAGAAAGTCATAAAACATTTAAAAATTATTTTTTGTTTAATTGTTTTTTATTATAAACAGTGACCTGTCAGCAATAAGGTTATCTTATTTTCGATGAGAAAAAGTATCGAGGGAAGTTTTGAGTTGAACAAACTTCCAGTGAGAAAGTTGTTCTATATTATTCAACGAAGTTTTTCTAAAAATTTCAAATAAATTTGTTTAAAAATAACAAAGTTATTCAATTTTTAAAAACTTCCTGCCGCGTCACGCATACGCCACAAGGGACAGCGCCTTAACTTAGGCAATGTGGTAGCAATCTACTAGCAACAGCTATGTTGTTAATTTATGTTAACAATTTTTTTTATGCAAACATGGTTATTTCATTATTTTTTATTTTCCCTTTTTATGTAATTAGTTAAATAAACATTATCATTATTAATATTACAGTAAATAATACAATAATTATACTATTTTCGTTTCTACTTATGTTTTTATTTTACAACAACCTTTAAAGGTTCTTCACAATATTTTTTATAACATTTTTAGTCTTTGTCAATAGTTCTAATATAACATTATAATTATGTAATAAATATTAAGATAATATTTTTTATTGGTATATAGCTGTTGCTAGTAGATTGCTACCACATTGCCTAAGTTAAGGCGCTGTCCCTTGTGGCGTATGCGTGACGCGGCAGGAAGTTTTTAAAAATTGAATAACTTTGTTATTTTTAAACAAATTTATTTGAAATTTTTAGAAAAACTTCGTTGAATAATATAGAACAACTTTCTCACTGGAAGTTTGTTCAACTCAAAACTTCCCTCGATACTTTTTCTCATCGAAAATAAGATAACCTTATTGCTGACAGGTCACTGTTTATAATAAAAAACAATTAAACAAAAAATAATTTTGAAATGTTTTATGACTTTCTCTTTTTCAGCAGACCTAAATGAGTATGTACAAAAAATTCCGAGCGAATTCATTAACATTTTGCATGCAAAAAGACCGTTTGCATTTTAAAACTTAATTAAATTTCTAAACACAAATTTTTTGGTTTTTATTTTTTAATATGAGAAATATTTGCTCTACAAAAAAAATTCATTGAGAAAAAAGATGTATTTTTTTATTATCTACAAGATGCCGTTCTTTAAAAACCAAAATTTTGAGTTTTTATTTTTCTCCCTTTTGACCCGACTGACTGGCTTCACAACATTTCAGCCGAGCGTAAATCGAGTTATTTGATTGACCTCCTCAATTGTGTAAATATCAAGTTTCTAAATTTGTATATCAGGGCTTAGTAGTCTTTTAAACAAAGCGAAAAGCGTCCGCCGACAGGATCGAGCTTTGCCATTCTGTGACTAAAAAGTATGTGAATTTTCGGAAAATTTAACTTCTTTAAGTTACACCGCCCTTGGTTTTCAACTTACAAGATCGATGTTTGTATGTACTGCAAAAATAGGTATCTTTTTTATATTTTAAAATAAGACATAAAATAGAAAAATGGTATCTTACATCTTAAAATAAGATATTTTCTAAAGCATATTACTGCGATATATTTAAGATGCTTTATGGCATGGTCACACCTCGGCTGCCTGCCTGCCTGCGCAGGCAGCCGCCCAGGGAGTAAGAGAGAGGAGACGAATAATTTAAATTGTCTGACTCTCTTACTCTTATGTATTGCCATGACGACCTGCAGGCAGGCAGCCAGGCAGCCGAGCTGTGACCGTTCCATTATACGTTTTAACAGTGATTAAAATATTTTTTCTATCTTAGAAAAGTAAGACACTTCTGTAAGTTTTTTAAAATACCTGAAACTATCCTGATCAAGCACCAACAATACTTCTAAAGGATTCTATTAAATGACTTGTGAATATAAATAATAATATATAAAAAACATAAGGAAAATGTTTATATATTATTTTTTATTTATCTGAATCCATGTTAGTTTTATTTAGCGATTTCGAAGGGACTCGCCTGAATCTTTTTTTTTCCTGCCGAAAGGACGTTAGACATTCTATCATTAAATGTTAAGTGTATTTTTTCTATGTTTTTCCATTTTTTGTGTTTATATGTTTAAAAATTATTTATTTGACATTAGACAATTGCTCTGTCAAAAAACAAGACCGCTTTCGTGAAACAGAAAAGTGTTGTTTAACACTAAATTTGGTTTTAAAACGACATGCAACAATTCTTCACTATACGTGGTATTTTAACATTACAATCGGTATAAGTTTAGATTACTAACTACATAAATACTAGTATTAAGTAAGTTAGTAACTTAATTAGTTAGTCTGTAATTGTTGATTTGGTTTTGATTTAGAGTAATAAAAAGTAATAATATAATAAGTTAAGTTTAATTAACACTTGAAAAGCAACAGGCGGAAGAACGACTTTTCCGCTAGCTGTTGGTAGTCTATTGGTAGTCGGGCGGCCAAATCTTACTTTTCGCCCGTTATGGTTGCACAAAGAGACGAGTTTATCGCGCATGTATAGTGAAAAGACATTGTTTAAAGGAGCATATATTTTAAACGGTTCAAGATAATTGATTTTAGTTTTTTCTAAAAACTCATAAAGACGAGACGTTTCAATTGTTATTATTTTTTTGCTATTTTGTTAATTAAAAAAGTTGTTTAAATAAATAAACTTAGAACAGTTACTATAAATTAAATGACTTACCAACCAAAAAATTTCTTGTTTTGTACACTTTTATTTTCCAAAGAAAAACAGTTGCTATGGTTTTTCAATCACTTAATGTTTAAACAATTATTCGCATGTTTACAATTATTTTCCAGCTCAATATGAGCTCAACGATCATTTGTTCTCTGTTGCGTGCGACTACTACTACGTCACATCCGTCTGTCCAAGAATGATGCGCGTAAACTGCACATTATACATCTACCTATATTATAAAAAGATATCGCCGCCGCCGCCGCTATTTCAAGATTCTGTAAGGGAGCCCTATCCTAAAGGGCCCGTCAAGACTTATGTCAAAATTGACCTATTTTTTGACCTATAGGTCAAAAAGAGGTTAAATAACGGTCTAATATTACGTTAAAATCTATGTTTAATTTGACCTATTTTTTTACCTGTAGGTCATAAAGGGATAAATAATGGCCTTACATTACGTTAAAATCTATGTCTAATTTGACCTATGTTTTTACCTATAGGTTTTAAAATATATAATGTGGGCTATTACATTACGTAAAAATTTGATCTGTTTTACCTATATAGGTCAAATCTTGCCCCCTCAAACAAAAATTTTGTTACTGTAAAATTGATGACAAAGATGGTAAAATGCAATTTTATGACATTAGCCAATCTGAAATTTTAAATTATCATATGTAATAAAAATGATTAGAAATCTTTTTAAATTTGGTTTTTAGCCAAATTCTTTAAAAGTCAAGTATACTTATGTGATTGAAATTTAATTAAAAATTTATTTTAATATTCAAAAATTGTAAGTGCATAAACATAAGTACATTTATTTACTTTAAAATTTATTTTAAAATTGAGTTTTAATGGATTTGTTTCCAAGATGCACCACGAGGAGGTACAATAAACTTTAAAATTGGTTAAAGTTTATTACAAACCAATTTAGCATCTCACTTAAACTAAAAAATATTCATTAAAATTATTTATTATGTAAATATATTATACAATTAATTAAAAATTTAAGTTTAAGTTAATGTTAATATTTATATTTATTAACGAGAGGTCATCATTATTAAATAGTGTTTATTCTAATAGACTGAATATGATTAGGCTAGTAGCTAACGGTCTAATATTTCTAGGCAAGTAGACGTTAAAAGAATCTAAAAATTCGATTTCGTCTACTTGCCTAGAAATATCAGACCGTTAGCTACTAGCCTAATCATATTCAGTCTATTAGAATAAACACTATTCAATAATGATGACCTCTCGTTAATAAATATAAATATTAACATTTGTATTTTTCTATAGGTAATTAATACAGGTAATTAGGAATACATTATATAAGTTGGATAAATTTGATTATAAATTGTAGTTTCTCATTTTATTTCAAACGATATAGTCGCGAAAATGTCGGAAATAATAATTGTCGATCGTGCAGAATTTGAAGCAAAATTAATAAATCATTCAAAAAATTTGTCGAGCAACAGATCGTGGTTTAAAGGGATTTTGAAAAATCCTGTCATTTCTATAAAATATTCTTAGTTCGTGACATACGAATCTTTTCATATGTCATGAACTGAAAACATTTTGACAGAAATTATACGAGTTTGCAAAATACCGTCAAACCGGAAGGACAGCATTAATGCATCTGGGTGTAATTTATAATTTAAAAACTGAGCAATTGAAACAAGAAAAAAGTAAAATTGAGGGGCTGGATGCTATAATGTGTTACGCACCATATTAAGTAAATGGCGCGTAACACGTTATAGCATCCAGCTCCTCAATTATAATCTGTGTCTATTCTAATGGCCTAAAAATGATCAGGCCAGTAGCCATCTAACAATTTTTTCATCTAATAGCCTGATTTTGTCTACTGACCGGCCATTAGCTACTCGCCTAGGCTTTTAGCTAATGGCCTGAATTGTCTATCGGCCTACGACATATATATCATGGAAAAATTGAGGTTATGTTTAATCAAAACAAGGCATTTCAATCTTTTGAAAGCTTTGACTGTCACGCAAAGAAAAGTAAAATCATGATATCATTCTTTTAATCTGTTTTTGAAGCATACGGCATGAAGGAGAGAAAAAATGTTATTTATTTTTCCATGATTGTCAAATATATAATGTGCGGTTTACGCGCATCAATCTTGGACAGACGGATGTGCAGTAGCAGTCGTCTCGCGCAACAGAGAACAGATGATCGTTGAGCTCAGATTGAGCTGAAAAATAACACCGTCCGACCCAATTTTTAACACACAAAAAAACCGAACATTTTTGAAAACTAGGACCAAAAAAATACCCGTGTCTGTCCGTTATGCTAGATCAAGTCGTTTGTGGCTTCTAGAGGTTGAAAACAACCCTTAAATGAAAAGTATCAAGTTATATTTTAAAAATAGATTCAATTTGCCTAAAACTTGTTGTTCTGGGGTTTTTGGGGTCGCTGATCACGAATCCGATGTCAGTTTTTAAAAATTCAAAATGGCGGATCCAATATTGCAGCTGTCAAAATAAATAATTGATCGGATTCGCTTGAAACTTGTTACTCGGGAGTTTTTGGGGTCGCTGATTACAAATCCGATGTCAGTTTTTCAAAATTAAAAATGGCGGATTCAATATGTCGGATAACTACTACTATAAAAAAGATTTTTAAATTAAAGTGGATTGACATTTCCATGCGACTGTCCATGGCGAAACTGCTTGCAATGGCATTGACGCTACATTTAAAGGACAATCAACAAGAGCAAGTCTGCTTTCTATACTTGGGCAAAAGATAATTTTAAAACTTTATCAATTTTATATTACAGTGTCGTCGATTTGAATGGGACACACCGAGAATATAGTTAATCTGCAAGTCACAGAGCGTGTCGCAAAAGGCGACTACGGTGATACTTTATTTTTCATTTGAACGCAGTACACCTGTCGTCGTACAGGTATGGTGAGACTATGGTCTGAAAGCACAACCTCCGCGTGGTCCCCGCTGCTAGTGCATGAGACTTGCCCTCGTCAATCTCCAACTTGGAGCTTTAGCAGGGTCAATACGACTGCAACTAACTGCTTCCACATTTCATCGGACACTCTTCTAGTATTTCGGGCATAGTCTACTTTGTCAGGGGTTGGAAGCTCGTATGCTGAGCAAGAGCGTTCGCGTATCGCTGTGTGAGTTGTAGTCCTCAACTCGAGCGGTTATCTGCAAAGTAACCACGGATTAGAAAGGTCCCGCTCCCTACCCAGGGGTACACGGTAATTCATGCGGTTATCGTGGGTTGGGAAGACAGGGGTTGCCATACCCTGTCGCTATTGGTCATGGAATATCTTGATCCCTTTGGCCGTAGGCGACTCGTCCTGATATACCAGTATTGAGAGATCCTGTACATTCATCTCAAAAGGTGATGTCCTACGGGTATGTCCAAGTTGTAAAATGTGAACAAACCAAACCCTAAAATAACGATTTCGAAACAGCATTTTCTTCCACAAAATTAATATATTTACAGTTTCTTTACGTAAATCATATAACATACTATCTCATTAGTGTGAACAACAGCAACCATTAATGATAATATTTAAGCGGCCCCTTTATGTCTAGTGCTCAAAACCATTTAAGATCGGATTACAAGATTATCACCACACCACAAGTAATCATTATTCTTGAAGTAATATTCATAACTTTGTACTCATTGTATTTTTGTCAACTCTTTTCTTTCTTGTTGGTTTTTAAATAAATTATTCTCTCATAACATTTAGTAGTCTCATTGACATATCCTCATCCCAAATTAGATTTATTTATGAAACTAATTTAAAACCAGGAACGTTAGGTATATTTAAAAAGGTTTCTTGTTTTGATGTAACAAAATCAATGTTTATTGAAAGAAAATTTAAAAAAATTTAAAATAAGTGGTGCACTATTTTTTCTTATGCTTCTAGGAGTCGAATAAAGTAGAAAAATCATATCAGATCCTGTAAACGAACGGTTCAAATGATAAAATTTTCGGTTACTAAACGCGTTTTTTTATTACCTCAATAACTGTTCTCTTCGTGTATAATTTGCAAAAATAATATTATTTAAAAGCAAATAACCCTAAATTATTAAGTAGAAAAAAATAATTTTTCTTGTAAGGTTTTCGTAGGGTCCTCGCGACATTTCTGACAAGATCCGAGCGGCACACAAAATCCCGAGAACCAACTATTTCCTTACATTTTTCCTTATTAGAGTCAAATAGATGAAAAAGAAATTTTACAAGGCCGCTATTAGAATCCTACAGTAATTTCTACATGGGCTATTTAATATTTTTAAAAACGTCTAAAGATAAATAAAAGAAACGAGTAAAAAAAATCACTTAAAATTTGTTTTGGTTCCAATGGAAAAATAATTTTTTACATTAAAACAGAAAATTTTTACTACTTTTCAACTTTAAAGAATTAAATATTTTCTTTCTTTGGAAAAATATGTTTTTTTAATTTGGAACAAAAATTGTTAAATTTCATCCGAGCAGAAATATTATTCCATACGAGATACTGTCCCTAGAAAAAGAGCTTACAGAAACCCAATCATTGAGGATTGTGAATGTCAATATTCGACACTCGCTGCTTAAACCTTAGCTTGATTCAAAGTGCAAATCAAGAGCTTTTCCAAGGCGCGCAGCAATGGAGCGAGAGTGATATCAAAAAAAGAATAAAATAAAAGAAATAGAGACCCAAGGTATTTTGAGAAGGGTCGATAACCAGGCATTTATACAATCGGGGATAAGTCTCGAAAGCTTGAATCTGACTATGAGATATCTAAAAAGAGATAATATGGAAAAAAGTATATTTTGTATAAACTATATCATATATTTTACAAGAAAAATTTAATATCTAACATCTACAATTTTTTTTCTTCCGCTCGTTTAGCAATGATAACAAAACCAAGCAAAAAAAATTCAAGACTTGCGTAAAAAATCACGATTCCGCGAGTTTCCCGCAGCTTTTCTGTACTTCAACAACATTAAAAAGACGATATTTCAAGAAACGAGAATCTAGAATTTAAACTTTTCCCAAGTTTTCCTTAGTTTCAGTGTTTTTCTTTTTTTACTCACTTTTCTTTGAAAAAGTTACATGTAAAAATTTGTCTGAATTCTTTATTAACTTCAATGGAGAGAGACGCAATTTCGTTAATTTTCACAGTCAATATTATATTTTCAAAGTCGAATTATTGTTTTAAAGTAAAATTAAATTCAGGCAAGGAAAACAAAAAAAAATGTATTATCAAAATATATTTATAATTTTTAATAATAACTGTTATTATTATTAGTAATAAATTCAGAAAATTGCTTTAACTGTTATAATTGTGAGTTTTTGAAAATTTGACTTTTTAGTACTTATTTAATAAAATTTTACTTTTGGAAATTTATAAATTGTTTTATCAATAAAAAACAACCGTTTTTATCAAACAGAGTTCTTTAATTTTAATGTTAGTATTTGTTCCTCATTATGTAAAGAAGTTTTTTGCAAAATAAAATACTTTTTTTGGTAATATACAATTTAGAAATTAAAATGTTTAGTTTTCATTTTTTTCATATTTGTGCGACTGAGAAAACAGTATATTACATACCTCTCAAAACAAGTTGACGTAAAAATGTCTGAAACTTCGTAGAGTTACGATCAAAAAATCAATATGATTATAAACATCACTTGCTTCTCTACATAGCTTGGTCATCAAAGAATGATTTCTATAATTCGCTCTATGAAACGGAACAGAGAATAAAGAAAAATACCTAGAAGGCTTGAAATGGTTCAAGCAAATTATTTAGTGATATAATTGATTGCCAATTAAACAAACTGTTAAACAATTTGCATAACATTGATAAAACACTATATGAGTGATTCTACGTCAAGTGATCAAGGGGTCTTACGGTTTATTGTTTATTTTAATAATTTTGGCTTTGTATAATCTTTGCATTCATGACGATTTTTAATTTTTCAAAAGAAGGTAATATGGACTCATTTTTGTCTAGAACATATGTATATTCAATTCTGAGCAAATGTCCAGGTGTATGAGTGTGTGAATATCACAAAATATTGTGTACAAAATATCTTGGTCAAATTTTATTGGATTGTCCTAAAATTTTGCAGGTTTATTGATGTCATTAATACCTAAAATCTGACACTATTTTCATTAATTCTGATGAAAATTACGTTCCTGACATTTAAACAAATCGAGTTATAAAGTATATATTTCATCAAAATGTATAAAAATAATAGGGTTAGTTGGGGTAAATCGGGACAAGGTGTAAATCGGAACAGTAGTTATTTTAGATAAATAAAAATTTTTTAAAATAAATACGGCCTTAAACCTTGTACCTTAGATCACCCCCAACAGGTTCTAAGTATTTTATTTTTTATTATTTATTTATTATTATTTATTATTTTTTTTATTTATTATTATTATTTATTTTTTTTATTTATTTTTTATTTTTTTTATTTTATTTTTTTTTATTTTTTTTTTATTTTTTTAGTTTTTTTTTTCATAACAAATTGAAAATCAAAGAAGACACCCTTTCACTTTTTCGATTCACATTTGAAAAAAAATAAGCTAAAAATTCATACAAAAATTTATAATTATCTCTTATTAACCACTTCACTGGCAGGGCGTTCCAAAAGGCGTTCCACGCGCCGAGGCCCAGACTGGCAAAAACACCGAAATGGCGTTCCTAAAAAAACTCTGTTTTTAAAGAGTGTACACCACATTTAACTGTTGTAAAGAAATATTTCTATAGTTTAGACATCAAAGAACAAGATTATCACAATAAAAATTTAAGTTTTTGTGATTTTCAACGTTTTTCCAAACGTTCAAATTGGCTATTTTTAATATTTTTCAACAAATGGCGTTCCACTTTCTTTCAATTTTTACACAATAAAACTTGTATTTTTATTGAAAAAAGATATTTACATACAATATTATAATATAATAATATAACTATTGATAATATATATAAATATAAAGTATGTAAATAACTATTATTGATCATTATGAATGGTAGTATTATACGTATATGTTTTTGCCAGTCTGGGCCTTTTCGCGTGGGACGCCATTTGGAACGCCCTGCCAGTGAAGTGGTTAATACTACAACAAAAAACAACTTTGATTTTTTCAGTTTGAAAATTTTTCTTAAAAATCGGAGACTGTTTCTATTTACCCCTTAAAACTGGAAATTCGGGGTGAATCGGAACAGAAATTTCAACAGTATTTCTCTTATAATAGAAAGAGAGAAAATTGGTTCTATCAACCTCAACACTATTTTCAGCATTATAAAAATGCATTGAAAATAGTACTCATGTATCATCGCATCGGTTCATAGTATATAACATGTACAGAATTGTTTTATTATAGCAAATAGACGCTAGTTCGTTACATAGCACAAAGTGTGTAACATTTCAGATTTCATTAGGATTTGTGACCATAAAATCGGTAAGTGTAATGAAGCAAGAGAGTATAGAGAGAATGAGAGAGTATTAGAGAGAATGAAAGAGAATAAGAGATAATAAGAGAGAATGTGTGAGAATAAGAGGGAATGAGAGAGTATTAGAGAGAATGAAAGAGAATAAGAGATAATAAGAGAGAATGTGTGAGAATAGGAGGGAATGAGAGAGTATAAGTGAGACCGAGAGAGAATGAGAGAGAATGAGAGAGATTGAGAGAGAATAAGAGAGAATGAGAGAGTTTAAGAGAAACCGAGAGTTATGTTAAACCAATCTGTTAAAATTTTTTAAAACTGTTGAAACCTTTATAATTATGTAATGTGTTAGAATTTTTGGTATGGAATACTTTTAAACTTATATAAGGCATTATTATTTCTTATTTTGAATTATTTTATTACTAACACCGTTTTTTCTCTAATTTTTTATATCTCTTAACATTTCCAGACTTGAAATTGATTTTTTTTCAAATTTTGTAAGAAATAATCAACTGTTCCCATTTACCCCTAAATTCACTCCATAAAATTGAGGGGCTGGATGCTATAATGTGTTACGCGCCATTTATTTAACATGGCGCGTAACACATTATAGCATCCAGCCCTTCAATTGTTCCACGGAAGTGAAATAGCAACTCAAAGCACAAAAATACCGAAAGCATTCCGATTTAAAAATTTATGTTTTTGGTGAAACATAGCAAATCTATTCCGATTTACCCCAACTGACCCTAGCTATTTATATTTTTAAAGAAGGTAAAATTTTGAATTTCTTGAGATTGTTACAATTTTACATTAAAATAATTACTATTCAATAAAAGGTTAAAAAATTAGTGCATATTATATTGAGGAAGCTAAATGTTCGTGGAATGAACAACTTGTTTTCTCTTAAACTATTAAACATAAAAATTTGACCAAGTACATTTTGGAAAGGTTTCTTCATGCACTTTCAATTGGAAGTAAGCATTTTGAAAAAAAATAAATTTTTGACCCAAAAAAATCAAAATAAAAAAAATTAATATTGGGGGGGATGCGACTTTTTTAAACGAAAGTTAAGGTTTTTTACTAAAAGAACATATATACGAAAAAGTGGGACTAGAACGTTTAAACATTGAAAAAGAGGTTTTTACTCACCGGAGCGCTTTAAACCCGGTTTTTAGCTCCATTTAGAAAAAAATTTCATTTTTTTAATGTATAAACATTTTAGTCCCACTTTTTCATATACATGTCCTTTTAGTAAAAAACCTTAGATTTCGTTTAAAAAAAATCGTATCTTTCCCCTCCAAAAATTAAAATTTATTTTTAATTTTTTTGGGTCAAACATTTTTTTTCAAAATGCTTATTTCCAATTGAAAGAACATGAAAAAATCTTTCCAAAAATACTTTGTCAAATTTGTATGTTTATTTGTTTAAGAGTAAAAAATTATCGAAATAAGCATTGTACTGAAAAATCCAAAAATTGAATCCCTTTCCCCTCGGAAAATATTGGACTACGTAAAAAAATATTTTCACAAAAAATTACGATTGGAGAAAAATTTTTCTCCACCTTGATCACTTGACATGGAATCGCTCATATAGGAATCTCAAAGAAACCCTTGGTATTTTCAGCACTGAACTGAATACTCTTCAGTAGTCAAATGCGTTTTTAGTCAGCCAAAAAATTTAGAATGAAGAAATACTTTCGAACAAATTTTTTTTGTATTTTTTTAGTAGTGGGATGAAACCATTTTATTTTATTTTTTTTTATTTTGCCTAATGTATTTTTGACATTTATAAAAAATTTATTAGGCGAAATGAAATGGTTTGAAGCAGTAGGGAAGTTTGCTGCGAGTTGAAAACTCTTTGATATTTCGAAAATACATATAGTTTATTCCAGAATATAAATTGCAAAATTTTTGTCATATTGCTGTAAGATACTTTTATATTTGATTTAAAAAATAGTTGCATTATTTGAGATTCGTATAAAAAACATTTTTTAATGTGAGAATTGTTTTGAAAATTGGAAATGACGTCTTTTTTTAAGTGTTAATAAAAAGACTACCATCGTTTATATAAATTTCGTACATGCATTTTTGGAGTAATTTTCATGCTATTTAAGATGCAAAAAGAATTAGCTGCATATATTGATACCAAAAATATTTTTTGCTTCCTAAAAAAATCCTGTAAATTCTACGAGTTGGACACACCTTTTCGCTGCGAGTTGGTCATGATTTATATTTATAGGTATATTTTCTTACAAACAAATTTTGAAATTCACTTTTTATTACTAGATGTTATATTTAATTTTTATACTTTTTGAGTGGATTTACTGATTTCTGTCGCCTTTACAGAAGTATAGATAAGCTCTTTAGTTTATAAACAAAATGTCTATTTTACGGTTTTCGAGGTTTCAAGGTTCACCGTACACTGAAAAAAATATATTTATGGTACTGCCATAAATATAGCCAATTCTGACATATTATATTGGTAGATATGATACTGCCATTCAGTATTGCTGTTTTAGCCATACGCAGTGTAGAATAGCAATATGTATTTGAGAGACAATAATATGTATGCGGAGAACACGAATACTGTATTTTAAGAACAGCAATACGGTATTGATGTTTTAGCTATATACATCCTAACCATACTTGTATGTCAAAATTAACATTTTCATTTTTTTCAGTGTAGTTAAAGCCAGTTTTAGTCTGACAAAATAATTTTTTTATATGTAAAAAGTTTTTCTGATCCAATTCTTGGCATATTAGACTGCAGTTTTCTTTATTTTATGTATTTTCATGTGTGGATTTCAGTAAAAATGGCCAACATGATTGGATTTGATCTTCATATTTTTTCATTGAAATACCCACAGTTTTTAAAAATTTCTCCGGAAAAGCGTGTATTTCACCCTAGGGCTCACAGTTTTTTACCTGGAGAGCTGAAAATTGGTACACTTATGTATTTTCACGTGTAGATTAGGGAAGAGTGGGGCAAAATGAGGTACTAGAGACTGGAGGGAAATCTTCATTAGTGGGGATGAGTCATGAGCTTGTCTTTAACCACACGTAGAGAAAAATCTAGCGTTTGTAGTATGATTAATCATGCTTTCAACGCATGGAATTGTCTCACAGTATATTAGTATAAGTTTCACATAATATTGGGATAATATCATACTTTTTTTGCAATGTGATGATCACAGAGGGAAGGTAAGATATACATGCCTTTTTCCCTAGAATCTAAATGGTTTAAACGCGTAGCGCCTTAGGTATATAGTATGAAACCTTTCGTATGTAGTTCAATAGCAGGATCATCACGGTATTCCGCTAAGATATTCCTGCAATGGGCCTTTTAGGCCACGCCTACCGACTGCAGAAATTTTAGTTTTAATAATTTAACATGTAATTTTTTTTGTATAAAACTTACTTTTAAGATAATGTAAAAAAGATTTGTTCAACCTAAATTATTAACTTGTAAATAAACATTTACTTGAAGTAAATGTGTATAGACTCAATTAAGCTAAATTAAAAAGAGTAAAAGATTAAAACTGAATGTACAAAATAAATAGGAATAAATTTTACAAAAAAGTACATTACGTAACAAGTGTGAACTAGCGGCCTTTTTGGAACGAGCGCTAAGTTTTCGTAACGAGTCGTTACGAAAAAGAAGCGCGAGTTCCAAAATGCCGCCACACGTGTCGCGCACGATACTTTTCATAACAAAATCATAAAAAGGCGTTGACACTGAAAAACACACATAACTGAAAAGAATGTTGAGAAACGCGTACATAAAATTCGGAACACAGAACCACTGTCAAGCGTACTTACTAGCTGATCACGTGGGGGGGTTTGGGGGGCGAAGCACCCTGACTACAAAAAACCAACTCAAAAGAATAATAATAATTTTCGACATTTTAAAGAATCGCATTTTATAATACCTCAATCCACCGGTCGCGTCGGGGGACGAAGCCCCCCGAAACCTAGTAGTGTACTTAGACGTATTAATAAAAATAATATCATTAAAGGATAAAAACAGAATTTTTCACACGAGCGATCTCGAAATAAATAAAAATAGTAATAATCAACACGAACCAGCGAGCGATAACTGAACTGAATACTTAATCACGCCTCTATTGGACGGAATTGCAAATACACGAGCGTTACGGAAATACTCGAACAAGGACAAACAAAGCTATTTTTTGAACAGAACTGTCATTCGCAGTATTTTCGTAACAACGTACAAAAAACACTCACTTTACGTTCACCTACATAGGGACAAATAACACCATTTTTATGATTGCGTTATGAAAAAGAAATTATTTCAAAAAATAAAATCTAACTAACTCAACATTTGTTAAGGAAGAGAAAAATATCAACTGAAATTTAGATCACTTTTCACTATTATAATAATATAAGTAAATAAACACAGTATATACACTGAAAAATTTAAACGTTATTAGAGAAATTATTCCGAAAATAATTCCTTTCCTATGTGATACCTGCCGGATAGGCGTGGCCTAAAAGGCCCATTGCAGAAATATCTTAGCGGAATACCGTGATGCTCCTGCAATTGAACTATCAAAAGTTTCATGCTATATACCTAAGGCGCCACGCGTTTAAACCATTAAGATTCTTGGGAGAAGGGCATGTATGCACGGAGAGAAAAGTATAGCATTTTTAGTATGTTACCGCTCCATGCATTTCCTCTATGAGTTTTCTTAAGAATATAGCATTATTTTATACCTTTTTCGCATTGTAATGATCACAGAAGAAAGGTAAGACATACATTTTTATTTTAAACTTCAAACATTATTACTTACGTATATGTAGATCAAAATTCAAAGGATCTCACACCCAGAGAAAAAAATTATTTATTTTAACTAAAAGTGTATATTGAAACAAAAATTTATTTGTTGCAAATAAATATTTTATTTAAAATAAATAAACTAATATATATTTCAAATAAATGTACTTATTAATCCTTTAAGGACGGGAAGGACAGATTTTTTATTGAAGATTCAAGGTCGTGGTTCTCTGTATTCACGTATGACAAAAATTTGTCAGGCACCATTCCTTAAGTATTTTTTTGCCCTCTTTCAGAATCCGTCATTGAAATTGCAAAAAAACTAAGTTTAAAAAAGTTGTCGCCATTTTTTACACAAAAACACGAAATTTTAAAAGTTTTTTGTCAAAAAAAAATTTTTTTTTTATAGACTAAAAGTTAAAATATAAGCTGCTCACCTAAAAATATCGCGTCCGCAATACCCAAGCTTTACCAATGTAGAACGCGTTTAAAAAAATTTCAAGATGGTTTTAACGGTTTTAAAATGGCGGTAGAAGAAATTTTTTCAAATAATAATATAATTTTATTTTCCAAAACAAAAAAAAATTTAAATTTTTTGATACTTATTATCCAAATGTTTTTGAGTCGCTGATTACGAATCTGATGTCAGTTTTTAAAAAATTCAAAATGGCGGATCCAATATGGCGGAGAAAATTTTTGAAAATTTGTCGTAGTCACTTAAAACTTGTCACTCGGGGGTTTTTGGGACCGCTGATTACGAATATGATGTCAGTTTTTAAAAATTCAAAATGGCGTATTTAATATGGCGGTCAAAATTTTTGAAAATTTGTCGTAGTCACTTAAAATTCATCACTCGGGGGTTTTTGGGGTCGCTGATTACGAATCTGATGTCAGTTTTTAAAAATTCAATATGGCGGATCCAATATGGTGGACAAAATCTTTGAGAATGCGTCGTAGTCACTTAAAAGTCGTTACTCGGTGGTTGTTGGGGCCGCTGATTACGAATATGATGTCAGTTTTGAAAAATTCAAATTGGCGGATCCAATATGGCGGACAAAATTTTTGAACATTTGTCGTAGTCACTTAAAATTTGTCACTCGGGAGTTTTTGGGGTCGCTGATTACGAATCTGATATCAGTTTTTAAACATTCAAATTGACGTATCCAATATGTTGGACAAAGTTTTTAAAAATTTATTGGATTAGCGAGAAGTTCATTACTCGAGGAAAGCTGGTATCTCTGATTAGAAATCTAATGTCTATTTTTGAAAATTCAAAAAGTCGGTTCAATTTAGAGTTTGAATTTTGAAGATTTTTACGTTCTTTGGCCATCATAATATTATGATGATTCCGACTTTATCCGCGAGGAGGTAAACGTGAAATGAAGAGTCTTATTTATTTGTATTTTAATTTTTTTAATTATCTTTATGATTATCATGCCACCTTATCCAACAAAAAACTTTTTGGAAACTTTACAGAACAGCCATGCCTCGACAGACTTTTTACAAATAAAAAGAAACATACAATGCTCTTAAAGTAATAATAAAACTCTATAAAACCCAGCACAAGTTCACAAAATTTTAGAAACATTTCGTAAAAAAATAAATATTTGGCCTTTTTGTAAAGTGCTGAATTCATTAAGAAGATGATTAAATTTTACAAACGATATTTATTGCGGGACAGAAGCTGAAAATAATAATGTATTGAGTAATTCTGCTTTGTATAATGTATTGAGCATTGTACTAAAAATAATAGGACGTTTACTACTGTTGACTGCTCCCAAACAGTGGCTTAATAATCACATCTTCTATGATAATCTCGTTTGTACCCCTTACGAATTTCAAGTGACTACGAAGAATTTTAAAAATTTTGTCCGCCATATTGGATTCGCGATTTCCAATTTTTAAAATCCGATCTCAGATTCGTAATCAGCGACGCCAAAAAACCCCGAGTAACGAGTTTTAAGTGACTACGACAAATTTTTAAACATTTTGTCCAACATATTGAATCCGACATTTTGACTTTTTAAAAACTGACATCAGATTCGTAATCAGCGACCCTAAAAAGCCCCGAGTAACAAATATTAAGTGACTACGACAAATTTTCAAAAATTTTGTCCGCCATTTTGAATTTTTAAAAACTGACATCAGATACGTAATCGCCGACCCCAAAAACCCCCTAGTGACGAATTTTAAGTGACTACCACAAATTTTCAAAAATTTTGTCCGCCATATTGGATCCGCCATTTTGAATTTTTAAAAACTGACATCAGATTCGTAATCAGCGACTCAAAAACATTTGGATAATAAGTATCAAAAAATTAAAAATTTTTTGTTTTAGAAAATAAAATTATATTATTATTTGAAAAAATTTCTTCTACCGCCATTTTAAAACCGTTAAAACCATCTTGAAATTTTTTTAAACGCGTTCTACATTGGTAAAGCTTGGGTATTGCGGACGCGATATTTTTAGGTGAGCAGCTTATATTTTAACTTTTAGTCTATAAAAAAAAATTTTTTTTTGACAAAAAACTTTTAAAATTTCGTGTTTTTGTGTAAAAAATGGCGACAACTTTTTTAAACTTAGTTTCTTTGCAATTTCAATAACTGATTCTGAAAGAGGGCAGAAAAATACTTAAGGAATAGTGCCTGACAAATTTTTATCATACGTAAATACAGAGAACCACGACCTTGAATCTTCAATAAAAAATCTGTCCTTCCCGTCCTTAAAGGGTTAACCTAAAAAAAATAAATATTTTATTTGCAATTTAGGAAATAGTATATTTGTAGCAAATAAATAGACTTGTATGTGATTTCATTTACATTTTAGTGTCTTATTTGAGATTTTGTGAGAAAACTGTAACCGTGAACTCTTTCATATGAAGTGAAAAAGTAAAGTAAAATGACTGAGAAGATCTGAGTTTATTTAACAAATATTCACATAAAAATAAACATTTATTTTAATGAATATTAAAAGTTTCATTAGTGATTGTGATTGCTACATTTATTTGAAGATTATAAGTAAATTTTAATATTTCAGAATGCTTTCAGAATTTATTAAAATAAAATATGTTTTTCATTTGCTATAAATATAAAATATATTTAAAGAAAATATAAATTTTTTTCATGCAAATAAAAATGGATATTTAAGGGGAGATTCCACAGAAATTAAGGTTTTTTTAAAAATTTTTTTTATAGGTAGTAAAATAAATATTTCTTAGTTAAACTTTTTTTACAATAAAATACTTGTGTTACAGTAATAAAAACCATTTTTTATTTATTTATTTTTTTAATGGAGTCTTAGAAAATGGCTGCCGAAAGTGGTCCCCTCTAAAAGTTGTTTACATTTTTTCTCGGCGACAATTAATCTAAACTAAAAAAGTCAAAAATTTTCTTAATCTATACCATTATGGCTATCGTGTAAACTAGAACAAAAAAAATTTATTGAAAAATAACCAAATGGCAGACTTTTTAATTTTTCGACCATAATTTTGCAACTTAAATTGTTTATAACTTTTATAAATATTAATGGATCTTAAATATCCTAGTTTACACGAAAACTACACATTTAAAGAGCATGCTGTCCAAATTGCAAGTTATTTCGTTGAAAATTGTAAAAATGAGAGTGTAAACAAGTTGAAAATGTGTAGTTTCGAGAAAAACGCGTTTAAAGTTTGAAGGACCAAATATACAAAAATTTAACTTAAAGTTATATACATAACCTTTGATACGTAACAGTAGACATTTCTTATTACTTAAGAACTACTCTTTCAAGCGGTGCGAAAAGAAAAAATGTAAATTTAAAAATAAACAAATTGCAGTTAGGTAATTAATAAAAAAACATGAATTTTCGAGGTGGAAAGGTGATGTTATTCCTACTCTCCTGCTAGCGAGTCTATTCTTATCGCTTCAGACTATTTTTCCCATATTTTTAGATAATCATACTAACCAAAAATTAAAAAAAAATAATTTCGGTATTCAAAAAAAAAATCAGTGGAATCTCCCCTTAAACGAAATATATTAATAAAAATAAAAAATATTATTGGAGCTAAATAAAAGTCTAGTTGGTTCTGTGAAAAATATCCTTTTTTTATAGAAATGAAACTAGAGCAAAAACAGATAAAAAAACCTATTTTAAATAAAAATGGAAATAAAGAAGTACTAAACAACAGTATGAAGCCTGTAGAGTCAAACTTAGAAGGTTAGGTTTCAACTTTTTAAGTGTTAGTCTGATTTTCTGGATAGTTCAATATTCCCTTCGCGATAGTTAAATTAATAATCGGAGAGTCTATTTAACCCTCCTACATGGTTGTCGAAAAGCTTAACCTTAAATATAGCCTGTTTGCCCCTTTTTACGTTTATATTAAAAATAATATTGCAATAATAATCGTGGTTTGAAGATCGAGCGATGTACTTTCAGAGGTCGTTAGCAATTTTCTCGCAAGATGGTAAGACTTGCGAAAATTATATATTTGTGAGTTCGTTATTGTTTCAGCTCTATGGGAGCTGTTATGACGTTATTCTCAATTAAGAAGGGTAGAAGAAAATATCGATTTAGAGTATAATAATCTTTTATTATAAAGAAAGTTACACTTACAAAGATAGGTATAAAATAGATATTCTTACCAACTCTGCCGTCCTGATTTAAAAACACCATAGTCCAGGATCCAGTGTACATTTTTTTCATTGATTACTAACAAGCTAATTTTTTGTGACTAGCTTCATTTTGATGAGACGCCCAACTTTTATCTTTACAAAAAATCTCCATTGTGGTAGCTAATAGGGGAAAGAGGGATGAAATATGTCGATTTGATGAGTCTAAAAAATTTATTACTAACTGTCAGTTTTTTATTAAATGTTAAGAACATTAAGAGCATTATTAAAAAAAATTATTGTCCTACAAATGATATAGTTTGATTAAAGAGTCCCCCTTTCCGACATGTATTGATAACTAGGTCATTAAAAATGATTACTAACTAGATGATTTTTTAAATACTCATTTCTTAATATTTATATAATTTAAAAGTCACATTGTCCTACAAGTTACGTGGTAGCTTAGGTTGGTCCTACGCTCAGAAATTGGTAATGCCACAAAACAATTTTTTTTCTTACTAACTGTAGGACAAAAATATTACATTAAAGGATAGTGTGTTCTCTGTCCAAATAAAAAAATGTCCTACAAAAAAAAGGTATTTACCATTAGTCCGACAAGAATTGCTAGTTTCGTTTATATCCCTTGCTCGGTCTGCCTAGTCAGAAGATATTGCGTTTGTGCGATTGTATGTAACATTAAAAAGAAGCCGAGATAGACCCCACAAGATATATTTTGATATGATCAGCACCGATAGTGGAATCGATTTCAAAAATGCAAAATGGCGGATCCTATATCGTGGACAAGTTTTTTAAAAAGTTCTTGGATTTCCATAAAATTTGTTACTAGGGGGTTTTTAAGGTCGCTGATTACGAATGTGGAATCAGGTTTAAAAAATTTCAAAAGGCACATCCAATATGGCACTTTTTTACTAACACCTACTATTTACTCCTTTTTTGGGTACTTTTTTAGTAAAATCAGTAAAAATAGAAGGTTTGGAAGTTCAATACAGTTTGACGAATTCAGGAAAATTAATTAATAGAAGGATTCAATTATTTTCACATATAAAATGTATTTTTAATACAATTTTACAGAAATTGATCAAAGAAAATGTAATTATTCTTAAAAATTTAATTTCAATTCCCAAAAATTAAATTATTTTGAGGCATTTTAATGAAATTATTTGAAAAATTCAATTATTTTTGCATATATAAATAACAATATTTATCACAAGAATTCAAGTATTTCTTAAAGTAATAAATTTCTTCTTCGAAATTTAATTATTTTAAAAAATTTAATAAAATCGTTCACAAGAATTCAATTATTCTAAAAAATTTAAATAGAATTCTTTGTAAAATTTAAGTATTTTTGAAAACTGTGCAGGGTAGTAAATAATCAGACTTTCCTGACTATAAATTTTTATTTATTATATTTGTAATATAACATAAAGTAAAACCATCTTTTACGAAATTTGAATTACTTTATTTTTTAGTAAACTTATTACAAAAATTAATGTATATATTTAATCTTTATCACATTCATCGGACATATCTTCATCTTCCTCGCTGCTAACCTCACTCTCTTCTTCATCTCCTTCATTTTCCTCATTCGTGATATCTGACTCTGTAATAACATGAACAAATTAAATAAATTGTCGAATAATCAACTATAAATAACAATAGTATTTTTAGGTTACCTTGAAATTCAGAAGCCAATTCTTCAAAAGATGGATTTTGGGGACCATCAAACCAATAATATTCAAATTTGTTGTCAATTATCATCCATCCATAATTTTCTGCTACTTTTTTTGTGGGGCAAGACATGTGTGCATTACACCATACATTGCCTATGAATACTGTTCTTTTAATTTGTTGCAACAATTCTTCTTTTGTTGGTGGCAGACTAGAAGGATCATATCCTGCGATTTTCTTTTTTACAATTTCTTCGTTTTCATTTTTTGATTTATACCCTTTTTCAAATAATTCATACCGTCCTTTGTTAATGTCATTTTTTGTATTTAATGAGTACACTCGACATATATACTCTTCAATAATTCGAACTATTTCATTGGATGTTGTTAATTCTGTATGTTCACTTTGTAGGAGTTGAATAAAAGCCTCTTGAAAAATTTCATTTTTCTTCAAAATACTGAACGGTTTTTTTTCCTTTACGAAAGAAAGCAGGATTGTAACCATTTCCTGTAAAAATATGACATATGGCGAGTGAACAAGATAACTGATCTCCAAGTCTGGCATAAATCTCATTTATGTTTAAGTACAATTTCCTTTTACTTGTACTTAAATTAATTATTATTTGAATTTGATCTCTTAAATACTTAAAATTTGCCAACATTATTACTGGTATATCAGAATCTGTACAATGTATTTGTACATGATAATTAGTATTAAATTGACAAATGTGGTACACAATTTTAGTGTCAGCTGCTTCATGATAGCAAGAGAGGTTATAGTCAATGAATCTTTTTATTTCATTTTCACTGGAAACCTGATAGGTGTAGCATTGATCATAATTAAGTTTAACAGTCTTTCCTGTGATCAATGTAATATATTCGTCCCTTGTCCAATCCTCAATTAAAAATTTTACAAATTTTTCTTTAAAGTTTTTACTCCTCAATAATTTGCAAAACTTCTTTCGCTTTTCCATTAATTTTGACTTTTGTGTATTTTTGTACTCAAAATTAATTATTTTATTTCTCTTAATGGCTTTATCAAATCTATCTGGTGTTACTAGAGTCTCAGCAATAAAATTGTTCCGTTGTTTTTCACCCTCGATTTCAACTGATGATAAAAACATATATATTTTATCGTTCACTGACTGACCTTTTGATATATTGTAAAGATGATCTTGTGACAGTTGTGACGCAAAAGGGTTGGTGTACTGTTTTATTAGTTGCATCAGTACATCTAAGTTTTTTGTAGATTTATTAATTGTTGACTTTTTTAAATCTTTCGTAATGTCATCTGCTGATTGAATATCACAAAGCTCCATCATTTTTGATATTACACTCGTACGTAGTGAATGAGTAATTGACCATTTTTGTCTTGCAGAGAAGGAGTTTGTAACGTTAATAATTCCAGAAGCTTTAGAAGCAGCATCAGAATTTATCGTCTGCTCAAGCGTTAAGTCAACTGGGATCCTTGAAAACGGTTTCATTGTTCTTCGAATTCCTAAGAAACTCTTTTTACAATCATCAAGCAATCCGGGATGTGTAATTTCAATATTTATCAACTTATCCCAATAAATGGACATGTACCTTGCATAATTATGATGGTTCATTGAAAAGAAAAGATTTGTTATTTTGGGTAAAATATGCACAAACAAATTGAAATCACCCAAACGAATACTATATTCTAATTGAAGATAATATTCAACTAATCTTGTGTACATTAAATAAATTTGAGGTGTTTTACCATGCCTTCAATTCAAAGTTTCATTTTTATATTTTTCATAATTGTCAAATAATTTCTTTAAATTCTCATTGGTTTTTTGCGGATCATCATTCTCTTGTTCATTAAATATTTCTAAGTATTCTTGAATATTTTCCAGGTTCTGATCATGTTCTTGTAAAAACTTTTCCAAATGAAAATATAAGAATATTTGTTAATCCAGATCCACTAATAAATTTCCCGATAGCTTTCATGAACGATAACATTATGTGGAAAGGTCCAAAATTTATGAAAAGTATTTGAAAATCATCTTCGGCACTCTGTATCCGTAAAGCAATCTTGGCCATAGCTAAATCGTAAGTAACGCTGAAGAAATCTTTTTGGCATTCCGAAGCGATTTGCAAACTTCTTTGCATCGTCTCTTTTACAACTTCCGGATCCGCGGGTGACTTATTAATTTGCGTTAGATACTCAACCTTTTGAATGCTACTGTCATCTTTTAAAATTTTTGCATTATATCCTACCCACATTGGCGTGTTTGAAATTTGTAACTTATGGGAAAGTACCCAAGCAAAATGTTTATGTTGAAACTTAATTAAATTTTGTGGATCTTCAGGTGACGTTACATTACTATGCAAAAATTCTGGACGACGTTGCTTCCTGTACCGTAAATTTTCAAATGACTCTGGCTCAAAAGAACGTTTCCTACGACCAGAGAAATCACGAACATTCATTAATAAAATTTGTTGAGCTTCTTCAGATGCATCGTTTCTTTTGATGATGTTCAACTCTTCTTCTGTAGGGATATTTTGATACATGATACCCACTGTATCATGCAAGGTATTTTTACCAGAGCATGTCTCTACAAATCTGTCGTAATTATCCCATGCTACTCCACATGGTACTATAGAAGTTAGTTGAATTCCGGAAGGACATAACTGATTATTAGAAATACAAGAGTATGCAGCAGAAGTCTCTAATTCCAATATACTTGGATAGTTGATGCAGTAACCTTGTCTGTTTAATATATCAACTACTTTTTTACTTCCCGTGAGGCTTTTTATGGTTATACCCAATAAAATATGCTTTCGCGGTTTGATTAAACCTCCTGTAATGCTGTAAATAGAGTCCTGCGAATAACATGAGGACAATCTCTGAACCCGATTGCAGCTTTCTTTGCCAACACCGTTCAAGGCTGTAGTCCAAAATATATCCAGCCATTTTGGAACATCGCACTCTCCTTTATTTAGTATCTCACTATCGATGAAATCTGTTAAAGGCTTTTTTTTAATTTTTAATATGTTTCTTCGATATTTCAAAGCGAAATATTGTGCTTCTTGTTCGAATAATAAATCCTCGATTTCTTCATCATCGATTGTTTCAATATTTATTTCAGTTGATATAAAATATTCTTTATTTGAAATCTTAACCAATGAAATGTTATGTTTCATTTGACTTTGTATAAACTTCTTGAGAGCTTGACTACTAAATGTGCCAGATTTTATATTTCCTTTTTCATACATTTCTTTTACGAATTCAGCATAACAATATTTTAAGTGATCTAATGACATCACTCGTCGATTTCTAATAACTTCTTGTTGAATATAATTGACCAAGCGTACTCTGGCAATTTTATGGCTATCTCGTTTCGTGGCCCAATTGTTATTTGGAGGTGTGTTCATTTTTCTTTCGTATTTGGCAAAATAATTGACACTGCAGTTGTTGTGATACGCCAAAAATGAATCGTTAACAAAGTCAGTTTCTTTTTGAATTTTCTGTAACATCTCTATATCGTCCAGTTCTGTAGCATATTTTTTAATTTTTTCCAGAAAAGGTATTTTCTTTTTAATTTTGCGACAATAGATGTGTAGCCCTTTACGTTTTATATTTACTTTCATACAAAAAAAACATTTTCTTCCTGACTCATTATCTTGAAAGCTTTGTATTTCCACATGATTATCTTCATTATCCTCCTCAACAGTATTATACAAATCTTCAATATTTCTTTTTTCCTAATTACTTAATACCAAATTCTGGTCAACATTTCTGTAAATAATAATATGCAAATGATAATATGCAAGATAATATGCAAAACAGTTTTATTTTAATTTTTAATTTAATATTTTAATATTTAAAAAAATTTTATTTTATTTTCAATATTTTAAATAGGTTATTTTATTAAATTATAAAATAAATATTTATAAATTATAAAAAATTATAAAATAAAATTTTATCATATATTTTATTTATTATTATAAATATTTTGTGATACTTTAATATTAGTATTTTTTTAAAAACTTAAAAATTATTTATCTGAGAAATATGCAAATTAATACTGCCTACATTAATATCACAAGAAAAAAATTTAATTAACTAACCGTGAAGTGCATTGCAATGGTTCCGGTTCAGCATTTGGGACTGATGATGTCAAATCTGGTTCAGTGCTGTATATAAGAAATTATTTTTAAAAACTTAAAGATTAAAAATTGCTTATATGAAAAATATTATTTTTAATAACAGTGAGTTGGAGAAAATTGATACTATAATTGTCAGAGTTGAACCCTTTTCGAAATTCATGAAAAAAATTTAATCGTTTTATTCATAAAAATATATTAACTGAGTGTTTTACTATCAAGAATCAATTTCTATATTTTTTATTTAATTTCAAAATGTAATAATTTTTTTTGAGCTCAAAAACAATTTAGCATTAGGTTAGAAAATAAACAATTTTAGATTAAAAGTCAAAGGAAAACACACTTTAATACATTTTTTTCCATTAAAAGTATCTCAGATGAAATTTTTCTTTTAAGAAAACGTCAATGAATATGTAATAATGCAAAAAATACAAAAAAGTTATATTTGCAAAAAAATCCGAGTTGAGCCCTTTTCGAAATTCACTATTCAATTATTGTTTAAAGAATGTGACAATAATTTTATGTAATATTAAAACTAAATTTATTTTACATTATTATGTGAAAGTAAGAACTACATAAATTTTTTTTCATTTATTTTCAAGATAAATTGCAAAAATATTCGAATGACTTACCTTTTATAAGACAAATATTTAGATTTCACTCGAAATCCTTTGTAGCAAGTGGAGTGATAACCTACTAGATCGTCATTCCAACTGTCAGGCAGTATAACATCTCGAAATTTGTGTCGATGATGCTTTCGAGCAGATAAAAAAGATTTGCAAGATAGCCAAATTTCTTCACTAAATTTTTTCACATCTACTTTTTTCTCTCGAAAACTAGAGTTTTCACATTGTGCTTTACACAAAAAACAATCCATAATTATTTTAAAACACCGAGTTTCTTTAAATTATTTTTGCAAGTCAAATCGTGGTCTACTGGAAACACTTTAACACTGTTATAGTCGAAACTATTCTGTACTACGTACATATAAACAACGCGCTTCTGCTTGAGTTCTGTTTTGTTATTGTTTTTTTTCTTCCTTTCTTGACAAGTACAATATACCGTAGGACCTGGATGATCTATCACGTAATTTGAAGGACAATTTGACTTTTAAATTAAATAAATATTAAGGAATGAATATTTAAAAAATCAGCTGGTTAGTAATCATTTTTAATGACCTAGTTATCAATACATGTCGGAAAGGGGGGACTCTTTAATCAAACTATATCATTTGTAGGACAATAATTTTTTTTTAATAATGCTCTTAATGTTCTTAACATTTAATAAAAAACTGACAGTTAGTAATAAATTTTTTAGACTCATCAAATCGACATATTTCATCCCTCTTTCCCCTATTAGCTACCACAATGGAGATTTTTTGTTAAAAAAAATTTGGGCGTCTCATCAAAATGAAGCTACTCAGAAAGAATTAGGTTGATAGTAATTATTTCTACATCACAGATCTGCAATACACATTTCGAGGGTAGGACCAACCTAAGCTACCACGTAATTTGTAGGACAATGTGACTTTTAAATTATATAAATATTAAGAAATGAGTATTTAAAAAATCATCTGGTTAGTAATCATTTTTAATGACCTAGTTATCAATACATGTCGGAAAGGGGGGACTCTTTAATCAAACTATATCATTTGTAGGACAATAATTTTTTTTAATAATGCTCTTAATGTTCTTAACATTTAATAAAAAACTGACAGTTAGTAATAAATTTTTTAGACTCATCAAATCGACATATTTCATCCCTCTTTCCCCTATTAGCTACCAGAATGGAGATTTTTTGTAAAGATAAAAGTTGGGCGTCTCATCAAAATGAAGCTACTCACAAAAAATTAGCTTGTTAGTAATCAATGAAAAAAATGTACACGGGATCCTGGACTACCATAACTACAAAAAAAAATTTAAAAAATTAAAAATAAAAAAAAATTTAAATTAAATTAATTAATTAATTAATTTAATTTAAATTTTTTTAACAAAAATGAGTTTTTTATACCGTTGGATTCGTAAAAAAAGACGAATTGTTCTATGCTAATTAGAATTATTAATCTTAATTAATTTTCGAGTTAATTATGAATTAATTTTACTAAAAAGCACTATCTACATCGATTTCCGTCGAATCCTGATATTAAGAGGCCTAGATTTGGCTTTTTAAAAAAATAATTGAATTTTTGCGATAAAATTTTGAAAGTAATAAACAAGATTAATTAATTAGTAAATTAGTTAAGAATTGAAGTTTTTTCAAAGTTTGAATTTGAAATTGTTCAAAAATTCATATTTGAAAATAAGTTTTGTAATTTGCATAATAATAGTAATTAATATGTTAATTAATTAATAAAGAACATAAAGATAACTGCTTACTTTAAAATTATTACACACACCTCCTCAAAATAGAATCAATAGTAGATATTTAAACATTTTAATCTTTGAATGGGATTTTTAAAAAATTGTTAAGGTTTTAAAAATTAATCATTTAATTATATTAAAAATGTAAACAGGGAATTTAATGAAATTTAATTTATTTTAATAAAAATTATGTTATTCATTACCTTCTACAGGTTTTTTTTTCCTGTTAGAAATTAAAAAACGCATTTTAATTACACAAAATAAAAAAAATTGTACACTTTAATCCATTTTTTCAAAACTAAACTCTTAAGTGTTTGTAGTTAGTGTACTTCTACATCAGGAAAGTCGACCGTACTTGAGCTGTTCTCCTGACTAAAAAGCATAACTGCGTAGTTATGCTTTTTTGTAAGGATTCGCCGCGATTTCTCATTTAATTAATTAGCATAACTACAGTTTTGCATATTTCCAATGAAAATTTGAAATTTTTTTTGCATAATAAAATTCAGCGTACCCGAATTAGTAAAGAAGCACCATTACCTTTTAAAGAAACATTATGTTAAATATGATATAAATAAAAACGTATTTTGCTTAATATCTCGAAACAACCCAAAGTGTAGTTATGGTGTTTTTAAATCAGGACGGCAGAACTACTTACAGTTATTATATTATTGTTATTATTTATTATTTATTATTTTTATTTTATTATTATAATAATTATATAATAATTAATATTATATATATTATATTATTATTATTATTATTATTATTATTTTATTTATTTATTTATTTATTTTTTTAATTTTATGTCTTTGGTACGATTACAAAATAATATAAAAAGGGCATCTGCCTGATGGGACAAGATCTTTGGTTACTTCGGTAAGAGAACGGAAGATAATGACGATTCGGAAGAGGGCTTTCCGGCTTTTATGTAATAGTCCTCACGTGCGGAAAAAGGGCGCAAAGTAATGAGTAGTCAATACAGATGTTTAGAAAAATGTATGTCGTTTTCCAGACCAATCTGGAGCCAAGCTATTTTAGTTAACCAATTAAATTTAACCGAACAGGTCCTAGGTTACAGAACTTTGGTTGAGTGAGGTCACTATGCGTTGGATATCCTTCTTTCGAGTCGTTCTTAGAAAAACCTATTCGAAGAGTTATTTAAATGTTATATAAGTTGATTCTAATTATTAACAATTTATATGTTTACCTATATATGGTTATAACAATCAATTCATACATTTGTATTATTATAATTTTGTTAAATATAACTTTTCTTTGTTGAAAAATCTATTTATAATAATAATGATGAAAATGGTAGTGAGATATGCCATAAGAACTAGCCATAAAAATGTCTTGTTGTTTAAACAATTAAGATTGGCTTTGTTTAATTCTGTTTTATACCTCTTATATTGGATTTAACTTAGTCGAAATAGAGAATATAATATATATATACGCATATACCTATATATATATTCGAGATGAGCAATACATTAGAGAAAACAGAAGTAATCAAGCATTCTTTCACATTTCTCTTATTCTCTACCGGTACGATGAGTTTCATATCATTTAGAGTGTCAATTTCTGATCATTTCTACTGTACGTTCTAATAAGTAATGCTTAACACTCCCGATGGTGACAAGTGTATGCTCATAAATACAGTTTATGCATATACTTTTATGTGTGCATAACAATCAAATATTAATAAAAAAAGGTTACTACAAACGTAACACCCTCCAAATAAATAATTGAATACACTGTAAAAAAAGGGAGTTAAATTTTAACTCCCCAGAGGATTCTATAAAAGTCGCACCCATTGGGGAGTTAATGCCAGGCGAGTTAAATAAAGAGAGTTAAAATTTAACACCCAAATGCTAACTCCCCATGGAAAAATAACTCGCACGGGTGTTGATGAAGGAGTTAGTAAATAAACTCTCTTTTGGAGTTTATTTTTAACTCGAAAAATTTAACTTCTAACTACCGAGTCCGTTAACTCCCTAAATTTTTTACAGTGTGCTCCACTTTTTTCCGTTTTGAATGAAATATATTTTCATGAATTTTAATTAGAAAAAAATTATATTAGAATAACAAAAAAAAATTTTATTTAGAAACTAAATTTTTAAAAATAATTTTTAAAAATTTTCCTAATCCAAATTGTTACAAATATTTAGTTTTCAGAAGAAATAAATGACCAATTTATTGAAGTTTTAATAAAATTTTTCTAGTCAACGGAATCAATTTATTTTCTTCACGAGTAGTTACCTAAGGTCCCTAGCTTTAAATACATATACATATGTTTGCTTAATATCTAAAAGACAACAAATTATGAGTCAAAAACGAAACTATGCCCAAAACCGAACCTATTCCCCTATTACTACACTACCGTCGGGAATTATCGGTACGATTGACTTGCTGGCAGTGAAAAGTCAGCGCTGACTTTAAATCAAGATATTTAATTGTAGGGGAAAGATAGAGATTTCAGACCTAGACTGTTTTAAAGCTTATTAAATTCTGCGTCTAATGACATTTAATTTGAATTTTTCTAAACATTTGAACAAATAATATGATATGAAATGTTACGGAAAAAAATTCAATAATTTTCCCATTTTCCATTTTTCCTCAGCTTCAATTTAAGCTTTTGAAAGTTAAAAAATATTAACTGGTTCATGAAATATCTTAAAAAATGTGAGGGCATGTTTTTCTATTAGTCAATCATTGATGAACATCTCTCGTTCTCTCGCCTCCCTACTCTTTCGTTTCTCCAGGGTCGAAATGTCAGTTGAGCGGGACCTTTTTTGAAACTTGAAATAATATTAAAGAGTTATTATTTTTATTATTATTATTATTGTTATTATTTTTATTATTATTATTATTATTTTTTCATTACTAATAACATTCTTCAAGAAAATTTAATTATTTTTATAAATAGTAATTAATTAAATTCATTGTTCCTAAAATCCAATTACTTTTAATTTTTTTAAACAAAAATTATGAAAGAAACTCTATTGTATTTAAAAAAAAATTTGAAAAGAATTCAATTATTTTCATAAGTAATAAAATAATTTAATAATTTTCAATAAATTAATTTTAAAATTGAAAATATTTAAGAAGAAAAATTATTTAAAAAATGAAATCCTCATTAATTATTTCTTTAATAATAATTCTTTAATGATGTATATTCACTTTTTATTTAATAATAACAAAAATAATATTAATAATAATAAAAATAATATCAATAATAATAATAATAATGAAAATAATAAAAATAATAACAATAATAATAATAAAAATAATAACTCTTTAATATTATTTCAAGTTTCAAAAAAGGTCCCGCTCAACTGACATTTCGGCCCTGAAGAAACGAAAGAGTAGGGAGGCGAGAGAACGAGAGATGTTCATCAATGATTGACTAATAGAAAAACATGCCCTCACATTTTTAAAGATATTTCATGAACCAGTTAATATTTTTTAACTTTCAAAAGCTTACATTGAAGCTGAGGATTGAAGGATTATGCTGTTAAAATTTCAAAATTTTCAATACATTATTAAAAAATGTGCAGGGGTTCAAACTTGATGTACGAAAATGGGAAAATTATTGAATTTTTTTCCGTAACATTTCATATCATATTATTTGTTCAAATGTTTAGAAAAATTCAAATTAAATGTCATTAGACGCAGAATTTAATAAGCTTTAAAACAGTCTAGGTCTGAAATCTCTATCTTTCCCATACAATTAAATATCTTGATTTAAAGTCAGCGCTGACTTTTCACTGCCAGCAAGTCAATCGTACCGATAATTCCCGACGGTAGTGTATTTCAAATTTAGAGAGTAGGGGAGACTGGGGTGAACCAGCTAAGCGGTGCTCACTAGCGTTTTGACGGTATGAACTCAACTTATGATAGAGATATTGGTACTGTGAATAGTACTTAACATTCAACTTAAGTTAACGAAATTTCGTTTAGTTTCATGAATTCAGCATACAATAGCATATATCTATTTTATACTACTTAGCCATCATTGGCGTGATGTGTGCAATTTACGAATCTGACGTAACTAAATTAACTCGAGTAACTAATTTACTTATCAATAGTCTTATCTTTAATTTTTTCTATTGTAAATGTCTTCTTAAATGACAATAGAAGTTCATTTTTAAATCAGGGAATAAATGAAAAGGAGTCCAATGACATACATTATTTATCGGGACAAAATAAAAGTGATCTTCATCATGTCTTTAGGCAATCTTTCTAGTGGACACAGGTACATCTAAAAGACGTCCATTTTTGTCCGTGGACATTTAGGGACAAAGATTAAATATCTTCACTCATTCATTTAATGTTTATAGCATTTTTAAATGTGAGCAAGGTGGGTGTAACAGGCAATATAATTCAGCCAGATCTTTTAGAAGCATTTAAGATGCAATCATTTAATTGATGGTCAATATGTTTTAAACAATGCAATAGTTATTCAAGCTGAACAAATAGAGGAAATTAATTTAAAATATATATATATTATTAGCGACAAAAATTATGTCGCTGTCATAGATAACGTTGTAGCTTTAAATGATCCTCATGTGTTAGTACTTGATTTTAAATTATTACATTTTAACTCATCTTTTGCGTTATTGTGTCAATTTTATAAAAATGTTACAATTAATCCTTCTCAAGCTCAGTAAATCATTGATTATTATAGTAAATGTATGTCCAGTGGAGTTTTGAATATACTAAAGACTGAAGTTTTTTCTATGCTGCAAAATACAAGTCAAAGTGAAAATAATCTTAATAATTTATATTAAAATTTCCTGTATTTAAAAAATTCATAAGTAAGAATTTCAAAAATTGTTAACGCGTAAATCTTGTGGTAGAGTGTTAATTTACCAAAAATTATTTTATGGAAATAAAACACAACCGCTGTTTTGCATTATAGATCAGCAACTTCATTAGGTAACTCATTTGTTTTCAATGGTTAAAATCCTTTTCGTAAAGTAATTTTTTCTTAAATTGACACTTTACATATTTAACGTTATTCATAAACGAATTAAACTTTTGTTATTTATATGGGTTAAAGTTATATTGTTTTGAAAAAAGTGCAGTTATTGTGAGTGTTCTTAATTAAAAATGGATTGTCCTCATCGTAACAAATTTTGTTATGTTTGTGGATTATTTTCTCCTGCAGGTAATTCGCGACATATCACAAAAACTTTGATTGCTGATTTTAAAAGCTTTTTTTGTGTATCGTATATTCCAAACTAATTTTACGTACCAGAAGTGGTTTGTAAGTATTATCGATGTGGTTTGATGGCATGGAAAAATGTGTCTAAACGGCATAATATGAAGTATGTTCAGCCGACTATTTGATCACGTCAAACTGAACATTCTGTTGACGCATGTTATTTTTGTTTATCGTATGCAAAAACCAGTGGATTTCGTTATTCAATTCGAGATAAAATTGATTATGCTAATGTGGAGTCCGTGATAAAAGCACAAGAACGTTCGGTAGAGCACTCAACAACTCCTGCAGAAGAAAGTAGAAATTCAAAATTATTTAACGAGAAGGTAATGTCATTTAGAGATGTATTACCAGAGCCATCTGAGTGTGAATTCTCAAAATCGGAGTTAGATTCAATAAAACCACATTTAATAACACAAGACGACTTCAACGACTTAGTTCGCGATACAAAAATATCCAAAGAGACGTCAGAAATAATTGGTTCTCGTTTGAAACAATGGAACTTGGTTGCTGAAGATTTTAAAATAACGTCTCGTAAAAAACGATCTAATACAGTGCCATTCACTATTCATTTCATTTCGCACGAAGACATTAAGAAAAACTTCTGTTTCTGCCCTGACGTCGACTTAATATTTAATGATATTGGATACCCCCATGTTCCAGAAGAGTGGCGTCTTTTCATAGATGGGTCCGTATCCAGTTTAAAAGTCGTATTACATATCAAGAATTTTACTCTTAATCAAAAAGTATTTTTCTCTTATTTTAGAAGTAATTACAGGGATCACAGAGTAATATTTCTTGTCGTAATTAGATAAAAATTTATCAAAACAATTTCATTTTTGGGTCTGGAATTTCTTTAAAAATAACCTAAATAAGTCATGGAATTTTAAAATCCATGTTTTGTGGTAACCCTCCTAGTCCAAAAAATTTACATTGTTTTAGATATTTAAAAAATTATTTATAATTTCAATGATTACAATTAAAAAAAAAATAAAAAACACATTTTTAATTTAAAATTTGTTTTGCAGTTTTCTGAAATACCACGGTTATTAAATTTTATACAAATCGGATAATTTTTTAAATTTGTCCGATATTTTAGATACGCCATTTTGAATTTTTAAATAATGACTTCAGATTTGTAACTAGCGACCCCCAAAAACCCTTAATTACGAAGTTTTACAAAATTCCAAAAATTGTAGGGCATTATTCAATATATTTATTTAGCTTAGGGGTAGGTTTTGTGATAAGGGTTGGGGTGAAAAATTGAAAATGATAGGCTGCAGAATAATATTACAATTAACTAATGATTACTTTTTAAAAAATCCAAAACATTTTAAGTTTATTAATATTTTTTAAAATAAATCGGAATAGGGGTGGTTTTTGGGGTTGACAGTTCGACCTGAAATATTAGTAATGGTATGTTTAATAGTCCTAATAACGTTTAAAGAATTTTAAAATAAAAATTCCCCATTTTTCTATATTTTTTGCATTACAATTGGTTACCTTCTATTTAAGGGTTGTTTTTACCCCTAAAAACCGTAAACGAATTCATCTCGAAAGACAGCCAGACACGGGTATCTTTTTTTAGCTCTAGTTTTCGAAAATCTTTGGTTCGTTCATGGGTGCGAAATCGTGTCGAACGGTGTAATGTATTGTTTGACCTAAAAATCAAACAGAAGCACAATATCGGCCCTATATTCGTCCAAAAGTGACAAAAATTTCCTCTATTGGGTCGCTGATTACAAATTTGACTTAATTTCTCCAAAATTAAAAATGTCGGATGTAATATGGTGGATAAAAAAAAAATTAAAATAAAAAAATTTTCTTTTTCGACACATTGGATCCGCCATTTTGAATTTTGAAAACATGATATCTAATTTGTGATTAGCAACACCAAATACATTTTTGTTTGTCTTTTTTAAAAAATGCAAATGAGAAAACATTTAAATCATTCGATTGCTTATCTGCATACAAAAACATCTTTGACATGGTGAAGAATAAAAATGTATAACTTTTTATTTATTTAGAATTTTGCAATAATATTTTAGGAGAGTATTCTTGACACTATAAGAAATCCGAAAATAAAATAAAAAAAGAATTGTTTTTTTTAAATTTTCAACCGGAATGTCCCCTTAAAAATATACTAAAATTAATTATTTCAATAAATTCAAACAAACTACCGGTCAAAATTGAGAGATCACTTGCAAAAGTGTCATTAAAAACATGATATTCTTTAAATATTGATAACTTCGTTAAATATTAACGTAGAAAGATATTAAACACAGTTTTGGAAAAATTATAAAATTTAGCGTTAAATGATTTTATGCTTGAGACTTATTGAAAAATATAATCGGAGATATGAAGTAATAAAGATAGGTGTAATTTTCATTATCAGTGAATGTTCATTGTCCAATTTTGATATGCTGCAACATTTTGAAAAGTGTTCAGAAAAATATAACATTTGTACTAAATGAAAGCTTGTATTTTCAGCTTTAAAATAAGAGTAAGAACACTTTAATTTATGCATTGCTTTTTAAATTAATGAGTAAATTATTTTAACCATGCACAAAAGACTTTCAATGCAGTGATTCAACTGTTTGCTCACCCGGCGCTCGTCTCACAAGGCCGAAATAGGTTACTGGACGAGTGTCGATTAACCAATAAGCAACAAAGAATTAATTACTGTTAACGTAAATTTTTCAAAATATTAATAGTATTATACATGTATTATACAAAAATAAAGTATACAAGAATATTAACAATATTATGTATGTGTTATACGAAAAGTAAAATATAAAATTAAAAAAGGTATTAATTAATTAAATGTAAAATTAGATTGATTTAATTAAATATAATGAACTATTTATTATTTCAATTTGAAAATTTAACAAATAATTATTTAATTACTGTTAATTTAAATTCTTTAGAATAATTTATTTAGAAATTTTATTAATAAAGTTTTATGAATTTATTTTCTTAATTTGTTTTAATTTTTTATTTTATTAAATATTTTAAAATATTGTTAAAAAAGCATTTTAAGACTAAATATTTTCGTTGTAAAATTTGTTAACCCGTTAATCGCGACTAGTACAATAACCTATTTCGGGTGAGCAAACAGTTGATTCACTGCATTGAAAATCTTTTGTGCATGGTTAAAATAATTTACTTATAACTTAAAAACGAATTCATAGATTAGAGTCTTCTTACTTTTATTTTAAAGTTGAAAATAAAAGATTTAATTTAGTACAAATGTCAAATTTTTTGAACACTTTTTAAAAAGTTGCAGCCTATGAAATTTGAACAATGAAAATTCACTAATAATGAAAATTACACCTATCTTTATTACTTCATATCTCCGTTTATATTTTTCAATAAGTCTTAAGCATAGAATCATTTAACGCCAAATTTTATAATTTTCACAAAAATGTGATTAATATCTTTCTACGTTAATATTTAACGAAGTTATCAATATTTAAAGGATATCATGTTTTTAATGCAAAAATGATTTTTTTTTATATAGAAAAGAGGGAAAACTGACTTTGTTCAACTTTGTTATTTAACATTCAAACAATTTTTTCAATATTATTTTTCGTTTTTTATGTATAAGAAATTTAAGAAACATACAACATAAAAATAAATAGTAATTAGGGAGTGTGGGGCAAAATGGGGTAGGCGGGTCAAATGGGGTACCTCTGTTTCTCCATGATGGGTACTTTTAATTTTTTTATCCTCGATATATATTATTTATATTGAAAAGAAAATGTTTTTAATTATGAAGACACCATGAAAAATTTTTTTTTAAAGTTATACAACTTTAAAGTTTTGACCAAAAAAATATCGATTTTTTGCGAAATTAAAGTGCTTAGAAAACCTTTTGGGATAATTTATTCAATTTGGCAAGTGTGGGATCTTTTTCAGTACTTATTCTAGAGTAATTTCCAATATGATAGATTGTTAAATTGTTTACAACAATTTGTAAACATTACATTTTGTTGTAATATGCACTGCGGGGCAAAATGGGGTACCTATGTGGTGGGTCATACAAAGTTGTGTTTAATATTCATTGGACTAGGGGAGACCGGGGCTAAACCGGACAAGTCAAATATTTCCGAAACCGTGAAGAATTTCAAATCATGTAAATAACCTATGATCGCGCAATTTCGTGATGCATATGCTGCATGAGGTTTTAGGGACGTGTCATTTTTCTTGTAATAATAGTTGCCGTTAATATGTGAAAATGTCGTTTTTTGAGGTAAAAGTAAAAAATTTTTTCTTCATTTTTTTCGGTTTTTATCGTTAAAAATAAAGTGCAAATATCATACGGACATTTTTCTTTTAGCTCAAGGTGTACTGAGTTTAGTAGAAAAAAAGTTTAATGGAAAACATTAAGAAGAAAAAATATATTGCAGGTTAATTATTAGATGACGGTGTGGGGCTGAATCGTACATCGTGGTAAAAAACAACCAAATCTTTGAATTCTTTAATTTATTTTATATTAATTAACTATTTTATATTATAATCTTTGCTTAAAACCACTTTATAAATAAATAAATAAAGAATTTATTTTAAAACTTGAATTCGCAAGCGAGTTGCTACAAACAGAAAAGCCTGAAAACTGTAATTCATTTTATATTATATTAATTACCGATTTTACATATTGTATTATATTCATTGTATAGAACTATCTACAAATAAATAAAACAAGAATTGATTTGACTTTTTTACCAAAAACAAAGAAAATTTGTATCTCATTCTTTCATTAATTGGCCGTGTCCGATTTAGCCCCATGGGGTGTCCGGTTTAGCCTCACCAATTTTCGGATTTTCGTTTTTGAGGTAGTCACCTTCGCAGCAATATATCTCTAAAGCTATTGTAATTTTTTTAAATCGAACAAGTGCGATTTGTAGGTGAAAGTACAAGCTTCAAAAGGGTATATTACACTTTAGCAAAAAGTATGTTTTTGTATGAGTTTTCTGGTCAAAGACCAAATCCGTCCGGTTTAGCCCCGGTCTCCCCTACTTAAAAACATTATATTATGCATATTAACAACTTTCCTCAGAAAAGTCAATATTTTTGTTTCGAGGTATTATGCTATCTATGTTTCACTATCGATATATCGATATTTTTCATTATCGATGTTTTTTTGTTAAATTCTAATAAATATTGCTTGTTTTTTTCATAATAATAAACAATCTTACTTTTTGTTTGAATTTATAATCTCTTACAACAAGAATTTAACAAATTTTGAAAAAATATTCACAAATTTGATAGTATTGAATTTTGAAATAATTAAAAATTGCTAATTAAATTTATTTCATAAAATACTAACCTATTTTTCAGTAATACTTTTCTAAAATTATTTTATTAGTTGGTAGTTATATTTTTTGTAATAATTTATTAATTTTTATTTTATTTTATTTTATATTCTAAATGAAATCCTAATTAATTGTTAGAATTTCATTTTCAAATCAATGTTGAATTTATCTGTTACCACAACAACCTAATTTTTCTTAAAAAATAGAAGAAATATTAGGCTTATTTTAAAGGTCTTTTACTACACTATAAGAATTAGTTATAATATAAGCATTAACATGTAATTTTTTTCTTAAAAAAAGTAAACCGTCAAAGATGGACCAAGAAAATTCAAAAAGTTGGAAAGAATCTTATTAACAGAAAAATAATGATTAAAATTTAAACATATTTTTTTAATTAAATTCATTAAAAAAATCTATACAATATTATGTTTTAGGGTCATTTTGGGGTAAATGTAAACGGAATATCTGTGTTTCACCAAAAACATTAGTTTTTTTGTTAAAACACAAAATAGACGCATTTTTTTGCATGAACTCATTACTTTACTTCCCCAGAAAAATTTAATGAAGTACAAAAAAATATTGATGCACCTAAATTGCCTAAAACTGACTGTTTTTGTTTTTGACTCCGAGGTTTTGAAATTTTTCTAAAATTCGGGGTAAATGTAAACATCATTGTAGTTAAGCGAGATTAAAGAAACAAGTTATTTCAAGTATACTACTGTTTAAAGGGATAGGAAAACTGAAAAAAAGTTCTTCGTAGATGTATAGAAAAATCAACCAGTTGACTGATAATCCTTATTAATAAAATCAGATCTTTGTCTGTACATTGATTCAAACTTCAAAATTTTAACATAAATAGTTGTTATTGACATCAATGATTCCTGAAATAATCTTAAAAATTTTAATGTATGTATGTATGTAAATATGTATGTATGTGTGTATGTATGTCTGTCACAAAATCTTTGTACCCTAATAACACAAAAACGCGTTTACCGATTTGAACCAAATTTGGCAGAATGTTAGACCTTGGGCCAAGGAAGGTTTATAAAGGCCGTAGCTGAATAAGCACTGTTTTGCGGCCCCCGCTAAAATTTTCACGATATTTTCAGGATTAATTAGTCTCTATATGAAACGTTTTTCCCCAAGTATCAACTCGAAAAAATTATTTTTGTAAAATTTGTAGCACTTTTTTGAAAAAATTAAAAATTTACTTTTCTCTGAATTGACTAAACCGTTAAAGCCCTACAAGAAATATGTTAAAAAGGAAGCAAAAGTGTATCTAAAAAAATTTTACGGTACATTTTTTGCAGCGGAAGAGGTAAAAAAAAAATTTTTTTTTCTATTTTTAGGGTTCCGTACACCGTAGGTGTACTGACAGAACCCTTATGAAGTCACTCGTGTGTCCGTCCCAGGCACGCAAAATGGGCTGTCCCCCCCTTAACTTCTACAAATCTCAACCTTGTAAGCTGAAATTCGGTAGGAATCTTCAGTTTTAAGTGCATATTACAGGAAAAATATAGCGAACCCGATTGGCCTACATATTTGCGAAAGGGAAGGGAAAGAAATTAAATTTTGTCAAAAAAATTGATAAAAATGACCCTGTCCCCCCCTTAACTTCTACAAATCTCAACCTGGTGAGCTTCAGCTCACCAGGTAGGGTATCTATTCGGTAGGGATCTTCAGTTTTACGTGCAGATAACGAGAAAATTATAGCGAACACGATTGGTCTACATATTTGCGAAATAAAAGGAACCGAAATTAAATTTTTTCGAAAAAATTGCAAAAAATGACCTTGTCCCCCTTAACTTCTACAAATCTGAACCTGGTGAGCTAAAATTCAGCAAGGATCATCAGTTTTACGTGCAGATAAGGAGAAAATTATAGCGAACACGATTAACCTACATATTTGCAAAATAAAAGGGAAAGAAATTAAATTTTTTCAAAAACATTGCAAAAAATGACCCTGTCCCCCTCCCCTTAACTTCTACGAATATCAACCTGGTGGGCTGAAATTCGGAAGGGATCTTCAGTTTTAAGTGCAGATTACAGGAAAAATATAGCGTACCCGATTGGCCTGCACATTTGCGAAATAGAAGGTAAAGAAATTAAATTTTTCCAAAAAAATTGCAAAAAATGACCCTGTCCCCCCCTTAACATCCACAAATCTCAACCTGGTGAGCTGAAATTCGGTAAGGATCATCAGTTTTACGTGCAGATTACGAGAAAAATATTGCGAACACGATTGGCCTACATATTTGCGAAATAGAAGGTAAAGAAATTAATTTTTTTCGAAAAAATTGCAAAAAATGACCTTGTCCCCCCCCTTAACTTCTACAAATCTGAACCTGGTGAGCTAAAATTCGGTATGGATCATCAGTTTTACGTGCAGATAACGAGAAAATTATAGCGAACACGATTGGCCTACATATTTGCAATATAAAAGAGAAAGAAATTAAATTTTTTCGAAAAAATTACAAAAAATGACCCTGTTCCCCCCTTAACATCCACAAATCTCAACCTGGTGAGCTGAAATTCGGTAAGGATCATCAGTTTTACGTGCAGATTACGAGAAAATTATAGCAAACACGAATGGTCTACATATTTGCGAAATAAAAGGGAAAGAAATTAAATTTTCTCGAAAAAATTGCAAAAAATGACCCTGTCCCCCCCCTTAACTTCTACAAATCTGAACCTGGTGAGCTGAAATTCAGCAGAAATCTTCAGTTTTAAGTGCAGATTACAGCAAAAATATAGCGAACACGATTGGCCTACATATTTGCGAAATAGAAGGTAAAGAAATTAAATTTTTTCGAAAAAATTACAAAAAATGACCCTGCCCCCACTTAACTTCTACGAATATCAACCTGGTGGGCTGAAATTCGGTAGGGATCTTCAGTTTTAAGTGCATATTACAGGAAAAATATAGCGAACCCGATTGGCCTACATATTTGCGAAAGGGAAGGGAAAGAAATTAAATTTTGTCAAAAAAATTGATAAAAATGACCCTGTCCCCCCCTTAACTTCTACAAATCTCAACCTGGTGAGCTGAAATTCGGTAGGGATCTTCAGTTTTACGTGCAGATAACGAGAAAATTATAGCGAACACGATTGATCTACATATTTGCGAAATAAAAGGGAAAGAAATTAAATTTTTTCAAAAAAATTGCAAAAAATGACCTTGTCCCCCTTAACTTCTACAAATCTGAACCTGGTGAGCTAAAATTCAGCAAGGATCATCAGTTTTACGTGCAGATAAGGAGAAAATTATAGCGAACACGATTAACCTACATATTTGCGAAATAGAAGGGAAAGAAATTAAATTTTTTTTGAAAAAATTGCAAAAAATGACCCTGTCCCCCTCCCCTTAACTTCTACGAATATCAACCTGGTGGGCTGAAATTCGGAAGGGATCTTCAGTTTTAAGTGCAGATTACAGGAAAAATATAGCGTACCCGATTGGCCTGCACATTTGCGAAATAGAAGGTAAAGAAATTAAATTTTTCCAAAAAAATTGCAAAAAATGACCCTGTCCCCCCCTTAACATCCACAAATCTCAACCTGGTGAGCTGAAATTCGGTAAGGATCATCAGTTTTACGTGCAGATTACGAGAAAAATATTGCGAACACGATTGGCCTACATATTTGCGAAATAGAAGGTAAAGAAATTAATTTTTTTCGAAAAAATTGCAAAAAATGACCTTGTCCCCCCCCTTAACTTCTACAAATCTGAACCTGGTGAGCTAAAATTCGGTATGGATCATCAGTTTTACGTGCAGATAACGAGAAAATTATAGCGAACACGATTGGCCTACATATTTGCAATATAAAAGAGAAAGAAATTAAATTTTTTCGAAAAAATTACAAAAAATGACCCTGCCCCCCCCTTAACTTCTACGAATATCAACCTGGTGGGCTGAAATTCGGTAGGGATCTTCAGTTTTAAGTGCAGATTACAGGAAAAATATAGCGTACCCGATTGGCCTGCATATTTGCGAAATAGAAGGTAAAGCAATAAAATTTTTTCGAAAAAATTGCAAAAAATGACCCTGTTCCCCCCTTAACATCCACAAATCTCAACCTGGTGAGCTGAAATTCGGTAAGGATCATCAGTTTTACGTGCAGATTACGAGAAAATTATAGCAAACACGAATGGTCTACATATTTGCGAAATAAAAGGGAAAGAAATTAAATTTTCTCGAAAAAATTGCAAAAAATGACCCTGTCCCCCCCCCTTAACTTCTACAAATCTGAACCTGGTGAGCTGAAATTCAGCAGAAATCTTCAGTTTTAAGTGCAGATTACAGCAAAAATATAGCGAACACGATTGGCCTACATATTTGCGAAATAGAAGGTAAAGAAATTAAATTTTTTCGAAAAAATTACAAAAAAAGACCCTGCCCCCACTTAACTTCTACGAATATCAACCTGGTGGGCTGAAATTCGGTAGGGATCTTCAGTTTTAAGTGCAGATTACAGGAAAAATATAGCGAACACGATTGGCCTACATATTTGCGAAATAAAAGGGAAAAAAATTAAATTTTTTCGAAAAAATTGCAAAAAATGACCCTGTCCCCCCCTTAACTTCTACGAATCTCAACCTGGTGGGCTGAAATCCGGTAGGGATCTTCAGTTTTAAGTGCAGATTACAGGAAAAATAAAGCGTATCTGATAGGTCTACATATTTGCGAAATAGAAGGGAAACGAAATTAAATTTTTTCGAAAAAGTTGCAAAAAATGACCCTGTCCCCCCCCTCTAACTTATACAAATCTGAACCGGGTGAGCTGAAATACGGTAAAGAACATCAGTTTTACGTGCAGATTACGAGAAAATTATAGCGAACACGATTGGTCTACATATTTGCGAAACAGAAGGGAAGGAAATTAAATTTTTTCGAAAAAATTGCAAAAAATGACCCTGTCCCCCCCTCCCTTAATTTCTACAAATCTCAACCTGGTGAGCTGAAATTCGGTAGGGATCTTTAGTTTTAAGTGCAGATTACAGGAAGATTATTGCGAACTTGATTGGTGAAAATAAGTACAATTACATAGAAATATAAAAAGTTGTTATTAAAATAAAATAATATATATATATATATATATATATATATATATATATATATATATATATATATATATATATATATATATATATATATATATATATATATATAATGAGATTTTTGTGTACGGAACCCTCGATCTTAGTGCGAGTGCAACTCGCACTTGTCCGATTTTTTTTATTAATTTACTTGGCACAATCACCATATATTTTTTTTACATTCTCTTACTTGCCAAGAGTAACATTTATTTTTTCCAGCTTGATCTAAAGGGTACTTGATAGTTAAAATTTAAAAAAAAATTATTTTTGGCCCTTAACCACTTCACTGGCAGGGCGTTCCAAATGGCGTTCCACCCGCCGAGGCCTATACTGGCAAAAACACCGAAATGGCGTTCCAAAAAAAACTCTGTTTTTAAAGAGTGTACACCACATTTAACTTTTGTAAAGGAATATTTCGATAGTTTAGACATCAGAGAACAGGATTATCACAATAAAAATTTAAGTTTTTGTTATTTTCAATGTTTTTCCGAACGTTAAAATCGGCTATTTTTAATATTTTTCGACAAATGGTGTTCCACTTTCTTTCAATTTTTACACAAAAAAACTTGTATTTTTATTAAAAAAAGATATTTACATACAATATTATAATATAATAATACAACTATTAATTATATATATATATATATATATATATATATATATAAAATATATAAATAACTATTATTGATTGTTATGAATGGTAATATTATACGTAGGGAAAGGTAAGCTACATTGAACCGGGTATTTTCTAAAGTCCAAGAACTAATTAAATTTTACAAATTTTGATCAGGTTTTTTTATCAACATTAAGCTGAAGTACTCCTTTAGTTAATATACACGTTACAAACACAAATTATTATGATTAAATATTTAAATTTAATCTTCAGTTTTAAGTGCAGATTACAGGAAAAATATAGCGTACCTGATAGGTCTACATATTTGCAAAATAGAAGGGAAAGAAATTAATTTTTTTCGAAAAAATTGCAAAAAATGACCCTGTCCCCCCCCCCTTAACTTCTACAAATTTGAACCTGGTGAGCTAAAATTCGGTAAGGATCATCAGTTTTACGTGCAGATAACGAGAAAATTATAGCGAACACGATTGGCCTACATATTTGCAAAATAAAAGAGAAAGAAATTAAATTTTTTCGAAAAAATTGCAAAAAATGACCCTGCCTCCCCCTTAACTTCTACAAATCTGAACCTGGTGAGCTGAAATTCGGTAGGGATCTTCAGTTTTACGTGCAGATAACGAGAAAATTATAGCGAACACGATTGGTCTACATATTTGCGAAATAAAAGGAACCGAAATTAAATTTTTTCGAAAAAATTGCAAAAAATGACCTTGTCCCCCTTAACTTCTACAAATCTGAACCTGGTGAGCTAAAATTCAGCAAGGATCATCAGTTTTACGTGCAGATAAGGAGAAAATTATAGCAAACACGATTAACCTACATATTTGCAAAATAAAAGGGAAAGAAATTAAATTTTTTCAAAAACATTGCAAAAAATGACCATGTCCCCCCCCCTTAACTTCTACAAATCTGAACCTGGTGAGCTGAAATTCAGCAGGAATCTTCAGTTTTAAGTGCAGATTACAGCAAAAATATAGCGAACACGATTGGCCTACATATTTGCGAAATAGAAGGTAAAGAAATTAATTTTTTTCGAAAAAATTGCAAAAAATGACCCTGTCTCCCCCCTTAACTTCTACAAATCTGAACCTGGTGAGCTAAAATTCGGTAAGGATCATCAGTTTTACGTGCAGATTACGAGAAAATTATAGCAAACACGATTGGTCTACATATTTGCAAAATAAAAGGGAAAGAAATTAAATTTTCTCGAAAAAATTGCAAAAAATGACCCTGTCCCCCCCCTTAATTTCTACAATCCTCAACCTGGTGAGCCGAAATTCGGTAAGGATCATCAGTTTTACGTGTAGATTGCGAGAAAATTATAGCAAACACGATTGGTCTACATATTTGCGAAATAAAAGGGAAAGGAATTAATTTTTTTCAAAAAAATTGCAAAAAATGTCCCTGTCCCCCCCTTAACATCCACAAATCTCAACCTGGTGAGCTGAAATTCGGTAAGGATCATCAGTTTTACGTGCAGATTACGAGAAAATTATAGCAAACACGATTGGTTTACATATTTGCTAAATAAAAGGGAAAGAAATTAAATTTTCTCGAAAAAATTGCAAAAAATGACCATGTCCCCCCCCCTTAACTTCTACAAATCTGAACCTGGTGAGCTGAAATTCAGCAGGAATTTTCAGTTTTAAGTGCAGATTACAGCAAAAATATAGCGAACACGATTGGCCTACATATTTGCGAAATAGAAGGTAAAGAAATTAATTTTTTTTGAAAAAATTGCAAAAAATGACCCTGTCCCCCCCCTTAACTTCTACAAATCTCAACCTGGTGAGCTGAAATTCGGTAAGGATCATCAGTTTTACGTGCAGATAAGGAGAAAATTATAGCGAACACGATTAACCTACATATTTGCAAAATAAAAGGGAAAGAAATTAAATTTTTTCAAAAACATTGCAAAAAATGACCCTGTCCCCCTCCCCTTAACTTCTACGAATATCAACCTGGTGGGCTGAAATTCGGAAGGGATCTTCAGTTTTAAGTGCAGATTACAGGAAAAATATAGCGAACACGATTGGCCTACATATTTGCGAAATAGAAGGTAAAGAAACTAATTTTTTTCGAAAAAATTGCAAAAAATGACCCTGTCCCCCCCCTTAACTTCTACAAATCTGAACCTGGTGAGCTAAAATTCGGTAAGGATCATCAGTTTTACGTGCAGATAACGAGAAAATTATAGCGAACACGATTGGCCTACATATTTGCAAAATAAAAGAGAAAGAAATTAAATTTTTTCGAAAAAATTACAAAAAATGACCCTGTCCCCCCCCCTTAACTTCTACAAATCTGAACCTGGTGAGCTGAAATTCAGCAGGAATCTTCAGTTTTAAGTGCAGATTACAGAAAAAATATAGCGAACACGATTGGCCTACATATTTGCGAAATAGAAGGTAAAGAAATTAAATTTTTTCGAAAAAATTGCAAAAAATGACCCTGCCTCCCCCTTAACTTCTACGAATATCAACCTTTTGGGCTGAAATTCGGTAGGGATCTTCAGTTTTAAGTGCAGATTACAGGAAAAATATAGCGTACCCGATTGGCCTGCATATTTGCGAAATAGAAGGTAAAGAAATAAAATTTTTTCGAAAAAATTGCAAAAAATGACCCTGTTCCCCCCCCTTAACTTCTACAAATCTGAACCTGGTGAGCTGAAATTCAGCAGGAATCTTCAGTTTTAAGTGCAGATTACGAGAAAAATATAGCAAACACGATTGGTCTACATATTTGCGAAATAAAAGGGAAAGAAATTAAATTTTTTCGAAAAAATTGCAAAAAATGACCCTGTCCCCCCCTCCCTTAACTTCTACAAATCTGAACCTGGTGAGCTGAAATTCAGCAGGAATCTTCAGTTTTACGTGCAGATTACAGCAAAAATATAGCGAACACGATTGGCCTACATATTTGCGAAATAGAAGGTAAAGAAATTAATTTTTTTCGAAAAAATTGCAAAAAATGACCCTGTCCCCCCCCTCTAACTTATACAAATCTGAACCGGGTGAGCTGAAATACGGTACAGAACATCAGTTTTACGTGCAGATTACGAGAAAATTATAGCGAACACGATTGGTCTACATATTTGCGAAACAGAAGGGAAGGAAATTAAATTTTTTCGAAAAAATTGCAAAAAATGACCCTGTCCCCCCCTCCCTTAATTTCTACAAATCTCAACCTGGTGAGCTGAAATTCGGTAGGGATCTTTAGTTTTAAGTGCAGATTACAGGAAGATTATTGCGAACTTGATTGGTGAACATAAGTACAATTACATAGAAATATAAAAAGTTGTTATTAAAATAAAATAATATATATATATATATATAATGAGATTTTTGTGTACGGAACCCTCGATCTTAGTGCGAGTGCAACTCGCACTTGTCCGATTTTTTTTATTAATTTACTTGGCACAATCACCATATATTTTTTTTACATTCTCTTACTTGCCAAGAGTAACATTTATTTTTTCCAGCTTGATCTAAAGGGTACTTGATAGTTAAAATTTTAAAAAAAAATTATTTTTGGCCCTTAACCACTTCACTGGCAGGGCGTTCCAAATGGCGTTCCACCCGCCGAGGCCTATACTGGCAAAAACACCGAAATGGCGTTCCAAAAAAAACTCTGTTTTTAAAGAGTGTACACCACATTTAACTTTTGTAAAGGAATATTTCGATAGTTTAGACATCAGAGAACAGGATTATCACAATAAAAATTTAAGTTTTTGTTATTTTTAATGTTTTTCCGAACGTTAAAATCGGCTATTTTTAATATTTTTCGACAAATGGTGTTCCACTTTCTTTCAATTTTTACACAAAAAAACTTGTATTTTTATTAAAAAAAGATATTTACATACAATATTATAATATAATAATACAACTATTAATTATATATATATATAAAATATATAAATAACTATTATTGATTGTTATGAATGGTAATATTATACGTAGGGAAGGGTAGGCTACATTGAACCGGGTATTTTCTAAAGTCCAAGAACTAATTAAATTTTACAAATTTTGATCAGGTTTTTGTATCAACATTAAGCTGAAGTACTCCTTTAGTTAATATACACGTTACAAACACAAATTATTATGATTAAATATTTAAATTTAATCTTCAGTTTTAAGTGTAGATTACAGGAAAAATATAGCGTACCTGATAGGTCTACATATTTGCGATATAGAAGGGCAAGAAATTAATTTTTTTCGAAAAAGTTGCAAAAAATGACCCTGTCCCCCTCTTAACTTCTACAAATTTGAACCTGGTGAGCTAAAATTCGGTAAGGATCATCAGTTTTACGTGCAGATAACGAGAAAATTATAGTGAACACGATTGGCCTACATATTTTCAAAATAAAAGAGAAAGAAATTAAATTTTTTCGAAAAAATTGCAAAAAATGACCCTGTTCCCACCACCCTTAACTTCTACAAATCTGAACCTGGTGAGCTGAAATTCAGCAGGAATCTTCAGTTTTAAGTGCAGATTACAGGAAAAATATAGCGAACACGATTGGCCTACATATTTGCGAAATAGAAGGTAAAGAAATTAATTTTTTTCGAAAAAATTGCAAAAAATGACTCTGTCCCCCCCCTTAATTTCTACAATCCTCAACCTGGTGAGCCGAAATTCGGTAAGGATCATCAGTTTTACGTGTAGATTACGAGAAAATTATAGCAAACACGATTGGTCTACATATTTGCGAAATAAAAGGGAAAGGAATTAAATTTTTTCTAAAAAATTGCAAAAAATGACCCTGTCCCCCCCCCTTAATTTCTACAAACCTCAACCTGGTGAGTCGAAATTCGGTAAGGATCATCAGTTTTACGTGTAGATTACGAGAAAATTATAGCAAACACGATTGGTCTACATATTTGCGAAATAAAAGGGAAAGGAATTAAATTTTTTCTAAAAAATTGCAAAAAATGACCCTGTCCCCCCCTTAACTTCTACGAATCTCAACCTGGTGGGCTGAAATCCGGTAGGGATCTTCAGTTTTAAGTGCAGATTACAGGAAAAATATAGCGTATCTGATAGGTCTACATATTTGCGAAATAGAAGGGAAAGAAATTAAATTTTTTCGAAAAAGTTGCAAAAAATGACCCTGTCCCCCCCTCTAACTTATACAAATCTGAACCGGGTGAGCTGAAATACGGTAAAGAACATCAGTTTTACGTGCAGATTACGAGAAAATTATAGCGAACACGATTGGTCTACATATTTGCGAAACAGAAGGGAGGAAATTAAATTTTTTCGAAAAAATTGCAAAAAATGACCCTGTCCCCCCCTCCCTTAATTTCTACAAATCTCAACCTGGTGAGCTGAAATTCGGTAGGGATCTTCAGTTTTAAGTGCAGATTACAGGAAAAATATAGCGAACACGATTGGCCTACATATTTGCGAAAGGGAAGGGAAAGAAATTAAATTTTGTCAATAAAATTGCTAAACATGACCCTGCCCCCCCTCCTTAACTTCTACATATCAGAGAACAAGATTATCACAATAAAAATTTAAGTTTTTGTTATTTTCAATGTTTTTCCGAACGTTAAAATCGGCTATTTTTAATATTTTTCGACAAATGGTGTTCCACTTTCTTTCAATTTTTACACAAAAAAACTTGTATTTTTATTAAAAAAAGATATTTACATACAATATTATAATATAATAATACAACTATTAATTATATATATATATATATATATATATATATATATATATATATATATATATATATAACTATTATTGATTGTTATGAATGGTAATATTATACGTAGGGAAGGGTAGGCTACATTGAACCGGGTATTTTCTAAAGTCCAAGAACTAATTAAATTTTACAAATTTTGATCAGGTTTTTTTATCAACATTAAGCTGAAGTACTCCTTTAGTTAATATACACGTTACAAACACAAATTATTATGATTAAATATTTAAATTTAATTTTTTTCTAACAAGTTGCACTTTTCTTATTTTGAAGAATCTGTGTCTACATTGAACCACCTTTAATAAAACACTACAAATTACTTCAAAAATAATATTTCTACTTACACATTGTAAAAAATATTATTTTTCACTCAAAAAAACACAAAATTGTTGTTAAAGAGTTATTATTTGTTAATATAGGAGATTAATATATTTTGATGTCAGGTTAGGTAGGTAAAGTGACAGTTTGAGTTTATCTCGTTCACAATTGTGATGAAAGCATGTCTTTTAGTATTTTTTTACTAATTAGTAGAGCAGACAACTTTACCACTCTTAAAATTGAAAATTCTTTGCTTTTTTGGGTGGTTGAGTGTTGCCTGGCTCACTGTATACACATGACATTCACAACAAAAATTGTTTATAATAAATTTATGTAAGGCTTAAAATTCTTTATCACATCGGAATATTCAAGTTGACACCCTAAGCGACATAAATCACAAGTTTACTAATTTTTAAAACTTCCTATTTCAATAAAAAAAATTCATTATATTTTCACAAAATTTTTTGTTTTGTACGTGAAAAACATTTTTTTTTGTTTTTCTTTGTAAATAATAAACCTACGTGCTCGAAATTTTTGGACGTAGTCGCTTTCGGTAATACTAATTTATATATTACATAAGAAAAAATTCCACTCAGTCATTTCTTAGAAAATTAAAGTGGTTCACTGTTGACGCTGGTTCAATGTAGCCTACTCTCCCCTATATGTTTTTGCCAGTCTGGGCCTTGGCGCGTGGAACGCCACTTGAAACGCCCTGCCAGTGAAGTGGTTAAAATGTATTGGATTTCTATTTAATCCTTATTAATAAAATCAGACGCCTTTCTGCACATTGCTCCAAACTTCAAAATTTTATTATAAATATAGTTGTTATTCACATGAAGGATTCCAGAAATAATCTTCAAAATTTTAATATATGTATCATGGATTGTTTTTAAACTTTCTATACTTGAGTATTACATGTTATTTAGGCACACTATAGTATAATTTTGCAAAAAATACTATCCTATAACTAAGATATAAATATAAAAATATTTTCAAAAAATGGAAAATAACACATTTTTTAATGGAAAGCTTTTAAAATATCTGTTTAAAAATGGTTTTAATGTCAAAAATTGAGAAAAATATAACTGATACTAATTACTATTAAACTTAAGTCAGTAGTATGTTTGGGATCTTTGATTAAGATTTTAACGTCAAAATAATACAATTCAGAATTATTTATTCATCCAATTTTTTTACATACATACATACATACATTACAATCTTTAAGATTATTTCTGGAATTAATGATGTCAATAACAACTATTTATGCTAAAATTTTGAAGTTTGAAGCAATGTACACACAGACATCTGATTTTATTAATAAGGATGGTAAATGATATTAAAAAATATTAATTTATAGCATTAAATTTATTTCTCAATTATTAAAAATGAAGATTTTTTATGGTAAAATAGATGCTGTAGAAATTCAAGAATACCTGTGATACGATACTTGGATTATACTACTGGGAAAAAACTTCGATACTAAAATGTTTTGCTATTTTAATTCTAGATTTAACTTTTAGAGATTTTTTGAGCATTGTAAAGGCAAAAGTTAAACAGGGTGTCTATTATTATTTCTGTTTTACAAACTATCCGGTTTTTCCCAGCTTTGCCAAAATTTTTTTAGGTATATTTTTTTATCAAATGTAAATTTTCTTGATAAGTCTTAACGATAAATAAAACTTTAAATGGCTACAAAAATTCACATATTTTATGAAAATACTCTTTGATGGGTTTTTGTTTTTACTAATACTTTTAACAGGGGTTCTACCAACTGGGAAAAATGGGAAATGTGCAGGAATTTTATTTAATCAAGAAAAACTGTGAATTCAGCTTATGCAATATAGGTCTTATTTTAGATTTTAGCAATTATGATACAATTAGTTCGAATTCGACTTTTTAGTCGAATTAGTTAGTCGAAAATTGGTAGAAATTTTGGATTAACTTATAATACTATAATTAAATTTCTACAAATAATTGACAAACATTGTTTTCTGCATTTTAATTAATTAAAAATAAATTATTTGATGATAAAAAGTCAATCACTGATTTAAAATAGTAATATTTTTTAATGAAATAGTTGATGGTAGCTAATTATTATTTTTTCCTGTCGAATTAAATTCCCCATTATTTCTTATTTTTGGAGACTGGTAGACACACTATTGAATGTATTTGAAAAACCTAAAACCCGTCGATGACGAGTACGACAGCTAGTGTATCATATAAATAAACAATCAACCATTACAAAATTAGTAATGTAAAACTTGAATAACTTCAACAAATTTGTATAGATTTTCTTTCAACTTGGTAAAAAAAAGATTTTAAGGTTGCTGAATAATAATGTGAAATCAAATTTTTAAATTTCAAAATGTCAGATCCATTAATTTATAAAAATTTTTTTAATGCAGTTGAAGTTCAGTTTACATTTACTCGGTGTTTTCGAATTCTCGGGGTAAATGTAAACACTTAATTATTTATTAACTAAATTGACGAAAATCAAAAATCAAAGTCAATTTTTGTTAAGGCATTAATAAGGAAGAATGGAAAATTTTAGTTTGATTTTTTAATTTATTTTTATTGAAATGCGAGACAAAATACTGAAACAGTAAAATTTTGATTTTCAATCTTTTTTGCATTAAAAGATAACTTGAACTATGGCATTGTTGTAACGTCCTGATACAATGACGTTATATTTTACATTTCCAAAATTTCTATATTTTATACAAAAACATGTTTTCAAGAAAATATCTAAACTAAAAGAAGATAGTTATAAGCCGAAAAATCAACACTCTAAAATTTTGAGTTTTCATCTTAGATTATACTATCTTCGTCTCCACACACAAATGTGACGCTCCACGGTGAAAGGGACCTTAGCTGCAAAAAAATTAATTTTGAGTTACTTATGTCATTCTATAGTTTTTGAGTTGTTCTTTCATATGCAAAAGTAAAAAATAATTTTTACTTACAGGTTTTTTTATTATTAATGTTTAAAAATGAGCTTGTTCAATGTTTACACGTGGTTATTCAGAAAATCTGCCCCTCTACTTACTAATACTACTACACTGGCCATGCACGTACAATTCGTGCACTTCGTGTAACACGGACAACTATCAATGTGTAATGAGTAGTGGGGCTGAATTTCATTGGAACGCCTTGACCAATCAGAGTGGTTCTACTTTAAATGCCTTTCCTGTAAAATTTGTCTATTGCAGCTAAGGTCCCTTTCACCGTGGAGCGTCACAAATAGAGATTTCTTGAAACTATGTCTTTTTAGTCTATGTCGCCAAAATGAAGATAAAATTCCATTAAAATGAACTTTATTTTATACGTTGAATCCATTTCAAATCAGGCAAGCCGACTAACTTCAAGTCGTAGAATTACCTGTCGATGAAATATGTTGTTTTATATGTAATATAAAAAAGACACGTATTTTTTTATTTTTCGTAAAAATGTTTTTTGACGAAGTTAGAGGCAGATTATCCAAAAAAATAAACTTAATTTTCTCGAAGACACCACTTTTTTTTGCTCAAATTTGTAGAGTGACTTCGTATTAACCCCTTGACAGTACATGGCCCATATGTGGCCACAAAAAGTAGTACCACCTTTACATCTGTGGCCATATATGTCCATCTCAAAAATAAAATATTAAACATAATTCGATTTGAATGACCAAGTGCATACTAAGGTTTTTGGGATCGCTGAATCCGAATTTCAAATCAGATTTTCAAAATTCGAAATAGTGGACCTAAAATGACGACTATAAAGATTTAAAAATTTATCAAATACGCTTGAAACTCGTTACTTGGGGGTTTTTGGGGTCGCTGATTACGAATATGATGTCAGATTTACAAAATTAAAAGTGATGAATCCAATATGATGTATAATTTCAAGATTCATTTTAAACATTCCTAATTCCGAAAATGTTTCACAAGTCGTATGTGAATGTATGGAATTATTTCTGCTAATATATTTTGCCATTTTCATATTAATTGAATTAATTAAAAGAAATAAATATTGACGTCAAACTTATTTTTAACTTGGTAAATTCAGCAGAAACATCTACTGTTTACATTTACCCCAAATGACCCTGTATATATTTTTTAGAATAGTTTTTAGTACAGAAAATTTGTTTTCAACTTTTTGAATGTTCTTAGTCCACACTGTTAAAAATTTTGGGAATTTTTCCAAACTTTTGCATGGGAATTTTCCTAAAACGTGTTTAGAAAAATTTTTTTCCCAAAAAAATGGTAATTTTCCTGAGCTTTTTGGAAATTTTTATATACGAATTGAAATTTTTCTAAATTCTGTTGGGAATGACATTTTTCTTAATAGAAATGGTACTTTTTCTTATTTTTAAGAATTTTTTCGATAAGATGCAGAAATATTTTTTTCAGAGATATTGGAATTTTTTTGATAATTAGAAAAATTTCATGCTTCAATTTCAATGTTTAACAAAATATTTAATCAGATTTTTTCGGGTCGTAGGTCCCTTTTAACTGTCCGTGTCACATATTATAAAATTATTTCAAATGTAAAATACAATGATAATTTGTTATCTGTAAATATTTGTTTATAATAATAATAATAATAATAATAATAATATTAATAATAATTAAGTATGGGTAAAAAATCAAAGATACTAGTAAATATTAAATTTTACACTTTGAAAAATTAATTTAATAAATAATCTTTGTAAAGAATATATAAGTTTTTAAAAAATTTATAATACAGTCCGTAAAACCGTTTTTAAAGCAAAAAGAAGATGTTTAGAATATTGTTTCGGTTTGAAAGGTTAGTCACATCTGGTTTGTCTTGGGATGACCAGCTAAGGGTTTCTCGTTACTAAAGAAAGTCTATTTTATGAGTTTTTCTATACCCGTTTTTTTCTTATAGATTTATCTAACTTTAAAATTTGTGAAATTTCTTGTAAAGAAATATTCTCAAAAAGTGTTTGGAAATTTTTTTATTTTTTAAAGAAATTTCACAAGGATAGCATTTTCAGCGTCAGTTGCTCTGAAGCATTTACCGAGATCAGTTTGGAAACGCCAGTGAAAAACGTATAACTCTCTTTAAAAGTGAATGTGAAAAATTTTAATAGTGAAAAATAGTGTTATTTAAAAAGCGTACATAAGGTAAATATTTATTATATTTTTATTAATTTATTAAAACATTTAATTTAAAAGTGATTGTCTTTTTGTTTTTGAGTATTCAATGTAGTTTCTAATTATACAGATATATCAACAATTTCAATTAAATTTACAAAATTTAATTCTAAGTCAGACAATTTTTAATTAATTAACTCTCATTACTAATATTTATAAATAAAAAGGATAACTTCTTTTAATCTAAATTAGTCACTTTTAACTAATTAAATAAGACTTTACTAATTCTTTTTTAATAACCAATAACTGGTAATAGAAAATTAATAATAAATTTGTTGTTTTTATATTTTTCAGGATGCCGTTTGTTGTAAGTAAGCCGTTTTAAGGACACCAAAAATAGGACAACAACGTCAACGAGTTTTTTTACAAAATACTTATTTTTTCTTATAAATGAATAAATAAAGTATTTTTAATTTCAGATATGACAAAAGTTGTTTTATTCAAAAAATCCAAAAAATTTTCCTATTCTAAATAAGAGAATTTTTGTACCTGTTTAATGGGATTATTCTAAATTTTTGAAACCTTTTTATAACATTAAAAGGGGATTTTTCCAAACGTTAGAGGGAAAATTTACAAATTTCTAGGAATTTTTCTATATTATTTTAAAAGAATTTCTAAATTTTCGGGACTTTTTCTATACTATCACATGAGAATTTTTCCAAATTCTCCGAAATTTTACCAAACTTTTGGGATTTTTTCTATACTATTACATGGGAATTTTTCCAAATGCTCAGAAATTTTCCCAAACTTTTGGGATTTTTTCTATACTATTTCATGGGAATTTTTTTTAAATTTTTAAAGGAATTTTTCTAAATTTTTCAGAAAAATTCCCTTATTTATATTAGGAAATTTTTCTAAAAAGATTAGTGAAATTTGCTTCCTAAATTTTTTTAGGAAAATTTCCAAACTTTTTCTTACAGTGCACCTTTGATGGTTTGCATTTTTTAAGAAAAAATTACGCGTTAATGCTTATAAGTAATTCTTATAGTGTAGTAAATAACCTTTAAAATAAGCCTAAGATCAATTAAAAGCGTTTATTATTTTTGAAGTCATTCAAATTTTTGTAAAACATTGAAAATAGCGATTTTTTAAAAATATTTAAATTATATATTTGCTAAATGACTTCTTAAATATCTTGTTCTTTTCAAAATTTTATCATCTTTTAAAATATAAAGAGGAAAAATTTTAGATTTTATTAATTTTATGTTTTGAAACGTTTTTCATTCGCCTGAAAATGGGTGGTCTCTCAATTTTGACCGGTATATAAATATATATACTAGGGGGGCTCCGCCCCTCTTCGCGCTTCGCGCGCCAACCCCCTGATTTTTATGATATTATATATCTTGTGATATTAGCCATTCTCAAATTTTTAATCTTTGTCATCAATTTTGAAGTAACATACCAGCCTGCAGGTAAAAAAATTTTCTTTTGCATAGGCTTCGACGTCCTATTTCGCGCTTCTATTTGAGGGGGCAAGTGTTTTACCTGTTGGTAAAACACAGATCAAATTTTGACGTAATGTGAAGGCCCTCATTAAGGCCCCTTTTAAAACCCGTAGCTCAAAAAATAGGTAAAATTAAACATGTATTTATATTCGTTATTTATCCTCTTTTTGACTTAGGCCAAAAAATAGGTCAATTTTGACATAGGTTTTGAGGTAATGTGAGGCCGTTATTTATCCTCTTTTTGACCTATAGGTCAAAAAATAGGTCAAATTAGACATAGATTTTGACGTACTGTGAGGCCGTTATTTATTCTCCTTTTAAACCTATAGGTAAAAAAATAGGTCAAATTAGACATAGATTTTGACGTAATGTGAGGCCGTTATTTATTCTCTTTTAAACCTATAGGTAAAAAAATAGGTCAATTTTGACGTAAGTTTTGACGGACCCTTTGGGATAGGGCGCCCTTAGAAATCCTGACTCTGCGGCGGCGGCGAAATGTTTTTATATAATAGGGAGAGATATATAATTTATTTATTGGTTTATACACCTGTCTTCAGCCTTACATATTTGGCTATACAAGTGTTTCTTACAATTTCTTGCTTTACAAATTTTCTTATATACTTAGTTAATTACTAACTTAATACTAAGTTTGATCCTATAGAACGTCTTTCGAAATTAGGAGTACTCGCATTAGCCTGGACTACCCATCTAATGGGTTTTCTCACCAGAGAAGAGGGAAACTGTAGAAAACCTTCTCCTGACTACAACCGGTTTATCGACAGTCGAGTTCTAATGGTGTGTACCGGACAGTAATCGACTTAATTTTTTTTCAAGGCACATGCATGCTATTAATTTTACTGGCTTTAAAATTGATCAAATAACAGAAAAAACCAAGACTAACTCATTTTTACACATTGTTATTTTATATTTTTAACTCAACATTATTCGTCAAATATAACATTAGGTGTAAGCCTTATAACTTTAAATTTTCACAAAAAAGTGTGTATTTTTTAATTAAAAAAATACAAGCATGATGAACAAAAAATAATTAACAATAAAACGAGGTCTATTATGAAGAATTCAATTTTCGAGTGGAGGAGCGAATTCTTATTTGACTAGTTTTCTCACAAACATTTGTATTTTGTTTCTTTGATTTTGGAACAATATTGAATTCAGCGTGTTTTCTTTTTGATGATACGATTTTATCTATTGCGCCCAAATTCCAACCTTTTTCCGACATTGCAAAATGCTTACACGGTGGACTTATGAAGCATGTCGAATCAACACACGAAAGATGATTGAGGAAAAGGGTATACAAACTTTCTGAATTCCAAATAATTTGAAAAATTTGTTGGGAGTTTGGTGCTGATTTTAAATTTGGTCTTAATAATAAAACAATAGCTGCAATTTCCGATTCAGCTATATGGAATATTTTAATTTTTGATGCAGATTGTACAATATGAATAACATCATGAACTGAAAGAACGTCTTTTCCAGCTGCTACAGCTCGATCACATAGTGATTTGATGGTACCTGCAGTACCATCAGCGGCACTTTTGCCATGCCCTGCTGTGCTAAAGTTCCATCTAGCTAACTGAAGAGATAGCTTTCTGCAATGTTGCTCAAAAAGGTCGAAATTTGTTTTATTTTTATATTGTGTGGCAAGTCCATCACTTTCAAAATGTATTACATTTACACTTGGTACTGTCGTTTTAATTAATTTCAATATAGGCTGTAAATAAGCCCAAATTGAACAAGCATCGTGTCTCAGAGATTCAGATATTGTACGGAACGAAACACAACTAATTTTAGACTCATTAATTTTTTTATAGTAAAAAAACTCCTGTATGAAGTGTTAATTGTGTCTTCGAAGCACCAAAGTGAACACTTTGAATCTCACTTGCATACTTGCAAATATAATTTTCCAAAAAATCGATAACAATTTTCACTTCATTGCTTTCTAAACCAGAGTTCAATTTTTCTAAAGCTTTATACTCATGTGTAGTGTCATAACAGTGTTTTAAGAATGCTGGAGTAGTTAAATTTAATTATTCAATCATATTATTTACTAAAAACTTAATCTTTGTTTTTTTAGAAATAGTAACGTGATACATTTCACCATGTTTACCAACATCTATCTTCTTTGGATGTAACCCACTTAAAGTAAGAAGATGTTTCACAATCATTAACTTTATCAACATTTTTCACATTACATTTTAAACATTTCCCGTACATACAATCTTGAAGATCGGCATCACAATTTACAGATTGTAGAAAATCTCTTGGGTTGCCACTAGACAAAACGTGTAACTGTGCTAATTTCTTCATGAGCAACTCAAAATTCGCATGAGTTTTACATAAGCAAGTATCGCGATTTGTTACTTTCTTTTTAACAATCCAGAAGGGTCGTAGGCGCGTAAATGTAGTCCAAGATATTTCAAACAAATTTTCTTTTTTATATTTTTCATACAAATTTGTCAAAGTGTCCAATAAATATCGCTTTCTTTTATGTACCTTGTTTTTACTTATTATGTCTTTTGATCCTGGAGCTAAATCCGAATTTTCATATTTTTCTAGAAAAGTTTGAACACTTTCTCTTGCAATTTTTTGAAATTTCATTATTTTCTCTTTTTTCTATCTAAAAAATTATGTAATAATTAATTTTAATTTAATTAATTAGATAATAATTTAATTTTTTTAATTAATATAAATTATAAATATTTCTAGATTATATAATAATAATTTATACTTTTATACTAAAAAGCAAAGAATAATTTATAATATTAATCGCTAAATTATTAATAATTATGGAACAAAAAAATTACATAAATTATGATGGATAAATGTAAATTCTATGTACAAATTAAGAGTATAATAAAAAATTGTAAAGATGTATCAAATAACAACAAAATAAATTTTTAGAAGTAGTATTTTATTTATAATAATTAATTTTTTACCCAGAAGAAAACTTCTTGATTTCAAATGTTTTTTTGTAAATAAAGACTCACAATTCCTGACGCCTTTCTCATAAATCGGTACTTTTTAATTACTCTTCCTGCAATTGCTTGCGAAAAAATAGATTTTTCTTTCTCATTCTTCAAATTTTGTTTCCTTTCTAGTAATTGTGCTTCCAATGCTTCACAATACATTAAACGCTTTCTAACCGCTTTTCTCCCAGAATTTTCAATTTTTTTTTCACTTTTTGAAGTAAAGGATCCTTTTTTTCGTTTTTATTTTTTAATCTATATAACTGACACTTTAAATTGTGAATTATTCTATTTTTTTTCTTAATAGCACCTTGCAATTTAATTTTTCCTCTTTGAATTCGAGCGGCTCTATTTTTTGCGCAAATTAAAGAATGTTTTAATTTTTTTATCACTTTTTTTCCATTTCATTGTTGATTAATTGTTCATTATGACGATAAGAGTTTTCATCTCTTTTTTGAGAAATATAAATTGGTTCATTTACATTACTTTCTTCATTTTCTTGAACAACATAGCCTTTACAATCATTACTACTGTCAATGAGATTAGAAACATTTTGTCCACTTTTTTCTGAAATCATATTTGCATCAAATTCATTTGAAATAGAATTTACTGATACTTCTTGAGAAAGTCTTGTCGAATTTCGTCGAGGCAAAAGTTTATCAAACTTTATTTCTGAATCTTTTTTAAATTCTTTTAAATAATTTTTGTTCTTATTTATTTCATTCAATGTTTTTAGTCTGGTGATCTTAATTTCTTTTTTCTCTCTTGTCAACTTTCGTTTTTGCTGCATTTTTTCTCGTTTAATGAGTAATTTTAATACTCGCTCTTTATCCATAATTAATAAATTATTTATACAAAACACATGACACAGAAATCAAAGGTTAAATTTTCAATACAGAGAAAATTACAACAAATTCATCACTCGTCATTTGTTTTAACTCGATTAAAAAAATTCTCTTCGCGCAAAAACTAAATCAATAAGCTTTATAATAAAAACTCATAGTTTTTATTATTTTCATAGTTTTAATGGATAGTGTAGAAGTTAACGATTTTCCTATATACTTTTATAATATAAAAGAAAAAATTACAATGAGTTTAAAGTGTTTAAAAGCTAAATTCAAGATTAGCTGTTCAAAAATATGGTTTCTTAAACTGAGTTACGACTTGAATTTTAATCTTCAATATCATTGTATTCTGTATGCATAGGTAGCACAGATTCCTGTAAGGATTCAAATTACTTCCATTTGTATAAATAATGTGCTCTTGTAGTTTGGTTTCTTAAAAACCAACGTTAAAAAAGATATCTCAGGTTGATTGCTAAATTTTAAAGTCATAAAAATAATTGTCACGCAAGTTTAGAGGTACATAATTTTATTTCTTGGTAAGGCACATCATTGCCCCAAGGATTTTTGAATTGTTTACATTCTCATTTACTTGTACTAAAAAATACAAACCATAAAAATAATTGTTAAAAAATTATAATGCTTTAACTGCAAAAATACAGCCAGTGTCACACACCAGTAACAGTGAAATTCACCACTTTTCTTTCCTCTCAATGTTTTCTATATTATCATAATCATTTTTTTACACTTAAAACATGTAAAGCGAATAACAATTTGTTAAAATGTGTTGTAAAATTATTTTTACATTATTTAAGGTATCATAATTAGCGTCAACATAAAGTTTAATAGTCCTAGAAAAATGCCCATATATATATATATATATATATATATATATATATATATATATATATATATATATATATTTATTTGTTTATTTATATAAAAAGGGGGTAATACTCATAGCTGTGCGCACTAAATGCAATAAACCACAATGTAAACTAGCAAAGCTTGAACAGAGAAATTTAGTAACTCCATTGGCTTAACTAACAAAAGCCAACAAATAATGTTACCTCTGCTTCTTAACTCGGGGAGTAAGAATGAAGAAGGAGAGAAGGTTAGTTGAAACTTGGGAGCCAACTTGTGTGCCAACTTATCTCGTTACCAATACACCTACTCCCACTCCTCTTCATTTTCCTCCTCAAGTAATTATTAAAACATAATCAATAAAAACGTGAGTTTCTTGGCTTAGAAGCATGAAACACATACTTAATTTCAATCTTTTCCTCCCACCAGCCCTCAAAACCCCTGTATAGTTAGCTTTAACAAATCCCACACATAAATATAATAATTAGAAACTTTCCCTGAACAGGTACTTGATTATTAACTACCTGCTTGAAATTCTAATAAATAACCGTTATTAGTATTTTGAAACAATACTAATAATAATGTGATAATTTTGTAATTATAGTGAATTATTACTCTCACAGTGGTAATCGATAAGTGGGTATATACAATACATACCCACATAGCACCATGATCAAAAAAATTCCAGAAAACTGAAAATTTTGTCATTTTTCGTATAAAAAATTAAAAAAGAATGCTAAATAACAAAATTTAGCATACTGGTCAACAGAGAAGAAGGTTCTATGGCATCTTGAGCAACAAAAGTATAAAAACATAATATATATATATATATATATTTTAAATGCATGCCAGGAAACTGATAATTTGTCTGACCAAATGGCCATTTCGATCACAAAGAACACAATTTAAGTTTATTGAACTGCAAGATGAGTAAAATGCAAGTGATATCATATTTACTTAACCTTTACTTATGTGAAAATAGTGAATTAATCGAAATAAAATTTCTTAATAATTTTAACGTTTTGTATGACGCTAGGAAACTGAGAATTAAATTAAGAGACGAAATTTAAGATAATATTTTTTTAATAAAATATAAAGTAATGTAGAGGAGACTGAGGTAAACCCGCTCACTTTTTTTCAGAACGATAAAAACCTACGAAATTATTCTCTAAATTCAAGTTAATTTATATAATTTGAAAGCTTATGATTTATACTAACAAAATAAAAAAGAATTTTTGATTTATCTTTCTTAGTTTTACTTAGGAAAAATTTTTAATACACATATATCAAATTTCAAAATCACAATTTTCCAGGGTAAATCCACTCACCCCTCGGGGTAAACCTGATCACATGATTTTTTTAAGAATATAAGGTAATCCTGACAGTTTTATTTTGTATATATTAAATTTATCCTTATTTCCGTCTTAAGTATGATTTATTAATGATAAATTATGAGTTCTATAAACAATAAATATTAGTTTATTAAATAATAAGTATAGGTTTCAAGAATTGCAACTGTGAATTTAAATAATATTCTATTAAGAGAAAATTAAAATATAGTTACAATTTTTGATGTAATAAGTTATAAATTTTATTATTGATAAAATATAACAAATGACATTCGAAATTATAAATTTAAAAATAAACAATTATTAAACGTGAATTGAACGAAGACAACAAACAGTAATTATTTAGAATTACGGCTTTTGCGAATTTTAGAGATAAATAATTAATTCTTTTTGGAAAGGCTTTCATTCAGCTAGAAAATGAAAAATTAGGTGGGGGAGGATGAAAAAGTTACTTACAGAACGCCAGGGCTGGAAAACAAAATTTTTTTTTGTTTTTGACGTTTTACTCGATGAATATTAAAAATTTAGAAAAATGTTCTACATAAAAGTTGTAGATCTTGTGACGTCAGAATAGATATTCTTCCTTTTTTTCTATTTATTTTTCCTTTTGGCGTTTTACTTTTAAATAAGATAAAATTGAGAATTTTTTATTTATTTATTTTTTTTTGAGACTCAAATATTGATTTTTATAAAAATAGAATTTTGCTTAAAAACTTTCCAACGAGAAAAATCAATATTTGTAAGTAAATCAGTTTTTAATTACATAAGATGTTGGGAAAAATAAAAACAGCGAAGGGCCCTTTCTGGTCTAAATTTGCGTAGACGATCCCGGCGCAAGATAATGATCTGCTGGCGGCAAATGAGGAAAAACCCAACATCCGTCCATATTATAGACTTATATTTTTTTTATTTTTGAAAAGTTATGCTGAATGTTGCGTTTTTCTATGATACATTTATTTAATATTTTTTAACCATATTTATAATTATTATTTCACTCTTTATGCGACTTTTTTTTATTTTTTTAATAAGAATTGAATTTTATTTGTTATTTTCTTTCTCTTTCTTACTCATAAGTAGAATCATTTAAATAAATGAAATTTTCCTTTCTTTCATTAATAAAGTTTTAATTTGTTTAAACAATTGTTGCTTTTAATAAAATAGAAAAATTCAATTATTTAATTGTTTAAATAATATATTGTTTAGAAATTAAGTTTTTAACACATTTCTTACATTGTGAAACTAAAAAAATTATTGAAATTAAAAAAAACAAATACTTATTTACTAAATTTAGTAAAGTTTAATTGTTTATTTAATAAAGGAAATAAATATCCATTTAAATGTAAATAAAATTATTTTACTTCAATTTAATAAGTTTCAATAATTTTTAAGCTTCTAATTTAGTATTTAACTTTTAGTCATAAGCATTTAAAACTTCATATTTTTAATGTTTATTATGTAAACAAAATTTTTAACTATTTTATAAAAATGTATTAATTTTTATACAAGATTTTTAATTCCATCTAATGTTAAAAATCTTTGGTAATTTCTCTTAACATCGAATTTCCTAAACTTTAAATAAAAAAAGGGGTAAAAGAAAAACCTAACAATGTCTCCATCTTTTTGGAAAGGTTAGAACTAGTACCCCACTCTAAGAATTTTCAAATTAGAAACGCCTCCTAAATTTTTTGCAATTTTTGGAAGGACGTAACGGAGGGTCCAAATCGCAAGGGCCTCACTAATGAGTTTTCCGCCTTTTTTCCTTTTATTCGTTAAAAACTAAATTTGGGCAGCCCATATTCCTCCACTGGAAAATTACATCCCCAACTTGAAAATTTTTAGAGGGGACAAAGGTATAAAAATAGAGACACCTTTTGTCAATCAACAATTTTTTTTCAACAATTTTCTACTTCTACACTTTTTCTTCTTCTACTTCAACTTCTACTTCTAAGTTTAACTTTCTACACATTTTTGACAACTCTACACATTTTTCTTTTTACTAATTAAAACTACAATAACTTCCTTTTTTCACACTTTCAATTTTTTTAATTTTTTAACAAGTTTCTAGTTTTAAGATTGTTCTCACAAGTTTCTACAAAGTTACAAGTTTAAAGTTTTAAACGAGTTTTAAACAAGTTTTCCAAGTTTGAAACAAATTTGACACTGTTTTCAAAGTTTTAGACAAGTTTTAAAGACTGTATTTAAAGTAAACTTTCCAATTTACAACAACCATCTGGAGAAATTATGCACCTTTAAAACGCCTTTTTTAAACGTTGGAGGGGGGTCTGGTCTAAGTTCGATACCTTTTAGTACCATCTAGAAAGTTAATTTGACTCCCTTCTGCATTAAAACGTTTCTATGGTTATTTTCCGTTTTTTGTGTTTGTCTCGAAAAATACTCAATTTATGAAAAAATTGCATATAACATAAAATGTGTATATTAACAAGATCTATAACTTTTATGTAGAACATTTTTCAAAATTTTTAATATTTACCGAGTAAAACGTCAAAAACCAAAAAAAAAATTTGTTTTCCAGCCCTGGCGTTCTGTAAGTATCTTTTTCATCCTCCCCCACCTAATTTTTCATTTTCTAGCTGAATCTCTAAAATTCGCAAAAGCCGTGATTCTAAATAATTACCCAACAAACTTAGATTTATGTCTTTTTTAGCCGAAAAAGACAGCGACAAATTTTGATTATTTGTTTGCGTTGTTTGTTTTTTAACCTAATAATCACTAATAATGACTAATATAGACATGATTCCCCTCAATGTTGCTGACAAATATTGATAGTTCGGCGCCATCTGTTGAAAAAAACGCCACAAATCGCGAAATGCGAGACATTTAAAATGTTAAATACTCAACAAATTACCTAACCCCAGTAGCACAAAATGTTCCAGCAACATTGGCAACATTGAGGCAAACATTGGTAATGTTGAGACAATGTTCTCAATATTGCTGTAATATAACGTGCTACTGGGGTAATAATTAAATGATATTATTAGAAAATAAATATTATTTATCTTTTTATAAATAAATCTTTTTGAAATCAAACAAAACTGCACATATATTTCGAAAAAGGACATCTAATAGCACTAAAAAAAATTTGTCAAATAAATTAAGTCTCAAAAATAATAATTGAAAAACTTAAAAATCCGAAGATCATTTTTCCTTTTTTGCACTTCTAAAAACAATTGACCGCCTCAGATTCTATGATGAATTCATGAAACTAAACGAAAGTTCGTTAACATTAGTTGTATATTAAGTACTATTCACAGTAGAAATATCTCCATCTTAAGTTGAGTTGATAGCGTCAAATCGCTAGTGAGCGGGTTTACCCTGTGCGCGGGTTTACCCCAGTCTCCCCTAACAAGGATTTGAATCTTTGTAAAGTACAACTATTTGAAATTAGCATGCAAATGTAAATTTGTATTTAAATGCTTAAAAATAATCTTTATATAATTCTTTTTCACAACGAGACATGCCAAGAAACTGAGAATTTAGGTTTTAAATGCTTATTTTTTTACAAAATTTGACTTCTAAGTTAAATTAGTTTTGACCTTTACGTGATAAATAGACAAATAATCCCCTTTGCCTCAACAATTTTAAGGGCAGCAATTAAATTATCAAAAGGAATACTTGAATGCTTTAAAAATTTCCGGTGTACCTGTTTATAAATTAATTTTGAAAGTTGTAACTATTGTATTGTTAATAAGAAATTCAAGTATTAATGACAGATTATGTAATGGCAAAAGATTAAAAATTTTAGAAATGGATTCATTTAACATTAAAGTTTTAATATAATAACAAGTTGAAAAGAAGGTACAACTGTGTTCATTCCCCGAATAATTTTAGACTCTGGTAAAAACTTAAATTTACAATTTCCCATTGTTTTAGCTTTTGCTATGACAATTAACAAATCCCAAGCTCAGAGCATCAAGACTTTGGGAATTTATTTTCTCATGGACAACTGTATGTGTGACGCGATACGAGAAAAGGGACCTATCGTTAAAAAATCGATTTTAAGATTATGGTGCTATTCGATAGATTTCCTTTTGCTCTTTCACGTGGAAAAATCAAAAGTTAAAAAACTTCAATAGTTTTAATAATATTAAGCCAGAAAGTTAAGCATGTGCGCGTCGTGTTTTCTGCGCATGGCGTCGCTTTAAATACTCCCCCTGTAAAATTCTCTTTTGCGGCGATAGGTCCCTTTTCTCGTGTCGCGTCACATGTAGCTTTAACAAGATGCAAAAATCTAGAAAATTTGTTTATTGAGTTTAGTAACTAAAATAATGAAAACGATGAGAACTAAAATTTTATAAGTATAATATTGTATAGAAAGTTTGAGTAAAAATTACATTATTTTATTATTATGAAAACATTAATGTGATTTTGTACAAATTTTAGAATCTTTATAAATTTTATAAATTAGATATGAATAATTTGTTTTTATTTAAATTTTGAGACACGAAATTAGTTACTTTCTTTCCCGAAGTGTATATTGGAAACAAATAATTTCAATGAATTTAATACTTTTTTAATACTTTTCCATTTATTCTCATCTGGGACCTGTGTTTTATTCCAAATACACGTTTGTACACTACTGGCAGAAATTGTCGGTACGAACGACGGGCGGGCTAAGTTAACATATTTTATTATTGAAAAATTATAGAAAGGTTCTTGGATTATTCGAAAGCTTACAATTAATTAAGTAGGCGTCAAAAACTGAATAAAAAAGTCTAGAATTTAAAGAAATTACATTAACTTTACATAATAATTATTTTTAGAATATTTAATATTTTTTAAAATAATAGTTTAATAGCTTTTGGAACTCTTTAGACTTTTTTGACTGAGCTTTTGACGTCCATTTGATTTTCGTAAATGTTCAAAGTTACATTCTTCAGCTCAATATAAGTATAGTAGTAATAGGGGAAAGTCGGGCAAAGGCAATACGTTTACAATTATAAATATATATTTTTTTAATTAAGCAATTAATTTATGCGGTCTTTGTTTTCAATTATTCTAAAAATAATAAACAAGAAATTTTGATAGTGAACCGCGTCGAAAAGAAAGTATGAGCAAAATCCAGCAAAATCCATTAAAGTACAGAATGTTATGGTGAAAGTACAGTAAAGTATGGCTTTTAAGGCATTTTTCCTATGTGACAATTTGAAAAATCGATTGTTTTTTGCATGTTTCGAAAGTACAATATCTTAGAAATATCGTGTAAAAGTTTTAAACACATCGCATTTGCACTATCGTGCGAACCTCGGTCATGATTTGACATAAACATTTTCCTATTTTTTTAACAATTTGCTTACGAATAAACAAGCACATAAGCGTTTCCCATACTTTGGAATGTACATGGTTAATAACGATATTTAAAGTACGGGGACAGTTCGGCAAAGTACAGGAAAGTACATCAAAGTATAGGAGAAGAAAAAAGTGGTTTTTTGGAATCTAAAATAAGAAAATTAAAATTCTGAATTTTTTGAGTATGTCAAATTACGGGAAAGTACAGCAAAGTATGAGAGGTTTAATAAATAATTTTTTTAATATTAAATATAAAAATTGAAATTCTTCATTTTTTGAGTTCGGCAAAGTACGATAAAGTACAGCAAGAAATAGAAGATTTAAAAAGTATTATTTTGGAAAACATTTACTAAGAAAATTCAAATTCTGAATTTTCTGTTTGTCAATGGACGGAAAAGTACACAAAGTATGGGGGAGTAAAAAATGGTTTTTTATAATTATATTAAATATAAAAAATTAAAATTCTAACTTTTCGGAATTACACAAAGTACGGAAAAGTAAAGCAAATTATGCCTAATTAAAAATAAAGTTTTTTGGAAATATTAAACCAGAAATTTTTTTTTATAAAACTGCCTTTTTTAATCTTGCATAGTTTGTTGTACTTTTCCATACTTTACCGAACTCTAAAAAGGAAGAATTTTAATTATCATACTTAATATTTTGCAAAAAAACTTTTTTTTTAAATCTCCCATACTTTGCTGTACTTTCTCGTATTTGGCCGAACTCCAAAAATTCAGAATTTTTATTTTCAGGGTTAATAATTTCAAACAAACTATTTTTTAGTTCTATCATACTTTGTTGTACTTTCCCATACTTTGCTTAACTTCCAAAATGTTTCCCAGAAAACTCTTTTTTAAATCTCTTATACTTTGCTGTACTTTTCAAAGATACAGGATTTCAATTTTCATGTTTAATATTAAAAAAAACTATTTTTAAACCTATCATAATGTGCTAAAAGTTCAGAACTTTTATTTTCAGGGTTAAAATTTTTAAACAAACTATTTTTTAGTTCTCCTATACTTTGCTATACTTTTCCGTAGCTTGCCAAACTCCAAAAATACAGAATTTTCTTTTTTCGCTTATATACTGAAACCCCAATTATTTAAAGTCTCGTTTACTTGAATCCGTTTTTGCTTCAGTTATTTCAACCATTGGTTGAGTTCAAACAAAACCAACCAATCACGTCAATTTATCGAATTACGTCACCAACATAGGTTATGTCGACCAAAGTAAAAATAAACGCGACATTTCGTGTCGAATTGTCGAATAAGTGGGGTTTCAGTGTACTTCTAAAAGAAAGCATTTATAAGCCTTAAAAAATTAACAAGTGATATTTATTAGTGTAATATTTACGAAACATAAGGTTGACAACATAGGGTAATGTCACCTTGAGTATTTCAAGCTTTAGTATACTCTTTGAATTTTAATTAGTTAAAAATCATGGTTTCAACTGACAATAATCAGTGACTGACTTTTTGTTTCTAAATCAGTTAAAAACAATTGATTTTCAGTTAAAAAATAACTGATTTACAGTAAAAATAGCTGAAAAATTAGTTAAACTTGACTTATTGAATTAGTCAAAAAAAAATTTACTGAAACATCAGTTATTTTTAACTAATTGTCAGTAGAAATATTACTATTTGAATTAGCGAATGACTTTTTGCTCTTAAATCAGTTATTTTTAACAGATTCAAATTTAGAGAGTAGATGCCTAGACAAATGTTTATACCATTAGTGATGCACGACGAGACTCTGTCCTTTCATAAAAGAAAAGAGATGAAAATATTACATTCAATTGTTTTCATTGTTTTTCTCACGAGATTCTCGGTTTTTCGAGACGAGACTCGCTCGAAGTGCATCACTATATACCATAATGGCATTGATTTTTTTATTTGTAAGAAAAAATTTAATATTTTTGATATATTAATACAAAATTTATGCTTATGCAGCTTCAGACCCTGTGTGTGTCGCAATGTTTGCAGTCCACTTATGGTTATAAAGAGTGGTCCACTCATGGTGACTTGCAATTTTTTATGGCAGCCACCACAATTTTTTTGAGTCAAAATAATCACTTAATTAAACTAAGCCAATTAATTTTAATGTTCAAAGCAGTAGGAAAAAAATAAGTTTCTTTTTATAACTTAAATTCTAAACTACTTTTACACTTCCGAATCACTTTGCTCATTTTAAGAGCGACTTCTTTTTTGGTTTGTGTCTTTAAAAATTCGTTACATCAAACGATAACGTATATGATTATCGCGGATCTTAATGTCTTACGGTTTCTAGGTGCGGTGCTGCTATTCACACTATTTATTTCACATTTCCGCTAAAAGATAACTTAAAAGCTCCGGTGGTCCACTTAAGGTGACAGTACCCTATTATTAAAAGAATTAAAAAATTAAAATTAATTAATACTACTTAACTAAAAAATATAAACTTTTAGTGATTTTAACCTTATATTTTGAATTCGAGTCTTTATTGTTTTATTTAAAATATGGTTATTAAATGAATTAATTTTAATTATTTTCATTTTTAATTAAATTTAATAATTTCTAACATATATTCTAGTCCGGGAGCTAGCGACCAAAACAACTATCTCATTTCATACGGGCTGAAAATTTGAGTATAGATTACTGAAGATATGTGAATAACAGAAACCCACGTCTGGCAGGCCGGTGATGAGACAGGGGGCGAATAGGTGAAAAATAATGTAAAAATTTCTCATTTCATACCGATTAAAACCTTTAGAAATTAAAAGTTGACATCTACACGAGTGTAAAAATGTGCGTCTGGCAGTTCTGGGGTGTGACGAAGTACGTCTGGCAAACGGGTAAACACGTAAAAAAAATCAAAAATTTTTTCTCATTTCATACCGATAAAAACCTTTAGAAATCGAAAGTTGACATCTTCACGAGTGTAAAAATGTGCGTCTGGCAGTTCTGGGGTGGGGTAAAGTATGACAGAGCTCGTGTTTTGACGTGATCTAACCACAACTTTAAATTTAAGGCAATGTAAAATAGTCACATTACTATTTTTAAATATAGTGAAAATTTTTTAATGTTTACTATTCATATTCATATTTCAATTTTACTTACAATTATTTTATAAATAATTTTTTAATGTTTACTATTCATATTTCAATTTTACTTACAATTATTTTATAAATAATTTTTTAATATTTAATAAATAATTTTTTTTATAAATAATAACCTCAAATCTAAGGCAATGTAAAATAGTCATATTACTATTTTAAAATATAGTGAAAAATTTTTAATGTTTACTATTCATATTCATATTTCAATTTTACTTACAATTATTTTATAAATAATTTTCTTTCGTATAGAATTAAAATACTATTAGACTAAAAGGAAAGTTCTGAAATAATTTTCTAAATTCACATAACCGATTTTTAGAAATGTTAAAAACTAATTAAAATAACTTTTTTTTTATTCACTGAGAGAAGTCCGGGAACTAATACGTCCCGTGCAAGGCTTGAGTGATCATTTTGAATGTTCTTATGTGAACCTTCGATCGGGACGTCTCAAGCCCCGATAAAAAACGTGGAACGTCCCGAAGCGGGACTTTTAGTTTCGGCCATGAGTTGTCTCTCACATGCGGGAACAATATTTGACCGATTCGGGGTGTCTGAGCCCTAGATTCGAGACATCTCAAACGGCACAAGTAGAGTAGTTTATAGCGACGTCTAGCGGGAACTATTAAGTCCTGGACTTCTCAAAGTGTTTATTTCTGAGAGAGCATTTTCGAAGGGCTGCCAGACGTACTTTGTCCCACCCCAGAACTGCCAGACGCACATTTTTACACTCGTGTAAATGTCAACTTTAGATTTCTAAAGGTTTTAATCGGTATGAAATGAGAAATTTTTACATTATTTTTCACCTATTCGCCCCCTGTCCCAGCACCGACCTGCCAGACGTGGGTTTCTGTTATTTACATGTCTTCAGTAATCTATACTTAAATTTTCAGCCGGTATGAAATGAGATAGTTGTTTTGGTCGCTAGCTCCCGGACTATTCAACTTTATATAAAAATTTATTAATTCTGGTTTCAAATGGATTTTCTAATATATATTTAATATTTAAGTGACATTGAATTAATAAATAGTAACAAACAGAAAATTCGAATATTTAATTCTTTTTAACCAAATAATTTTCAATATTCGCTTTGCCCCACATAACAAACTTTTTGTTACTTTAAATTTCAAATATTTAGATATAATATTAAACTAAAACACCTCACCAGTTCGTTCAGTTAAATTATTATTTTATTTTTGCGAAACCTTTTTTTTGTTATATTTCGTAAAATGTTTGATATTTTTAGGTTTTTCTTTTTTTAATCAATTGGTAAGAATGCATTAAAAATAAATTTTAGTTAGACAGGCAATAAAGAAGATATTTTAAATTTAACATCGTAGTCTCGCATAGCGCCTTTGCCTCACTCTCCCCTAAATCATTTTTCACAGAATAATTTAATCCCAACAAAAACATCTTTGACATTATAATATAAGGCGTTTTTCACGTCAAATGTCCATCCAAAATAAAAAAGTTGATTAATCAATCCCAAATTTTTTTTATGAATTGTCCTATAAATTAGTAATTTATCAGCCAAATATTTTTGAATTTAAAAAAAAATTATAAGAAGAGGAAGGGGTAAAAGTTTTGACTTTTGATGCGACACGCACTACTTTGTTTATTTATTGTACTTAAACGATGAAAAATAATTTGCGAATATGGGTTTTTTAGATTTTTTCATAAGCTTTCGATTGCCGTAGTCCATTTTAGAAAATTTTTTTATTTTGACTAAAATTTTTGAAAATTAAGAATAAAATCAAACTTTTTTCTAATTCGGGCTTGTTTTTTTTATTTTTATTAAAAAGCTGAGTTTTTTTCCCAAAAAATACTTCATTTACAGAAAACCGAAACTATTTCAACACTATTTTTATTGAAATCTGCACGTTAAAATACAAAAGTGTACCAATTTACATCTCTTGAGATAAAAAACTGTGGATACTAGGGCAAAAAAATGCTTTTTTGACAAAATTTTTAAAAACTGAGTTTTTTGTTGAAAAACAATGAAGGTCAAATCCATTCATATTCGGTCACACCAGGCTCCTGGGAGTTTTAGGTTACATAAAAATGAACGCAAAATCTGTAAGTTCGGTTTTATTTGTGTATGTTCAGAGTGTCAAAATCTGTTTAGAACAAAATCTTAGCTGATCGGGTTTGATAGATATTCTAGTTTAACTATATCAGCGCAAAATAAAGTTAACTTTTTAAGGGCATTTGAACCATTATGACGTCATAGCTTGAAAACACATGCTTTTCTCAAACTGTGACGTCATTATGGTTCAAGTGCCCTTAATATGTGGACGTCCACATGAAAAGGGCCCATTTTGGTGAAAAATTCAATGAGATGAAAAATTTTGAAGTTTAGAAACCTAACAATTTCATTTCAAGAAAAACGGAAATAAAAATTGTAAATAATTGCTTATTCCAAAATCAAACCATAATATAGCAAGAAACTCAGAAATGGCAAGAATTTCTAACATTTGCAAAGTATCGACAAAATAGACCCTTTATTGTAAAGAGCCAGGGAGATAAAACACTTAAATGAATGATAAATGAATGAAAAGAGCTTGATTCGACTTGTCAAAACTTTTAGATCCAAAAAAGGCCCTATAAGAGCGCCATAAAGAGTTGTTACAATAAGTAAACATTTATATCCCAAGTATGTAAAAGTATGTAAAAATTTTCAACTCAGATATCGAAAGATGTCTACCTAATATGAAACCAAGGAATTCAAATCTAGTGTCAAAAATGTTTACTTATTCTTTAAAGCTCCACCTAGCAGTCAACCTATGCAACAATATAAAAATGTAAACTATAATTTTTGCGCTGATATGATTAAACATGAGTATAGACTTAAGGAGGCCAATCTTATATGCATGTACATCACTGAAAGGCGTAGCATTTTGTCGGAAGTACATCAGTGCGGTAGTACGTGTATATCCTGTAGATCAAAAACATTCTTTTAAAAAAATCATAATATTGTTCGCAAGAATTCTATTTTCATAAATAATAACATTTTCGGAAGAATTCAATTATTTTCAATAGAATTTTTATAAAACTTCACCAAAGGATTTTATTTTCATAAAAACAGAGAAATTCTTCAAAAGAATTTATTTATTTATAAAAGCTATAATTCTGTCCTCTGAAACATTCTCTACAATTAAATTTGTTAAATTTTGTTTAAAATATTTTGTTCAATAGTTAATAAACAAATAAAATAAAAAATATATTTTAATAACTTTTGAACAAAATTCAACGAGTGTAAATGTAGAGAATGTTTCAAAGAGTAGAATGAAGTACAGTGGAACCTCGATTATCCGTACCTCTGTTATCCGAAACCTCTATTATCCGAACCGAAAATCATTTTATCCGAATTTCTATTATCCGAACTTTTTTTTGGCTATCCGAATTTTAAAATTTATTTTCTCTATTTATTTTGTTATTTATGTTTATTTTTATGCCAAAAAAGTCTTAAAAAATCATATATTCTGTGTTTTATTAATATATTATTAAAATGAACATATATATACTTATATATCTTTAAAAAAATGTATTAAATTAAATACGTATAGTTCAATTGTCCAATTTTTTTACTTTAATTATGAAAAACATTAAAACCTCTATTATTTGAATTTTCGATTATCCGAATCAGGCCTTGCCTAGGTTAATTCGGATAATCGAGGTTCTACTGTATTATTTATCAAAATTGGTTGAAAATTTTAATTGGTTTCTGACCCTTAAAGAAAAATCACAAAATGTTTAATAATTATTATTTTACAACAAATTTTGGTCCAACCTAATTTTTTCTGCTAATTATACAACTGGATCTTTCAAAATTTAATGAAATTATTTTAATTATGGTTTCATTAGCGTTTAAAAATCACTTTTTAGTTTGAGGTTATGTCAAGCGATCGACACTCCTGAATCAAAAAAATCTGGAAAAAGTCGACTAGCCTCATTTTTTCACAAAAAATCCAAGCCCTGTAATATGGACTTTGTATTGTTATATTATTATTATATTATATTTTTTTTCTTCTTAAATGACTTGAAGCTAGGCCAACTGTCAGAACACACAAAAGAACACAGAACGACTTTTGAGGTTAGGAGTACTCGCATTTGCCTGGACCACCCGTCAATGGGTTTTCTCGCCAGAGAAGAGGGAAACTGTAGAAAACCTCTCCTGAGTACAACCGGTTTATCGACAGCCGAGTTTTAACGGTGTGTACTTGGATATCTAACAAACCCGATCAGCTAGGATTTCGTTCTAAACGGATTTTGACAATTTAAACAGACACTAATCAAACCCTACATACAGATTTTGCGTTCATTTTTATGAAACCTAAAATTGCCAGGAGCCTGGTGTGCGGTGTATTTGTCTTGAAATCTACACATGAAAATAAATAAAATAAGCAAAACTGTAGTCCAATAAGCCAAAAATTGTGAGAACCAAGGGGAGGATACACACTTTTTTTACTAAATGAAAAAAAAATTATAGTTTTTTGCAAAAAAAATATGAAGATGAACTTTAATAATTTTTTCTGTATGTTGGTTGAAATCTGCACGACAAAATGAGTAAAAATATATAACGCCAGTCCACTAGGTTAAGAATTGAGAAAACTAGCATATGTATGATTATTATCAAAAATTGAAAAAAAATTTAGGATTTCACTCAAAACGTAAGGAAGATCAATTCTAATCGCTCCCGCTATATTTTTCCTGTAATCTACGCGTAAAAATGAATAAGTATGACAATTTTTAGCTCTCTAGAAAAAAACTGTGGGTGCCAGGAGGGAAGGGGGGGGAGGTTAATTAATCTTTTTCGAAATTTTTAAAATTTTTTAGTTTTTGGCTAAAAACACTATGTGAAGGTCAATACCAAATATGTTCGCTATATTTTTACAGTACTAGCGCCTCCGACGGCCTTCGGCCGTCTCCGTTGCTTTTATTCTTCATTCATTTTGTTCATTAAATTTTGTTTCTCTTTCATTATTTTGACTCAATTTTTTTATTACAATATAATAAAAGTACTGTTTCATGTAAAAAATTTCATTTCTTTTTTAAATTTTATGAATTAATTTAACTGTTTAAATTTTATATAAGAGAATAATATAATTTTAACTTTATATTAATTTAATTAAATGTTTATTCCATAACATAACATATTATTTATTTTAATATTTTTTGCTTTCCCGTGTTATTTTCCCCTTTAAATTTATTCAATTTTTTTTAATTATATAAAATCTTAATTTTGAGACGTATTAATATTCTCCATAACATGTGCATTTTATTGTGTCATTTTAACGAAATGTTAATTAACAGAACAGTTTTTATATTAAAATATCATTTGCACATGAAATGCCATTTTAACAAATTGTTTTTCGTCCGAAACGACATTTTTACGCTTTGTCATTATTTCAAACTGTCATTTATCCAAACGAAATTTTTACAAATTACCATTTTTTCGAAAACTATTACAGTAAATTTATATTTGCAAAAAAGTTTACTACAGTTTCTTTCTCAAAAGTGACATTTGTATAAGCGTCAATTTATTGAAAAAAAGTGTCTATACGTCTATCTATTTGTAAAAATGGCAATTCAGTAAAATGTAATTTTGTTACAAAGATAGTTAGATTGAATGTTAATACGGTCAAAAATATTTGGTGAATAATCTTGAGTTTCTTAATTTTTTTGTTTCTGTTTATTCCTTGCCATGAATATACACCAGATTTAACTCTGAACAATTTTAAATTGTCACACCGTGAAATCAGTGTGGTTCAAAATTCTATACAAATATATACTTTCCAATGAAAAACTTACACTGTTAGATGTTGATCTAAAAGTAAATCTAACATGACTATATATATTTGACTCGATCTTATCATTATAACTCCCCGAAATACGTGTAGGCACAAAAAACATTTCATTTTATAACTCAGTAAGATATAAGATACATAAAACCAAAGATCCCTGACTTCTAAAGAATTTTTAAAAATTCTCTAACATTTTCCTGATTTCCAGTTTTCCCTGACTTGCGGCCATCCTGGAAATTTATAAATTTCAAGGCGGTGGCCACTTTTTCGAAATTTTTCGATAAAAATGACTTTTTAATCAATCTGAATCAGGTTTCCTGTACTTTTCTCAGAATTATCTCTCAAAAATACACCAAAGACCATGTATTTCACAATTGCAGGGATCTAAAATTGAAAAGATAACAAATATATTTTTTGAAATTTTTTATTTTTTAAAACAGATTTTTGTTCAATTAATTGGGAAATTTGTTTCCTCTATTATTCTCAAAATTGGCTCGTAAGAATCCAGTTTTTTCAAAATTTTCATTTTTTGGGAAATACTGCGATTCATTCAATTTCAATAATATTTTAAGACTTTTTTCAGATTTTTCGTTAAAAAATAAATGCCCATACCAAGTGTAAACACAATTGGTCTAGTTTTTTCTTATTCCTATAATTTTGTCACAAAAAGCGAGACTAAATGGGTTCCGAACAGTATACACTTTGTGTACTAAACGCAAAAAAATAATTATTTTTCACAATTACGCAAAATTTTGTAACACAAAATTTGCTTTTTTCTCATATTATTGTTCATATCTGTGTTATTATATGTGTTATTATTGACCGGGGCGTAATGGATCACTTGAATTTATTCAAAAGTTGTAAATCGGAGTAATTTCGGTTTTTGATTAAAATAATGTACTTGGCATACTGTAAGTTTGTACCAAGTTTCATTGTTATTTATTTATTATTGTTAAAAATATGGTAGAAAAAGTGATTTTGACGCTTGAAAGTAAATTTTTGAAATTTTTGTTCTTTCTTATATATTTTTCAAAATTATTTGTAAAAAATTTTTGTTTATCAGGTTTTAAGCTTTAAACATTTGTTCTTAAAGAACAATTGACAATTTTCCTTTAATACTTACGGTATTGATAAAAAATAATAAAATTTTCAACAAACACCTCCGGGGCGTATTGGATCACTTTGTTTATTCAATTAAGGAAAACCTATTATATTTAAAATAGTAATAAAATAATCCTGTTAAGTTTAATTTCTTGTAATTTATATATTAATAAGTACCAATGATAACCCTTTATTAAAAAATCAAGTGGAGAATAGATTTTTTAAGTAAATGGATTTTGCATTTCGCTACAACTTTTTAAAATTTTAAAATTGCATGAAAATGTTTAAAGTTTAAATTAAATATGCTCCATTTTCAATAATCTTTGTTATAAATATACAATATAACCTAAAATTGCCATTACCGTAATAATATTTGATAATCTAAATTGTAATTTCATTGATAATCCATTACGTCCCGGGTAGGCGAAATTCCTTACCTTGCATTTCTCCAAAAACATTGTTCTAGAAAAAAAGTATAAGTGATATTAGGGCGTACTTTTTTTTAGTTTAAAGCTAAGATGTTAATGACGAAGTTAAGCAACAAAAAGTAAAAAGTGATCCATTACGCCCCGGTATCCCCTACAATCAATTTGATTACAGGGCAAGTTTTTAATAACTGGTTTTTCAATAGCAAAACGTTTTTTATGAAAACATATAATACTTTTTGATGATTTTTCGTTTCTACTTTACAACAGGGAGAATTTATTTTGCAATATAACAACATTAATAATAATTACAACACACTTGATAGATTTCATAATTTATACAATTTTCTAAAAACTGTTACAACTAGCTCCTTGCTTCCGTACAGGAATCATTTCAGCACAGTTGATATAATATGCAATTAATAAAATAAAAATCATCTAAACTCCACAATTTTAATTTGAATACTGTTAATATTTATAAGAAACCAATTTAAAAAATGTTATAGTTGCTGAGTATTATTATTAAACTATACGAAATCCATGTAAAATTGAAGAATCTATAGGGTAAACGCATCAATTGTCGAGGGTGAATCTATTTCTCGAGTCAACAAATTCTGTTTTTGACTTAAATATAATATTACAATTTAAATGCAAACAACGATTAGAATTATGCTTATTAAGTGTCATGAATGTTAAAAATAATATATTAATATTATGTTCACAAATAAATTAAGTAATTTATTTATTTCAGGCAATATTTTTGGTTCAGTGCGTTTACCATAGAATGACTTATTTATTTTAATTACTTATATTATGTTCAATTCAGGCTTTGCAGAATTAAATTGTGCACAATTTAGATAAAATAAATGATTTAGTGCAGTTAAACACCGTTAAATCTTACACAGTGAATCTGTTTTTGATCATGGAAATTATTATTATAAAACTTTACACACTAAATATTAAATTAAACAATTTTAACAGTATAAGAATGATAAAATAATGGTACGTTCTACATTGTTTAATTGCATACCGATAAACTTTGCACGCTGTTAATTAAATAATAAAAAATAATTTTGTTGAATTCGTCATATTTAAATTCCATAATTTTAAAATCTGCGCCCTTTATATACCTTAATAAAAATTATTCTTATTTAATTCGATATGACGTTATACGACATCATTTTGCTTCCTCGTGAGGAAGCTTTGTAGTCGTTTAATTTACAAAATTTTTAAAAATTCTTTCGACAAATTTTCTTCTATATGGGACTATGTTATATAAGACCCTGAACAATTGTCCGGATGTATGTATGTGTGTGTGTGTGTGTGTGTGTGTGTATGGGTGTGTGTGTGTGTGTGGATCCCGATTTTTGTGAACACGATAACTCGAAGAGGTTTTAACGAATTTGGCTAAAATTTACCAGGTATATTTATCATAAAAATATCTCGAACTGGATTGATAGACTTTAAAAAATTCTCAGAAAAAATTTTTTTTTTGACTTTTTTCTAAAAAAAATTTTTTTTCAAAAATTTTTTTTTAAGTTGGTTATTGAAGTTAATATATAATAAAATCTTTTTCTTTGCATCAAGACGAATCGATTGGTATAGAAAAAGAATAAATTGTATTAGAATTTATAGAGTTAATCACAATTAAAGCTGAAAAATTCGCATTTTTCTCAAAAAATGAGTTCTTTCCGCAAAATTATGTTGCTGTATAAGAAAATCTTACTCACTTATTTCTAACATTTTATTCTTTGCATCAAGATGGATCGATTGGTATATATAAAGTATATATTGTATTTAAATTTATAAAATTAAAACCAATTACAGACACAAAATTTGCATTTTTAATAAACATTCATTTTTTCTTAATAATCATGTTGCTGTACAATAAAATGTTATTATTTATTGAAAAATAAATCTAAAATCTTATTCCTTGCATCAAGACGAATCGATTGATGTATGTAAAATATATATTCTATTGAAAATTATAGAATTAATTACAATTAAAGATGAAAAATTCATTTTTTTATTAAAAATTTTATTTTGTTCATTTAGGATTAAAACAAATTTTATAAATATTTTTTTGATTTTATAAATATTAGATCGTATTAGAAATGACTTAAAAATTAAATATACTTAATATACTTAATTATAATTATAATAAATATAACAAATTTTTTAAATTAATTTTTAATTAGATTTGAAGACAACAACATGGAAAATATGTCAATACGTGACAATAAGTTAGTGCTTCCTCCACGAGGAAGCAAATTTTTTTGCTCATCGTATAGAGGAAGCAAAATGCTCATGTAATGAACATCTGGATTTACAACTTGTTTTCTTAATATTTTTATAAACGTGTGTAAAGTTTATAACAGTGTATTCATTATAACTGTGTAGAATAATTTATCATTATTTTTTATTTTCATATAATCATGTAAAGTTTAAATTGCAGAATTTAATACTGTAAAGTTTTTTAATGAAACATTTTACTTTTTTAACGGTGGTTTAACAAAATTTATTTTTATTATTAAAAAATAAATCTGCAAAGCTTCAGTGTACAAATTAATATATAGAATTTGACTGCTAACTGTTATTGTTTCTAAAAATGTAATATATAATTATATATAAACACAACAACTTTAAAAACAGCATATTACCTTATTAACAAATATTACAATTGTTAATTACTCATTTACTATTTTCTTTCATATTGTATAATAATAATATATAATTCAAAAAGTGTATGTTTCGTCGTGAGTTTAACATTGTGTTATGTACAGCTACAGGCCTGGTGTATGTGTATATAGTGTATATCCATGTGGTTCTATCCTTCGAGTTATTCGATACATTTCGAGTGTTTCTCGAACTGTCTTTTTTTCTAAAGGAATCCATTTTTGAAAATACATATACATATCAATTTTCATTTTTCTAGGTAAAAAACTGTTAGCGCTAGGGGGGGTACAAGGTCATTTTCCGTAACCGTTTTAATAGGGTTCCTACCGGGGTACGGAACCCTAAAAAAAATAATTAAAAAAAATAAAAAAGTACAAAAAATTAAAAATATAATAAAAATTACAAAAAGAATTTTAAAAAACAAAAAAAATAAATAATAATGCAATCATTATACAATAACAAAAAAACAAGTTGTAAATCCAGATGTTCATTACATGAACATTTTGCTTCCTCTATACGATCAGCAAAAAAATTTGCTTCCTCGTAGAGAAACCCGGCTCGAGCCCGTTAGGGTTAACAAATAAACGCTTTTTAATGGTCCTAAGCTTATTTAAAAAATATTTAAATATTTATACTTTGTATATACTTATCGATTCGTCTTGACATAAAAATTTCAATTTTATTATATATAAATTTAGATTTTGCTAAAAAATTTTTTTTTACTTGAACAAGTTTTTGAAAAAAAACAACTGTAAAATTTTTTGTGTGGGATATATTCTATATTTTTTTTGTCCATTTTGAAATATTAATGTGATAAATAAGCCCTCAAAATTTCATCCGAATTCAAGAAAATCTATGGAAGGTATCATGTTCACACGAAAGCAAGATCTATAAACAGATACACAAATTGTTTAATACATTTTAGAAAATTTTATTATTTAAAGGACTACAAAGCTTTTTCACGAGAAATAAAAATCAATTATAAGTAAATAAGCATGAAAATATAATAATATTGTTTATTGTTTTAAGACCTAAAAATCTATACACAATGAAGTTACATGGAATCAATTTATTTTCAAGTTTAAAATGTAATTTCAAAATATAGTAATTTTAAAAAATAAATAAAAAATACACTCGACTTAAAATATTAAATTAATAAATAAAAAATGTTGGAAATTATATATTTTTTAATTTGGAAATGAAACTTAAAAATGCACTTTTTTGGGAATAAAATGTAAATTATTTATCAAAAATAAGGTAAGAAAAAGGAAAAAAATGTATAAATTAGAGTTTTGCAGATACTTCAATTTTGCGTAAACTCGAAATTGGAATCAAATCATTCCTTCATATTAATTCTCATTGAAAGGATAGAATATTCGAAATTTGCACACATATTTTTACATTTGAAAAAACTTATTTAAAATTGTAATCAAGAAATATATAATTTACTATTTTTGCAGTTATTATCAAATTATATTCCTTTAAAAATATGATTATGAAATAAAACAAATTTATAATGATGTTGAATTTATCACTTGGTTAAAATTGTTTAATTGAGAGATGAAATATTATCAATCTTGTCTTCGTCCAGCAATGTACACGTTCATTTGATTGAACAAATTTTGTGACATTTTTTTCGTTTCTGAAGAGGACGACTGTGTCGTTGAAACGTAAACAGATTGTTTTTTATTCGAACCTGACTTGGATAGATTGATAATATTTCATCTCTCAATTAAAAAAAAATTTATATTGAATTCATTTCATTTATTTATTCTAATATCTGTCACTGAGAATACAGAAAACCATGATGCTCAAACCAAAAAAAGTAGGCGTTACTTTCTTAACTGTTCGCCTCTCTCTCGCTTCTACTCTAAACTGAAAGAAAAGACGATACTTCCCACTCCTTCTCTATATCATGATTTCTCTCTTATAAATCTGACAAACTTCTCTCTCCAACTCTTCTCTGTCATCAAAATCACAGCAGGAGGGCGGACGGAATTCTTGCGGACAGAATGAATGAAAGAATACGGAGATTAATATATATAATAATAATAATTAAAATTAATAATTAATAATTAATTCTATAATTTTCAATAGAATATATATTTTACATACATCAATCGATTCGTCTTGATGCAAGGAATAAGATTTTAGATTTATTTTTCAATAAATAATAACATTTTATTGTACAGCAACATGATTATTAAGAAAAAATGAATGTTTATTAAAAATGCAAATTTTGTGTCTGTAATTGGTTTTAATTTTATAAATTTAAATACAATATATACTTTATATATACCAATCGATCCATCTTGATGCAAAGAATAAAATTTTAGAAATAAGTGAGTAAGATTTTCTTATACAGCAACATAATTTTGCGGAAAGAACTCATTTTTTGAGAAAAATGCGAATTTTTCAGCTTTAATTGTGATTAACTCTATAAATTCTCATACAATTTATTCTTTTTCTATACCAATCGATTCGTCTTGATGCAAAGAAAAAGATTTTATTATATATTAACTTCAATAACAACTTAAAAAAAAATTTTTGAAAAAAGTCAAAAAAAATTTTTTTTCTGAGAATTTTTTAAATTCTATCAATCCAGTTCGAGATATTTTTATGATAAATATACCTGGTAAATTTTAGCCAAATTCGTTAAAACCTTTTCGAGTTATCGTGTTCACAAAAATCGGGATCCACACACACACACATACATACATCCGGACAATTGTTCAGGGTCTTATATAACATAGTCCCATATAGAAGAAAATTTGTCAAAAGGATTTTAAAAAATTTTGTAAATTAAACGACTACAAAGCTTCCTCACGAGGAAGCAATAATAAAAAGAAAATAAAAAGTATAAAAAAAATTTTAAATATATTCAAAATTACAAAAAAATATGAAATAAAATTTTTTTTTAAAAAGAACAATAATGCAGGCATTATATTATTTTAATAACAGTCTCAACCCTGTAAAATGCAAAGAGTAGTTCAAATTATCTGTTACAACTTTAATAATATTTAAGCACCAATCGCGCGCCGTTCGGTAGTCATTAAATTATTTATTTATTAAATTCAATCAATCGTATTAAAATTATTCTAATTTAATTTATTTTTAAATATCATTCTGTCTATAGTTTTAAAAAAATTTTTACGTTTCCAACGTTTCGAAATCAATACGATTTCCTCTTCAGGAAATTACAAAAATATAAAATGAAAATATGATGGCATTAAATAATAATTTATAAACATTAAAGAATAAATCAAATAACACAAAAAAAGAACAAAAATTTATAATTTTTATGTTTCTTAATATTTTCTGCCATGAGAGAGAAAATGATTGTTATACCTATTTTTTGACCTATAGATCAAAACGGGGATCAATTACGGCATTACACGTCAAAAATAGATGAATTTTATTTCTCTGCCCTGAAAATATAGGTCAATTTTTATGGGCAGTTTTGACCTATACGTCAAAAATTGACAAATAATTCCCTCTGCCTTCAAATTTATGTCAATTATAAGGGCAATTTCGACCTAGATGTCTAAAACTGACAAACAATTTTCTCTGACCTTAAAATGAACGTCAATTTTAAGGGCAGTTTTCATCTACACGTCAAAAACAGATGAGAAAACTTCTTTTTCAAATTTTAGGTTCAAATTTGAGGGCAGTTCTCACATACACGTCAAAACTTAAGGAAAAAACTGTATACCTTACACTTTCCTTAAAATTTGGTTTCTATAGGTCAAACAGAAGCCTCAGAAGAACTGCCTAAAATACCAAAGGTCAAAACTTAGGTCAAATTTGACATATTTTAAACATAAACTTAAAAAAAGAAATTTGCTTAGGATCCGGCAAGGAATCGTTTCCTTGCATATAAATTTTGGTCCTATTTGACTAAGTTTTCGATCTACAGGTTAAAAGATAAGGAAACAATACAACTTTTACGAATTGATGTTTATACATCGCTGATAAATTTCCAGAAGCTAAACAAACACACTTTGTTGTAAATATTAACCAGCACCCACATAACGTCTAAGGGTGATTCTCCGCGTAGTGCACAATTCAATGTCCCTCGTATTTTTTGAGAATTTACATAGTTGCACATATTGCAATGAATTCAAGAAGAAAATCTAATTTCTGTGTTTAAAAACAAAAGCCAATAGTCGTTTACATTTAAAAAATTTTTTTATTTGGCTTTAAAAGCTGTTTTAAGGTGCCAAGACGTCATGGTAAGGCTTGTCCCCAGTACGATGCATGTAAAAAACTGTTATTTTTAATAAAATACAGTAATCAATCTAAAACCTATTCATAGTTCCGTATTGTTTATGTTCATAGAATTGTGAAAAACAAAGAACTTGCGAAAAAAATTTATTAAAAAAAATTTTTTTAATGTTAATTCTTGTCCCTTGTTTTTGCGTCATGGTCTGGCTTTTTTTATAAAATTGTATTATTTACATAAAAATCAAATCGAAACTTTACTTCTTTACTACTTTATCAGAATGTACATGTGTTCGAATATTAATTTACTAGAAATTCAACTTATCCCAATATCAATTTGATAGAATTATTTCAGCGCGAATTTTAAATTTAACCAATTACAATTTTTTTGATAATTTCAGATTGGTCAATTTTAAAATTCGCGCTGAAATAATTCTATCAAATTGATTTTCGGATAAGTTGAATTTCTTGTAAATTAATATTCGAACACATTTACATTCTGATAAAGTATAAAGTATAAATTCGATCAAACTGTATTTCTGCCAGATTATAATTCGGACAAATAAATATTCTACTAAATTAAAATTCCTTCTACTTTTCTTTCAATCAAGCTATTATTCTAACAATAATATATTTTACTAAAATGATACTCTGTGTAATAAAATTCTATTAGATAACATTTCTAACAAATCTGGTTTAGTCTTTTCATGCGCTCCGATATGCGCTAATACTAGTCGGTAGCACTGACAGATCCAGAGGCGCTCACTGCTCACAGATTGACTTTAGTGCATGTCTCCAGGCGTCGGGCGAGTTATTCGATCCAAAGCCTTAATTAATTATTTTCTGATCCAATTTAATAAAAAATTACATCTACATTTCTTAACAAATTTTTTTTAAAAAGTCATATTTTTAAAAAATTTACATTTTTAAAAGTTAATCTTATCGGCTAACCTGTAAAAAGGGAGTTAAAATTTTTCCCCCCTGGGGCTAAAATATCACAAGTTTTAAAATTAACTTCCTTTTGGAGTTGACTTTTAACTCGCCAAATGTTACTCACAACTCCCATGACCGTCAACTCCCTAAATTTTTTACAGTGTAGCTGATGATTGTGTAAATTCATTACTTAAAATTAACATTGAAAATCCGAAAAAATTCTGATTATTCAACAATTGTCTATAGTTTTAGAAAGAGAAATTTCATATTTAAAACAAAATATATGTATAACTAGCCGGCTGAATCTAGCAGTCGTGCTCAGCACCCTCCTATAGATTTTTTAAGTAAATTTTAAATAAAAAAATCTAAGGGGCAAGAAAACAATACAATTTTAGAGAATTGTTGTTTATACATCACACTGAGAAAACTGGAGGTTTGGACTAAACATTTGGAGGGATTAATCGTTTATATTTGAGAGTTGACTATTGGAAAACAATCTAAGTATTTAAATATACGATTCACAGATATTTGAATCATTTCTCTCGAGAAAAAATGAGTTTATGCATAGAGGAACAAATTATTTATCTTGAGAAATCCCTGCCTTATCCTGTTTAGAGCAGCTTCGGAGTGAATAAACACGGAAACGTAACCTATAAATTAAATATACATTAAATGTCACAAAAGAAGACAACTATTATATTAATGTTAATCAATTATTAAGGAATCAAGTAATTTATTAAAAGATTAAGTGAACTGTTTTAATTAATAAATTATCTTTTTTATTTAGTATCTCAACTTTTAAACGAAGAAAGGAATAGAAGAAACATTTTCAATAGCATAATCTCACTACACTGAGAAAAAAGAGGGCGCGTTGCAGCACATTTTCGAGTATTCTTGCGCGACTCAGCCCTGAGTTCTGATATAAATTTTGGAGGGCACGTAGCGCTCCCCAGACGAGCGTGTTACACACTTCTTTTAAGTAGAGTCTACAATGAGACAAGGTGCGCATCGATGTTCATAGCTATAGATATACCACAGCATGCTTTAGTATACCTATAGCTATGAACATCGATGCGCACCTTGTCTCATTGTAGACTCTACTTTAAAAAACCTCAAGTCTGGGGCCCAAGAAATGTGTACAGAGGAACTCAGGGCTAAGTCGCGTAACAATACTCAAAAATGTGCTGCAACGTGCCCTCTTTTTTCTCAGTGTATCAGTGACATATAGTTTTTCACCTTGGAAAGTGTTTGCGCGAATCAGATCGTTCACATTTTCTGCGCAGCTTTTAATCCTCAAATATAATGGGAGAATATATACAAGTAGATTCCCGTCATCAATTTTAGAAGGACTATCCTACACTCTTCATAAGCAAAGGAAACATATTCTTTTTGAACCTCTGAATTTGACTCTCCAGTTTTCTCAGTGCAGTGATGAATTTTGAAAAATTAAACAAACAAAATTGTTACAAAAAATAGCTAGTATCTACAAAAATTTCTGTGATTTTTTAATCGGCTTGTATAACTATTATTTAGTAATAGGAAACCCCTTATTTCCTTAACACGGGCATTAGTTATTATGTTTAAGCCTATCTTCCAACAGTGCTCAATATTCTTAATGACTGCACTATTGAAAGACCCTACTGTAGTAATATTTCTACGGACAATTACATAATAATAAAAGATTGTCAGTTAAAAATAACTAATGTTTCAGTAAACATTTTATTAACTAATTCAATTAGTCAAATTTAATTAATTTTCCAGTTATTTTTGACAAAAAATCAGTTATTTTTCCACTGAAAATAAATTATTTTTAACTAATTCAGGAGCAAAAAGTTAGTCACTATAATTGTCATTTAAAACCATGATATATAACTGATTCAAAATAAGAGAGTTTGTTAATCTGGATTAAAGTCCTCTGATTTTATGACCACACGTGAGAACATTAATTTTAACCCTCATGGGCTCCAGTTCGATTTTCTGCCTGCGCGTACAAGGTCGGCCCGAGAAACCCAGTTTTTTAAATTAAATATAAAACAAAATTTCATAGCCATATTGTAAATATTTTTATGTAACATATAATTTTATCATTTTAAAGAAATAATTTAATAAAATAGTTTAAAAACTATATTATTTATAAAGAGCTGTGCAAAAAGCTCGAAACTCAGTTACAGTAATATAGAAAATTTTGAAACTTCAACATTCTTATTTTTAATTTTTAAATTATTATATTATTACATTTATTCTACTATTACATTATAGTGAAAAAATTTTAAGGGCATGTCCAAGTTGTGAAATGTAAACACACAAAAATGTAAACAAACCAAGCACTAAAATCACATTTCGGAAACAGCCTTTTCTCCCACAAAAATTAACATTGGACAGCTTTTTTCATAAAAATGATAAATTAGTGTGTCAAAATTTCCAATGAAATAATTTTTGAGTGTGATCAATAAATAGCAATTAGTAAAATAACTAATTAAAATGACCTGTAAAATAGCATTTTTGACGCGTCGCGAAAAATAAACTGTTTGAGTATATCAACCGCACTGATGATGAAGAAGTCTCGTATCAGCGATTGGACCTTCAACATGTGGAAGGGGAAACTTTTCCCTTTCCTCCATGAAATTACAAGGAGAAAGGGTAAAAACTTCTTCATCGTCCGTGCGGTTGATATAGTCAAACAGTTTATTTTTCGCGACGCGTTAAAAATGCTATTTCACAGGTCATTTGAATTAGTTATTTTAGTAATTACTGTTAATTGCTTATAGTGAAATTTGATTTCATTGGAAACTTTGACACTCTAATGAATCATTTCCTTTATGAAAATGAAAAAATGTTAATTTTTGTGAGAGAAAAGGCTGTACGAAAAATGTGATTTTAATGCATTCTTTGTACGGTCTGCGCATGCGAAAAGAGAAGCAGAGTCTCAGGTCGCTAAAAATTAAAGTGTTTGAGTATATCAACCGCACGGACGATGAAGAAGTTTTTACCCTTTCTCCTTGTAATTTCAAGGAGGAAAGGGAAAAATTTCCCTTTACACATGTTGAAGGTCCAATCGCTGATATGAGACTTCTTCATCGTCAGTGCGGTTGATATACTCAAACAGTTTATTTTTCGCGACGCGTCAAAAATGATATTTCACAGGTCATTTGAATTAGTTATTTTAGTAATTACTGTTAATTGCTTATAGTGAAATTTGATTTCATTGGAAACTTTGACACACTAATTTATCATTTTTATAAAAAAACCGGTCTAATATTAATTTTTGTGGGAGAAAAGGCTGTATCCGAAATGTGATTTCAGTGCTTCGTTTGTTTACATTTTGCTTTGTTTACATTTCACAACTTGGACTTATCCTTAAGAAGCATACCTAATTTATAAAATTTGTATTATTTTCATCAAAATAATCTATTCTAATCCGCCATTTTGAATTTTCCAAATCTGATATCATATTTGTAATCAGAGTGCTGAATAATGATTTCAAAGTAAATCCCAAAAAATTAAAATTTTTAACAACCGCCATATTGAATCTGCTATTTTGAATTTTTAAATTCTGACATCTTTATAATCAGCAACCCCAAAAAGTCCCGAGTACTGATATTAATAAAATTTTGATCGATTTTCTGTTTTTTAACATTTAGGAATGGAATTTTCAAAAAACGTATAACACACACTGTATTATTCACAGTACGTCACTTTAGGAATTACACAGTAATAAAACAATAAACAATAAAAGTACTTCAATAATCTATAGAGGAGGGTGGTCCCATACCGCCCCCCTAAAGTACATAGGCTAAAAATGTGCCAAAAATGTGTTTCTTTGTTTTCGTCAAAATTTTGTTGAGTGAAGGAACTATTTTTCAATCTTTTCTGGCGGTTGCCGAGGTTTCTGATTGTCATTAATGAGAGATCTAAAGAAAAAGCGAAAATTAACGTTTTTAACTTTCTCACTGACCCTTGAATAATTTGGTCACTTTCGATAGATTTTTTCACGCTGATTACGAATCTGAAAAGAAAAATGCTCTAGCACATCAAGTTTTTGAGAAAATTAGTGTTAAAAAGTCAAAAAAGCATGTTTTTGTCTGTCTTTGAAAATCATTAAAAAATAAACAAGAGGTGCAAGAATTTTGATTTTGGTTTTAAATGAAAGCTTGAATCACAACCAACAATTTCATTGGGAAAGAATTCGAAGACATTTGCTGTAAGACAATTAAAAATAATTTTTTCCTATACATTAAATTTTGTTATTATTTATATTTTTCTGGCACCATGTATAACCTCAGCATTATAAAACAAGTGATAAACAAATGAATTTTTTATTTTTCAAATTAATAACATTTTATATTATTTTCAGGTTACTTATTTTCTTCGAAAGAAATGTTGCAATTAATCTTAACGTATATGAATACTCAATAAAATAAATAAACAATTTGAAAATTTAATTGATGCCTTTGAAATAAAATTTCAGTAATATAATTTTTACAAATATGTTGTATTTAAAACCTTTACAGAAATTTTTAATTAAAACTTTATTATTTAAACGTTTAATAATAAATAAATCCTGCTCTACGCTAATTATATTTATTTATAGCACATAATTTTAAATAAATTAAATTAATATTAAAGAATTCTTCTAATAAAAATTAAATTCCTCACTAATAAAAGAAAATGAAATGTATTAAATTGAATATTCAGTGTTCGTACAAATTAAATTATTTGATATATTTAAACACATATTTAATTTATAAAATTAATGATAATTCAATTTTTTATTGTAAAAATTATTTTCTGATTTTTAAATGTTGAAATTTATGTAATATTTCATTTACTGCTTGTATCCTATATTAGAGCAAAACAACTATGTACTGAAAGCAATGTTATAATTTTGCAAAAACAAATAGTGTTAAATTCATAATAGGTATTCTTTATTTTAAATACATGAATTTTCTTTTCAAAATGAACTTTTCCTTTGTTAAGTATATACATCAAGATTAACTAAAAAAAATTTTTAATTAAAATAAGTAACCTGAAAATAATATAAAATGTTATTAATTTGAAAAATAAAAAATTCATTTGTTTATCACTTGTTTTATAATGCTGAGGTTATACATGGTGCCATAAAAATATAAATAATATCAAAATTTAATGCATAGGAAAAAATTATTTTTAATTGTCTTACAGCAAATGCCTTCGAATTCTTCCCCAATGAAATTGTTGGTTGTGATTCAAGCTTTTATTTAAAACCAAAAACAAAATTCTTGCACCTCTTGTTTATTTTTTAATGATTTTCAAGGATAGACAAAAACCTGCTTTTTTGACTTTTTAACACTAATTTTCTCAAAAACTTGATGTGCTGGAGCATTTTTCTTTTCAGATTCGTAATCAGCGTGAAAAAATCTATCGAAAGTGATCGGAATTATTCAAGGGGCAAAATCAGTGTCGGACAGTGCTATTAAATTTATTTTCAAATATCTGTTTATTTATAATTTTTGCCATTTTTAAACTATTTAACGAATGCTAAAATGAATACAGTTCATTTACGACTGTTTAAGAATTTAATAACCAGTTAATTATTTATAATAAAATTTTTGAAAATATAATATGTAAAGATACATTTTGAGATCAAATAATATACATGTATACAAAACGATGTTTTAGTTAGAAAATATTACGACTGTTCGACTGTGTTAAAAATTCTTTTGTATAGAAAAGAATTAAAATGTTACAGAATACACATTTAACGACTATACATTTTAATGAATGTATGTTTTTATATTCTATTAATTTTATTATAACTATATAGTTTATCAAAAAGTACTTTATAAATAAATATTTAAGAAATTATTTAATTTATTATTTGACCATTTTGATGTCGTTAAAAATAAAACGCTACAACGAACGAAGGACTAGATTCAAACTAGAGGTTATTTTTTTAACGAAAAGTTTTGTTTTCTTCAGAATGACAGTATTTAATGACGATGTGTTATAAACTCTTTATTTTTCATTTATAAAATTTTGAGACACAAGAAACCGTTTTTTGGGTTGTTTCTTTTTGGACGAAGTTGTATTCATTCGCGATAAACTGAAACAACTAGGTTGTTTTTCGTAACAATCGATAGTAACGAGGGTTGGAAAAATGAATCAGTTCCAAATCATTTTAGCATGTGTTCTGTTTTAATGGTCTAGGAGCAGACAAACTTGAGACACGAAAAATATATAATGACAGTTTTTTTCTAGTTTTTGACACACAATGAATGTTTATTTTAAAATATAATTCACAATTTGTTTTTAAAGTACTATTCACTTTGACAGCGAATTGGACATTACAAAACGAATAGATAAGTGTGGAAAAGGGTCAAATCCAGTTGGCGTCGACGTCAAATAGCTTTGGGAATTTAAAACCCAGTGGATCTTACCACAAATAATAAGTCTGAATATGCGAGAAGATTGACAGAAAAATTATTTTCTGATTCAATGAAGAAAACAAATTGTTTCGATAATTCAGAATGTTATAAATGACTTTATAATTTCTACAGGTGATAAACGATTGGTAAACGAATAGAAAACGTATTGTTTACGACAGTATGCGAATAACGACTGTGTATACGATTTATTAATATCTAACGACTGTGCGAAGGGGTTGTCGACAACATATATTTAAATGAATGTTTTATATAAACTTTTTAATTTGTTTGGTAAATGTGTCACCAAAATAAAGTCAAGGTTCTAGAAGCAGCTACTACGAAGAAAATTGATTAACGAAATGATTGATATTTTGATCTCTCAGAACGAAACTGAGACAATTAGCAACGACTGCTATTCATAGACAACGCTCTCAAAGACGGTTATAACAATAAATTATAAAACGACATGTGTTATAACGACAGTAGAGACGATTGTTAATTAAATAATAATTAATAATTTTTATAAAGTAAACAATATCATACAATAGGAGGACAGTAAATACGAAAGTTAATATGAAGACAGTGAATAATAAAGAAAATTAAAAAAACGAATGTTCATAATTTAAATGATATGCAATATAAATTTATAAAAAAACGAAAGTATTGTTAATAAAGACGATGGTGATCACGATAAGTTGAAAGACAGTATTGACGATCAATCAGAGACGAAAAAGGCGGTAATTTAGGCAATAACAAAAGGATATTTGTTAATTTTTAAACATAAATGACAGTTTGAATATAAACGATAGTGCTGACTCAAATTGACTGATTCAGCAACGAATGAACGATGATGAATAGCTAAAGCGTCTTAGAATTATAGGTAAATCTATTTGTCCACTACTCTGAGATAATGACTGTTCCTTTAATTCAGACGAAATTTAAAATAAATAAATAAATTTAAAAAAAATACAATAATAAATAATAAATAATTATTATTAATAAATTAATAATTATTATTTAATAAATAATTATTTTAATAAACGAAAAATAACGAAAAATTAAACGACAATTACTAATAATATCTTTAAACCAAATGACTGGTCTTTCCATGAATTCACTTTAGAGAAAACTTAAAATAAATTATTATTAGCCAATTAGTAATGACAATATAGTATTAATTATTTAATAAATAATAATGGTTTCAATACATTATAATTATTTTATAATTTAATAATTTATTTAACTGTTAACGAATAAATAATTTAACTTTAAATGAATCTACAACCTTTTGTGTATTTTTACGAGTTATTGGCAGATAAATTACAGACGATAGTCTTGTTTCATATTTTAAATACGACAGTTATTTCCTTAAAATTCTTTTTTACAATAAATGAAAAGAAAAACGAATTTAAATTGCAAGAAATTCTCATAAATGGAATAAGTACAGTAACGAGTGTACAAAAACAAATATAATTAATTAAATATGATACGAAATGATATTCTATAAATTTTCTTTTTAATCGACGTGAGAAACTGATTTCTAATTATAAATACAAAAAAAACGAAAAAACAATTCTTGTTTTAAAATATTTAAATAATGAAAAACAGACGAAACTTATTTCAATTTAATAACGAATAAAGTATTAATTGTTTTTAAAATTCTATTATTTTTGACCAAAACAAATTGAATACTGTCAGTTTACAAAAATCCTTTGGATTTTAAAGTGAAAGTAATTATTTTAAATTACTTGAAACTTGAACAAAACGAAATGTTCAAAAGAAAAAAACGATATAAGTCACAAAAAAACGATTACTTTTTAAAGAATCAAGAATTCAATAGTTATTTTCGTATCATAATTTTTTGTCCAGACTGCATGGAAAGTATGGCATTGAGGGCACGCACGATTAAACGCTCATTTTAGTTAAAAATTAAACTGTGTATAAATGTTGACTCTTTGAAGTCTATAATGATAAACCTAGTGACACCTAGTGATTTACCTAGTGCAGGCTGTCTAGGTGTCAGGATGACAAGTCTCCTGAAAAAGTGTCAGGACGTGATAATTTAGTTAGTTTAGTTTTGTGTCGACTCGAAACTAAATTCAGTTTGTTAATTTAGTTTCGTGTTGACTCAGAAACTGAAACGAAACTAAACTTTGGGTACGGTCCCTGGTTATATTATTTTCTATTTTGAGCAATAAGCTTTATTTTTATTAATTTCTACAGAAAAAAACAAAGAATTAACATGCGGGCGTAAAATACTTTCAGAGCGGGCGGAAAATACTTTACCGCCCGCTTTCCCTATTCCCGGGCAGAATGTGCTACTTTGCGCCCGCCTTAAGTGCCTGAAATGACATTCTTTCCGTGCAGGTAGGACAAAAAAAACAATATTTTTACAAATGTAAAAACTTTACTTTTTATAAGACTGCTATCAGTCCATGACAACTGTCGCTCATTAAAAAAAATTATAATATGAAAAAGTTAAATTTTTAAAAAATGTTAAGAAAACAAAGAGATATTGCTGGTAAGAGGCTCAAATAATAAGCCTAAGTGTTACTGATTCAGCCAATAATGGAAGATAGTTTTCAAAATTAAATATTATAACGATTTTGATCTATTTGAATGATCTTGTAATTATATTATGTTAAACACTTTTACAAAAAAAAGTAACGAATGTCAACTATTAAAACAATGTGTTTATAAAATGACAGTTTAAAAACTCAACAACGAAAGGAACAAACAAGTACGAATGGAGAACTAAAAATTGATTTTACAGAATATCGGAACCGGAATGTAAGTATGTTAAATCAAATCATTATTCTGTCAATGCCTAATAATATTTTTACCTTGATAGAAAAATATAATTCACCTAATTATTTCTTCAACCATAAGAAAGTCCGATTATAAATGCAGCAATAATAACGATATGTCTCGAAAATAATATTTATTATTTCGATTAAAAATAATAATAATGAACGATTAGTTTGTCCTAAAGTAATCACAAGCTTGATTTAAAAATATAAATATACGAATTTATGTTTTCTAAGAAACAGTAATTATTTCGACTGTTATTTTAGACAGTTTTTTCGATTTATTTAAACGATATTTATGTGAATAGTTTTAGACCTGAAACGAACGAATTGTTTGCATCAAACTTATATAAAAAAACTTTATAGGTTTAACACTTTCGATATTTCGTATTGTTTTTGACACTACTGTTGATTACAAAAAAAAGCGAATCAAAATAACGAAATTCTCAAAAATAAGTGAAAGCCGAAAAAACGATTGTACATCAAACGACTTGATGAAAACAACTGAAAAATATATTAATACTCTAAAAATGATATTTTTACCAAATTTTACAAAAGGACAATAATAAAATGGTTAGCGAAAGTTTCAAAAATGTCAGCAATTGAAAAAGTTCAAATTTTTACATTACAATAATAAAACGAAAATTAACGAATGTAAGTTAGTTAGAGGGATATAATAGAAATAAAATAAAAACCTAAGATCTAAATAATTTTTTTTACGACAGTCTTTTAAATTATAATATATACATATATGTAAGAAGTTATACGAAGAAGTTTTTACAATACAAAAATATATATGACTGTTTGATAATTTTGATATTTCTTGACAAATAGAATCCTAGAAAGATTTAACCAAATGATACGATAAATAAATTAACTTTGGTATTTCTCTAAGTAAATTTATAATAAACGATTTGTATAACGAAATGAAATTAAACTATTCAAATGTTTAGATTATTTGTCAATAGCACAAAAAAAGTGTTCATAGTAAGAAATTATAAAATATAAATACGAACGAAATTCTGATCAGCTAATAAATTTTATAAAATTAACAAATGTATTAGAACAGTTATCAAATCAAGAACAAAAGGAACGTGAAAACAAATGACAGTTTGTAATTGTATGAAAAAGTTTTTGATATTCCTTAAAGAATAACGATTGAATAGTTTTCAATCACGTAGATAAAACTATAAGCTAAGATAAAATTTATATTACAATCTTGCAGGAAACGAGTGAAACTTGATCAAATGAATAATTTAACGTTTGACTGAAATTTAAATTATATTTGAACTTCATAAGTAGACGAAACGATATGTTTGCTAATTTGAACATAAGTTCTGCTAATAAGCCAATAATGTTTTTCAAATGTGATTCTTGTAATGAGACTGTTTCAAGACATTATCTCTTGAAATACTAATTAACAAATTTACATTGTTTATTGAAATTTGAGATTGAATATTACTATTGACGAAAGTCAATATTTTAACAAAATTATGACGATAAGCGAATTCCAGACGAAAAAGTTTGACAAAGTTTTATTTACAACGACTAGTTAAATATGATAATAAGGCTGCAACGATTTGTAAAAAACTATTGGCGAAATAAATTAAGGCATATGACATGACGGATGTTCATCAAGAATGTATAAAATAATATGTTAAGTACGATTGTGTAAATATCGAATGTTTTTCAATTACATAATAATTGGCTGATATAACAACAAATAACAAAGTTGTGTGATAAAAGTTCAATGTGTAACTATATATATATATATATATATATATACCTTATAACGACAGATTCTTCTTAGGTAATTTCATAGAAACCAACTAATATATAAGACAGTTTCTTTTCTAGACAGTTTGAATAAACAAATGATCATACGACAGTTCTTCTAAGAAAAAGTTAAGTGAACAACTGAAATACACGACAGTATACAATATGTGACGATGGTAATAAATATACATAAATGACGAAATTAATTATTTTAAATAATTTTCAGTTACTGAATGAAACTCAGACATAATGATTGGTAGATTGGTAAATGAGCTGTTCGAAAGGTGTCCTAAGATTTACAGACGTTACAAATATCAAATTCGACAATGCTGAAATGTCCAGAATATTCAACTTGAGAAAGGATGGACTTGAAACGACTATATTTAAAAATAAATTGAGAAACTTATAAATTATTTTAGCTTGAAATTTGTAAAGTTGATAATTTTTATTTATATTGTAAACGAGTCAATCTCGGGGGGGAGTGTTGAAATATTCTATATTCGCGCCTAATATCTCGCTTGTCTCTAACAGTAGTTGATTCTACGTCACTGTCGTGTGCGCACGCACTTATTCTACTTCTCGAACCGTGAACGTCTCGATTGTCAACGAGCTCTTAATAAACGACTGATTTCTTCCGTATTTGTGTGTTCTTATTTACTACATCCTGCTCTAAATAATCTGCATGCCAACACTCCCTTATCCAGGGCTGAAAAGGACGCCTAATAAAAAACGGACTTCATTATTATCAAATAATTATAAATTATTATCATCTATTATTAATTACTATTATTTATTTTGTTTAATAATGATAAGGCCTAAATACGGTTTTGTTTAGATGATGTTTATTTACAATCCCTACTAGTTTCGAACCATATATGGTTCCTCATCAGGGGATGATTAATTTTTATAAATACATCATTTGAAAATAAGACAAACACAAAAGATTTCAAAAAGGACTAAAATTATAACAAGATCTGAAAAAGAAAATAAAATTGTTTTAAATGTAATTATAATGTGTATTTTTTTAAGGTTATATTTCAATTTGTGAAAGAAGGAAAATAAAAAATTTTTCTCTCACCCTTTAGAAAAAACGTAAGCACATAACAAAAAAATTATTTCAAAAAAATTTTTTTGTTTTTTTTCCATATTTGTATTTTTTTAATTTAGTTTGTTTTAAAGATTTTGAAGAAGCACATTTTTTTATAGAAATGTGCTTCTATGATTAGAGAGTTTTGACAGAGAGGTTGGGTTCGAAAGGTTGGGTAATGTGGTCCAGGTATAGCTGGTAAAGAAGAGTTCTATGTTAATAGATTTTTTAAAATTATGTTTTAAAAGAAGTAATTAAATTATAATATACTTTATCTAAATTATCTATATCTGTTCTATAATTAATACTATTAGTATTGTTTTTTATATAGAACATTTCTAAATTTTTTCTTTTCCAATCATTGGTTTCAATATGTAAAATATTTATATTATCAAAATCAAAAGAGTAATTATTATCAACGATGTGATTAGTTAAAGCATTAACATTTTGATTGTTAGTGACATAACGTTTATGTTTTTTTATTCTAGTTTCAAGATATCTTAAAGTTTCTCCTATATAACAACTGTTGCAATTTTTGCATTAAATTTTATATACACATCCAACTTTCTGAAATTTCTCTGTAGAATCTTTAAAATTAGGAAAGATAGTATTTTTGAAATTATTAGAACTAGTAAAAACTAAATAAACGTTACGTTGTTTGAAAATATTAAATAAAATTTCATCAAAATTTTGAATATATGGAATGCTTATGATCTTTTTAGTCGGAAGATTGTTGTTGTTTATTTTTCTCTTCTGTGAGTTATTAGTAAGAGCATTATGCCTTTGTGAAATCTTTCTATTTAACAAATCAATTGGATATCCGTTAAGTAGTAAAGTTCTTTTAACAATATCAAGATTTTCAAGATGGAATTGTTGATCTGACAATTTTATAGCCCTATCAACTAGAGTGTATATAATGCCAATTTTATAACTTAAAGGATGATGCGAATAGAAATTCATATATCTGCCAGTCCAAATAGATTTACGAAACCAATTTGTTATAACAAAGTTATTACTGTCATTTGAGAAAGAAAGATCTAAAAAATTGATTTTATTATTATTAGATAATTCTAAAGTAAATTTTAAATGTTTATCGATAGAATTGAATCCATACAATATATCATCCACCTTATTTGAAGGTGCACAAATTAATATATCATCAATATATCGAAAGTAAAAAATAATTTTATATTTAATTTTGCTTAAAATTTTATCCTCAATACCCTCCATGACAATATTAGCTGCACTTGAGGATATTGGGGAACCCATTGGTAGGCCAAATATTTGTTTATAAAATTCTCCTTGAAATTGACAGTATGCAGAGTTTAAGCATAAATTTAAAGCTTCAAGAAAATCATCTTGCGAAAGGTTTGTATGTTTTTCAACTTCTGACCATTTGCTTTTGATAGTGTCATTAATAAGTGTCCAAGATCTGTTTGTATACATGGAAACAACATCAAGTGAAAAGATAGTAAAATTTGGTGGGATAAAAATATTATTAATTTTATTTTTAAAATCCCAGCTGTCTTTAATATAATGATTATTGTCAGTATTTAGAGATTTCTTTAAAATATTTGATAAAAGTTTTGATAAATTATATATTGGATTGCCTATAAAAGATGTAATTGGTCTCATAGGAATATTACTTTTATGTAGCTTTGGTAGTCCATAAAATTTTGGAGCAACACCATTTGTGCAATTAAGAAACTTATATGTGTTTTTTTCAAAATATTTTTTATTTAAAAAGGATTTTAGAAGATTTCGTAAACAATTTTGAATGGAGATTGTAGGATCAGAATTCAATTTTTTTGTAAGTATTAGTATCATTTAAAAGATTAAGTGTTTTTGCAATATAATCATTTTTTGTTATAATGACAGTTTTATTACATTTATCGGCAGTGGTTACAATAATATCTTTATTAGATTTAAAAAATTTTTTTGTTTCATTAATATTATTAATTAAATTTTTTTGTGTACAATTAAGATAAGATTTATTATATATTAAATTTTGTAACCAATAAGATACATTTCCTCTAATGTTATTTTTAGTATCAGAGGGAATATCTTTTATGCCGTATTCTATATTTGAAATTATATTAGGAATTGGTATTTGCTTTGAAGAATATGGAAATCCAAAGCTACCTCCCAAAGCTAAAATATTAGAGACATTTTTAGGAATATATGAGGTTAAATTTTCAATCCAATTTTCGTTAGTTTTTATTTTAATAATTTGCTGACTTTTAATTTTTTCGATTTTCAGTTTTGAGGAATTTTTTAGTTTTAATTGATACTTATTGAGATTTAAATGAACTTGTTTTTTTAATTCTGTAAAAATTTCATTGTTAGTTAATCGTAAGATTTTAATATTAAAAAAATGTAGATTTTTATATAAATATTTTATTTCACTTGATATGTCAGAAATTTGTAGTTTTAAAATTTTCCTTCCAAAAAAATTGGTACTTTTTTCTAAATCGTCGCAGCATGATTTCGAGAAAAAACGAAAATGCATAAAAGTGTTATTAATAATGTGATCTGGCAAGATATTTAAATTTTTACATACATATAGAAATTTCCTTTGGTTCTTCCTTCGGGTGATTTTGTAGTTTATTTTAATCCAATTTTTTATAACTCACATAAGAGAAAAATCAACAACAATCTTCCGACTAAAAAGATCATAAGTATTCCATATATTCAAAATTTTGATGAAATTCTATTTAATATTTTCAAACAACGTAACGTTTATTTAGTTTTTACTAGTTCTAATAATTTCAAAAATACTATCTTTCCTAATTTTAAAGATTCTACAGAGAAATTTCAGAAAGTTGGATGTGTATATAAAATTCAATGCAAAAATTGCAACAGTTGTTATATAGGAGAAACTTTAAGATATCTTAAAACTAGAATAAAAGAACATAAACGTTATGTCACTAACAATCAAAATGTTAATGCTTTAACTAATCACATTGTTGATAATAATCACTCTTTTGATTTTGATATTATAAATATTTTACATATTGAAACCAATGATTGGAAAAGAAAAAATTTAGAAATGTTCTATATAAAAAACAATACTAATAGTATTAATTATAGAACAGATATAGATAATTTAGATAAAGTATATTATAATTTAATTACTTCTTTTAAAACATAATTTTAAAAAATCTAATAACATAGAACTCTTCTTTACCAGCTATACCTGGACCACATTACCCAACCTTTCGAACCCAACCTCTCTGTCAAAACTCTCTAATCACAGAAGCACATTTTTATAAAAAAATGTGCTTCTTCAAAATCTTTAAAACAAACTAAATTAAAAAAATACAAATATGGAAAAAAAACAGAAAAATTTTTTTGAAAAAATTTTTTTGTTATGTGCTTACGTTTTTTCTAAAGGGTGAGAGAAAAATTTTTTATTTTCCTTCTTTCACAAATTGAAATATAACCTTAAAAAATACACATTATAATTACATTTAAAACAATTTTATTTTCTTTTTCAGATCTTGTTATAATTTTAGTCCTTTTTGAAATCTTTTGTGTTTGTCTTATTTTCAAATGATGTATTTATAAAAATTAATCATCCCCTGATGAGGAACCATATATGGTTCGAAACTAGTAGGGATTGTAAATAAACATCATCTAAACAAAACCGTATTTAGGCCTTATCATTATTAAACAAAATATATCATACGGTCAAACAACCAAAAAATTACTACTATTATTTATTATTAATAATTATTATTAAATAATTGTTACTACATATTAATCAATTATAAACGAGATTTTTTAATTTAGTATAATTAACATTTAATAATAATTATTCAAGAATTTCTTAAATTTTTTTATATTATATTTTCAAATATATAACATATTACTAGAGTTTTAAAACAATTCAACTTGACATATGTACTTTGAAATATCATCTAATTAAATTTCTTATAATTTATTTAACATGTAATCAAACTAAATAAAAATATGAATAGGGGAGACTGGGGTAAACCCACTTACTAGCGATTTGATGCTATAAACTCAACTTAAGATGGAGATATTTGTACTGTGGATAGTACTTTACATACAACTAATGTTAACGAACTTTCGTCTAGTTTCATGAATTCGTTATAGAATCTGAGGCGGTATATTGTTTTTAGAAGTGCAAAAAAATGATCTTAATATTTTTAAGTTTTTCGATTATTATTTTTAAGACTTAATTTATTCGACAAATTTTTTTTTGAGGCTATTGGATGTCCTTTTTCGAAATATATTTGTAGTTTTGTTTGATTTCAAAAATATTTATTTAAATTTATTCTGAAATTTGAGAAATACATTCGGGGTAAAGTCACTTATATGAAGTCGGGGTAAAGCCGCTCACTTATTAAATTTGTGTAGGAAGCCGAATCAGTATTAACTGCATTTACGTTTTTTGGCGATCTTAAAATTTTTAAAATAAAAAATATTTATTAAAAGATAAATAATATTCATTTCCTAACAATATTATTGAATTATTGGGTAATGGGTTGAATAGTTAATATTTTGGATGTCCCACATTTTACGAATTATAGCGATTTTTTTAAACAGATGTCGCCGAACTATCAGTATTTGATGGCAACATTGAGCGGAATCATGTTTATATTAGTCATTATTAGTGATTATTACGTTATAACGGTTATAACAAACAACGCAAACAAATAATCAAAATTTGTCGCTGTCTTTTTCGTCTAAAAAATGACACAAATCTAAGTTTGTTGTCTTCATTCAGTTCACGTTTTATCATTGTTTATTTTTAAATTTAAAATTTGAAATTTCATTTGTTATATTTTATCAATAATAAAATCTAGAACTTGTTACATCCAAAATTGTAACTACATTTTAATTTTTTCTTAATAAAATATTATTTAAATTCACAGTTGCAATTCATGAAACCTATATTTATTATTTAATAAACTAATATTTATTGTTTGTAGAACTCATAATTTATCATTAATAAATCATACTGAAGACGAAAATAAGGAGAAATTTAATATATCCAAAGAAAACTGTCGGGATAACCTTAAATTCTTAAAAAAATCAAGTGATCAGGTTTACCCCGAGAGGTGAGCGGATTTACCCTGGAAAATTGTGATTTTAAAATTTGATATATGTGTATTAAAAATTTCTCTTAAGTAAAACTAAGAAAGATAAATCAAAAATTCTTTTTTATTTTATAAGTAGAAATCAAAAGCTTTCAAATTATATAAATTAACTTGGATATAGAGAATAATTTCCTAGGTTTTTACCATTTTGAAAAAAGTGAGCGGGTTTACCCCAGTCTCCCCTATTATAAATTAATAAATTACTCTATATTAAAAATTAATTATTCAACTAGAATTAAGAGTATTTTATTGTGGTGCGTTTTAATAAGTGCAAATTTAATACGAAACTTAAAACCAATTATTAATTACATATAAGAAAAAAGTATTAAAAAATTCTTACATATGACATATTTAAATATTTCAAAATAATTTTTTAAGAATTATATTTTCATTTATGTATAAATAATTTTTAATTTACCAAATTCTAGTTAACTAATTTATTTTTAATATAGAGTAATTTATTAATTTATAATATTAATATTTACATTCATTTTAATAAGCTTTCCAATTTTCATTCTAACAATTTTCTAGACTTATTTTTTACTGAAATATTATCAAAAAATGAGAGGCATGCTTTTAATGTAAAAACACATTTAATTATATTGCTCATTTTTAAGCATTTCTTAAACAATTTTGAAGTTCTAATGTTTTATTTTTTAAATAATTTTGAACATTCAAATGAACAAAATATTTTGTTTGCACTAATTTCATTTTTAAAATTAAATTTGTCTAGTAATTTTTTTAAATTACAAGACTGAAATGAAAGATATTTATCCCTCCATCCGTCGCATAGTGAGAAGTTTCCTCACCCAGTTTCTTTTTTTATTTATAACTTTTAAAATACAAAAAATTGTAATTTCATATTCTCAATACCTTTCACAAAACTCTTCTTCTTTATTTTAAAACAATTTTTGTATTTTTATTTATTTTAGTTTTTTTGTAATTGAATTTTTAAGCAGCAAATATCAAGAATTTTCGACGCAAAGTGAGAAAACTTCTCACCGTACGACTGACCACGTATACTTGATTTCATTTGTCATTAATTTTTAATTTAAATAATTAACAGAAAATGAAAGTTAATTTTACTTGCAATAGGTTGTTTGGAAAATATAATAAACATTTCAAAACAAATTTGGCACTTTATAACAATTTTTGATTAATTTACTATGGATGAGAAGTTTCCTCACCTGCGACGGATCGCGTTACAAAAAAAGATGCGACGGATGGAGGGTTAAATTTAATATTCTTGACTTTGTAGTTCAAAACTGTCGTAAGACTTAACCTTCGAGTGCGGCACTCTAACTGTGTCGCAATTTCGACTTTATTCTTTCTCTGCAGTTTTTCCTTTGTCAATAGTTAAAATTTCAAACCATTTCATTGTCAACGCGGAATCTACAGCACAACAATAAGAAATAAATGCTAAAAAGTGTGGGTCAGTCCACTATATTTCACCTGAAACCGTTGCAACCTATTTTTAAAAAATTCTCATAATTTGTCAAAATGATGTTTAATTTCTGTAGATTTCATTTTTAAGAATTATTTTATAAAGTTTTTCGAATTAAACTTAGAATTTGAATTTTTAAGTTGAGTTGCACAGAAAAAAAGGTTTGATTGACAGTTATGAAAATTTAATAAAGAAGCATGGAAATAATTTAGATAATACAAATTTCTTGATTGATATTTGTTAAAAATGAGCAAATTTACTTGCATAAATAGATTATTATGTAAACAAACCCAAATTAATAGATAAAAATTGATTTTATCCAACAAACTCGCTTTTGGCAGCAGATTTTTTAAACATGAATAAAATTCTAAAGTAGTTCGTTTTCCATCACCAAAATTTAATAGAATGGAAAAGAAGGTCAAACTTAAATATTAAGAGAAAAATTGGATTTTTTGGTCTTTTTGCTGAGAAGAAATAAGTGATTAAAATCACTAAAAATCATGAAACACTCAATATTAAAGGTAAAATTTTTCATATTTCTATATTATAAAATTAAAAAGTTAGCATATATTATAAAAGTACATGAAAAATACTTTACATTAAATAGTAATAAATTTTTAAATATTTATATACTTTTTAGAAAAGTGTAAATAAAATGTAGTGACTTTTGACATTTTATAGTTAAGTTTTAAAATCAATTTTTATCTATTAATTTGGGTTTGTTTACATAATAATCTATTTATACAAGTAAATTAGCTTATTTTTAACAAATATCAATCAAGAAATTTGTATTATCTAAATTAATTCCATGCTTCTTTATTAAATTTTCATAATTGTCAATCAAACTTTTTAACTAATTGAGCCGCAGTGCTCAATGACAGCAGCTACTGCCTCAATCGGAATAACTATGTATTTCGAATTGCGAGGTGGGGACTATATTTGTCCAATGAGAAAAATAGATTTTTTACCCTACTGCACAACTCGTAATAGATTTTTTTGTAAATTAAAATGTCGGAAAATTAACAATAATACCATTTTGAAATTTTTTCAACCCTTGCATATTTTTTAAAAAAATTGCAGAAAAATTTAAAACTTATATAGGTATGATCATTAAAGTCTCATCTTTAATTTAAGACGAAAGGGTTTCAAAAATCTTGTTTGGTGCGTGAGATATTATAAACGGCCGAGCATGTTTTTCGACAAACGCAGTGAATTAGTTGAATTTGGACTGTTTTTGGCTGAAAATTCTCGGCTGAAAAATACGTCACATATTAAAATTTCCTGAAATATAATTATATTGAGATTTTAACCCAATGGAAAATATTCGAGAATATTTTATAAATCCGTTTAGAAGTTTAGTCTCTACGTTTGTCTAAATTTTAAAATGTCCCATTTTTTTGTATAAACAAATTAAATTTATAAAAAAATACAAAATGTATGAAAATTTTCTGAAATATATATATATATATATATATATATATATATATATATATATATATATATATCAAGATTTAAAACCATTTAATAATAATCCTGAATATATTGCAAATCCATTTAATATTTTAAGCTCTAGGGTTTGTCTAAATCTCGAAAAGTCGTTATTTTTCAGTTTTCTTTGCTTAAATGCTATAAAAGTATCTAAAATATTGAATAAACATGTCAAAATTATTTCTTTTATTATTCCTTATCCAATAAAAAGGGCTTCACTCTTCATCTAACTCCAGGGCCATTTTAAGATCCGTGGCATGCAGCCAGCTTTTTGCTACACTGAAAAAAATATATTTATGGTACTGCCATAAACATAGCCAATTCTGACATATTATATTGGTAGATATGATACTGCCATACAATATTGCTGTTTTAGCCATACGCAGTGTAGAACAGCAATATGTATTTGAGAGACAATAATATGTATGCGGAGAACACGAATACTGTATTTTTAAGAACAGCAATACGGTATTGCTGTTTCAGCTATACATCCTAACCATACTTGTATGTCAAAATTAACATTATCATTTTTTTCAGTGTACCCAGGTGAGAAAGACCAATGCTGACGATGAGTTGAAGCTTGATTGAGCCCTAAACGCACAGCGCGGGTAACCAAGAGTTGAAGCAGTCTTTATACCATTGTCACTTAATATTGGTTCAGCATGGGACACCAATGTTCGCCCCATGCTCGATATTATAAACAAAATATTGTAATATTAAATAATTTATAAATATTTATATTTAATATTGTCCAGTGCACACGGTAATAAGCAAAGTGAATATTGTATCTTCGCTCACGAAGATTTACCGAGTCTTGAATCGAGCATGGGACGAACATTAGTGTCCCATGCTGAATCAATGGCTCTGGCCGTGATATAGTAGATTAAGCAGGATCCCTTCCAACCTTTGTTGTCCGTGCGGTTTAAATAGGTGCTTTTTAGGGGTGTCGGGTATGCGTCGAGGTGAACATGTGAACATGTTTGTAAATAATATTAAGAGTTCGTTAAAAAATCAAGAAAAAAATGTACCGATTAACAGAAAAATGGTCTTTTTTTAATAAAATTGTTTTTCAATGTTACTATTTCAAACGACATTTATTTTTAGTAATACACTATTTACATGAAAATCATATAATTGTTCTAATAGTATATTGCAATTAAATTTATTCACATATAATTATAATAAATTATAATATTAACAAAAATAATAACAATAATATTTATTATTCTTATCAATTGATATTCTCATGTTATATTAAATGAGCGCGAGAAACGCGTAAATTTGGGAACAGTGGAAGCAGTCTCGTTTCATTCCTGAATTAGGCTTCCGCAGCATTGATTGAATATTGAACGCCAATCTTCATCAAAGACTGCGCGTCAGGTTGAAACCGGTGTTACATTTATAGACTCAAGCAACCTCGCATCGGCCGTCTTACCCAGCCTCAATCAATCCTGACCAGACCTAAATCAAGTTTCGTAAAGCCTGAACTAGCCGTCAGTTCTCACCTGGGTAGTCGCAGATATTTGCTCACCAATGTCTCAAGCAAAGCCGATGATCACCGCGCCTTCAGATGGACCCATTCGCAGAAAATCATTGTAAGATGAATTTCATACACGGAAAAAATAAGTTCAGCAAATTTTACGAAACTAATTTTGCACTAGCGGATATTTAAGATTCCTTGACGAAGTTTTTCAAAAACCCAGAAACTTTCACTACTTTAAGCAAAACAATTTTCGAGAAACTGCAACCAGTGTTGTAATTTCTAAAACAAGCTTAAATGTAGAAATGATTCGTATTTTCTGATAAACATTTTATCATAAAATGGTAAAAATGTTTCGTGCAATCTAAAAACGCGTGGTTTGAGTTTTCACTTCGCTGTCTATCGTGAATTCTCGACGCAAAGTTTCGTAAAATTCTATACGGGGTGTACCAAATGTCGCGTTATAAATAAATATGTTAAAGCTTGTCTCGTCGCGTCGGTATTAACTTGTCTGCTGTATATAGAGATCAATAAGTGTAAGAAAAAAGAGAACTGCTTTATCTGCCGGTAACATTTGGATAATTGTTTTATTTAACGTATTTCATATTTTATTCTTCTAAATTCTTAACATTTTTTATGTGATTTTGTAATCCAAACTTTTAATTATTATTAAAAATGTTATTTTAAAAACTAAAATATTTTGTATAACTTTAAAAAAATGATGTTTAAAAAATTAATATTCAGTATACTGACATTTCTCACAAGCGCAGTTTTAATCTTTTCAGTTAGTATATAAAGAAACTCAATTCTTTCATCTACAAGTGCGAGATATATTGTATGCGTTGCGTCAGAATTCGTTCATATGTATGCGTATTTCCGTTAAGTTAGTGTCAGAATAAAATAAACCAATCAAAGCGAACCATTGCGTTGCCGAGTGCAGTCACATGTGTCGAACCAATCATCTATCTCCTATAGAAGACGAGAAAAAATGGTCTTAAGAGCTTATTGGTTCTTTAAGAGGACATTCCAGTTCAAAATGTCAAAAAAATCGATTTTTTAAAATTTTATTTTTGGATTTCTTATAGTGTCAAGAATACTCTCCTAAAATATTATTGCAAAATTCGAAGTAAAACAAAAGTTAAACATTTTTATTCTTCGCCATGTCAAATATGTTTTTGTATGCAGATAAGCATTCGAATGATTTGAATGTTTTCTCATTTACATTTTTTTAAAAAGACAAACAAAAATGTATTTCGTGTTGCTGATTACAAATTAGATATCAAATTTTCAAAGTTCAAAATGGCGGATCCAATATGGCGAAAAAGAAAATTTTTTTATTTTAATTTTTTTTTCGTTCATCATATTGCATCCGGCATTTTTAATTTTGTAAAAATTCTGTCATATTCGTAATCAGCGACCCCAGAAACCCCACACCCCGTAACGATTTTTAAGAAAATCCAATGATTTTGAAAAATAAAATGTCCGCCATATTGGATCCGCCATTTTGAATTTTTAAAATCTGATTCCATATTCGTAATTAGCGACCTCAAATAACCCCGAATAACGATTTTCAAGCAAATCTGATGATTTAAAAAAAATGTCGAAACTTTTTAACAAAAACTTTAAATGCGTTTTTGTAAAAATGTCTTTTTTTGGTCTGGTAAGACTGATATCGCGAGTTTTTCTAAAGCGATTTTCACCCAGCCCAACTCTTAAATTAATTGGATTTTTTGAAGGGACTGGACAAACTTCTCCTTGTTAAGTCTCTTAGTGTTCCACGAGGGGTTCGTTCAACTAGGTGCCTTCTGTCTTCTACCTCCTCATGTGTCTTCCACTGAGTCTAAGAACTCGATATACTAGTGGTCTCTTTTTGTATATTTTTCAGAAACAGGAATTTTTTGAAGATGCGATCGCTGTTAGCTTAACTGTTTTTGACAGAACTAAAATTGGAAGTATAAATAAATAAAAATAAGCTAAGGTCCCTTTCACCGTGGAATGTCGCATGTATATCAGCCACATCTATCCAGACAAACCCACTGCACTACTCTAGGAACTTATCACACCGGAATTCTAAGTTGTACACTTTTATGGCGGCTCTCTTCGCCTTATCCTGCTACCAATGGACGAGTTCGTTTCCTCGATTCTGCTCACTGCAGAACAGGATGTCGATCTCATTTTCCCTTGCTGTTTGCATCAAGAGTACCTGTGCATCCTTACTTGTATGCAGGTTAACATGAAGAAGCTGTAGCGAAATGACTTTTTAAGCCTTCCAAGTTTCTCTTTGTAAGCCAAACAGGAAAAACTTCCTACGACATGGTCGACCGCCGCCTTTCCTAAATCTGTGCAAGTTAGGCACTTTAACCTTTCTTTCTTAGAGCTTTTGGCGAAAAGACCCTTTTAAAACCGACAACATTTTTAACGCATCGTTACTGACCTCCGGCTGCAAGTCAGAAATGTTTACTAGGACATCCCTACTCTTAGCCCTCTTACCCTTAGGTGTAGCCGAGAGAAAATCAGTCTCTTACCTTCGACACTCTCTTGTTCCACTCTCTCCAGGCACAGCATGCGCACACATCATAGGAGTTCCTGGATTTGGAATTTTTCTACCAGAGCTAATGAAAGGTTTTTCTATAAAACGAAGATTACTGCAAATTATTTCGAACGCATTCCCTAAAGCAGGTATACCGTTTTGAACATCCTTGCCAAAGTTTGTCTGCTTCTTGCAGGCATGGTGCGTGCTCTCCAGAATAGCGAAAATCAACTTGAATTGTTAAATAGCGTTCAACTTAAAGCTGCTACACTCGTTCGTCTCGAAAATTTTTTAATTTGTTTATAAAAAATTAGTACATGATATTATCACTAGGTTGTTTTAATTTCAATGTTGAATATTTATAAAAAATTATTGCAATACATATGCTAACCACTTAAAATTATCAAATTATCGCTTCTTTGAAAAAGTATTCTCTATTTTTAAAATAGAGGGGAGAAAATTTTTAAATCCATTGGCTTTTCATCATTAAGATGCTCTGAACTGAAAACAATTCTTATCTGAATATCATCCCAGAAGAAAAACCAGAGATATAATTGTTAGAATCTTTGTTTTCGTAGTCGTCAAAATGAAGATTTCGATATTCAAGGGAGTTTTTGTAAAATTAAAAGAAGATTTGTTAAAAACTAAGGAAAATATGGATAATTTAAAAAATGCGCTGCGCGTTATACTTCCTTACGTCAGCCCTATATACTCACTGATGTATGCAGCTTCTGTTTTTTCTTCTTACGTACAAAATTTTAATAAAAATAATAACAATATGACCATTTATTTAGTAATCTAATTATATTTGTTTTTACTTCAATTTGTTTATTTATTAAATATTACAACAATAAAATTCATAAAATTATTAAGTAATAACTACGAAACTAATTAAAAATCTAATTTTTTCAATATTCACGTATTATTTTCAAAGTATTTTGAAAATAATTGAAATAAAAATTTTTAATATTAAATTCAAAAGCTTTTTTGTAAGACGATAATAAGGAATTGAACATCTATATTATTACAATGTCGAAAATCATATTATTTTCTAATAGCATATTATTTATGTAGAAGCCTATTATGTTTGTAAACAACAATGTCATGGGTAAATCAAATTTACCTTATTCCCATGTTTTTGGGGTTGCTGAATCCTGAACCGAACCATAAAAAATTTTTTTCATCGCCCATTTTCCCGGTACCACCCCCTTACACCTGCTCTCGGGGGCGGGGTTGGAGTTTCAGTTGAAATAAAAGTCGAGTAGGGTGTCTATTCCTATGTTTTTTGGGTCGTTGAAACTAAAAAAGTACCAAAACCAAATTGTCTCTCCCTTAAACCCCTACAACCCCCTTAACACCTTTAGGGTAGAGGTTGAAATTCGAATTTTTACGAAAATTTGAGTACGGTGTCAAAACCTACGTTTTTTTGGTTCGATGAAACCAAAAAAGGCTAAAAAAATAAATTGTTCCCTCTCTTAACCCCTTACAATCTCCTTAAGACCCCCAGGGTGAGCATTGAAATCAGAATTTTCATGAAAAGTCGATTGCGTTATCAAGACTTTGGGGGCTTTAAGGAAATTGTAGAAGGTTGAAGGTGGATATAATTTGTTTTTAGTAGTCTTTTTTTGTTTCAGCGACCCAAAAAACGTAGGTTTCGACACCGTACTCGATTTTTCATGAAGATTTGAATTTTCAACCCCCACTCTGGGAGAGTTAATGCGGTTGTGAGGGTTATGAGATAAATGATTTTGTTTTTGGTAGTCTTTTTTGGTTTCAACAACCAAAAAAACATAGGAAAAGAAACCCCACTTTACTTTTATTTAAACTAAAACTCCAACCGCCGGGAGCAGGTGTAAGGGTGTGGTAGCGGAAAAATGGTCGATGAAAAAAATTTTTCATGGTCATATTCGGTTTTAGTGACCACAAAAACATGAGGATAGGGGAGCGTGACCTTTTAGTTTTTTACTTTTTTTTTGTGTGTGCCTGTGTTATTATTTATATGTATTAACATTAAAAGTTATCCAACACAAAAATGTATTGAACTATTTAATATTATACAATTTCCTAGTAAAAGCTTTAAAGCAGTTATTGTAATATTTAATAAATTATCAAATTAATGTAAAAACAAATATAATTTAATTACTAAATAAAAACCGCTGCTTAGTTACATAGCGACGCCTCCCGTTCATATTCCTTCTATGAAACGAGTAAATATGCAAATTAGGTAAAGGAAGACACTCTTATGAATTTTGTTTTGGAAAGAGAAAGAAATCATGGTTAAATTTGAAGAGAAATAGTCTTATGTCAGTTTTATTGTAAGAGACAAAGTAAGGAACAGTAAGATTTTCAGACAAAGATATTCTTATGGCAGTTGTAATTGTGTAGAAAAAGATAAACAATTTTAGACAAAGAAGTTCTTATGTTATTCTTCTTTGATAGAGGGAGAAAAGAGTAGCGTTAAATCGTTAGTTTTCTTCCGAAAAGTATTACCTAAAAGAAAGAGACCTCAAAGATTTCCTCAATAACAAAGACCCTATTGTATGAAGGGTTTGTATTGTCCATATTGTATACCGCGATTATACAGTATATATATATATATATATATATATATATATATATATATATATATATATATATATAAATATATATATATATATATATATATATATATATATATATATATATATATATATATATATATGGGCATATCTCTAGAACTTTTAAACTTTTAAGTATCGAAAAATAAATTCTTTTTTCAAGGCACATTCTTGAAACTAATTTTATTGTCTTATGTATTGATAAAACAATAGGAAAAACCTTGCGATACTCATTTCTAAACATTGTTAAACCCCCCCCCTCCCCGTCTATAAATTTAACCCCAAGAAAATGATCCAAATTGCATAGCTTTCTCACATAGTCGGATTTTTACATCAATCAGTATCTAGAGGTTTTTGGGGTCGCTGATTACAAATATGATATTAGTTTTTAAAAATTCAAAATGGCAGATCCAATATGGCGGACGAAAATTCAAAAAGGTTATGGATTTTCACAGAATTGTATATCCAGGGGTTTTTGGAGTTGCTGATTATGATTCTGAAGTCGGATTTCAAAAATTCTAAATGTCGGATTCAATATGGCGGATGAAAATTTAAAAAATATTTCAATTTGCACAGAAGTAGGTGTGAAGTTGTTTTTAGGGTCGCTGAATGTTTATTCAAAAGAATAAACATTATTGACCTGTTTAGGTCAACAAAAAAGGGTTATTTTTTATGAGACATCGGAGTGGTTTCCGATGTATTTTTGGATGCTGAGCACGATCCAGGGTCTCAAAATTGCCCATCACGTCAGGATTCAGAGAAAAGTGGGGGTAAAGACCCCAAAAAACGTGCACTGCTAGACCCACATTCATATGACAAAAAAATATAATTTTTTTTCATAAAATGGAGTAGAAAACACCAAAAATGTGTATTTTCAGAATGCTTTAATTCACTTCTTGAAATCGCTGGGATTCGCTTAAAAATTGTTATTCGAGGGCTTTTGGGGTCCCTGATTATCAATCCGATATCAGTTTTCATACATCCAAAATGGCGGATACGACCAATTCTTAATTTTGACATTCGATATTTTGGATCCGCCATCTTGGAATTTTGAAAACTAATATCGGATTCGTAATCGGCGACCCCAAAAGCCTTCGAATAACCATTTTCAAGCGAATCCAAGCGATTTCAAAAGGTCAATTTATGAATTTCTAAAAATACAAGTGTTTGGTGCCTTCGACCCCATTTTTTAAAAGAATTTTTTTTGTCTTATGAATATGGGTCTTGTAAAGCACGATTCAAGCTTTAATTTAAGTCTATGTAGAAGTTTCTAGCAAGTCAGGTTTAGGAGAAAAAATATATTGAAAATCCTCAAAAACACGATTTTTGGTGTCCTCACCCCCACTCTTCTGAAAATGATGGGCAATTTTGGGACCCAGTGTTCAGCATCCAAAATATATCAGAAACCACTTGGGTATCTCATAAAAAAGTAAGCCTATTTTTGTTAACCTGTGTTACGAATCTGAACTTAGTTTTTGAAAAATTTTAAACTGGTTTAAAAGTCATATAATCCACCATAATGGATTTTCTAATTAAAATTTTTAATTTTAAAAATATTTCGACCGCCATTTTGGATTTGCCATATACACTTTTTTCAAACTAACTTCAGATTAGTAAGATTAGACCCTAGAAAACTAAAAATAATTAATTAAATGAGAAGAAGCTATCAATTTTCCGAATCAAATAATTAAGTCTTAAATAAATCTCTATAAGCTCATGGGCTTCATATGTATCGACAGCACAGCTGCCCTAATACAGAAACCTGCTTAAGCAGAAAAATATTTTCGAAATTAATTAATAATTTCAAAATTATCAAAGAACTTAAAAAAAAGCGGTAGCATTGTGGGATACGAGCCAACGGGATACGAGCTTATAGAGATTTATTTAAGACTTAATTATTTGATTCGGAAAATTGATAGCTTCTTCTCATTTAATATTTGTATACCGAATGATAAATTCACTTTCTGTAAAATTATAATCGCCTTTGAATTGAAATATGGCTTCCAATCTTTAGGACACTTCCTGCGTTATCATCAAAATAATGTAGGAAGTGATAGTATATTTCAAGGAACTTGGAGAATCTCGGGGTGCCTGTAGCTCAGTGGTCAGAGCAGTCTACCGGCAATAGAAAAGTCGTGGGCTCGTATCCCACAATGCTACCGCTTTTTTCTAAGTTCTTTGATAATTTTGAAATTATTAATTAATTTCGAAAATATTTTTCTGATTAAGCAGGTTTCTGTATTAGGGCAGCTGTGCTGTCGATACATATGAAGCCCATGAGCTTATAGAGATTTATTTAAGACTCTATTATTTGATTCGGAAAATTGATAGCTTCTTCTCCTTTAATATTTGTAAACCGAATGATAAATTCACTTTCTGTAAAATTAAATATAATTAAGTTTAAGCAAGTTTGTGAGTTTAATGCTTTTTTCTTTATGAAACAATGTGTATTGTAGAATCAGCTCATATTCTTTCTTAAATATATTTTGTCTATGAATAGTGTAGATGTTAACATTTTTTTGTATACTTTTATAATCTGCGTGAAGAGATTACAATGAGTTAAAAGTGTTTAGAAATTAAATTCAACATGTGCCCTTTAGAAATGTAGGTTCTTATTATGAGTTTCGTTTTGAAATTTAATGTTTGAAGTCATCGCATTTCTTATGTATAAGTGGCACATATTCCTGTAAGGCTTTAAATTACTTCTTGTTGTATAGACAATGTAATCCTGCTACATGGTTAGATAAAAATCTTCGTTGAAAAAGTTATCTCAAGTTAATTACTAAGTTGTCGAAATTTAAGAAAAGTTGTCTCGCAAGTTTGCAGGTACCCCATTTTTATCTTAATTGAGGCACATCATTGTCTCAATGATTTTTTGGTTCGTTGTACTCTCAACTACTTCTACTGTGATTCACAAAATATATAATGACTCGTTAAAAAAGTTATACCATATAAACTGAAAAAACCGTCAATGTCACACACGAGAAACTGTTAATTTCGATACTTTAACTTATTTTTGTCGCCCCTACCAAATTAAAAATGATATTAAGCACAAGGTATATTTAAAATGGACAATAATTTATCAAATTATGGTACTGCAAAATTATTTTTATCATTTTTAACATAAAATAATAAGTGGATACATAAAGTTTAAAAGTTTTATATATATATATATATATATATATATATATATATATATATACATATACATATATATACATATATATATATATATATATATATATATATATATTGTGACGCGGCATTTTGCCACGCACAATGTTAAGTAAATTATTTGATTTGGTTGTCATTTGATAAAATTATTATCAAAACGAGAATCTTTCCTTGTCTTTCTAAGATAAACCAAAATTATTATCATTAAATTTTAAAACTCTCTAATTTCAAGTAAATAAATCATTCAAATTGTACTATTCAAACCTACCAACTCGTCAGATCGACAATTGTAAAACGAAATTATTCAAAGCAATTTCTGCCGAATCGTTGTTGTTTTCTTTTCATAATTGTCGGGAAGTTTCCTCGGATTATTATTCCACTGGCAGCCATTTAATGGGCTCAATCATCGAGGGAAGAGTTTCCTGGTGCACATATTCGGACGTGATTCCCGAATATTCAAGAGCACCAGGAAGACGGAAAATTACTTTGTATTGGTCCTGTCAAATTAATGACGGCGGCCATATTGGATTAAAGGCCGACTCAAATTCAGCGACGGCGGCGAATAAGATCGCGCTCTACTTTACCGTCTGTGACTCAATTACCCTGGGAGGGTAATTAAAAGACTAAAAGACTGTAAACTAGTGAAATTGTTGTGCGCCTGGGACTCACCAGGAGAAAACGAAGCGCGCGCGTAGCGACGCGTTCGCTGTAGCCGAGTCAGCCATTTTTTCTATTCATTCTCGTTTTGGTAGAGTTGACGGGCGCATCACGACAAATTAAAAAAATTAAATTTAATAAAAAAAAAATTGTTCGCTGTTTCTTTGAGTGCCATGTCAGGACGCGGAAGCTTGCGGGGTCGTAGGAGAATCGACGGTGAGTCCCGTTAAAATAAAAGCAGTGATTTCTCGCCACATGGGCACATATTATTGTCAGTTTAAAGAATTGAAAGTGATGCTTGTCACCGCATGGTAATGCGGCATATTGCTCATACAAATTCGGCCTTCTGCCGAATAATTAAATTGTAAATGGTAGTAATTAAAAATGATTAAATAATAAAAATCTATTAATTGTTTAACTAAAAATCAGTTAAGTGAAAATTAATGTGTTATCTCCTTACCCCTCCCCTCTCCGCGGTTTGTGGGGAAAACTCTTTCCTCACAATTTCTGAGCAAGCTAGGCTAAATTTTCGTTAGTGAAAAATTTATCACATAAAATCTTTTGGATATTTTTGAACAAAATATCCTGGCGCTTTAATAGATCTTTTCTAAAAATTTATTTAAATTCATAAAATCAAAGTGTAGATAACCTCAGAAATAGTCAAAATTTAGTAAAAAAATAATCAATAAAGAAAGGAGAGGTTATAAATGGCGCCCAACGTGAGGCCCGAGAAAAACACATTAAATTTCTCTAATAAACAAGCATCTTTTTCAGTAAAAATAATGAACTAAATTTTGATATAAAAATTTTACTTTGATGTGAGGATTTGTGCTTTTAAGCAGTAGCAGTTGTAATCAAAAATACTTTTGAAACGTAGTGATCTTGTGAGTCAAGGTTACTCTTATCTCACAACACAAATCTTCACAACAATGTGAATTGATCATTAATCAAGAATCAAAAGTCGAAAATAATTTTCGAAAAATAAAATAAAATTATTAATAATAACAGAATTGATTTTATTTTGAATAAAAACTAGTTTGATTCGTAAAAAATAAAATTTTGAAGGATTTGGCTGAGTCATCGCCGCCTTTGTTTGAATCAAAATAATAGAATTGTGTAGTCAGTTCTTGATTACAAACTTAAATAAATTGTTATTTTTCATATAAAAATAAATCAGGAGAGGATATTCTCCCTGATAAAAATAATAATAATAATTTTGAGAATTAATTTTTTTTCTTGGTACTAAAAGAGAAAAATAATAAATAAAATAATGAAAATAATTAAGAATTAATTCAAATTCAATTGATTAAAAATTTATTTTTTTTCTGTCATTTTTTCCTCCTTGGACAGTGAACCGTGATTATTTTTAATTTTTTTTTGTACAATTAGTAATTTTTTTCTCACTTTAATTGACAATTTTATTTTTTTTTTTCACAAAACTTTTTTTTTGGATTAAGGACTGATGGTGCGATTGTTTTATTTTGTTGTATGCCCATACTCTGACAGCTCGCCATCCGTCTACTTAAATCCGGTTCCTATCAGAATTTCCGAATAAAAATAATTTTTTTTAAAAATGGCGGAATTCGATAGCAAAATGCCCGGAATTTTTGACAACTGGTCTAAAGACCAATTAAAAAGTTATTTAAATTCAGTTCACGCGAATTCTCACGGGAATTTAGAAATTTTGAAAAATCGTGCTTCGCGTTTCATGCAGTTCTATATGGGCGATAGAACGGTTCCATGGTTGCCTTCCGACGAACTGCAAATCGAACCAAACGATTCGGATTTAGAATCAATTAATGATTCTCACGTCGAAACGTTAGATAGAATGAGGCAAATTTTAAAAACACCGGTTTCACATGCGGCTAGTATACCTTTCACGACGACGGTATATTGTACACAAAATACAAATACCCCCACCATCACTACAAGTAGTTCGACTTATTCGTATGTAACGATAGGAACTACAGTCGCAAATTCGGTATCACACGCTACGACGGGTTCTCAAAATCAGTCAGCTGATTATTCGGGTCGAATTACCCCCTCCAGCGAAAAATTTGAAATTCATAAACCGGGTAAAATGGCATCGGTCATTCATAAATCAAACAGTGAATTTTTCGTGACTCCTTATTATGAAAATTTAAATATCGGATCAGCTAAGCCCCTAATAGATTTTGAGGAAGAAAAATTCGGTTATAATTTTCGACAATTGGAGCCAACAGAAATAAAAGAGTGCCTGTTGACACCAAAGCGACCAGATATTATAAAACCAGCTCGCGATCAAACAATCAATAAATTCGAGTTCTTACCGGAAATAAATTATACGAAACCAGTTGAAAGTTCTTTTAGGCCAATACCATCGAAACGACAGCTGAGAGTAGTTCCCGAGACTAATACGACTCAAAACGATTATAAGGTCGGCCAAACACTGTCTGAGGGTCGGCTCAGGGCTATCTCAGTGCTTAGTCATTCTTCCCTGGAAATTAACGATAAATTAAACCCGTTTGAGAATAGGAATGGTTGTCTTCATCAAAATAGTAATAAAATTCTGAAAAATTATCCGAATCATGAAATGTTTTCGGAAAAACATATGTTGAATCAACCTTTGGTAAATTACAGAAAACCCTTAGATACAATAGTTCGTAAATGGGGTATAAAATTTATCGGTGACAAAACCTCAAGCGTTGAGGACTTCCTATCTCGAGTAGAAGATGCTATGGAAATTTCATCACTTCCTGGTGAAGATGTTCTTCGCGCCGCACCTTTACTCCTAGACGGAATAGCGCTGCAATGGTTTCGATTAAACAAAAATAATTGGTCTTCGTGGGATCAATTTAAAGACGCGTGTAGAATTAATTTCGGGGATAAAAATTACCAATGGAGACTTGAAGAACAAGTCTCGAATCGCGTACAAGGTCCGGATGAGTCCACTACAAATTATATTATTTGTATGCAAGGACTCTATTCTAAATTCACTCGGCCTGTTTCCTTGATTGAAGTATTAGATAGAATATATTTCAATCTTCGACCCGAGATAAAGCGTTCAATAAGTAGGCGTGAATTTAAAACCCTGATTGAATTATCCACAATAGCTTCCGAAGTGGAGCGAATGTTAGATTCGCTTAAAGTCGAAAGAAAACCGGTACCACCTGAGAATTCATTTTTCCCTGAGTTTGCTTATTCGGGAAAATGTGAATCAAGGCCACCGACGTTTTCAGATAGTAAAGATTCGGTAGTTCTAGTAGAAAAAATGACTAAAGTTTTCGATGCTTTAGTCGAGAAATTAAATTCAAAGCCCGCGAATATCAAAGAAGTAAAAAACCCGAATAATTCGAAAAATTCGGGAGTTAAAAAAGAAAATGTCGATAAGCCATTGTCTAATAAACCGAAGTCGAATAATTCGACGAATAAAAATGATTCACAGACGAAAAGAAAGTTTCGTGAGCCTAAGTCTCAACCTCCTTGCTTCAATTGTCGTAAGGATGACCATGAATGGAAAAAGTGCCCAAAAGCATGGACGAAATTCTGCCACATATGCGGAGAAAAAGATGTCACGAAATTTGACTGTGAATCTGATTATTGTAAGGGAAACTAAAAGTGGAGATCAATCTTAGGGTCGATGATCCTCCTAATTTAGTTGCACAGACCCTTAACAATAAAGTAAAAGTAAAACCGGATAAAACTAGTTTAACCGCGAATAGTAAGGCTCGTAAAAGTAAAATAGTAAAATCTTCTTTGAATATTGAAACTTTAGCTCATAATGATTTTGATAGTAAATTGTTAAACCCGTCTAGTGAAGTAAATAAAATAAATAATAAATTGAAAAAAGTCTGTGATCAACCTATTGATTGTAAACTTGATTCGGTGGATACTAAACCGTATGAACTAAATAATCCCCACTTAACTTGTCAATTCGGACAGGAGGGAAATAAATTGAATAAATTAGGCGGTGATAGTACTCATTCAAGACCTTACATAAATATTAGAATAGGGGATTCAGAAATTAACGCACTAGTTGATACGGGTTCGGCTAGAACTTATTTAGGTTCAATAGGTGAATCGATAATAAATTCGAATAATTATAAAATAAATAATGATAAACAAAGTAGCGTTTTATTGGCAAACGGTACTATTGAGCCTATTATTGGTGAAAGTATATTACCAATGAGCTTCGCGGGAATAACTAATAAAATAAATGTGCGAATAGTTCCAAAATTAACCGAAAATTGTATATTAGGTATAGATTTTTTGCGAACATTCGGCATAATAATCGATATTAATGATCAGAAATTGTGGGTATCCTATAAGCCAGTTGTTAGGGTAGATTTTGGTCAAACCGAACCGAATAATGATGAATCGTGTGCCGGATTAGTTGAATTAACTAACAAAGAAAGAAAACATCTCGAGACTCTTTTAAAAAGAATCATCCCCTCGGTTCCAGATAAATTGCCCCCAGCTAAATTGGTAGAACATGTAATAAATACAGGCGATAATGCCCCAATTCGTCAGAAAAATTATCGCATGTCGCCAAAAGTATGCGAGGAGTTTATTAAACTAGTTAAAGAACTCCTGAAGATAGGAGTTTTAGAAGCATCAAATAGTGATTGGTGTAATGCGGTTGTAATGGTTCGTAAGCCGGATGGTACCTACCGTCTCTGCATTGATTTTAGAAAGGTAAATACTGTGACAGTTAAAGACTCGTACGCATTACCTTTTATGGCGGAGATTTTGGATAAACTTAGCTCTACTAAGTTTATTTCCAAATTAGATTTAAAATTAGGTTATCATCAAATACCGCTAAGCGAAGAAAGTAAGGCTAAAACTGCTTTCTTTGTGCCTGGAATGGGACTTATGCAATACAAAAGAATGCCTTTTGGTCTTTGTGGAGCACCGGCCACCTTTCAAAGGCTTATAGATAAAATTATAACTCCTGAGATGAAACCCTTCGTATTCGCATACTTGGATGATTTAATAATCGCGACTGAAACGTATGAGGAGCATTTGGTATGGTTAGAACGAGTGATTAATAAATTAACAGAATCAGGTTTAACTCTTAACCCAGACAAATGTAAATTTTGTGTATCTGAGGCTAAATACTTAGGTTTTGTGGTAAATCATAAAGGGTTATCAGTCGATGATGATAAAGTTCGCCCCATATTAAGTTTTCCTCAACCGAAAACGTTGCGTCAACTTCGCCGGTTCATTGGAATTACCTCTTGGTATAGGAGGTTCATTAAAAATTACGCGCGAATCTGTGAGCCGTTAACGCGTTTAACAAAAAAGAATCAACCTTTCAAATGGACCGACGAACAAAATAATGCGTTCAATGAATTAAAAAAGATATTAGCTTCTCCCCCAATAATGGGATACCCGGATTTTAAAATCCCCTTTTGTATTCAAACTGACGCCAGCAACTTCGGCTTAGGTGCTGTAGTTACTCAAGTACAAGATGGCCAAGAGCGTGTCATCGCGTACGCCAGTCGCATTCTCTCTGACGCGGAGCGCAATTACTCCACAACAGAGAAAGAATGCTTGGCAGTCATCTGGTCAATTAAAAAGTTTCGATTTTATTTGGAAGGTTATCACTTCACAGTAATAACCGACCATAGTAGTCTAAGATGGTTAAAAAATCTTAGAAATCCGACCGGACGATTAGCCCGCTGGTCACTTGAACTGTTAGAGTATGATTTTGAAATCATACACAGAAAAGGATCGATGCATGATATTCCGGATGCGTTGTCCCGAATGTATGAGGATTCGGATGAATATAAAGTCGCGGCTATCGAAGCTGTTGACGATGATTGGTATAATAGGCGTCGCGAATCGGTAATAAACGAACCACATAAATATCACGGGTGGAAAGTAGAAAATAATAGGTTATATCGGTATCGAAATAACCCCTTGCTTGAGGATCTCATGGATGACCACAGCGCGTGGAAGTTGGTGGTCCCTAAAGACGATCAACTTCTAATAATGCGTGAGGCACATGAAAATCCTCAATCGGGTCATTTGGGTGGTCAAAAGACGTATGACCGACTTTCAATAAGATATTTTTGGCCCGGAATGTTGAAAGATGCAGAAAAATTCGTGCGTACTTGCATTACCTGTCAAATGAACAAAACAGAACAATCAAAGCCTCGTGGTATAATGGGGCAAAGAATCATACAAGAACCTTGGAGTGTCGTAGCCACGGATATAATGGGTCCGTTTCCAAGGAGTTCTAGGGGATTCGAATATTTGATTGTCTTTCAAGACCTATTCACGAAGTGGATTGAAGTGGCACCATTGCGTACTGCAAATGCCACAACAGTCATAAATTCATTTCGTGAAATGGTAATAAATCGATGGGGCACACCGCATGTATTACATTCGGATAGTGGTACCGAATATCATAATAATGCGATAAAAACCTTATGCACGGCCTATCAAATTCATCATTCATTCAATCCCTTATACCATCCACAGGCGAACCCTGTTGAGAGAACCAATAGGGTTCTCAAGACAATGATTCAGTCATTTATCGACGAGAATCACCGAAATTGGGATATTTTTGTGGGCGATTTTCGTTTCGCTTACAACACGGCATTACACAGTACCAACCGTGTAACTCCGGCGTTTCTCAATTTTGGCAGAGAGCCAATGCCCTTAAGGTCTAGGCGTCGTCTTGTGGAGGGGGAAAACGAGTTGCCAGTCGCTGATATTGCAGAATGGACAACTCGAATAACTCGATTAAACGATTTAAGAGAGAAAATTTGTCAAAATCAGGACCGAGCATTCGTCAAACAGGCGAAATACTATAATCGTGGGCGAAGAGATCTACACTTCGAAATCGGCGATTTGGTTAAGAAACCCCTACATGTGTTGTCTCGTAAGCAGGATAAGTTTGCTAGTAAATTGGCTCCATCTTTTCACGGCCCGTTCATGGTAGTAAAAGTAGTTTCGCCAAATGTGTATGAATTGTCTTCGACTGACGGTCGGTTAGCAGGAAGATATCATGCTTCTCATCTTCAGCCATATTATGCTCTCGAAGAGGAGATAGAATCGACCGATTCAGAAGAAGAAAGACGGTTAGATCGAGAATTGTCGGAAATAGTTTGGTCGGATCCTGAACCTGAAGTAGAAAATTCGGATCCGGAATTTACTTCTAATTCAGGAAGAAGTCCGGATATAACTAATGAACCCCCGCAGGAGACAAAGAAATCGTTCTTACTCGTGCTGATCAGGATAAGTCTGTCGAGATATCAGAAGAAACCAAAATTAGTTTCAGAGAGAATTTTTATAAAAATTAAACTAACAAATTCTACAAAAATAATAATAATAAATAATTAAATAAAAATGTAACAGTAAAAAGTTTATTTAGTTTTGACCTTCAAAAATAAAATTTTAGTTCCGAATAATAAAATTGTTAAATTAATTCGGAAAATTTTGAATACTATTGATGTAAATAAATTCGTAATAATTGGATCAAAAATTCGCTCTAGATAAATTGAATAATTGGATCAAATTTTGCTCTAGATAAATCTAATAATTGGATCAAAAATTTGCTCTAGATAAATTGAATAATTGGATCAACTTTTGCTCTAGATAAATTGAATAATTGGATCAAAAATTCGCTCTAGATAAATTGAATAATTGGATCAAAAATTTGCTCTAGATAAATTGAATAATTGGATCAACTTTTGCTCTAGATAAATTGAATAATTGGATCAAAAATTTGCTCTAGATAAATTAAATAATTGGATCAAAAATTTGCTCTAGATAAATTAAATAATTGGATCAACTTTTGCTCTAAATAAATTGAATAATTGGATCAAATTTTTGCTCTAGATAAATCTAATAATTGAATCAAATTTTCTTTAGATAAATTGAAAAATTAGATAAAACTTTGCTCTGATATAATTGAACAACTAAATCAAATTCGAATCCACAAAATAATAAAACAATTTCATTTTCTCTCTGAATCTCTTAATACATTGAAATAAGAAAGTAGAAGTTGAGCATGATAAGCTTAAATACATAAATAAATACCAACGTGTTCTTATTCGTATTAAATTAAACAAAATTGGCGATCTGTCAGATAGTTACATTGGAGCATCTAAAACATCTATCTCTGGATAGCTGAACTTATAATAATGATTGATAAAGGTAGGAATAGTAGAATAGAACAGATTTTTTTTTTTGTTATACAATAGCGAGTGTAATCCGGCGCACACTATCTCAGGAAGAGGAGTCAGTCGAGGAATTGGTGGTCGCCCGAAGCTTGTGGACGAGAGGAAGATTCCCTTCGGAAGCGTCTTCCTTCACAGAGGGTACCATCGACTATCTTATTCGGCGTATTGCCGAATCCCCGGCGGAACCATTGACGCCAGAGGAGGAAAGCCTTCTTCCTGGGTTACAGGACTTGGGTCAATCCCACCAGCCTATTCAGGAGGAGCAGAAAGCTCCTCAAGAAGACCAACCCCCCGTCTCTATCCCTCGAACCCGGGAGTGGTGTATCGCCCAGATGCAGGAGCAGCTGGCCTCTAAAGCTAGAACCCCAGGTTATTGGGGTAAAACAGCGGCGAGAGCGGGTCGTTGCGGATTTTGCCACCAAAAGGGGCACGATTACCACCACTGTTCCTCCCGGTTCTAAAATTTTTTTTTGTAAATGATACCCTTGTGAGGGAGGGTAAATTACCCCTCACTATTAAAAATTATAAAATTTAACTCTAATTATTGATTGACTACATCCATACAAACTGACGTTGCCTTTTCCTTTCCTAACTAAAAGTAAATAAGTGATAAGAAATAAGTAATTCAAGTAATAAAAATTTTGTTTAAAAGTAGTGATAGTTAAAATTATTGTTTTGATTCAAAATCTAGTTAAATAAATAAGTTGTTTCTTGGTATAAGAACATATTAAATATTTGATTCTTGAATGATGATAATAATTGATTAAATTAAATTCAAGTATAAACATTGATTAAGGTTAATGTAATAAGATGAGCTGATCTGGCGAGGGGTGACTTCAGAATTGGGGCTCACCTGCTCGACCCCTTTTTTTTTTTTTTTTTTTGCTTAGGGATTTTTGGGAAATCTGCATACAGATACCTTGGATTCCGCACTCCAAAGTTATGTGGGGTTGGTAAAATAAAAAGAAAAAAGTAGAAAACAAAATAAGATAATAGAAAACAAAATAAGATACTGAATTTAAATAAACTGGCGACCTACTGCCAGCCCCGACCCACTAAAACCCGTAACCCTTCTTTTGAAGCCCTTTACCCACCCTCGGAACTGTCGTAAGACTTTAGCCTTCGAGGACGGCGCTCCAACTCTGTCGCTGATGCGACTTTGTTCTTTCTCTGCGGTTCTCCTGCGTCAACAGTTAAAATTTAAAACCATTTCAATGTCAAAGAATAAAGGAACAAATGTTAAAAATTGGTAAAAGCCAAAAGATGAAATTGCAAACAGAACATAAACACGGAAATGAATCAATTAAACATATATATATATATATATATATATATATATATATATATATATATATATATATATATATATATATAAGGGTCAAGAAACAAATTGTAAAAGGACAAGAATAAATAAACAAATATATAAAAGTCAGAAAAATAAAAATTTAAAGGACGTTTAAAACAAAAACCACAAAAATACATAAATAAATAATTTAAATAAATAAAATAAATAATTTAAACTTATTCGCTCCTTTTATTACTTCTTATTTACTTTTCGTCCTTGCGAGAGTCTTCTTCGCTTCCTCAAGAGCTGTCCTGAAGACTCCGCATCCTCCGCTGCCTGCAATATGGGTGGTTGACACCTTATTGCCAAACTTTTCCGAGCACAAAAAGCAGCTTGCGTTCTTTTTACAGTTGGAGAACTTGTGACCGGCCTCACCGCACTTAAAGCACGCAGCCGATCTGTCCTTCTTCTGGCATTTGGCTCCAATATAGCCGTAACCCAAGCATCGATGACACCGGATGACCATTACTCTTTTTTTAATTGGGCAACACATAAAACCAATTTTTACGTGTCCCAATTTCTCCAGCCTGTTCGCCTCTTCCAGGTTGGTGACTACAACCGCGAGCTTCATCCCTCGGCGGTTGGGTCCTAAGACCGTCACTCTCCTGTTTCCTGGCTTACCCATTGCTTTAGACAACACTTGTTGCACCTCAGCTTCTTGGGTAAGGCAATCCAAATCACGGATCTCGAGTGTAACTCTTCGATCCAATGACTGCACCTTACCCATGCTTCCAACCGCTTTGGTGACCTCGGCGGTAAAGGCGTCCTTGTCGGAGTCCCCTCTAAACTTAATCAGAAGGTCCCCCTTGTTTGTAGCTTTTGCTGCTACTATTCTTGTATGGCTGTCCTCCGGGTTGACCTCTTTGCGAAGCTTACCTAGAACGTCAGCATACGTCAATCCTTGACCGACTCGGATTAGAACTGTGGATCTTTTTGACCCAATTCTTTCCAATTGAGGAATCTTTGGATCTGGTACGTGCTTTTCCATTGGAGGAGCTTCCTCCTTCTTCCTCTTATCGGTTTTGGTTCGAGTCTCTTCTGGACTGTCACCTTCTCTCTTCCGTTTATGAGCATCTCTTAAGACGCTTTTGAGATTACGCCTATAGAAACGCTCTCTCTCCTCCTTACGGTCCTTGCGGTTACATTCCGCACCGCTCAGAACGCATGCCAAATCGACGTCCGACTTATCGGCCGCGGCATGCTTTGCCCTTGCCTCCTTTAGAAGGACTTCGATTACCTTGAGTTCATCCTTTACCGTCCTATTGACGGTCTTCTGAATGTCGCAAGATTTTATCATCTTTGCGACCTCCAACTCCATTTTTTCGAGACAATTCGCCTCCTCCTTTCTGAGCCGCAAGCATATTTCGCGAGTCTCTTCTATCGCCTCGTCATCTACTTCTGAGTGGATAGCGCTATGAACGGTTTTTCCGCTACTGCAGCTTGACACACTCAGAAGACTCGACGTGCTTCCTTTTCTCGTTTTTCCACTTTCCACGATGTTCTGTGGATCTACCCTTTCCACGATCACCCGTGGCACTGCAAGAAATTGTGCGCCCCCACAATCCGCGCGCACTTGAGCATCGGTCCTGGGACCGATGGTGAGATTTCCCGTTTCCGGCCTGCTCACATGGGGTACATTCTTAGAATTTTTTGAATTCATTTTTTCTTGCTGTTTGGTTGCCCTTTAGTTGAAAGCCCCGACCACCACGACAAGGTCTACCGAACATATCCAAGACTTCACTCATGTCTGGCAGTGGACAAACATCCACTTCACCCAGCACATCGAAGAAATCATTGATGTTCGGTAGTGGACAACCACCGGCGGGGCCTGCTCGACCCCTTGGGCCGAGTCTTGGCAGGGGAGAGTTGTGACGCGGCATTTTGCCACGCACAATGTTAAGTAAATTATTTGATTTGGTTGTCATTTGATAAAATTATTATCAAAACGAGAATCTTTCCTTGTCTTTCTAAGATAAACCAAACTTATTATCATTAAATTTTAAAACTCTTTAATTTCAAGTAAATAAATCATTCAAATTGTACTATTCAAACCTGCCAACTCGTCAGATCGACAATTGTAAAACGAAATTATTCAAAGCAATTTCTGCCGAATCGTTGTTGTTTTCTTTTCATAATTGTCGGGAAGTTTCCTCGGATTATTATTCCACTGGCAGCCATTTAATGGGCTCAATCATCGAGGGAAGAGTTTCCTGGTGCACATATTCGGACGTGATTCCCGAATATTCAAGAGCACCAGGAAGACGGAAAATTACTTTGTATTGGTCCTGTCAAATTAATGACGGCGGCCATATTGGATTAAAGGCCGACTCAAATTCAGCGACGGCGGCGAATAAGATCGCGCTCTACTTTACCGTCTGTGACTCAATTACCCTGGGAGGGTAATTAAAAGACTAAAAGACTGTAAACTAGTGAAATTGTTGTGCGCCTGGGACTCACCAGGAGAAAACGAAGCGCGCGCGTAGCGACGCGTTCGCTGTAGCCGAGTCAGCCATTTTTTCTATTCATTCTCGTTTTGGTAGAGTTGACGGGCGCATCACGCCAAATTAAAAAAATTAAATTTAATAAAAAAAAAAATTGTTCGCTGTTTCTTTGAGTGCCATGTCAGGACGCGGAAGCTTGCGGGGTCGTAGGAGAATCGACGGTGAGTCCCGTTAAAATAAAAGCAGTGATTTCTCGCCACATGGGCACATATTATTGTCAGTTTAAAGAATTGAAAGTGATGCTTGTCACCGCATGGTAATGCGGCATATTGCTCATACAAATTCGGCCTTCTGCCGAATAATTAAATTGTAAATGGTAGTAATTAAAAATGATTAAATAATAAAAATCTATTAATTGTTTAACTAAAAATCAGTTAAGTGAAAATTAATGTGTTATCTCCTTACCCCTCCCCTCTCCGCGGTTTGTGGGGAAAACTCTTTCCTCACAATTTCTGAGCAAGCTAGGCTAAATTTTCGTTAGTGAAAAATTTATCACATAAAATCTTTTGGATATTTTTGAACAAAATATCCTGGCGCTTTAATAGATCTTTTCTAAAAATTTATTTAAATTCATAAAATCAAAGTGTAGATAACCTCAAAAATAGTCAAAATTTAGTATAAAAGTAATAAAGAAAAGAAAGGAGAGGTTATAATATATATATAAAAAAATATATATATAAAAAAATATATATATATCCAAAATGGCGGTCAAATTTTTAAAAAATAATTTGATTTACCTAAAACTTCTTACTCGGGGATTTTCAGAGTCGCTGATTACGAATCTAAAGTCAGATTTTATAAATTCAAAATGGCGGAACCAATATGGCGGCCGAATTTTAAAAAATTCATTCGATTTACCTGAAACTTCTTACTCGAAGGTTTTTAGGGTCGCTTATTATGAATCTTAAGTCAGATTTAAAAAATTAAAAATGGCGGATCCAATATAGCGGCCGAATTTAAAAAAATTCATTCGATTTACCTGAAACTTCTTACTCGGGGGTTTTCAAGGTCGCTGATTACGATTCATTGATTAGCCCTGAAAAGGGCTGATTGAAATCGGATTACCTTCATAATGTTGGAATCCATTGATTATCCCTGAAAGAAATATTACCTTAAAGAGAGAGTCCTCAAAGATTTCCTTAATAACAAAGATCCTATTGTATGAAGGGTTTGTATTGTCCGTATTGTATACCTCGATTATACGATATATATTTAATCAGTGGAAAATATTAAAATGTAAACATGAGTTGATAATATATTAAGTACTAAAACAGTGAGTATTTATTTTTTTGGAATAATCAATTAAAAATTTCTATGGTTTTGGTGGATAAAATAGAGTGTAAATTTGATTTTTTGTTGGTCAATATGAAATAAGAAATAAACGGGATGAATTTTGAAATATTGAAAATTATAATTTGCAAAAATGGGCTTTATGTAGAAATGGAAAAATAAAATTAACTACATAAATGGAAATTGTTTAGTGTATGGAAATTACAAAAGATACTTAAATTTAGGTCTTATTTAATAATAAATGTTTTTCTTGTAAATTTAATATTTTTATTTTCTTCTTATAAATTTAATATTTTTGTAAATTTGTAATCTTTAAAGAAACCATGGCTAATATAGAATTAAATGTTGATTTAAGTGATACAGATTATAAAAGAACAGATTATACAAATGGATGTATGTTAAATGATAATCATATATATGAACTATGCAGATTATACTAATGGATGTATGTTAAATGATAATCATATATATGAACTATGCAGATTATACTAATGGATGTATGTTAAATGATAATCATATATATGAATTTCAATTATTGTTAAAAAGGACATCAAATAATGGTTTTAATATGCAAAGCACTTCATGTGTACAAATTCTTGATTTCATTACTCCTATTGATAAAAATAAAAAGCATATTCAAATTCTCTTTAGTGGTTCTGAGGATCGTGGACATTGGATTTGTACTTATTGCTATGGAATAAGACTATATTTATGGTAGTCTTAATCGAGGATGTTAAAGTAGAAATTAATGAAAATTAATTATTTTATAAAGAGATGTTAATTCGACTCTAACTAAACGTGTCCTTCGGACGAAAAACGTAAAAGGTAGTGGATCCCCTCTCTACTTAACTATTATTCAGTTAATAGGTTGAGATCCTTATTCTTTAAAAAAGGAAAAGGAAATATAATTTTTAGGTTATGAAAATTATAAACAAATTAAGATGAAAATAACAGTAATTATATTTTATCTGAGAAATTACCTAATACAAATAAATTCTAATTTTTATGTGTGCATGGAAATAAAATGATGGTGTATGTATAAAAAGAGTGCTTATATATGTGTGAATGAAAAGTGTAATATGTGTAATTCGTAGAGTAGAAATATAATACTCACTACTCAGTATTTCCTTCGATTCGTCACTTTAATCCAATGTAGTCTTTTCTTTTCGCGACGAAATTATGAATAACTTTATTTGTTTCACAGATTCCTTATTTTTTTTAAACCTTTTCTTTTTAACTCTTTTATTTTTTAATTATTTTTTAAGATCAATATTATTGTTCACTTTTTATCTTTTCAATTATATCGCTTTATTTATTCTTTATTATTTTAATCATATATTTTTTAATTTAACCTTCTTTTTTTATATTATTATTTATTTATATTTTTCTCAACTAAATTCACTTTTCTCAACAAACTTCTTATTAAATTCTTTACACCTTAGAGATTATTTCACATCAACACGGCTAACTTGCCGGACTTAAACTTCAGGCTTCTATTGCCTAGACAGAAAACTACAGGCTTAATTGCCTGGGCTAGCTGTCAGCTACACGGCCTAAACTCAACTGCCCAGATTTCCTTGTGTCAATCAATTTTATTGAAAGACGATTTAATGGGGAAATCGTATATTAAGTTTATTGCACTTGACTGTTGCCAAGCCAATTCTGCAAGCTTGCAGATTTAGGCAGTGGCGTGAGCCGAGTTCAGTGACTTGGATGCACCACTTCTTATCAATATAAGGAGTGGTGTTTTTTTACTATTTCTCAAAAAGGTTAATAAACTGTTGTCAAAGAAAAGGAATTTATTAAGAAATATGGTATTGTTTTGCAAAACGCGAAGGAATGTAAAATTCAATGAATCTGTTATTTAAAATAGAATTGGATTTTTATCTAATTGAAATGCATTGGATTAAAATTATCGAAGCGAAGAATGTCCCTTTTGTGAAATTACAAAGGGTTGTTTTGTGTAAATGTTTTAAAGTTTGTTAACAAAATCTTATGTTGTGTAATTTGTTGTTTATAGTTTTGATTTTCAGATATTATAAATAATTATTTATTTATAATATAATTATTTTTTTGTGTCAGTGTAACACGAAAATAACTATATAAGTCTAAAGATAATTTGAAGATTTAGCATATTTGACTAATATGAAGTAAAAAAAAAAATAAAATTGTAATCCAATTATTTAATCGCGATTTGTTATTTATAAGCTCTTAGTTTAGAAAAAAAACATTACCAAAAAAAATATTTTTAGAAATGTGACAACAAAATTGTTGTTACTGCTCCCCTTTTATATGAACTGTCGTCCCTTGTCAGTTTATAGATATGTTGGAAATGTTTCGGCAGTTGTTTTTCAAAAAAGACAGGAAGAAAGAAAAAAATTGGTATTACTTGAATTTGAGAATTTACATAAAAATTATATTGATATTATAGCAATTTATTATGAAACTTTTTTTTAGAACTTATTGAAAAAAAATTTTTTCCGAATTTTCGTTATTCAAAAAAAATTTATTTTTGTAATAAAAAAAAATTTATTTTCTTTTTTTTAAATCCATAAAATATGTTTAAGGTTTTTTGAAAGTTTATTACTAATTTAAATTTTATTAACGCAAAAGGAAAAGAGAAAAAAAATGTTGAATGTTTTCTAGTTAATAATTATGGGTACTTTAGATACTTAATTTTTTGTCTTTTTATATTTCATTAAAAAAATTTTTTTTTAATTTAAAATAAAATTTTACTTTGTTATTAAACAAGAATTTTATTTTTGATAAACTGTATTTTAGTTGGAACTTGTTTTAGTAAATATGTTTTTTTTAATTAAAAAAACTAATTATAAATTCGGCAATTTTAAGTGTTTGAAAAGAATAATTTAAAAATTTATTCTCAAATTTCTTAAATAATTACGTTGTTACTTGGTGTAAATATTTTTTTATGTCTAGAATTCAACTTCAAAATTTTTTTTAAACATAATGGAATGTAGAATTTTTAATTATACAAGAAAATTTTATCAAGATGATTTAAAATCTGAATTTTATTTTTTGTAGTATTTAATTATTCGTTTAATTACTTTTCATATTTATACATTCGCGTTTCCTCAGATTTTTCTAAAATAACCTTTTTTGCAACGGAGTTTACTAAAAAAATTTATTATTTCAGTTTTCTTTTCTTGAAATTATATTCAAATAATAATATTTTGAATAATCTTGAAATCCCTTTTTTAAATTAAAAAAGTTTATTTTTATTTATTTTTATTTCTTCTAAATATTTTATTACATTTTATTTTAATTAATTGACAAGAAATTATTTTGGATTTATATATAATAAATTATCAAAAGTAAAGAACTTATTAGAAAAATTTTCGATAGAAATGCTTTAAGAAATGACTTTGAGAGTAGTCGAAAAAGAAAATAAATGCTGCTTATTTCTTTACACACGAGGCTCTATGCCAGTATATTTATATATGTATATAAAGTACTATATGGATATACTCGATGCATGGCTCTCCTCGGTTTTTCTCCGCTTCCTCACCTTCGTAGGCGTCCCGCATGCACCGCGACTATCACGAAGCCATGCGTTGCTCCATACGTTTCTTCCTTGCCTCTTTACTTTTGTTAGCTCCCCGGCGTTTCACCGCTACCTCGAGCGTCTACAAGCTTCCTTACTGTGCATAAGCGTACAAAGCTGAGCAATAGACTTAGCAAGCAAAGCAAGAACCACTTTGTTTTTTTTAAATGTTTATGTATTAGATAGGACTGTTAATAATGTTTCTATAATTTATAATTTTATGTATATTGTATAATTATAAATACTAAGTTATTCAATACTATTTAATTTAATATTTTAAAGTATTTTTCAAAACAAAATTCTGTTGTGCAGAAATTCAAGTTTATCATAGTAATTAAATTTAATAGAAATTTATAATCAGCATTTTTAATTGGAAATCATTATTTAAAATATTTTTTTAATAGAATTTTTTTTTAAATCATGTCTCAACTTATTAATGTATTTTTTATAGTTTTTATATATAAAAACAAAAAAATGCATTTTCCTTTTTTTTAAGATAAGTTTTTTTTCGTCTTCTGAAATTATTCTTATGGTGATTTTTATAACATAATAGTGTTAACATTTTTTTTAATTTGTGTTAGAGTTGTTAGTGTTCTAATAGTTTCGTTAATGCTCGAACTTTTAAAGCATTCCTTTTAATTTTATCCAGTATATCATGCTTTTTTTAAACAAGTAAACCAAAAATAGTTATGGATTTTGGAAGTGTTTAATGCGTATTTTAACTTAAAATTTAACAGTATGCTGTCAGAACATTAATGAATCGCGATTTTTGGTATTTCTACTAATAATATTTGTTTGACCTTTATGATACTACTTTTCTTAGATTTTATCCGTTTATCAATGTAATTAATTTGGTTAATATTAATAAAATTATGTGCAGTTGCTATTTCATAAATAAATTAAAATGTTAAAATTTTTATTAATTTTTGAAGTTTGTTTAAAAAAAATATGTTTTGTTTGACAATTTAATTTTTTCATTAATTATTTTAATTTTAATTTATTATTACAGCATATCATATTTTATTAAATTTGCCATACCACTAGAAGCCTTTACTACACTTATATTTTTTGTGTTAGTATTCGAGACATTAAGAAATGTATAAAAAAAACTTATACTTTTTACTAAATTAGTAAGCGATATTTTTTATATTGTATGTAATTTTTAGTAATTATTTTATCCCATATTTTCTTAATTTTTCATTCGTGTATTTACTTAATTATTAATTCCTTATAATGAGCAGATAAATAGACTATTATATGTTTTTTAGACAAAGATCAAGTAAAATATAACATTTTGTTTTTAGATTTTCGTTTAAAATATTTGAAGATTTTTTTAAAGCATATTCAAGCATTTGTCTTTGACATTATTTTTCAATTTTTTAATGTATTTTTGATTGGTTTTAGCAAAAAAAACTAAAAATAGTTTTACTTCTTCTTGATTAAAAGTTCGTTTTTTTTTTATCTTTTGTAAGTGTCTTTATGTTGGTGTATATATTTTGATGGCGTTGACTTTATTAATTTCATGTTAGTGTCATTTTTTATTATTAATATTTTTCTTTGACATCAATGTAACGAGATTCTTATGTATTTCCGCGAAGTGTCTATGTTTTAAGTCATTGCAGTACTTTTATTTTAGAAATACTATTTGTTTATAGATTTAGTTAATTTGGTTAATAACAATAAACTATATACAATAGCATTATTTTTAAAAACAAAAATATTATGATGTTCTTGATTTAGTTTTTGCGATATGTTTAATAATTAAACATTTTTTTTAGTTTGGTATTCTAACGTTCTCATTAGTTATTAAAATTTTAAATTACAATTAAAACATTTCACTTTTTATTAAATTTGCTATCCCATTAGAAGCATTTACTAAGATTATATTTTTTTGTATGTTAGTATTTGAGTCTTTATTAAATATATTATGAAGACTTATCTTTACTAAATTTAGTAAACTATTTTTTTAGCAATTTATGTCTTGTTTATTAAACTAATAGTTTTATTCTATATTTTCAATATTTTATTTTATGTATTTATTTAGTTATTATTTTCTTGTATTCGTGATTTCATTTTTATTGTTATAAGTATATTAGCTTCCTTTTTACCCCAAATGCGAACGAAGTATAATATAGAATTTAATATATAGTACAATAGAGATATAATGTTAAACCATTTAAATAATATTTATATTACAATTAAGTTCTTGAGACTTTGAAGAGTAAGTGGATTAATTATTTCACTCTACAAGATTGTTAAAGATATTTCATGCTTCAACTGTTTCTATTTTAGCCTCCTACTTGTTTTTTTTATTTCTAACCTATTCCTAATCTTCCTAAGTCGGCTCTTGTTACTACTATTTTAGGTATTTTACTTTGTAATAGTTCATTCCCTTTGAATTTGAAAATAACTTCATTTTTGTCATTTTTTCCGAGTAAAAATATTTTCCAAAAATGTTTTTGATGTTTTCCAGATAATTGGTTATGCATTGAGACATAATATTCGACCATTTCTAAAATTTCTTGATTTAAACTTTTATCAGATGGTAGAATATTTTTTACGTTGAATTCTTCTACCTCAGCATAAGTATTTGTTGAAATGGTGACGATTTCATTTGACACTTGATCGCCTAAATCTTGTTCTTCTTCTTATTCTTTATTTTTGACACCCAACTGTTGTTGACTCATTGATTTGATTTTGCCAGGAGGTTTTCCTTTTTTTCGTTTCTTTATAGGGTTGTGCGAATTCTTATGTTGTATTAATGAATATGAATCTTCCATGTCTGCAACATTTTCATTGTTTGCTCGCTTAATATGTAAAAATTCTGCATTATTCTTGATCATTTTTTTTTTGCCTTCTTGATCTGATTTTGTTTCCTTTAATTCTTGGCTAATTTCAGTTTGTTTTGTATTGTTTTCTTGTTGTGAAATTTCCTGATTATAACAACTATAATTCTTTAAGTCGTTGTTCTCTTCTGATTTGATTATATTTTTGCTTTTCTCCGAACTTGGTATTGGTAATAATTCCATTCTTTTCTCTTCCTCTTCTTCGAGCATTTTGTTGTCCAAAATACAAGTTTGGTTTTCTTTTCTGGATAAACTAATTTTTCTTTCTAAATCTTCATGTATGTCCATCTTTTTCATGTTTGTTAGATTCTCATTTCTGTTGATATCTTTTTTGTTGTCGTCGAAAGTACTTGAAATAGGATCCATATACACAGCAATCTGTTCTTCTCCTTCCACAGGTTTTTGTATTCTTTGAATCGTCTTTTTGTTAATTGATTTTCGTTCCTTAAAGTTTTTTGTTTTGTGAGCGAGTTCTGCAAACACATTGAATTATGAATATTAAAAAATATTTTATCAAAGCTCATAGAAGATTCTTCGCAGTTGATATATCTGTGGTCTCTATAATTATCTCTGTTGTAACAATTCTGGACATCCTTGTATATTTTGTATCCGTTTTTAAATCTGTGTTGTGAATTTCTGTATTCGACATTATACTCGTCCAAATTATGATCATAATTATAGAAGTTTTCTTTACAATAACTCTGCGAATCCATGTTCCTGTTTTGCTTATTTTGTCTGAAACTGTTTCTATTCTGATTATTAAATTTATTATAGCGTCCATTTTTTTTCCTATATTGTTGTTGATCCCATTTTTGTCGCTGGTTTCTTGATTCATACGTATTGTAATGGTTAATGGCATTGTAATTTGTTCTCGAAAAATCGTAATCGGAAGGATAGGAATCGTCAAATAGAACATTTGGAGAAAAATTTTCCTTTAGATGATCTAATAAATCTGTCAAAATTTTAAATTGAATGTCTTCAGTGTTTGCTTTTGCGGCACCTTTTAATTTACCTAGTATGACTGTTATCATTAAGTCTTGACAAATAACTGGCATATGTGACGATGAAGATACTATTTGTTGTATAAATTCGTCCACTGGTATATTGTATCCATCAAAATAAAACAATTGCTTTTCGAATATTGTTAAAGATACTGCAAGACCTAGTTTTTGTTTATCTATCAAGGAATCTTCTCTATAGTTTACTTCAGACATTTTTTTTAAACGCTAATCCTCTGTTTGCGTATTTCTGCTAATTTAGCATGATTTGCTCATATTGTTCTTCTAAGTGTTGAAGCACTATTTTCTATATATTACTTTTCATTCTTCTATTTTATAGACTGATATCCCTAATATCATGATCTTTAAAAAAATTTTCGCTATAAATCTTTAAATAAAATTAAGTTTTCTTAGTTTTCGAAGTTTAATAAATTACTGAATTTGCTTTTATTTTTCTATACGTTTTGATCTGAATTTTTAAATATTCTGACAAAAAATTTTTTTTAAAAGAAAATTTATTTGTTCTGTGTTGAATATGAATTTTATTGAAAATGAAAAAAATTGTATAATTTCTTTAAATTGTATAAAAGTGGTTCAGTTATTTTAATTGTCCATTGAGCAGTTTTTGATGTTTACTTCCTACTGACCTACACACCTGAAGTGTAACCTGATGCGGTGTCGCGTAACCAAGTTCGTACGCCTAACTAAATTTATGCTTTGCCTCTCTTTATTTTAATTCAGTTATTTATTTTTATTATTCATAAAAATCTATCTAATTGATCTGGTATAAAAATATTTAAAATGAATATATAAACTAAAATTTACGGTTTTTCTATCTTTAATCCGCGATGCCTCTTTAGTCTATTTTTAACTCTAATAATGTCCTTTTTAAATCATTAATTTTTATTTTATCTTAATTGTTGCTCTTTAAGACGGAGATCTCTTTGCTTGATTTCCTTCGAACCCTTAA